>CM066032.1:628263711-628975711 GCA_033557465.1 Ichthyophis bannanicus
TCCTTGGTGATGGTGATCCAGGTCTTCCCCACTGCATGCACCCTGTCAGGACAAGAGGCACAAATTCCCGCAATAGTTGACATCAGTGAGGTGAGGGTGATAGGTGTTTGCATGCTCACACATTGCACCTAGGTGAAGGGGAGATAGCAACAAGAGATGCAATGCATGTAAGAAAGGGAAGACACATGTAGGAATGTAAGTTATAGATATCTACTGTGTTCCTGGGAGGCTCATGATGTATCCAGGTTATCGACTACCCTCACTGTCTCCTCATCTATTGTTTGTAGCACCTGTTGCTCTAGATTGGTGAGGAGCTGAGACTTGCCATCTTTTCATGGCCTTCTTCTTGGTCTTCCTTTTTACCTCTCTCCACTTGCATTTCAGGTTTTCTGCATCTCAGTTGTGGTGATAGATGGCACTGAAAGATGCCCGACCAGAGTTTTTGATTATGATAGGCACTCACATGGACACCTTCATTGCCTAAAAGCAATCTCTGGTGCTTGAGGACCACCCACAAAATGAGTTCCACTTCACCCTGACAGAAGTTTTTCTTTCTGGTGAGCAACTTACAATTGGATGTCATGACTTAGTCAGAGATAGCACTAATTACAACATTTCTAAATTAGGGCCACAAACATGTATGTTCTGGTTTTATAAACATGTTTAGGGGGCCCTGCATGTCTCCAATTTACATGTGTGTCCTCAAATGAGCTACTGGTTGGCATATGTATAGGATATAACATTGCTGACACCCATTTTAGAAATGGGGGAAATTCACGTACTGTAGCTAGCCTGCACATTTCCCATTGCAAAGTAGCCAGTTCCTTAGCGTCCCTCTAGTCCAGTCCCGGAGCATAGAGTTGTCAACCTCCACCAGCAGCTTTGGAGACTGAAAGATGTCATCGTTCTGATGTCACTGGTACAAATAGGCAAGATCCGCCCCCTTTCACCAGTACTTTCAGTCTCCAAGCAGCTTGGAGGTTCTGAGCCCGGGACTAGGCTCAGGAGGAACAAATAAGCAGAGCTTGATTATTTTAGTTAGCCCTTGGGGGTTTGAGTTTTTGTTTTGTGTTTGGTTTTTCTAGAGTCCCTGTGCTACTGTGGGCATTTTATCTCCTCTCTGGTCAGAATCTCTTTCCCTCTCCCTTCCTCCTCCCCCTCCCTCTGGCAGACTTTCAGAGTGCCCCAGCCTTAAACGAGCACAGGGCTGTGCAAGAGCCTCCCTGCTCCCGAACCCGAGTCAGAAGGGTGAGGAGCAGGTAGTAGGCAGAAGCGACTGGCAGCAGCAAGGCTGTGTTCCTGAGGTGTCAGTCAGTCCCAGGAGCTGATGCCGCGAGAAAGGCTGTGCTCCTGAGGTACTTAGCGCTGTCTTCCCTCCTCCTCTTAAGGCATCGTGGTGAGTACCCCCGAATTTTGGGGTTTGCTGGGGGAGCACTGTTTGGGGCTGTGCAGGGTTTTCTGTGGCTCCGGGGAGTAGCTGTAAACCGTACCGCGTGTTTTTTGCAGGCGCGAACGTTGCGGCGGCCATTTTGGATGCCGTTTTTTCAACGCGTTTTTATTTTGCTGTTTTTAGGGCTTAGAAGCTTCGTTTTTGATTTTGATTGCTCCAGGGCAGCTAGTTGGGGATAGCTGAGTGGACTACCTTTAAAAAAAAAAAAAAAAAAGATTCTTGTCAGTGTCAGCTCCTGGTCTACAGCACTAAGTACTATGCCTGCAAAGCCCCACTGCCTTGTCTGTGGGGTGCGGCGCGGTGAGCTTCTAGAGGCTGGGGTGTGCAAAGCATGTTCCTTGGAAGCAGGAGGTCTGGAGAAGTCCTTGGGGGAAGGCGCTGCAGAGCAGACAGCAGCTTCCTTTGACTGCAGGGGGTCCGGTCCTCCCTCCTTGGAGGATCCGGAGCCAGTGGCCGGACCGTCCTCAGCTTGGAACGCTCCTTTGTCGGGGCAGGGGTCCCAGGGGGCCAGTGTGTCTGGGATTCCTGCGGATTTTTTCGCGCTGATGCAGAAGGCCTTTCCCTTGCTGCAGCCTGGGCTTCGTGCTCAGTCTCAGAGCCCTCCTGACCAGAAAAGGGCAGGATCGGGGGGTCTTCTGGAGGGGGAGATAGCCCCACCTAAGAGACGTAGAGAGAGTGTCGGTCCCAACTCAGAGGCTGGGTTAGATGAGGGGCTTGCGCACGATTTAGAGATCGGAGAAGCCTCAGATGAGGAGTTAGAGGAAGGAGAATTGCTGGACTCGGAGCAGCAGAGCAGGGTGGTCCGCGTGTTTAGAAGGGAAGAGCTGCCAGCATTGATTGCTGAGACGCTCAAGACCTTGAACATGCTGGCGGGCTCCACCTCTGTGGAAGAGGCGCTGGAGGATCCGCTGTTGCAGGCCGTACGGACTTCTCAGAGGGTGTTCCCTCTGCATAGAGTCTTTCGCAATATGATTCAGGAAGAATGGGACTCGCCGGAAGCGGCGCTGCGGGGCACCAGGGCTTTAGCCCATTTGTACCCGCTTTCGGAACAGGATAAGGAGATTTTTCGTTCGCCCAGGGTGGATGCGGCGGTAGCTGCGGTCACGAAGAAGACCACTATTCCGGTGGAAGGCGCCGCGGCATTGAAGGATGGTCAAGATCGGAAATTGGATACCTTGCTGAAGCAGTTCTTTGATATGTGTGCCCTGTCTCTACAGGCCTCGATAGCGGGGGCGTGGCTGGCGAGGGGCTGTTTACGTTGGTCCCAGCACCTGCAGGAAGCCCTCGTGGAGGAGCAGGCTGCGGATGTTACCCGGCTGGAGTCGGGCACGGCTTATTTGTCCGATATTCACTATGATCTCATCCGAGGGCTAGCCAAAAGTATGGCCTCGGTGGTGGCGGCTCCAGGTATTTGTGGCTCCGTAACTGCTCGGCAGATGGGTCTTCCAAAGCGCGGCTCAGTAAGCTTCCCTTTCGGGGAAAGCTCCTCTTTGGAGAAGATCTGGAGAAGTTGGTTAAAGACCTGGGAGAGTCCAAGGGGGGTCGTCTTCCGGAGGATAAGCCGAAGCAAGGTCGTGGGGCTTCGGGGTTCCGGGGTCTCCCGAGGGATTCTCGTACGTTTCGGTCCTCTCGTTTCACTCAGTCACTGAGGGGCAGGTTTCCGATGCGTAACCAGTCATTTCGGAGTTTCAGAGGGGCAGGCAGGGGTTTTGGCTCCTTTCAGGCCCCGGCTGCCAAGAAGCCGCAATGAGATGAGGCGGGCCCCGGTGGGGGTGATTCCCATCGGAGGAAGGTTGCGGGAGTTCTACCCTGCCTGGGTCCAGCTTACCTCAGACCAGTGGGTGCTGGAGGTCATTCGGGAAGGCTATGCTCTGGAGTTCCAGCGTCCCGTCTTAGATTCCTTTGTTCTTTCCCGGTGCAGAGCTCCTCCGAAGCTCCGAGCGGTGGCAGACACTCTGCGGCGTCTGCTGCAGCTCGGGGCGGTGGTGCCGGTCCCGTCCGAACAGTGCGGTTCCGGTCGATATTCCATTTATTTCGTGGTTCCCAAAAAAGAGGGTACCTTTCGTCCGATTCTAGACCTCAAGCGGGTGAATCGCTGCCTTCGCGTCTCCCACTTCCGGATGGAGACCTTACGGTCCGTCATTGCGGCAGTTTGCTCCGGCGAATTTCTGACATCTTTGGATCTTACGGAGGTGTACCTGCACATCCCCGTCCGGCAGGAGCATCAACGATTCCTGCGCTTTGCGGTGCCGATGGGACATTTTTAGTTCCAGGCGTTGCCTTTCGGTCTCGCGACGGCCCCTCGAACATTCACCAAAGTTATGGTGGTGGTGGCGGCAGCCCTTCGCAAGGAAGGGATACTGGTTCATCCTTACTTGGACGATTGGTTGATTCAGGCGAAGTCGCAGGAGGAAAGCTTGAGAGCCACTGCTCGGGTGGTCGATTTGTTGGAAAGCCTCGGTTGGGTGGTCAACGTGGCGAAGAGCAGGCTAGCCCCTTCCCAGACGCTAGAATACTTAGGGGCGCGCTTCGAAACACAGCAGGGCCTAGTGTTTCTTCCCAGCAAGAGAGCTCGGGCACTAAGGGACCTGGTGCAGCGGTTTCTCGAACGCAGGGCGCCGACGGCCTGGCAGTATTTGCAGCTGCTGGGAACCATGGCCGCTACGATAGACGTAGTGCTGTGGGCCCGGGTTCATATGAGGGCATTACAGAGTGCTCTTCTTCGGCGTTGGTCTCATCAGAGGGACGCGCTGTAGCAGCGTCTGCTGTGTCCGCCAGCGGTGCGGCGGGACCTTTTATGGTGGTTGCGGCCCGGCACTCTGGAAAGAGGCGTGCCTTTGGAACCTCCCTCTTGGCGGCTGCTCACGACCGATGCGAGTCTGGCAGGCTGGGGGGCGCATCACGACGGATCCTTTGCTCAGGGGACTAGGACGCAGGAGGAGAGTCATTGGTCCATCAACAGGTTGGAGATGCGAGCGGTGTATCGGGCTCTGCAGGAGTTCCAAGTGGTGTTGCATCGGGAAGCGGTGCGCGTGCTGTCGGACAACGCGACGACGGTGGCTTATATCAATCGATAGGGCGGCACGGGGAGTTTGGCCCTGGAGGAAGAGGCCAGTGTCCTCTTGGCCTGGGCGGAACAAAACTTATCGGCGCTGTCCGCCCAGCACGTCGCCGGCGTACTCAATGTCGAGGCGGATTTTCTCAGCCGCCGCAGGGTGGATCCGGGGGAGTGGGCCCTACACCCGCAGGTTTTCACGCTGATTGTGGGCCGTTGGGGGCTCCCGGTGATGGATCTCATGTCCACCTTGGAGTCGGCGAAGGTGGAGCGGTTCTTCAGCAGGCGACGAGAGTGGATGTCAGAAGGCCTGGATGCCTTGGCGCAGCGGTGGCCGATGGACAGTCTTCTTTACGTGTTTCCGCCCTGGGCGCTTATAGGCAGGGTGGTTCAACGCATAGAAAGGCACAGGGGTCTGGTGGTGCTGGTGGCACCGGATTGGCCAAGAAGACCGTGGTATGCAGATTTGATTCGTCTGTTGGCGGACGTTCCGTGGCGGCTTCTGCCTCGGGAGGACTTGTTGGTGCAGGGACCGCTGCGAATGCCTCAGGTGGATCGGTTCTCGCTTACGGCATGGCTCTTGAAAGGGCTAGGTTGACGGCCAGAGGGTACTCGGCGACCATCATTTCTACCCTCTTTAGGGCGCGTAGGCCTTCTACATCGCTAGCGTATATCCGCGTATGGCGGGTTTTTGAAGCTTGGTGTTCCGAGCGGAATCTCGATCCCTTACGGTCCTCAGTCTCGGATATCCTTTCCTTTTTGCAGGCTGGCGTGGAGAAGGGTCTCACGGCCAGTTCCTTGAGGGTGCAGCTGGCGGCTCTTTCCTGTTATCGGGGTAAGGTTCAGGGGCAGGTGCTAGCGGTCCATAGTGATGTTCGCCGTTTCCTGCGGGCGGTGTTGCTGCTTCGACCTCCGAGGCGGCCGGTTGTTCCGTCCTGGGATCTCAATGTGGTGTTGGTGGCCTTGGTTGGAGAACCATTCGAGCCCTTAGCTAGGGCGATGCTGAAGGACTTGACCCTAAAGACGGTATTCCTCGTAGCTATTTGCTCCGCCAGAAGGATTTCGGAGTTACAGGTGTTATCTTGTCAGGAACCTTATTTGTCCTTTTCGGCGGACAGAGTAGTCTTGCGTACGGTTCCAGCCTTCTTGCCAAAGGTGGTTTCGGCCTTTCATGTGAATCAGGTAGTAGCGTTGCCAGTGTTTTCCGCGGAATAGAACGTGCAGTCGGGTGGCCGATTGCATCGCCTGGATTTATTTATTTATTTATTTAATTTGGGCGCTTTTCTATACCGCCCCTTCCAGAGATCAGGGGCGGTTTACAGAGAACAAGTTAAAACCATTGAACATTGAATTACATTGAACATTTTGGCACAAAAATAACTATGATACATGGAACATGTTTAACTATTTAACAATTTATATTTATAGGGCGGCGACCTGGTCCTCGTTGCATTCCTTTGCCAGGCACTATCATCTGGATGTGCGCAGGGTGCTTAAGAAGTATCTCCGTAGGACGGCGTCTTTCCGGAAATCCGACAGGTTATTTATCACCTTTGGAGGTCCGCGCAAAGGGGAGGTGGCAGCGAAGTCCTCTATTTCTAGATGGCTGAAGGAGGCTATTGCTTCTGCCTACCTTTTGAAGGGAAAAGAGGTTCCGGTGGGCCTGAGGGCGCATTCCACTAGAGCGCAGGCGGCGTCTTGGGCGGAAGTCAGTTTAGTGCCGGTGGTGGATATTTATAGGGCGGCGACCTGGTCCTCGTTGCATTCCTTTGCCAGGCACTATCATCTGGATGTGCAGACGCGGGGGGATAGCCGTTTTGGTTCAGCGGTTCTTCAGGCTGGGCTTGCGGGTCCCTCCCGTTGATGTTCACTGCTCTGTTACATCCTCTATGCTCTGGGACTGGACTAGAGGGACGCTAAGGAGGAGTAAATTAGACTTACCTGCTAATTGTTGTTCCTTAAGGAACTCTAGTCCAGTCCCGGATCCCTCCCAGTTTTTTGGTGTGCCGCTCAGCCTGAAGTGTTGTAAGAAGTTGAGCATACGGCGTGAATCCGGGATTACGACATTTCTCTTGGTTTTTGACAAGGTTCGGCACTGAGAGGAGATGAGATGAGCTAGGTCTCAGAGGACCTCTATTTTTGTTGCTATGGCAGCCCTGGTGGGCGCGGGAGTGCGCTAGATCCGTCTGGTTCCAGGCGGTTCTTTGCTGTTTTTGCTGGTATTACTTCTAGTTTTTTCCCTGCGGCACTATACATTGCCTATAAATTGATTATACATTGATGGTTTTCCCTATAACTACTTATTTGTTGCTCTGCTGAGTCTGCTTTGTCAATAGGTGCTGGTGAAAGGGGGCGGATCTTGCCTATTTGTACCAGTGACATCAGAACGATGACATCTTTCAGTCTCCAAAGCTGCTGGTGGAGGTTGACAACTCTATGCTCCGGGACTGGACTAGAGTTCCTTAAGGAACAACAATTAGCAGGTAAGTCTAATTTACTCTTCAGGAATGGCAACTGGGATGCAACCTCCAACACCTCAGCTGATTCAAATCTAGCTATGAGATCTGAGTGAAGAGCACAGGCCCTGGAAGGGGCTCATGTATGAGGGGTGAACTCTGTTTTGTTGTAGGCTGGTTTGTCACCTAAATCTGTCACACCTACATGTATCCACTGAGACTGGCTGTGTATTGAGGAAGGAGGGTGAGGTGGTGGGTGAAACTTAGAAACACAGAAAATGATGGCAGATAAAGACTACCCATCCATAAGAACTATGAAGTTCTACTGTCCTTTGCTCTCCCTCAGCGATCATCTGTATTTCTCCCATGCTTTTATTGAATTCAGATATAGTTCTCATTTCCACCACCTTCACTGGGAGGCTGTTCCACACATCCACCACTTTTTCTATAAAGAAATATTTCCTCAAATTACTCCTGTGTTCATCCCCTTTCACCTTCATTTTATGACTCCTCATTCCAGAGCTTTCTTTCAAATGGAAGAGGGTCACTTCCTGTGTATTTATTCCATGGAGGTATTTAAATATCTATCATATTATCCCTCTTCCGCCTTTCCTCAAAAATATACATATTAACATCTTTATGCCCCATATGCCTTATGATGAAGACCACTGATCATTTTAGTAGCCGTTCTCTGGATCAACTCCATCCTGTTTATATCCTTTTAAAGGTGTGGTTTTACCTTCTTTTTCCTGCTCGCTATTCTTCTCCCAGTGCACCAAAGAATCCTTCTTGCTTTGCTGTCACCTTTTCTACCTGTTTAGCAACTTTAAGATCATCCACTATGATAACCCCCAGGTCCGTACTCTTCTTTTATATGCTGAATTACTTTATCCCCTGTACTGTACCTCTTCCTTGTTTTTTTGCTGCCGAAATGCATGACCTTGCATTTTTAGCATTGTATCTTAGCTGTCAAATTCTCAACCATTTTCAAGTGTCACTAGATCACTCTTCATGCTATTCACACTTTATAGGGTGTCTACCCTATTGCAGATTTTGGTATCATTAGCAAAGAGATACACCTTTCCAGGCAGACCTTCCATAATATCACCTACAAAAATATTAAAAAGAACAGGACCGAGGCCCAGTCCCTGAGGCACACTACTGGTAACACCCATATCCTCAGACTGAACTCCATTTACTACTACCCTCTGGTGCCTCCCACTGAAGCCAGTCAGTCACTTTCGGGTCCTTCCCAAGGGCACTCAGTTTATCTATTAGCCACCAATGTGGAATGGTGCTGAAATCTAAGTATACTACATCTAGTGCTCTCCTCCAATCCAATTCTCTGGTTACAAGGTCAAAGAAATCAATAAGATTCATCTGACAAGACCTACTTCCAGTAAAGATATACTATCTCAGATCCTGTAAATCTCTTGGATTCCAGAAACTGCACCATCCTCTCTTTTAGAAGTGTTTCTATTAATTTACTCACTACAGAAGTAAGCCTAACCAATTGGTAGTTACCAACCTTTATCTTTATCTTTATATTTATTTCAATACTTTATATACCGCCCATTGTCAGGACATTAGAGAGGTTTACAAAAGAAAACTAAGTCTACGCTAAAGAAAAAATGAAAAGAACGCCATAAAATATAGGAAAGAAGAAAGAGTAGTAAAGCAACAGCAAAGCTAACAACAAAAAACTAACATGCAAGGGCATCACAAAAGGGTATCATTTGGGAGGAGGTTAAAAACCTGCTGAAATAAATGTGTTTTTAACATGTTCTTAAACTCTGGATATGAGGGTTCCAAACGGAGTGAAGCTGGTAGGGCATTCCAAAGTGAGGGACCGAGGAAGAAAAAGGCAGCCCGCCGAGTCTGCTCCAAGTGGGCTCTAGAGGAGGGAGGTAGTGATAGTCTGTTGGCATGCAATGAATGAAGTTGACGATATGGGGTATGGAGAGAGATGAGATCAGTCAAGTAGAGAGGATTTGTTGTATGAATTACCCGATGTGTCAGAATCAAAATCTTATATTGATATCTAAAACGGAGAGGCAACCTGTGGAGGTGAAGAAGAAGAGGAGTAATATGATCCGACCATCAAGCATGAAAGATGATACGAGCTGCTGTATTCTGCACTAACTGTAAAGTTGAAGCTGATAGGCTGGTAGGTTAGCAAGAGCAACATTACAGTAGTCTAACCTACTGGTGACCAGAGCCAAAACTAGTGTGACGAGTGAGTCAAAAGGAAGGAGAGACCGAACAGCTCTGATTTGATGTAGAGTGAAATAAGAGTAACAAGTGAGAATAGATATATGGTTATGGAAAGAGAGCATGGAATCCAAGGTTACAACCTCTTCCTTACTTACACTTTTGTGGACAGGAATCATATTTGCCCAACTTCAGTCCTCCAGGATCACTCCTGACTCTAAAGAAGCACTGAAAGCCAGCAGAGTCGCCAATATTTCCCTAAGCTTTATCAATACCCTAGGATAAATCCCATCCGGCCCCATCACTTTGTATACTTTTTGTTTTGTTAGCTTCTCATGAATACAGTCTTCTGAAAATTGTTTGAGTTCACTCCCGTTCCTATTTGTGTTTGTTTTCTGAGGTCTAATTCCTAGCCCTTCATCCATGAACACAGAACAGAAATATATGTCAAGCAATTTCACTTTAATCCCATAAGCTTCTACATCATGATCGCGAGCAGAGAACTCTTTAACCGCCACTGCGGGGGCGCGCATAATGCCGGGAGAGCAGAGGACACAGAACAGCTGATTTTAATTGCTCCTTCCCCTGCCTAGCACGATCACGAGCAGAGAACTCTTTAACCACCACTGCGGGGGCACGCCCGCGCCTTGCGGGCCCACGCCTGAGGTCCTCGCAAGAGGGCCCTTTGGCATGGCCCTTTGGTGTGGCCCTTAGGCGATGGACCGTGCGGGACACGGGCAGCGACTGTTCTGTGGTATTTCTGTTTGCTGGTATGCATAATTTATTGTAAAAGTTATGTAGTGAAATTGTATGTACTGTTTTCCCTATGTTATGTATCCCACTCTACTGCTTTGATGTATTGATAGAGCAGTACATGTTTCCCTTGCCTTTGTATAACCTTTGTAATGTCTTTGTAACCGCTTTGATTGAAGGAAAAGGCGGTATAAAAGACTTGTCAAATAAATAAATAAATATTCCTCCTCTTCATCCTTGAGTCTCACATTGCCGCCCTTACATTTCCTCTGTGTGTTGCAATGTCAGCTGCTAGGTGCTATGAATCGTTTCTCTGCTTCCCTTGCAGATGGTGAGCTACAACAGAAGCAAGTGGGACTCTAGGGAGGGATGGAAAAGAGCCTTTAGTTGTGTTTTATGTCTGTAAATATATACTCATCAGGGCTCCCACAGCCCATTTCACCATGTGCATGGGGGCGGAGAGCCTGAGTCTCAGGATAGTTGCCTGAATATTACCATATATGCTGTGCACTCATATCAACTACTGGCATGAAAACGTGTCTGTCTCTGTAGTGTGATTCCACTGTGAGCATACTTGTAATAAACATAATTACTACAATGGCAACTGGGATCCAGCCTCACTTCTTCATGTGCATATGCTGGTGTCCATTTAGATAGCCCTCCATCTGACCAATGTCTGCCTGTGTCAGTACCCACGGGCCAATATATCTCCTCGACCATCCAGTGGATACTGGCAGTCCCCCTGTGCACCAGTGAATGCATTCTTTGGGTGGCAGTGGGCGTTCATGGGTTGGTCACCTGCTCTGCATTTCTGAGCTACATAGCTGAGTGTGCATGCAGGTTGCAATGGCGAGGTCTGTACATCTTGTACTGGATGTGTACTTGGCTTTATATCCCCAGGGTGCCCTGGGATAAACAGTGGCCCTGTCACTAGCTGGGCTTTCATCATAGGCAGACTGGAGCTTTCATATCACAGGGCAGGGCCCTATGGCACATGTGTTTCACTTCAGGCAGTGGAGTGCTGCACAGCTAGAGTGGTATAGTTGGGGACATCATCACATAACAGTGGACACATATAGCCTGAAAATTGTTTTTTAGTCATGGCCTAGACTGTGGTGGCACGAGGGTTTCTGCCACCTTAAGAAGACCCTCCGAGCCACCCCACCTTGTGCTGAAGTGGTGGCTGAACTGCTGCTTCAGCGCTGCATTGGGCCTTAAACTGCCTGGTACATGCGCACTCACGGTCTGCCACTCCTGCCCCCCTCAGATGCAACGTCCTTGGAGAGAGCAGGAGTGTCAGGCCGGAACTGCGCATACACAGCACTGGTGGGGAGGGGGGACTAGCGATGTCACCCACCATGGTCTGCTGTCCTAGGCAACCACCTACTTCGCCTAGAGGATGGGCCGGCCCTGGGCCCAGATGGCCACCAAACATCCAATTTACATCCGTTGCAATATACTGTGGTAAGGAGAGTGCAGCTCAGCAGGGAAATAAAAGAGAAAGAAGAACTTTTTCTTCTTTTCGGGGGATGGGTGCACTAGAACACATACACCACAGCAAAATCCCTGAGAGAAACCAAGAGGGTAGAGCTAGGTTTAAGCCACTCCCAGACTCCATGACCACCCCAGGTAAGAGTAGGAGGGACACGTGGGTGGAGTCAGGAAGGGAGGTGCCCTGCTCAACGTTTAAGTTTGAGAAAACAAACAAAGTTGAGAGAAGCAGTCAAGGGAGAGGCAGTCAAGGGAGAAGCAGCCAAGAGAGAAGCAGCCACAAAGAGAGCAGCAGCAGAGACAAGAGCAGCCAGCACTGCAGCCAAGGAAGCTACAGAGAAGGTTCCAGGCAGAGGACCAAACAGACTGGCAAGAGGGAGAGAGAGAAAAGGTTGGCTTGGAGAAGGCTAAGGCAAGAGTGCTTAGACTCCTCTGATGAAGGGTCTGTCTGCGGGCAGCAGAAGCCCCAGGAAGGGAAGTGGAGGTCTTACCATGATTCCCTGTCTAGCTCAGAGGCAGAGAGAGTCACAAGCCACAGAAGCCTCAGCCAGGAAGGTGCTGCAACAAGACTCCAAGGTAGGAGACAGAAGGCAGTAAAGCCAAAACCCTGTGTTTCTTGCTCTGACTCTGAAGAGAGGTTTAGGCCTGAGAAAACCCGGTTTAGGAAGAAGGTGTTTTCAGGAGAAACTGAACAGGAGAAGCCCGTTGAAGTCCTACCTAGAGGAGAAGGGGCTATTCAGTGGAATAGGCTGTTTAACCTGTTAAGGAACATTAAGCATAAAGTGCCTGAGCGTTTTCAAACGTTGCCCAGATACAGCTCAGCAGAAAGCATGGAGGTAGAAGGTAAAGAAAGTGACCTGACTTCAGCTTGTTCTGAGATGGACTGTGATATGTGCGTTGTGGCTAAGAAATGAAAGCCTGATAGTAGTGAGAAGCTAGGAATTGTAAATACATGTGCTTTATGATTACGCAATTGAGAAGCATCATAAAGGGAGAAGAAAAGAAAGCCTGTGTAAATAATTCTACTACAACACTGGTTGTAAGCTTTGCTTTAATAGGAGAAGATTATCCTTTATTTTCTTTGACTTGAGTGTACAACTGCTTTAAAGATTTGTTACCCACTTGCCACGGAAGCTAATAAAATTCCTGTGTGCTTTGCAACAACCACTTGGTTCATTTATCTCTATACACAACTACAATCCTTGGTAAAGAGGAATTCAAGATGGCTTCCCGTCCCTACTAGGCGACCGCCTGGTAGGGGCGCGACCACCACAGGTGGCGTAGTTTTTCGGATTCAGCATTCCAGCGGTCAAGTGGTGCGTCTCCAAGCTTGTACTTCAGGACAAGAAAGATCCAGGAAGGACGGAGTGACCGGACCGAGAGAAAACACGGAGGGAAAATCCGGAGTGGAGTCAGATACAGAGCGCTGTTGTCTGGTGGTAAAGCGAAGACCTGCATCAGAATCAGGTAACCCGTAGGCTGGAGGGGGATAAGCCTAGGATTCTGATGTAAGGGGCCACCAGGTACTCACTAGGAGAAAGTGGGAGAAAAAAAAAAAAAGTGCTGCACTTTGTGTGGTTTCTCTATGTTTGTGTTCTCAGAAACTGCAGTCCAGGATGGAGACAGCGGACATATTGGCCTGGGTGGCAGACCAGTTCGCCAAACAGAGGGAGATGGCAGCAGTGAGCCAGGAGCAAGCGGCATCCATGCTTCGTGCTCAACAGCAACCCCTACTGGAGATGATGGCGAGGTGGATCCGGACCCAGGAGGAAGCGACCAAGGTGGCACAGACTGTACAAAGGGCACAGGTTGTTTTTCCAGGAGGGGAAGGCCCTGGTACTGCAACTTTCTCATGTGGCCGCCTTACTAAAGAGGACAATATTGATGATTTTATTGAGGCCTTTGAAAGAATAGCTGTTTTAGCTCAATGGCTGAAGGAGCAATGGGCCATGAGGTTTGCTATTACCCTTAGTGGGGAGGCTTTAGCAGCCTACAGGGGAATGCCGGTTGCATTGGTAGCTGAGTATGAGCATGTAAAGAAGGCCGTAAGAGATCGGATGGGGTTAAGTCCCTCGGTCTATCGGAGGCTTCTGAGAGCATGTGTACTGAAGGAGGGTGAAACACCCCAAGCTTTATACCATAGAATAAAAAGCTTAGTTTATAAATGGCTTGTACCTGAGAATGGCAGTATAGACTCTGTTATTGATACTGTGATACTGGAACAATTTACAGAAGCTGTACCTAAAGAGTTGCAAAGTTTTCTGATAATGCAGAACTGTAAAAACACCCAGGAAGCCATTGCGTTGGCTGAGTGCTTTCTGGAGGCCAAGAAATTAAGCCTCAAGAAAGAGGGCGTTTTTCAGAGGGCAGGTACAGAAATGCAGGAAAGGAATGCAACCTTTACTAGCCATAAGATAGAAAGGAATAAACCCATGGAAGGCAGATATTACCTGCAGAGAAAATGCTTCTCTTGTGGTGAGCCAGGTCACCTTAAGAGAAACTGTCAAGTAAGGAAAGCTTTTGTAATCACACGTCCCAAGGAGATAGGTGAGGGATTCCTCCTCTCCGTAGAGGTGGAAGGGATACCCACAGAAGCTCTACTAGACTCAGGGGCCAGCCAGTCCATGATTTCCAGCAGGCTGTGGAAAAGGATAGAGGCACAGAGGCAGTGCTTACAAGAGTCCTCAAGGGGGCAGGTTAAAATCAAATGTGTCCATGGGGCTGCCTCCACCTACCCTCTCCAGAGTGTTAGGATAAAGGGGTTAGGTAGTGGAAGGGAGGTGGCAGTGGCAGTGATATCTAGACTCCCACACGATATGATATTGGGCCGTGACTGGTCCCAGTTCAGGAAGGGGGTAGAGAAACAGCTGCAGGAAGAAACAGGCCTGGTAACCACACGTGCAGGCTCAAAACCTGCAGAGGAAGAGGTAGATTCCCAGGAGGAGCCGATACCAGGGACCTCCTTTCATGAGGATTTAATAACCCCAGCCAAGGATGCCCCCAGGAAAGGAAAGGCCAAAAAGCGGCGGGAGAGGTGCGTCAGGGCCAAGAATAGGGGTCAGTTAATGTCAGGTCAGGAGCTGCCCTGGGTTCCTGAGGAGTTAATAGCGAAGTTTCCCTCATTTCCTGATGAGCAAAAAGCAGATCCCGCTTTGGTGCGAGCGTGTGAGTTCGCCCGGAAAGGATCGGAGGCTCTGCCTAGATTTTTATGGGATAGCAACCTACTATATAGGGAGAATATGGATCCACGGACAGGAGATTTAAGAAGGCAACTGGTGATACCTTCTTCTTTTAAGAATATCATTTTAAGATTGGCCCACGATCACCCAGTAGGGGGACACAAGGGTGTACAGAGCACCCTAGATCAGGTCCTTGCAAGGTTTTATTGGCCAGGCCTATATACAGAGACAGCGAGGTTCTGCACCTCATGCCCAGCTTGCCAAAGGGTCTCAAGTAACCATCCACCGGAGGTACCTTTGATTCCTCTCCCTGTCATGAATAAACCGGTACATAGGTTGGGGGTGGATATAGTGGGGCCTTTGCTAAAAACACCCCGGGGTCACCAATATATTTTGGTCATAATGGACCATGCCACTCGTTTTCCGTGGGCTATCCCATTAAGAAACACGTCTGCCCGTTTGATAGCTATGGAACTAATACGATTATTTTGTGAAATAGGGTTCCCTCGTGAGGTCTTAACAGACAGGGGAACAAATTTCATGTCCCGTCACCTAGCTCAGGTATGGGACGCATTTGGGATCAGACATATCCGCACAGCGGCTTATCATCCCCAAACCAACGGGTTAGTGGAAAGGTTCAATCAAACCTTAAAGAACCTGTTAAAAAGGAGTTTGGAGGGAAGGTTGAGTGAGTGGGATACAATGTTGCCTTTCGTGCTTTATGCATGCAGAGAGAGGAGACAAACCTCTACAGGCACATCACCATATGAACTTATGTATGGGAGAACTCCACGCGGGGTGCTGGATATACTAAGGGAACAATGGGTAGCACCGGTAGAGGATATGCAAGAGGTTCCCAGAGTCCTAACAGACTTGAAGAATCGCTTACAGCGGATTGCCACTGTAGCGGAGGAAAACTTAAAAAGAAGTCAGAGTAAACAAAAAACTTATCACGACCGGCGAGCAAGGCCGCGTCTCTTAAAGGTCAGGGATAAGGTTATGGTAATGGTAGCTGCAGGAAACTCTAGGTTTGAGAATTCCTGGAAAGGCCCTTACAAAATTGTGAAACGGCTCAGACCAGTGTCTTATGCTGTGGATACTGGACGGGGAAAGCAACAGGTATATCATGTTAATCAAGGCTATGGCAGGAGCGTATAGGGAATGTCCAGCTAGCCCTAAGAGTTGGTGATAATTCTCAACCCATACCTTGTATTACGTGCTGTTCGCGGGTTATGGCGCCAGCCCGTAATAGTCTAAGGGGGGGGGGATATGTGGTAAGGAGAGTGCAGCTAAGCAGGGAAATAAAAGAGAAAGAAGAACTTTTTCTTCTTTTTGGGGGATTATTATTTATTATTATTATTATTACATTCTCTTATATACCGCGCTATTCTGCATCAGTGCGGTTTACATTGAGTTTGCTTTTCTCTGATCAGAGAAGGGCTGTACTTTTACAGAGCTCTGCTAGTGAGTGGATATTTGCCTCCTGGGACATCTTACTGTGAGTTCTAGCTGTTTATTTAATTATTTACTGTTTGTCTAACTGTTTGTTTAATTATTTATTGTTTGTCTTAGTGGTGTGCTAGTTCAGCCTTCTCAGCTGTACTTACCTTGCCTCTCTCAACTAACTGGGCTTTGTGTGGTAGCCATTTTGAATTAAATCTCTCTCCCCAGAACCTGCTGTTTGTTAAACTTTTTTCCTGTCCTTGCCTGCCTGAGTGAATCCTGCCCCTCCCCCCCCCCTCCCCCTGAGGTATTGTGTAGCCTTCTTCCTGTTTTCTCCACGTGTGCATAGTCTGTTTTAGTTTGCTTTTCTCTGATCAGAGAAGGGCTGTACTTTTACAGAGCTCTGCTAGTGAGTGGATATTTGCCTCCTGGGACATCTTACTGTGAGTTCTAGCTGTTTATTTAATTATTTACTGTTTGTCTAACTGTTTGTTTAATTATTTATTGTTTGTCTTAGTGGTGTGCTAGTTCAGCCTTCTCAGCTGTACTTACCTTGCCTCTCTCAACTAACTGGGCTTTGTGTGGTAGCCATTTTGAATTAAATCTCTCTCCCCAGAACCTGCTGTTTGTTAAACTTTTTTCCTGTCCTTGCCTGCCTGAGTGAATCCTGCCCCTCCCCCCCTCCCCCTGAGGTATTGTGTAGCCTTCTTCCTGTTTTCTCCACGTGTGCATAGTCTGTTTTAGTTTGCTTTTCTCTGATCAGAGAAGGGCTGTACTTTTACAGAGCTCTGCTAGTGAGTGGATATTTGCCTCCTGGGACATCTTACTGTGAGTTCTAGCTGTTTATTTAATTATTTACTGTTTGTCTAACTGTTTGTTTAATTATTTATTGTTTGTCTTAGTGGTGTGCTAGTTCAGCCTTCTCAGCTGTACTTACCTTGCCTCTCTCAACTAACTGGGCTTTGTGTGGTAGCCATTTTTAATTAAATCTCTCTCCCCAGAACCTGCTGTTTGTTAAACTTTTTTCCTGTCCTTGCCTGCCTGAGTGAATCCTGCCCCTCCCCCTCCCCTCCCCCTGAGGTATTGTGTAGCCTTCTTCCTGTTTTCTCCACGTGTGCATAGTCTGTTTTAGTTTGCTTTTCTCTGATCAGAGAAGGGCTGTACTTTTACAGAGCTCTGCTAGTGAGTGGATATTTGCCTCCTGGGACATCTTACTGTGAGTTCTAGCTGTTTATTTAATTATTTACTGTTTGTCTAACTGTTTGTTTAATTATTTATTGTTTGTCTTAGTGGTGTGCTAGTTCAGCCTTCTCAGCTGTACTTACCTTGCCTCTCTCAACTAACTGGGCTTTGTGTGGTAGCCATTTTGAATTAAATCTCTCTCCCCAGAAACCTGCTGTTTGTTAAACCTTTTTCCTGTCCTTGCCTGCCTGAGTGAATCCTGCCCCTCCCCCTCCCCCTGAGGTATTGTGTAGCCTTCTTCCTGTTTTCTCCACGTGTGCATAGTCTGTTTTAGTTTGCTTTTCTCTGATCAGAGAAGGGCTGTACTTTTACAGAGCTCTGCTAGTGAGTGGATATTTGCCTCCTGGGACATCTTACTGTGAGTTCTAGCTGTTTATTTAATTATTTACTGTTTGTCTAACTGTTTGTTTAATTATTTATTGTTTGTCTTAGTGGTGTGCTAGTTCAGCCTTCTCAGCTGTACTTACCTTGCCTCTCTCAACTAACTGGGCTTTGTGTGGTAGCCATTTTGAATTAAATCTCTCTCCCCAGAACCTGCTGTTTGTTAAACCTTTTTCCTGTCCTTGCCTGCCTGAGTGAATCCTGCCCCTCCCCCCTCCCCCTGAGGTATTGTGTAGCCTTCTTCCTGTTTTCTCCACGTGTGCATAGTCTGTTTTAGTTTGCTTTTCTCTGATCAGAGAAGGGCTGTACTTTTACAGAGCTCTGCTAGTGAGTGGATATTTGCCTCCTGGGACATCTTACTGTGAGTTCTAGCTGTTTATTTAATTATTTACTGTTTGTCTAACTGTTTGTTTAATTATTTATTGTTTGTCTTAGTGGTGTGCTAGTTCAGCCTTCTCAGCTGTACTTACCTTGCCTCTCTCAACTAACTGGGCTTTGTGTGGTACCCCCATCCCCCTGCTGAGGGTTCAGGACAGGGTACCTTGTAACTGCCCTCTTTAATAGGACTTATCTCCCTCCCTCCCTCCCCAGCACCCACCCACCCCTGGGGTAATTGTAGTTTTATAGGTACTTGCACATCTTAGAGGAAAGGGGCTGCTCTCAGGTGCAGCTCTTAATCCAAATCAGTCATACACAGAGGACCTGAGATTAATTAAGCTTCAGGTACACAGGGTGTATTAGGGGTATTAGATACACTTTTATTAGTATAAGCATCTACACTAATCCTTATTATATACCGAATTTAAAAGACCTAAACACAAGCTTTAAACTAAGATGCAGACAGAGGTCCAGCAACGAGATGGGGGTTCTCCGGTCTTTTGCATTGAGTGTCACATGTATGATTTTCTCCCAGTTGGTGAGAGGTCCTACATATGCACTAAGTGCAGGGAGCTCTTTGCTCTCAGGGAACGAGTCCATTCTCTAGAGGCTAGAGTAGCAGACCTGGAAGACATAAGAAAGACAGAAAAGTACATGGACGAGACCTACAGGGATATAGTCCTGAAGTCCCACCTCCAGTCTGGCAGCATCCCTGTTGCCATGGAGGAGAGAGGTCACGTGACAGGAGAGCATCACCCTGGTGTGGCAGGAAGTGATCCTGTAACTAGGACCTGTCCTCCAGGTGATGTAAAACCCTCTCGCACCGAGGACGTTTCTCCAGGGCCATGTCCCCATGAGGGGAGGGTCAGGACAGCTGTTATAGTTGGTGATTCAATCGTTAGGAATGTAGATAGCTGGGTGGCTGGTGGACGTGAGGATCGCCTGGTAACATGCCTGCCTGGTGCGAAGGTAGCAGATCTCACGCACCGCCTAGATAGGATCATAGATAGTGCTGGGGGGGAGTCTGCTGTCTTGGTACATGTTGGTACCAATGACATAGGAAAATGTGGTAGGGAAGTTCTGGAGGCTAAATTTAAGCTTTTAGGTAGGAAGTTGAAATCCAGAACTTCCAGGATAGCGTTCTCCGAAATGCTTCCTGTTCCACGTGCAGGACCCAAAAGACAGGCAGAGCTCCGGAGTCTCAATGCGTGGATGAGACAATGGTGCAAGGATGAGGGTTTTGGATTTGTTAGGAACTGGGGAACATTCTGGGGAAAGGGGGGGCTCTTCCGAAGGGATGGGCTTCACCTTAATCAGGATGGGACCAGACTGCTGGCATTAACCTTTAAAAAAAGAGATAGAGAAGCTTTTAAACTAGAAAATAGGGGAAAGCCGACAGTCACCCAAGAGCGCATGGTTCGGACAAAGGTATCCTTGAAGGATACTACCAAAAGCAGTGAGGTTCCAAAAGGGAGTATAGTAGCCCAAATGCCCTTGAGTAAGGAGCAGACAGAGCATAAAGATTCCCAATTACCCATGCCTACCAATAGCCAGATTAATATTAATAAAATACAGTCTCTAAAATGCTTGTATGCCAATGCTAGAAGTCTAAACAATAAGATGGGAGAATTAGAATATATAGCACTAAATGAGAGGTTAGATATGATTGCACTCTCAGAGACATGGTGGAAGGAGGATAACCAGTGGGACACTGTGATACCTGGATACAAACTATATCGTAATGATAGAGCTGAACAAATTGGTGGAGGGGTTGCGCTCTATGTTAGAGAGGGCATTGAGTCAGAAAGGATTAAAGTTTTGCAGGGAACAAAATTTGCTGTAGAATCTCTATGGATTGAAATTCCATTTATGAAGGGGAAGGTGATGGCAGTGGGAGTATACTATCGACCGCCTGGCCAGAATGAACAAATGGATGATGAAATGCTCAAAGAAATCAAGGAAGCTAACAAAAGCCACAACAGAGTAGTAATAATGGGTGATTTCAATTACCCGGTATCGACTGGGACAGTGTCACAGCAGGACAAGCTAACGAGATAAAGTTTCTAGATGAAATAAATGACTGCTTCTTGGAGCAGCTGATTCATGAACCAACCAGAGGGGAAGCCATACTGGACCTAGTCCTTAGTGGAACGCCAGATCTGGTGCAAGAAATAAGGGTGTTGGGACCACTTGGCAATAGTGATCATAGTATGATCATGTTTGATTTAATCAGTGGAGGACAGATAGTAAAGGAATCCACAGTACTACCTTTTAACTTTCAAAAGGGAGACTATGATAGAATGAGGAATATAGTTCGGAAAAAACTAAAAGGAGCGGTTCCAAAGGTTAAAGACTTACAGCAAGCTTGGGTGTTATTTAAAAATACTATCCTCGAAGCCCAGACCAGCTGTATTCCACGCATTAAGAAAAGTGGAAGAAAGTCCAAAAAACTGCCAGCATGGTTTAAAGGTGAGGTCAGAGAGGCTGTTGCTGCCAAAAGAGCAACCTTCAGGAAATGGAAAAAAGAGCCAAATGATGAAAACTGGAAACAGCACAAGCACTGGCAAGTTAAATGCAAAGCATTGATAAGGCAGGCAAAGCGGGAATTTGAGAAGAAACTTGCTACGGAAGCAAAAACACGAAATAAAGACTTTTTCAAGTACATTCGTAGCAAAAGGCCTGTGAGAGAGTCAATTGGACCGTTAGATGATAGAGGGGTAAAAGGGGCAGTAAGAGGAGACAAGGCTATAGCAGAGAGACTGAATGAATTCTTTGCTTCGGTCTTTACTGAGGAAGATGTAGGGATGTTACCCAAGACTGAAGTGGTATTTAAAGGTGATACTGCAGAGGAATTGAGAGAAATATCGCTACACCGGGAAGATATATTACAACTATTTGATAAACTGAATAGTAGCAAATCACCTGGACCGGATGGTATACATCCCAGAGTGTTGAAAGAACTGAAATATGAGATTGCAGACCTGCTATTGGTAATCTGTGAACTTTCATTAAAATCATCTGTAATACCTGAAGATTGGAGGGTCGCCAACGTAACACCAATTTTTAAAAAGGGTTCCAGGGGTGACCCGGGAAATTACAGACCGGTGAGCCTGACGTCAGTACCAGGGAAAATGGTAGAAACCATCATAAAGAACAAAATTACACAGCATGTAGATAATCATGGCCTAATGGGAGACAGCCAACATGGCTTTAGACAAGGAAGATCTTGTCTTACTAATCTGATCTGTTTTTTGAAGGTGTGCATAAACAGGTAGACAAAGGTGAGTCGGTTGATATAGTGTATCTGGACTTTCAGAAAGCTTTTGACAAGGTCCCCCATCAGAGACTTTTGGCAAAGCTAAAAAGTCATGGGATAGGAGGCAGTGTACTACTGTGGATCGGGAACTGGTTAAAAGATAGAAAGCAGAGGGTAGGGCTAAATGGCCAATATTCCCAATGGAAAAAGGTGAATAGTGGAGTACCCCAGGGATCTGTACTGGGTCCGCTACTTTTTGACATATTCATAAATGACCTGGAAAAGGGAATAACTAGTGAGGTTATCAAATTTGCAGATGACACAAAACTGTTTAAAGTTGTTAAAACCCAAGAGGATTGTGGAAAACTGCAGGAAGATCTGGATAAATTGGAAGACTGGGCATCCAAATGGCAGATGAAATTTAATGTGGACAAGTGCAAAGTTATGCACCTAGGAAAGAACAACCCACACTATAGTTACACGATGCAAGGCTCCACATTAGAAACCACCACCCAGGAAAAAGATTTAGGAGTCATCGTGGATAACATGTTAAAACCCTCCGCCCAGTGTGCAGCGGCGGCCAAGAAAGCAAATAGAATGCTAGGTATCATAAGGAAAGGGATGGAGAATAAAACAAAGGATATTATAATGCCTCTGTATCGCTCCATGGTACGACCGCACCTTGAATATTGTGTGCAATTCTGGTCACCGTATCTTAAAAAAGACATAGAGTTATTAGAAAAAGTACAGAGAAGAGCCACCAAATTGGTGAAGGGGATGGAAGGCTACTCCTATGAAGAGAGGCTAAAAAGGTTAGGGCTCTTTAACCTGGAAAAGAGACGGCTGAGGGGAGATATGATAGAGGTCTATAAATTAATGAATGGAGTGGAACGGATAAACGTGGATCAATTGTTTACGCTATCAGAATATAGAAGGACTAGGGGACATGTAATGAAGCTACGGGGTAAACTATTTAAGACAAATAAGAGAAAATATTTCTTCACTCAACGTGTAATCAAACTCTGGAATCTGTTACCGGAGGATGTAGTAAGGGCTGTTAGTATAGCTGGGTTTAAAAAAGGTTTGGACAAGTTCCTGGAGGAAAGGTCCATAAACCACTATTAAAAAGGGACCCAGGATATCAATGCTTGACCTAGTACAAGTACTGCAGAACCTGTGTCTTTTGGGGAAACTGCTAGGTACGTATGACCTAGATTGGCCACTGTTGGAAACAGGATACTGGGCTTGATGGACCTCGGTCTGACCCAGTATGGCATTTCTTATGTTCTTATGTTCTTAACAAACTGAAATTACATTGAACAGGGCATTATAACTTGGAGATAACTATTTTACAGGGAACATGGGCTATGGAGGGTTAAGTGGCTTGCCCAAGACCACAAGGAGCACCTGTGGGACTAGAAACCCCAGTCCTTCCGGCCCAAGGTTGCTGTCCTCTAGTGGGATTTGAACCCCCGACCTTCCGACCTGAAGTACCTTACCCCAACCACTAGGCCACTCCTCCACTCAACACATACACCACAGCAAAATCCCTGAGAGAAACCAAGAGGGTAGAGCTAGGTTTAAGCCACTCCCAGACTCCATGACCACCCCAGGTAAGAGTAGGAGGGACAAGTGGGTGGAGTCAGGAAGGGAGGTGCCCTGCTCAACGTTTAAGTTTGAGAAAACAAAGTTGAGAGAAGCAGTCAAGGGAGAGGCAGTCAAGGGAGAAGCAGCCAAGAGAGAAGCAGCCAAGAGAGAAGCAGCCACAAAGAGAGCAGCAGCAGAGACAAGAGCAGCCAGCACTGCAGCCAAGGAAGCTACAGAGAAGGTTCCAGGCAGAGGACCAAACAGACTGGCAAGAGGGAGAGAGAGAAAAGGTTGGCTTGGCGAAGGCTAAGGCAAGAGTGCTTAGACTCCTCTGATGAAGGGTCTGTCTGTGGGCAGCAGAAGCCCCAGGAAGGGAAGTGGAGGTCTTACCCTGATTCCCTGTCTAGCTCAGAGGCAGAGAGAGTCACAAGCCACAGAAGCCTCAGCCAGGAAGGTGCTGCAACAAGACTCCAAGGTAGGAGACAGAAGGCAGTAAAGCCAAAACCCTGTGTTTCTTGCTCTGACTCTGAAGAGAGGTTTAGGCCTGAGAAAACCCGGTTTAGGAAGAAGGTGTTTTCAGGAGAAACTGAACAGGAGAAGCCCGTTGAAGTCCTACCTAGAGGAGAAGGGGCTATTCAGTGGAATAGGCTGTTTAACCTGTTAAAGAACATTAAGCATAAAGTGCCTGAGCGTTTTCAAACTTTGCCCAGATACAGCTCAGCAGAAAGCATGGAGGTAGAAGGTAAAGAAAGTGACCTGACTTCAGCTTGTTCTGAGATGGACTGTGATATGTGTGTTGTGGCTAAGTAATGAAAGCCTGATAGTAGTGAGAAGCTAGGAATTGTAAATACATGTGCTTTATGATTACGCAATTGAGAAGCATCATAAAGGGAGAAGAAAAGAAAGCCTGTGTAAATAATTCTACTACAACACTGGTTGTAAGCTTTGCTTTAATAGGAGAAGATTATCCTTTATTTTCTTTGACTTGAGTGTACAACTGCTTTAAAGATTTGTTACCCGCTTGCCACGGAAGCTAATAAAATTCCTGTGTGCTTTGCAACAACCACTTGGTTCATTTATCTCTATACACAACTACAATCCTTGGTAAAGAGGAATTCAATATGGCTTCCCGTCCCTACTAGGCGACCGCCTGGTAGGGGCGCGACCACCACAATATTTACAGACATTTGCAGCAAGATCCCAATGATAAATACACCATTGCCTAATCCTTGCTTTCTCCTCTCCTGACTAATTGACAGGTGTGGAAATAAATGCCATGAGCTTGTGTAGGGCCTCTACCATGCATGTCTGTCTGCTCTCAGGCTTTCCAGGTATGTCACAATGAGGTCTTATGATCTAGTGATTGCAGCGAAGCCCTGATGCACCTCTTTTCATAGAGGCGTGAGGTGCAACAGGACTTCAAGGTCCTCCAAGGCCCTGGAGATTTCATGAGGATGCACTTGAATCATTGATAAGGCAGACTGGACAGGCTAGGTGTCCATTGGCTGCAGTGGATCTCCAGCAAGTTAAGCCTCCTCCCTACTCTCCCACTCTCCACCCTGCTTTTACCCCTCTCCACGCTTCCCATTCCTTCCCACTTTTTGTCATGCATCTCCCCCTTCCCTCACAGCATAGGGGTCCCTGTTACCATTCCCCTCCCTCTCTGGACTCTGATGATGGCCAGGGTCAATCATTGCTGGCAGGGGTAGTATTTAACCAGCCACTATTGCCTCACTGTTCCATGCTATTATAAAGTAAACTCATTCTTTGTATCCCTCACATACAAATCTATTAAGCAAAAACAGAGTTACCATGTACAAAAAAAGGATCCACTTAGGAATATCTAGCAATTTGCCAAAAGACCATCCAATCATTTAGATATAATTACACCCATGGGGATACTGAGATTGGAGAAGCCTTCGATGCATATGAATGAGATAATCAGGAGAACAAAAGTGTACTTTACTGCTAGGCAGCATAGAAAAACGCCACTCATGAGAAACGTGCTCCCTGAGACTGAGGCTGCTCCAATCTCAGTATCCTCATAGGTGTAAAGTCAAGTTGGCTACTTTAATTGTTGTTGTTAAGTGCCGTCAAGTCGGTGTCAACTCCTGGCGACCCTCTGGATAGTCGACCTAAACTTAGTTCAGTCTACAGCCAAGCGGCTCATTGTTGATAGAGTGGTATCCATATCTGCTGTTATTGTATTGATCCATCTCATTGCCGACCTTCCTCTTTTACGGTGACCTTCTACCTTGCCAAGCATTTTGTCTTTCTCCAATGATCTCTCTCTTCGCATGATGTGTCCAAAATATGAAAGTCAAAGTCTTGTCATCTGAGCTTCTAAGGAAAGCTTAGATTTGATCTCCACTAGTACTGACTGGTTTGTTCTTCGGGCAGTCCATGATATACACAATATTTGTCACCTGTACCATACTACTCTAATTAATTATATCTAAATGATTGGGTGGTCTTTTGGAAAATTGTTAGATATGCCTAAGTGAATCCCTTTTTTTGTACATGGTAGCTCTTTGTTTTTGCTTAATAGATTCAGTGTTCCATGTAGCATCGGGGTGTGAGTTCTGCTGCCCAACATCTTTCTACTGCTCTTCGTTCAAGGTGAGAATCACCTCAGGGGAGGTTTCTTCCTGCTCTGCCCTCTCCTCCTTGAATGGGTCCTGCTGTCCTGCAGAGGAGCCACTGTGGCTGCTGCCAGCTGCTTCAGTGATGATGAAAACCTTCAGGTTCCTGTGGATCAACTCTTCTGGTTTATATAAGGTCTACTGGCCAGGGACACTGAATTCTTGATATTTATATACTTGGAATTGAAGTAAACATTTACTTTTAGATTTGCAGAGACCTGGTTTCCTACTTAATTTTGCAGTAAAGATATACATTTTAGAGTTCCAAGGTCCTTTTCATATTAAACTAATAAATAGAAGTAAGATTTTCATTTTGAACTTTTAAAGTTTCCGTTGTTCTGTTACAAGCCTGCCTCATAGGGTATGGTTAATTCAATCAGCATCTGCTGCCTGAGCAAGCAGTCTGATACAGCAATTGCCATTACAACTTCAAGAGACTCTACAAAGCTAAGCTTTCTAACTTTACTATTTGGCCAGTTTTTGATATATATTTTCCTTGCCTATTTATTACCTGTTTTATTTATTATAATATTACTTAGGCACTGTGGTATCTTAGGGTAACTTTACCAAGGGAAGAGGACAAACACAAAAAAAAGAAATCTTGCTCTTCCTATCTTTCTGTCTGCATCAAATTTCTATATGTTCAGTCACTTTGATCTACAGTCTAGTGGCAAACAACCTAAATTTTGGTTATAAGTTTAGGAAAATTTAGCTTGCCTACATTACTTGAATAAGCTTTTTAAAGCAGAAATCTAAGTGTATCCTCAGTTCATGTAAGTTCTACTGGCCAAGGGCACTTAAATTCCCACCCATTCCACCCCTCACCTCATCCACCCCGGAGTAGCTTTGCCTATATAGTCATCATGTCATAGATTGACATCTGTTCTCCAATTAGGTGTAACATCCACCTTTTTTCCTTGTCCTAGAACTGCTTTATAACCATCTTAATCAGCATGTCTTGTATTCAATGCAATATCTGTGGTGCCTTCATGCTAAGAAGAATCATTTGGAGCCTAAGAGCTTGTCCTTTATGTCTCAAGTTATCTACTATGCATAAAGAAATTATTCTATTATGGGATGAATAAGCTGCAATTAAACACACCTCCTCTGGGGTACAAATTGGAAGAAATCCACCACCATCCCCACAAAGAATCAAACAGCCCAGGAACAAATGCATCTCAGTGGGCTCTGGTAGGTTGTGACCTGTAACACGGAGACACTCTCTCCATAAAGAGATATCCCTGCATAATGCTTTCTCTGCCTTGGAAAATGAGAGTGCCCAATTAGTGGAAACTGAAGTGCCCTTAAACGAGGTTAATGCCCAATCTACTGATAATGCACCAAATATGAAGAAAAAAATCACAAAACAGGAAACTACTACTACTTGGAGATTCCATCATCAGAGGCTCCAACTTGGGAATACAGTCCAAAGGACAGAAGATGGTCAAATGCCTCCAAGGCTTTTCAGCCAGCAGGAACACAGTATGAGCCAAATTGTTGGCATAGTTATCATCCACTTGGGTACAAATGACCTGGCTAGAAACTGCTTGTTCAGTTCAAAGGACTTCCAGATTCTAGGAGAGAAACTCAAACCCATTGTTAACACTATAGCATTCTCAGAAGTTCTACCTATTCGTGGTAAGGGGGCAGAAAGGCTGCATCGCATAATCAACTTTAATACATGGCTCCAAACCTGGTGTAAACAAAAAGGATTTCGATATATAGGCGACTGGGGAAATAGATGAAACAACAAGAGACTATACTGTGTTGATGGACTACATTTCTCTGTCACAAGGGAAAGGATCCTAAGTGAAAAATTCAGGCATTATGTACACAGGCATTTAAACTAGGGAAAAGGGGTGACAGATGGAAAAGAACAAGTTCAGGATGTCACTCCCAGCAAAAACATAATGACATTCGAAACAGCCACACTATTAACCCACACGTCAATGGCAACTGGGAGGAGGTGTGTAGAAAAAAATCCATGCAAAATACAGGCAAGCCAGTCAACAAATGCTGGAAAGCAATCAGCACAAATGCTCGAAGCCTAGCCAACAAAGTCCCTAACCTGGAAGCTCTAATGGTGGAAATGGACTTAGACATTGTGGCTATTACAGAAACATGGTTTAATGAGTTGCATGAATGGGATATAGCCATAACTGGCTATAATTTATTGAGACGAGAAAGAGAAGGCAGAAAAAGAGGAGGAGTAGCCCTTGTCAAAAGCAATATTAAAGCTGCTGAAATGCCGGGGAGATGGGGAAAAGAAGAGGCACTCTGGATTGTGTTGGAAAGAGGAGATGGCACTATCATTCACCCTGGTTTAGTCTACAGGCCTCCTACTCAAACAGAAGAAATGGATAGAGACTTGATTATTGATATTGCAAAGGTAGCCATGAAGGGGGAAGTGATCATATTGGGTGACCTTAATCTACCCGATGTGGATTGGAGTAGTCCTTCTGCAAATCTGAAAAGAAGTAAAAAGATTGTGGATACCTTCCAAGAAGCATTGCTTAGACAAATGGTGATAGAACCAACCAAGAAAAGTTCAGTGCTGGATTTAGTACTCATCAATGGAGATATGTTGAATGTTCAGGTTGGTGCCTACGTGAACAGCAGCGATCATCACACGGTGTGGCTTGAGATAAAAGCCAAGGTGGATCCAATCACAGCAAGCTCAAAGTCCTAGACTTCAAAAATGCTAACTTCAGTAAAATGGCCAAGTGCCTGAAGGAGAAGTTGTCAGGGTGGGAGGAGGTAAGGAAAGTGGAATTGCAGGGTGCAAAACTAAAGGAGGCAATAAAAGGAGCAACGGATACATATGTAAGGAAAGTTAATAAGAGGAAATGGAAAAGGAAACCTAGAAACCTAGAAAACCTATATGGTTTTCCAAAGAAGTGGCTTCACAAATAAAGGCATAAAACACAACTTTCACAAAACTCAGAAGTTTGCAAACTGGGGAAAACAGAAAAGAATACAGGATAAAGCTAAAAGAGACAAAAAGAAAAATAAGAATAGCAAAAGCAGAAGAAAAGATGGCTAAAGGTCTGAAGGGTGGAGAGAAAACCTTTTTCAGGTATATTTAGAAGAAAAGGAAGATGAGAGGTGGAATTGCAAGACTCAAAAATGCTGAGAATGGATTTGTGGAAAGTGACATTGAAAAAAGCGAAAATGCTAAACAAATACTTCTGCTCTGTTTTCATTAAAGAAAATCCTGGAGAAGGACCACCCGTGATTGACAAATATACAAATGGGAATGGAGTACATACCACACCATTCAGAGAAGATGATGTGTTAGAACAGCTTGCAAAATTGAAAGCGGACAAGGCCATGGGACCAGATGGGATACATCCATGGATACTGAAAGAGCTCAGAGAGGTTCTTGCAGGGCCTTTAAAGGATGTTTTTAATAGATCCTTGGAGACAGGAGTAGTTCCACAGGACTGAAGAAGGGCTGATGTGGTACCTCTTCACAAAAGTGGTAATAGAGACGTGACAAATTACAGGCCAGTAAGCCTTGCTTTAGTGGCGGGAAAATTAGAGGAGGCGTTCCTGAAAGAGAGAATAGTGGACTTTCTCAAAATCAATAGGTTGTATGGTCTGAGGCAACATAGATTTACTAGAGGATGATCATGCCAAACAAATCTGATTGAGTTATTTGACAGGGTGACCAGAGAACTAGATCAAGGGCATGCGATGGATGTGATCTACCAACATTTCAGCAAAGCCTCATAGGAGGCTTATCAATAAACTGAACGGGCTGGGGATGGGCCCACTCCAGATGCCAAATAGGCTGGGAGCACCACTGAAATTCCATAAGGAATTTTTCCCTAAGCACAGAATGGAGTAAAGACTCTTTTGAATAAGACCCTAAGAAAGTGATCCTCAAAGTAGTCCTCAGGGACTGCTTTGCCAATCAGGTTTTCAGGCTATCCACAGTGAATACGCTTGAGAAAGATTTGCATGTACTGCCTCCATTTTATGCAGATCTATCTCATGCATATTCATTGTGGATACTCTGAAGCCTGAC
This sequence comes from Ichthyophis bannanicus, assembly GCA_033557465.1. NCBI lineage: Eukaryota > Metazoa > Chordata > Amphibia > Gymnophiona > Ichthyophiidae > Ichthyophis > Ichthyophis bannanicus. Next base: position 628,293,266 of record CM066032.1, read on the forward strand.
TGACCAAGAAGTCCCTGAGGACTGGGTTGAGAACCACTGCCCCAAGTGTTATCTTCCATATACTGCATTGTTAGGCTATGAGAGTCGTCAGAAAGCTGACCTAAGCACTTCTGTCATGGAAAACAGTCCTTCAGCAAAATGATATAATCTAAATCCAGCAGTAGCAATAGAGTGCAAACAATTGTGTGCGAGGAGGGAGGAAAGGAGGGGTGCAGTTGGTTTAAACGCCATTATACTTCATAGAGCAGAAACTGAGCTTAACTGGTACATCACCGTTTCCCATGTGTGCTTGTAAAATATTTCACAATAAAGGCTGGGCACAGTTTTCTTTGAAGGCTAGTGAGCTAAATTAATTCATTTAGCTCACTAGCAGTCTTCAGCTTGAGGGACTGGCACAGGCCAAGATGTGCTCATCTATGATTACCTTTTCGACTAGTAAAAGGAAGCTGGCAGCAGTTGTATTTCAAGCAATTTCTGCTCTGTGTAATTTCTGGAGTAAAACATATTTTCTGCAGGTTGTGCCTGATAGAGCGGACATTAGTTGAATAATTGTTAATTCCCATTCAGGAGCCATCTGTGGAAACCTTAACTAATTTCTATAGTAGCTGGAAAGCCTGTGATAATAGCTCCTCCTAGCAGCGTAGAAAGGATATAAGATGGAATCCTTTTTATCTGAAAAGATTTCTCTACCCCACATTTAGGTCAAAGTTGAAAAATAAAGCAGAATATTATATAGGCATTTGTGTAAGAAGTGGATCTATTCTTTTTTTATTTATGTGGTTTACAAGTACAGATCCAAGAAACTATTTGAACGACAAGAAATGCAGCTGAAAAAAAGGAAATTTAGTTAGATGACAGACCAATACTTTTTCTACCACAACCAAGAGGCCAAGAAAGGAAATTATACAAAGGAAAGAAAAACCCAATACAGGCCTGACGACTAAATAGTCTACAGTAGCTAGAGATCTCATTAACCTCTTCTCATGCAGATACAAAATCCATGAGTAGTTTTGGTCTGCAAAGAAATAATTCCTACCCTTCAAAAAGGCATAACAAAAAAGAAAATCTCAGTATACAACTATCACTTACAGCAGTGGTGGCAAACTCCGGTCCTAGTGGACCACAATCCAGCTTGGTTTTCAGGATGTCCCTAATGAATATTCATGAGGTATATTTGCATCCACTGTCTCCCATTGTATGCATATATATCCATGAATATTCATTAGGGGCATCATGAGAACCAGGCTGGATTGTGGTGTACTAAGACCAGAGTTGACCACTCCTGACTTACAGTAAAGTCAAAACCCTTGGCCTCAAGGCCAGAAATGCATAGCACCTGCCTTCTATAGATTTAGATAAATCAGGAAATATACAAATCATTTCCCCCAAGAACTTCTCATTAATGGGTCTAAAGGAGACCCACGGAGTTATTCTCCCAGGGACCAATTCCAAAATGTTATCTAGCAAACCAGTCAGATCCAATTCAGTTCTCCAAGCTTTCACCCAGCCCTGAGGAGAGTCTTCTCCACCCTGAAAAGCTAGATAGCAGACCCATACAATAGGTGGTAAATTATCAGATGGAATTTTTAAGATCTCTACCAGATATTTTCTGACCATATCAACTGGGGAGATTAATGAGGAAAGTTTAACAACCTTAGATTATTCCTTTTACTCTGATTGTCTAGAATGATATTCTACTTTCCACTGCAGGATATCACGCTCTTAAAATTGGCCTACCCTCAGGTCCCCTGACTCTTTCATCTGTAGGCCCAGCTGGCAAAGCCTTGCATCCTGTCTCTTCAGTGCCACACCCCGAACTCCCACAAACTCCATAGCATTGTCCACCTTGTCAAACAATTTAGCAGTCGTATCCTTAAGAGACATGTCCAAATGTTGGATAGCTTCCCATAGTATATCCATTGTTGCGGCACTTGATCTACTAACCAAACTTCCACTATTTGTGATCATCACACACTTCACCCCCAACTATCCCAACACAGTACCTATGATACTCCACTCTTACTGTGCTTCACTTAGAGTGGGAAGAGGATTCCAGTGGAGGTCCCATCAACATGCCATGACTTGAGTCCACTGGCTAAATCACTTCCAGTTTGCAGAGAAGTTGCTCTTTCTTCATGGCTTAGTGAGGCCTATTCAACACTCTGCTCCACAGTAACCATTGAAAAGTACTCTGAAACTACAGCAACATCCAGTCTCCAAATTGCTCAAGAGTCACCAGGCCCTTTTTTGTGGAAGTTCCAGACCATTAAGAGTGAGCCCAACTTCCGGTGACGTCAGCGGATCTCATGGCGGTGAAGTAGTTGGGCTCCGCCATTAAAGCCTGGATAACGGTGTTAAAAAAACCCAAAAATTGGTGAGGCAGAGATATAAGGCTGGGGCACTGACCACAGAGCATACCAGCATTAAAAGGAAAGGAGAGTCGACTGAAAGCGGCTTTTAAATCAAGCCGATGGGCGGCGAGCTGTGCTGGTGTGGGGAGCCGCGTGGTAGGGCAGTGTGGAGGGCCGAGAAGCTCATAAAATAAAGTGATCAGGAGGAAGATTGGAGAGCGCAGCAGCAGCGTGCCCAAAGTCTTCGAGTGAGATAAAATATGGGGGCAGAAGAGGAGACTTACCCTGGAAAGGAGAAGAGGCAGAGCGAGGAGCGGAGGCAGTGAATCGGGCGGGCAGAGAATACCCCCGCACGAATGCACAAGTGAGTAAGCGGTGCAGGAAAGAGGCAGTTCAATAACAGCGGGGAGTGTGGGTTAGGCACCGCAGCCGCAGAAATAAAGCAGCAGAGGAGTGGAGCACAGCCAGATCGGAGGGAGAAGAGAAAATAAAAATGAAGCAACCCCAACAGTTAAGACACAGGAGGAGACTTTACAGCATTAAAAGTATAAAAGCATTTTTATTGCTAACAGCCCACAAAGCAATACAGGGCCCAGCCATATTTGGGCAACAAAGCAGGAACTCCAACGGCGGGCCAATTAAGGGAGAAAAGCCCATCATAAAGCAGGACAAGGGAGCAGGAAGCACCGGCCTGGGTGCGGGGAGATTATAAACTCCAGACAACTTGAAGGGAACACGAGAGGTGAACCAGAGCAAGATGGACTGGCCTAAAGGAGGTCTAACCACAAAGAAGAAACTGGCGGAGTTCAGATCCCCCTATGCCACTCTGAGAGGAGGTAAGGAAGGGGAGAAGGAGGGTAAAGTGCTGGCAGAGCAGGAGACTGCGACTGCGGAGGGGTTGGAGAGTTCTTGGTGCCCAGAAGTAGTAGATATGATCAAGATGTGGCTGAATGAAATGAAAGAAGAAATAAAAGTGGAAATTAGCGGAGTCAAAAACTATCTAAAAGAGACATTACAATCTCTCAGACAAGACATAGCAGACCTGGGCACCCGGGTAGAGGAAACTGAAACTCAGCTGGAACAATACGGAGAAGCCATGGAAGATCTTGAAAAGGGATGGGAGGAGATAAAGCAAGCCCAGGAGGAAATAAAAGAGAAGACGGAGGATCTGGAAGACTGGTCCAGGAGGAATAATACAAGAGTGAGAGGGGTGCCAGAGGACCCCAAAAATTGTGAAGAGGTGACTATAAAAGTGTTCAAAGAACTGCTACAGATGGCAGCTTTCGAAGAGAATGGGGAAGGTGAACACTTACAAATTGAGCGGGCACACAGAGGACTAGGACCAATAAGAGACAATCGACCAAGGGATATTGTGGTTTGTCTGAGATCCTTTAAAACTAAAGAAAATCTACAGAAAGCGGCAAGGAAGCTGAGACAGTTCAAATGGGAAGGGCACGAGGTGGAACTGTTTTGTAGCAGCAGAGCGCAGACAAACCAATAATACCAGGAGTCTGTTCAGAAGGTCCAAATCATTTATTTGTGCACAAGTCTCAAGCAAAGTCAATTTCAAAATGGCTGAGCAAAGTTTTCTGGCAATACAACAACTTTTATAGACTTTTGCTCCATTCTAGGTATAGAAACACATTTCATTGGTCCCGGTAACCTCCCGTACCTCCCGTACCCCTTCCATTGGTCCCGGTACTGATATGATTATCCAATTATGTTCCTTCAGTGGGCCCAGCACCTGCTTACCCCCCTTCTAGTCCCAATTACAATGGCAGTTCATCAACTTGTTACTTTCATACTTCCAAGGCCATTGAGCCAATTTGTGCATGTAGGGGAGCAGGGCTCTGTAACTCATCTGTCAGCAGTCCTAATTAAATCCCTTGCAGATGTACTTTTCTTATCAGTGACTTTTAAACATATTTTTCTGTATTTTTCCATCTTCCAGTTCAGCTTATCTAAGCTAATTCAACACTCTTGCTATGTTCCAGCTCTACAGGAGCAGATTGGGGGATGTGCAATTCCCATAGGCCTCTCCACTAGCTTCATTTACAGGTCAAGCTAGCTAGGCTCGCTTGCTTATATCAGACGAAGTGGATCACAGGCCTACACCTGCCACATTCCCCCCTTTGATTAATCTCACCCTATTATGTAATAAGGTGTGAGAATTAAATCACTTCAAAATAGTTATGCTGTAATCATAGAATTCCGACTACCTGTAGGAGGTCTCGGTTGGTACAAGGCCATAATCTTAGTTGCGGTCTTCCGCTCTACTGTACTTTCAATAGCATTATGAATAGAACGCATACAACATGGGATTAGACATGGTAATAACAAAATAACAGCAACAAGTATTAGTACTAATATAAAGAAAGTTTTAAATCCTCCCAGCCATGAGAAAAGGTTAGCAAACCAGTTAGGGAATTTCAATGAGTGCCAAGTTTGCACTGGCACGTAAGCATGTCTTTGCTTATCTTTAGCAATTTCTTCAACTACTTGACCTTTATCATCTATTTTTAAACAGCAATTAGTTAAATTCAGCTTACCACATACTCCTCCTTCAGCTGCTAACAAATAATCAAGTGCTAAGCGATTCTGATATATAGCAGTGCGCATCTGAGTACTTTGTCTAGCTAAAAGTGTAAGAGCTTGGCTAGTTTCATTGGTTATTATTTCAACTACTGCTTGTAAGCGGATAATACGATTAATCATATAGACTGGAGTTCGATAACCATACATTCCATCATCATTCCAAGTGGCAGGCCCATAATACTCAATGATTCTTTCTGGCGGCCAATCATCACCCTGCCACTTCTCCCACTTGCCTACCTGGAGGGTGATCTCTTCTGTCTCAATGCTCTTTTGTGTCAGTGGGTAGTATATACTGGGTATCCTAATTGTTCTCCATGTTCAGTGTTTAAAAGAAAGAAAGAAGGTCTGATGGTCCCTAAGACACATGCTCCTCCCCATTGTAGCGGGAGTTGCGCATAAGCTCGGTTTCCACAGATCCAATATAGGCCAGGTGGGGCTTGCCAGGCATGGGCTTTGGCAAGATTAGTCCATAAATCAGCAAGTTCAGGAAATCTGGCTAATGGGTTAGGAGGTTCAGGGTGTTTGATTCCTGACCACCATGACGTCTTTTTGGTAGTGGCATTATAGAATTTCTGGCTAAGACAGACCAGCTGTCCTACCTGTTGGGTGAACTGAGGTCCAGTTCTGGTATAGCAAAGACGTCCAACAATTGAGTGCGCTAACACCCATTCGCTAGTAGTCTTGTGTAATTCAGTCTGATTGTAAGTCAGAGAATAATTTAATTCTTGGGCTTCCCATGGCCACTGGTCACCCATTTTGGTTCTGCCACAGAAATAACAATCTGAGATTTTTAGACTGGATACTACTGCTCCAGCTAATTCTAAAAATAAATTCTGAGAAGGATGAGGGATTTCAAACTTATTTACATGCATGGCCTCATAGAAGGTATTATGGATATGATATTTAGATGACTTGTGGGCTTGGGTATTCAATCTGATATACACAATGGTTCCCGGGTCTACTGCTCCACCAGCAATACGTAAACCAAACTTGTATCCTTGTTTCCATGCATTAGGATTGTGTATCTGCAAGTGTAAGGGGTTACAAGCATCTTTCTGACATTTATCATTTGTTGTCGACTTGGTTAAAGTGGCCATTCGTTTATCTATCTTTTCGTCAACTATACCATTATTCCATGTAGCATAAAAAACACATTCCCAATCCGGGCAAAAGTAATCTGCTTCAGGGGCAGTACTATAGCCTGGTTCCTTTTTACCTGTACATTTTCTCCATCCTATGGCACCTTCTGGGCACATATACTTATGGTCATTCCGATACGCCTTTTCCCAGGTACCACAGGTGGAGCGACTATCTCTGTTTATAACATTACAGGCATCGAAATTCAAAACAACAGGTTTAGTAATGTCTTTGAGTGGTGGCGTAGTAGCTATTATAGGTCCATCTGCATCCTTCCATCGTATTTCCAACGTGTAATAGGATGGATTCTGATGCGGATTATAGCATACTCTAGATTTACCATTGGTGAAAACATTTAGTTCAGTGGTGTTATAAATACACCGAGTCACTTTTCCAGTGCAGGTATAATAAGAATGGTAAATCAAAGTCTGAGTTACTTTTAGTCCAGTTCGAGTAGAAGTAATGCAAGCAGTGCATGGAGGTAAAGCATAAGTCAGTTCAAAACCTCCAAAGCAGGCAACCAGGGCAAAGCAAAGGCAAAGATACATGTTGATTGGAGTTCTTCTGAATCCTCAGTTTGCAGATCTTGACCACGACGTTCTTTTCTTCGTCCCGTTCGCTAATGAAGCAATTCAACGGGTGCTGAGTGTTGATTGAAGATCCTCAATTTGTCCATCACACATCAACCAACTTAGCAATTTCAGTTGGCTGTTTGAAGTATGGTTAATCAATGTAGTATCAAAGTAGTGTGCAAAATCGCACACAGGTTGGGTTCGTTGAAACAAAACTGTTGCTGCATGGAACACAGCAATCCTCTTCGAAAGACTTGGCTATTGCAAGGCACTATGACAAAGTGTCTAAGTTGCTGGTTGCCGTCTCAGAGTAACTCGCAAGGGTGCATCAAGATGCTGTTCTGCTGTCCACTGCTCAGGTTCAGGATCAGCGGCGGGCTTGACTCTGCTGTGGTGGATCCAGGCGTCGATCTCTGCTACCTTTACTGCAGTTGGGGTAGACAGGATGACGGTGTATGGTCCCTTCCAATGGGGTTCCAACGGTGTCTTCTTCCAATCTTTGATCCACACCGAGGTACCGGTCTGGTAGGGATGCAGAGGTTCCGTCAAGTTGATAGGCAACTGGTCTTGGATCCACGCATGGAGAGTCTGCAGAACAAAACTACGAGCTAGGAGTTCTTGCCGGGTTATTTCTGAACCAATTTGGGCTAGACTTCCTTTAATTCCCTGCACTATTGGTGGGGGTTTACCATACAGAACTTCAAAAAGGGAAAATCCTGTTGATTTTACAGGAGCTGAGCGTATTCTAAGTAAAGCTATTGGGAGCACTTGGGGCCACTTCAAGTGTGTCTCCTGACAAAGCTTAGACATTTGGGTTTTAGGGTACGATTCATTCGCTCAACTTTCCCTGAACTCTGGGGTCTATATGCAGTGTGGAGCTTCCATTGTATCTGCAAAGCTTTTGCTAACTGTTGAGTAATCTGGGAGACAAATGAGGGTCCATTGTCTGACCCTATTACTGCTGGAATTCCAAACCTAGGGACAATCTCTCTCATTAAAACTTTGGTAACTTCTCGGGCTTTCTCAGTTCTGGTTGGGAAGGCCTCTACCCACCCAGAGAAAGTACAGACTAATACTAATAGGTAATGATATCCATTGGCTCTTGGCATTTCAGTAAAATCAATTTGGAGGTGGTGCATGGGGGTTACACCTCCTGACTGAACTCGGGGTGCCGTTATAAGGCCTTGCTTGGCATTATTTTTGGCACAAGTTAGACATTGGCGTGCTACTGAAGCTGATATGGTTGTCAATAAAGGGATGTAAAAATGTGGTCTGAGTGCTTTTTCCATAGCACCTTTCCCATAGTGGGTGGCTTCGTGAAAGGCTTTGACAAAGGATGGTCCTAACAGTTCGGGAATTACTATTTGTCCAGGGGGTTGACTGCCCTCTGCTGGTGGCAGCTCAATCCATCCATCTTTCAGTACTCCATCTTCCTTGTTACAATAGTAATCCAATTCTTTGGTGGTATATCGTGGTGTCCATAAATTTAAAGGTACTGGAAACAATGCTGCTTGCATCGGCATAGCTTGTGGTGTAATCTGTCCCGTCATAGCTGCTTGTCGTGCTGAGGCATCTGCAAACCTATTTCCTCGGGCAACTTCTCCTTTTCCTGCTTGATGTCCTCTGCAATGCATGACCAGTGAACCCCTGCCACCATCTGCAGCTCTCCCCAGTCGGGGGATAGAGCCTCCGGCAGCAAGGAACAGCACCAGCCAATCGGGACTTCCTGTACCGGCTTAAAAGATCGCGCCATCGGGCGCGTGGTCCAGTGAACCCCTGCCACCATCTGCAGCTCTCCCCAGTCGGGGGATAGAGCCTCCGGCAGCAAGGAACAGCACCAGCCAATCGGGACTTCCTGTACCGGCTTAAAAGATCGCGCCATCGGGCGCGTGGTCCAGTGAACCCCTGCCACCATCTGCAGCTCTCCCCAGTCGGGGGATAGAGCCTCCGGCAGCAAGGAACAGCACCAGCCAATCGGGACTTCCTGTACCGGCTTAAAAGATCGCGCCATCGGGCGCGTGGTCCAGTGAACCCCTGCCACCATCTGCAGCTCTCCCCAGTCGGGGGATAGAGCCTCCGGCAGCAAGGAACAGCACCAGCCAATCGGGACTTCCTGTACCGGCTTAAAAGATCGCGCCATCGGGCGCGTGGTCCAGTGAACCCCTGCCACCATCTGCAGCTCTCCCCAGTCGGGGGATAGAGCCTCCGGCAGCAAGGAACAGCACCAGCCAATCGGGACTTCCTGTACCGGCTTAAAAGATCGCGCCATCGGGCGCGTGGTCCAGTGAACCCCTGCCACCATCTGCAGCTCTCCCCAGTCGGGGGATAGAGCCTCCGGCAGCAAGGAACAGCACCAGCCAATCGGGACTTCCTGTACCGGCTTAAAAGATCGCGCCATCGGGCGCGCCCGCGCCTGACGGGCCCGCGCCTGACGGGCCCGCGCCTGAGGGCCTCGCCAGAGGGCCCTTTGGCGTGGCCCTTAGGCGGAGGCCCTGGTGGAGGCCTATAGTTAATACATGATCGACAACTGGAAAACCATCTCACCGTTACAAATAACGCTGTGAGTATCAATTGTTATATAAACCTATAACACGAATTGTAAGAATATACTGTAACAAAGTAACTTTGATGTGACCTACCTTAGTGCAGCGATACATGTGCTCTAAGGCTGTATTGGGTAATTGTGCAACCATTGTTGGTTGAGTCTCAAGATATAGTGTAACTATACTATCTATACTTATGTATGCTATTTAGTAAGCTGCTGGACAAAATGCACTGTTAAAGCATTTTTACTGCCTTACTTATAACCTCTTTAGTAACACCAAGTTGATTGAACCAGGTAGCATTGAATGTCAGCAAAGTGTTGATATCCCCCCCTGCAGAGTACACTGACATTCTAAAACTAGCTCACCCACATAGCAGCATTTCATACCTCTAGGCTCTCCTAACAGCCTCTACAGCTTAATTCCTAAGTACTCACTCACCCACCAATTCCCACATGATGGCCTTACTCATACCACTGACCATTCTATTCTTCACTTCCAGATTCCCTAGTCATGCACTCAATACAAGTGCCACACATATCCCAATTCTCACTAGTCATAGTAGGAGATGGTCAGAGAACCACTACCAAACTAATCATAACACCCACGGCTCAATCTACCAACACCTATTATACATTCCTTTACAAAATATTAAAAAAACTCAACTGTGCAAGAATCAGCAACAACAGTTATTGGAATGTGCACTCATAAATACTAGATCTACTCGCCAAAAATGGCCAGCAATCACTGACCTTATAACATCCTACAACCTTGATGTATTAATTATCACTGAGTCTTGGCTATCAGACTGTGATAATGTGATTATCAATCAAATGACTCCAACTGGATTCTCGTCATATACTTGCCACAGAGCCAAACAAAAAGGAGGAGGGGTCCTCATCCTTGCAAAATCAGAACTCAAATTTAAATTAGTTAGTTCACTCACCTCAGAGCACCTTGACACTATTACAGTATCAAACAACCAATGTTCAATCAATGCACTATACAGAGCCCCAACACTTTCCTCCGATGACCTACCAACAATCATCAATCTCGCTTGCAACTCAAAGAACTCACGATCCTCAAACTGGTTAGTGGGGGACTTCAATCTCCCCTCACTGCCTGAAGCACATGCACGAACCTTCCTTGAAGCGCTGTATGACCTTGACTATAAGCAACTAGTGAACTCCCCAACGCATGAAAAAGGCGGTACCCTTGACCTTATTTTTGCACCCCAGTCTGTAGTCAACACCTCTCCTCCGCTGTTGACCTCCATATCTCCAGTACCATGGTCTGATCACAAACTCCTGAAGTTCCGAATACCAAGTACCTGCTTACCCAATAACAAGGCCATGGCTAATATCCCAGATCACGGAACACCAGCGACACGATTCTGCACACTCAACAAGGAAGAGTTACTTGCCAAGCTTCTTCCACAACTGGATGTATCAACCCTTGACCCTGACGAACTTGTAGCAAATTGGAATAACAGCATCAAAACTTTAGCTTGTATTCCATCCACCAACAAGTTGCCCACAAGACGCAAACATGCACCTTGGTACTCATCTGACCTTCGATCATCCCTTTTACAACTACGTAAACTAGAAAGACGATGGCGGAAAAAGCAAACTACCATAGCCCAACAAAGCTACAACTCTTATCTAACATTACACAGAGAGAAAATAAATGAAAAAAGGAAACAATACCACTCAATGATTCTAAAAAAATCACTGAACAAAACACATGACCTATTTAATATAGTAAAATCACTAACAGGTGATCCATCTCCAGCAAGTTGGCATATGCCTCAACCACAGGATTATTCAGACTACTTACAATCCAAAATGATCCAATCCGACATGACATCATCCTACTGCAGTCCGTCCAATGTACTTAGTACACAACAACCTACATTACTACTTGAATTCTCGGCAGTATCTACTAAAGAAATTGAAGACACCATCTCCTCCATCAATCTCACCACAGCTCCCAATGATCCCTGTCCAGCAAGTTGGATAAAGGAACTGCGACATGAACTAAGCCATGCATTATGCAAAATAACCAACCAATCACTATCAAGGGGCATCTTCCCCCAAAGCTTAAAACACACATCGATCAGACCCCTGTTAAAGAATAGTCGTCTTGATACATCCAAAGTTGAATCATACAGACCCATATCAAGCATTCCACTGCTTGCTAAGATCATCGAGAAAATAGTCCAACGTCAGATCCATCAGCACATTGACGACGAGGCACCCCTCGATCTAGCCCAACATGGCTTCAGGGAATCACATGGAGTAGATACCATCCTAACTACCCTATTCGATAAGCTTATCACAGGAATTGACAACATACACCAAGGTTTCGTCCTTATCTTTCTTGACATTGCTGCTGCATTTGATTCTGTGAATCATAAGATACTATTACAACGCCTCCAAGAAAAAGGATTACTGGGAACCGCATTACAATGGTGCGAATCATACCTAACTAACAGATGGCAGCAAGTAAAAGCAGGCAACACGTCCTCCGAACCATTCCTGCAGAAGCAGGGAGTGCCACAGGGATCTTCCCTGTCTGCTCTACTATTTAATATCTATATGCAGCCTATCTGCTCTCTGATACGCTCATTAAATGTAGAATGTCTCGTGTATGCTGATGACATACTACTGTACATTCCATTCATCATAGAACAACCTGATTTTTCCCCTATCATCAGATGCTTTGATGCAGTGGCTGAATGGCTTCTCACACAAAACCTGAGGATCAATCATAGCAAAACTGATGTCCTATTTGTCACAAGGAATCAGAATTTCACCCCACCACCCAGTCTGCAAGTCAAAAATGCTGAACTAAAGACAAGAGATACAATTCGCTACCTAGGCATCATCCTAGATCAGCGATTGGACATGATAAATCATGTAAAGACTGTTACCAAAGCAATTTACCACAAAATCCGAACCCTTCGCCACCTCCGCCCACTACTAGACTTTTCAGACTATCGTTCCATATTTCAAGCTCTGGTAATCCCACATATAGATTTCGCGAACACCATCCTCCATGGTCTTCCACAAGCAACCCTCAACCCACTTCGGCTGGCCATGAACTCAGCTGCTAGGATTCTTACAGGGACTTCAAGAATGGAACATATAACCCCAGTAATGAAAAACCTACATTGGCTACCACTACAAGCCCGAATCCAATACAAGGTACTGGTCATGACCTTCAAGGCACTGAAGAATCAATCCCCCACACCAATCAGCAAACTGATCAACAACACACACAACACCAGAGTCAGAAGACCCACACTACTGAACATGCTAACTGTACCTAAGTTCACTACAAGATGTACAAAGGCAACTACCAATAGAGCTTTTTCAATTTATGCCCCGACAGCCTGGAATGAACTTCCTGCCAGTATTCGTTCCATAGTCAGCCTCACCTCCTTCAGAAAGGCAATAAAACACTACCTCTTTTTAACTCACTATCCTGAACCCATGCCTGAAAAACATAAGTCAATTGCACTCACACCATACAGTAACTGCCTTGTCACACAACATGATAATGGGTAGGTGCTCCTCCCATATAGATCTACACATTCGCCCATCCTGACCTAAAAATGCCCACGGTGTAATGGAATAAATTTCTCTATGTAAATACTTGTATATACCATGTAAATAGTTTCCCTGTTTTTCCCAAGTTTGATTATGCCATTGTTATTGTAAAAACACATGTTATATGTAAGCCATGTTCTATGTAAGCACATTGCGATATTTAACGCATTGTTGCTCTGTTCAGTTTTAATGTAAACCGAGCTGATTTTCAATAGCGCGGTATATAAAAAAAATAAAAATAAATAAAATAAAATAAAATGACAGCTACATGAGTTGGGGCCCAAACTGCATCAAGTAACATCAGTATCCCGGGGCCATACTTGACTGATTTTCCTCCGGATGTGATGAGCCCTCGTTCTTTATAGAGAGCTCCATGGGCATGTAAGGTAGTAAAGGCATATTTGGAATCTGTATATACATTTAGCAGAAGTTTTGTTCCTAGTAATAATGCTCTGGTGAGTGCTATCAATTCGGCTTTCTGGGCTGATGTGCCTGAGGCTAGAGCTGATGACTCAACTACTTCATGTTGAGTGACAACTGCATATCCGGCACAGCGTCATCCATCGAGGATGAGACTGCTCCCATCAACATAATAAATCTGGTCAGGATTATCTATGGGCACATCTGTCAGGTCAGGTCGACTGGAGAATACAGTGTCCATGACTTCGATACAGTCATGTTCTGGGAGTTCTTCACTAATGGGTATCAAGGTGGCTGGATTCAAGGCATGACTCACTTCCAGTTGTATCTGTGGGTTTTCACATAACATGCTCTGATACTTCAACATTCGGGAATTGGTGAGCCAGTAATTTGCTTTTTGTTCCATGAGGGCAAGGACTGCATGTGGCACAGTGACTCTCATATTCTGTCCTAATGTGAGCTTGTCTGCTTTACTCACTAATAATGCTGTAGCTGCAACTGCTCTCAGGCAAGGTGGCCATCCCTTGGCCACAGTGTCCAACTGTTTCGATAGGTATGCTACAGGTCGCTCCCAATTTCCCAATTTCTGAGTCAACATGCCTAAGGCATTTCCTTGTGCTTCATGTACAAACAAGTGGAAAGGCTTGTGAACATCCTGTAGTCCAAGTGCTGGTGATGACATTAATTCTTCCTTTAACTTCTTGAAGGCTGTATCCTGCTCAAGTCCCCACTCCAGTGGCGACTTTTCTTCTCCTTTTGTGGCTTCATACAGTGGTTTGGCAATTTGGGCGAAGTTGGGTATCCAGATTCGGCAATATCCTGCCGCTCCCAGAAAGGCTCTGACTTGCTTTCTGGTTGTTGGGGTTGGAATTCTACATACCGCTTCTTTTCTCTCTCTGCCTAATCTTCGGCTTCCTTGGGTTATACGAAAACACAAGTATTTCACTTCTTTTTGGCATAGTTGTGCTTTTGCTCTGGAAACTTTATATCCAGCTTCATCTAGTAACTGCAAGAGATCTTTGGTGGCATGTATACATTCACTTTCTGATACGGCAGCTATCAGCAAATCGTCCACGTATTGGAGAAGCACTCTCTTCCCCGGGGCCACTGGATAACTTGAAAGGTCTTGATTCAGTGCAGCACTAAAGATAGTAGGCAAATTCTTGAATCCTTGGGGTAATCGTGTCCATGTGAGTTGGCCCCCTCTTCCAGAGATGGGGTCCTGCCATTCAAATGCAAACAGTATTTGGCTTACAGGGGCTAATCTTATGCAAAAGAATGCATCTTTTAGGTCTAGTACGGTAAAATGGGTAGCTTCAGCAGGTATCAGTCCTAGAAGAGTATAAGGATTGGGTACAACTGGATGTATAGTTTCAACTGCATCATTCACTCTCCTTAGGTCTTTCACTGGGCGGTAATCATCCGTCCCAGGTTTCTTTACTGGCAAAAGTGGAGTGTTCCATGGGGATTGACATACTTTTAGTAGGCCATATTCAAGCAATCTTTGTAAGTGGCGATGAATGCCTTCAATTGCAGCTCTTGGGAGAGGCTACTGTTTGACGTGTACTGGTGTAGCACTAGGCTTAAGGGTTACAATTACTGGAGCTATATGTTTGGCTAGGCCTGGAGGACTGCCTTCTGCCCATACTCCAGGTGGTGCATGAATGTTCTTTAAAGTTTGTTCAAAATAAGTGTCTTGGACAGAGTCATCAATGTAATACCTCCATTCTTCTTCTCGGGGAACTGTCAGCAACATTATTCCTGCTGGTTTGACTTGGGGATTTACCATCATTTGCATTTCTCCTTTTTCAGAGAAAGATATTTGTGCTTGAAGTTTGGCATGGACATTCGGGCATGTAAAGGAATTGATGAGTTATTTGCTGTCCTCCTAGACTGCATATACGATTCTGAAGAAAAGATTTTGTAGCTTTGGCACCAGTTGCTCCTATGATGGTGACTGCTTTTGCGGAAAATGGGGCTATCTTTTTGTCCATTACTGAATGTTCTGCTCCAGTATCAACCATAAAGTTCATAACTTGGTCTCCTATTTGTATTCCGACCATAGGCTCCTGGAGACCTAAAGCAAACTCGGAGCCCGGTCTGTCCTAATCCATGTCATCTTCATTATGGATTGTCGTGGTCAATGCTTGTATGGCTCCTCCTCTTTCTCGCTGGAATTGTTCTCGATTGGCTCCTCCGCGGTTTCGGGGACGGCCTCGTCTTTCTTCTCGCCACTGATGATTGTTTTCGTCATCTTGCTGGGCGTCTTCGAGTTGCGGGCATGCATCTCTCCAATGTCCTTCTTCTCTGCAATAGGCGCATTGGTTTATGCCTAGCTGCTGGGGCCGGCCTCCACCTCTGCCCCGCCCCCTTCCTCTGCTCCGTCGACTAGGGATACCTCCCCTTTTCTGTTCAACTATGGCCGCAGCCAAAAAATCAGCTTTCTTCTTCATCTTTCGATCACATTCTCTCTGTCTTTCATTATCACGATTCACATACACTTTATGAGCGACTTCCAGTAACTGAGTTGTATTCATGCCCGCAAACCCTTCTAATTTTTGTAATTTACGTCTAATGTCTGGTTGAGACTGGTTTACAAAAGCAGAATTCACCATACATAAACTTCCTGGTGCCTCGGGATCATAGGGAGTATACATTCTGTATGCTTCAGTTAATCTTTCATGAAATTCTGCAGGGCTCTCATCTATACCTTGGATAACTCCTGCAACTTTGGAAAGGTTCATAGCTTTCTGGCCCCCCCTTTTCAGACCTTGTAAAAAACCTTGGCGAAAACGGACTAGGGCTGTGGATCCTAGCTCTGTATTTGGATCCCATCGGGGGTCTTCATTCGGAAATTCTCTCTGGGCCGCTTCCCGATGGTCTATTCTGTTCGTCCCCAGTCCCGGAGCTACAGGGTTATCCACCAGCCAATCAATAGCTGCTTTTCTAATTCGTGCTCGCTCCTCTGTCGTGAATAGAGTGGTCAGGAGCTGGCGGCAATCTGCCCAAGTGGGTTGGTGGGTTTCCATAATAGTATTCACTAATTCTGTAAGCTCTAAGGGTTTATCGGTATAGGAGGCATAATGTGTCCTCCAATTTAACAAATCAGTTGTGGAGAAAGGGACATACACATAGCTCAGGGGTCCCGCTACCACCTCATCATTATCATTCTTTACGGGCACCCCTGGGACTTGCCGTAAGGGCATCATCTTTATTTATTTATTTTTATTTATTTAACATTTCTTATATACCGCGCTATTTGTCATCAGCGCGGTTTACATCAAAACAATAGAACACTTGACCAGAGATTGGCCGTCGTTTACATGAAACGGGGAGTTAACATGGAGGAGAACTTGGGGAACTATTTACGTTCAAGCTTGTAGCAAACTTAGGAAACTATGTACAAATTGGTTGTATTACATATTAGGTATGATTGCAGTGTTTTACGTCAGGTGGTGGCTGTATGATATAGTGGGGGTGGGGGAGATAATGGGGTATCAGGGTGGGTGTAATGTAAGATAAAAAGGTGATGTTTGAGGGTTCTTCTAAATTGAGTAAGGTCTCTAATAGCTCTAATGTGTGAGGGAGTTTGTTCCAGCATACGGGGGCATAGTTCCTGAAGGCCCTATTGGTGGTGATCTGGTTGAGTTTTGTGGATTCAATTGGTATAAGTAGCATGTTGGTGGCCTGGGATCTCCTGGATCGGTTGTCTGGAGAATGCGCTATGAGGTCGGAAATGGATGGAGGAGCTATCATGTTGAAGGCCTTGAAGGTTATGAGGAGGGTTTTGTAAAGGATTCTACTGCTTATGGGAAGCCAGTGTAGTTCCTTTAGAATGGGGGAGGTGTGGTCGACCCTTGAGGTTCCGTAGAGCACACGGGCTGCCGCATTCATGGCTAGCTGGCAGTAGATATCTTTTGGGATCTAAGGGATATTTTTGTAACTGTCTTATCAGGGGTCACCTTCTTCTTTTCTACATGTTTCACTTTGGATGTGCTTTTCACTGGCAAACTAGCGCTGGCTACCATTTTTACACTGTCAGTATCACTTATGGAAGTTTCAGTGTCTAATTGCTCTATTTCGGTATCTGACTCCCCTTTTTCTGTCCCAGACGATTCGTCTTCAAGCAAAGGGGACTCTTCTTCCTGTTCTTCAGGTAATAGCTCTGGGGTGGGGTCCCGTCTCGGCTGTCTCGGGGTTTCTGGGGCGGGACGCCGGGCAGCTCTTACTGGGCCTGGGGTTCGAGGCTGCCGGGGAATCATTTCTGGGGAATCAGGATCTACCAGGATGGGCTTCTTCCTGGACTTCTTATCCTGCCCTTCCGTTCTAGGCTGTTCTGTTTTCTGACTATAGTCTGTCTTTGCTAACAGTATTCTGCACTGTTCTTCATAACAGCGCTGCGCCCAAGGGGGCGGATCTTCACAAATACTTAACCAGGAATCTATATAGGGGTACTGATCGGGGTGCGCTATCCGCACTCTACGGTGTACTAACTGAATAATTTCTACATTAAAAGTTCCCTCTCGGGGCCAGGTAGGGTCTAGATCGGGCCACTCCCTAGTACACAAAATCTGTAACCGGGCTGCTGTCATTTTAATACCATAGTCTCCAGAATATCCCTCTTTAAAGTGTGCGATCATACATTCTAATGGAGTGTTCCTAGTAGACCCCGCCCCTCCCATTTCGATGTGTGCGCGCAACAACAGACAAAAGGGAAAAGGAGGGCAGACCGTGGGTAAGGGGTCCTCACGGCCCTGGAAACGTATAAGGAAAACAAATAACAAGACAAGACGACAATCGCTTCCCCCTTTTCGTGACCTGAACGCGGTCGCCCGGTCAGGAAATGCGCTACTCAGGGGTCCGCCTTCACTTGGTCTGTGCTGCCAGACCTCTCATCCACACTTCATTCACACAATCATGCTAGCAACGAATCCCAGAATGCATTCGTTTCTATCTATTCTGACTAGTCTTATTCAATTTCCAAAATACAAGAAGATGGGGGTTTCGCCCTGCGAATACTCATGCGGGGTTACTCGGCCCGTCTTTGAGAGGTGATCAGGCTCTCTTACCAATTTCCAAGTTCCAAGTTCAAATGGCAGCACTGCTCTTTCTTATCTGTCTAGACATAACAAATCAAAACTCTACTCACCGGATCCGGTCCTCAAACTTCCCAAGCAGGCGCATGAGTTGGACCTCGGACTCCCCTCACTCGGGTTCGAGGCGTTGGCTCCAGCCGGGCTCGGCACCCGCCGAGGTCCGACCAGCTCCCTCCGATGCAAGGGACCGGCGGCGCCAGGGAGTAGCCCCCGTCGGAAGGGCGCGATCCCGGCAGGACCAAGCCTATAGAGGTGGAAAGTCGTGGTATATTGCCCTATATACACTCTGATTCCACAACTTCCCGGCCAACGCACCAAGAATATGTAGCAGCAGAGCGCAGACAAACCAATAATACCAGGAGTCTGTTCAGAAGGTCCAAATCATTTATTTGTGCACAAGTCTCAAGCAAAGTCAATTTCAAAATGGCTGAGCAAAGTTTTCTGGCAATACAACAACTTTTATAGACTTTTGCTCCATTCTAGGTATAGAAACACATTTCATTGGTCCCGGTAACCTCCCGTACCCCTTCCATTGGTCCCGGTACTGATATGATTATCCAATTATGTTCCTTCAGTGGGCCCAGCACCTGCTTACCTCCCTTCTAGTCCCAATTACAATGGCCAGTTCATCAACTTGTTACTTTCATACTTCCAAGGCCATTGAGCCAATTTGTGCATGTAGGGGAGCAGGGCTCTGTAACTCATCTGTCAGCAGTCCTAATTAAATCCCTTGCAGATGTACTTTTCTTATCAGTGACTTTTTAACATATTTTTCTGTAATTTTCCATCTTCCAGTTCAGCTTATCTAAGCTAATTCAACACTCTTGCTATGTTCCAGCTCTACAGGAGCAGATTGGGGGATGTGCAATTCCCATAGGCCTCTCCACTAGCTTCATTTACAGGTCAAGCTAGCTAGGCTCGCTTGCTTATATCAGACGAAGTGGATCACAGGCCTACACCTGCCACAGTTTCAGGATCTCTCCTCAGGCACGTTGCAGAGATGAAGGAAGTTACAGCTTATTTGCGGAGGGAGGAGGCACAATACAGATGGTTGTACCCATTTGGCCTTTTAATCGCCGCAAATAGTACCTTGTGGAAGGTCAAGACATGCGAGGAAGCCTGGGGGGGGGGGGGTGCTCGGTGACATGGGACTATCTAATCAAGCACTACCTATTCTTAAGTTATTTTCCAGTATAAACCGTCACAAGAGAAATAGTCATGCCATGTTCTGATCTAGAGAATTTCGACTTTGATTAATGTATATAGTTATTGTACATGGTTTATATAGTTTACCTTGTTTCTTCCAAGTTCTCAAACCCCTGTTACTTGTAAAATGCACTACAGTTATCCTGTATGTATATGTTCTGTTCCATGTAAACAGCGCTGATGACAATAGTGCGGTATATAAGAAATGTTAAATAAATAAATAAATAAATCTACCGAGTGGCAATGGGAACCAAGCACAACCAAGACAGCCACAGCATCCGGGAGTAAGGCAACTGATCGGAGATGGCATAGAGCACCAACTAAGGGTCAGAAAGTAGCGAGACTGACCAAAGGCAGCCACGGTGCACAAGAGAAAGCGAAGGATATCGGCTGAGGAGGAAGACCCTGGGATGCCAGGCACCAGATGAATCATCACATGGACTGTTATGTGGGACAGTGTAATGCTGATTATAAGCGATGTTGGGGGTAAGGCAGGGGAAGTGGATGGGAGGAGAAGGGGAGGGGCAAGGAGAGTAGCTAGGGGAGGGGGTAGAGGAGCTAGGATAATGGTAACGTTTTCATTGGTAATTTATACAATGGGAGGGAATCTGGGAGTGAAGTTCCAACAGAGCCAGAAGAACAACTGCCGTAAACCTACTAATAACCCCTAAGGCATTGACGAAGTGTAACATGACAACCATAAACAGGGCGTTCAGTTTCTATGTCCCCAAATGCTGGAATGCTCTACCCCCCGACATTAGGACCATTGTTGACCTATCGCAGTTCAGGAAGGCACTCAAATACCACCTTTTCCTCCAATACTACCCAACCAGCAATTGAACTTAGGTATCCCCTCTGAAGAAATGACCCACTTAAGAAATGACCCTCACTTTCAGTATGTTATTTTTACCTAACCTTGTTCTGCATAAATATCTCATGTATATAGTTCACCCCTGTTATCCAAGTTTTTAATCCTGTTCTATGTAAAACCAAACAGCTTGTTGTTATGGTCGTTGTGTTATAATGTAAACCGCGCTGATACCGAATAGTGCGGTATATAAGAAATTGTAATAAATAAATAAATAGTGTAAGAGAGGGGGGAGGTGAGATAGGAAGGTAGGGCAGGCTGAGGTTTGATTGATAGTCACGAGATATGGAAGTCGTGTCTCCAAAGAGGGGGCGAGGGAGGGGAAGAGAGCAGGGAGGAGAGGGGGAAAGGGAGCTAGGGGGAGGGGAAGGGAGAAGGGAGGTAGGGAGCATGGGGGGAGGGGAGGGGAAGAGGAGGGGAGGTAGAGGGGGGTCAAGGGCTAAGGGAGCAGAGGGAGGTGCAAAATCTACAGGTGAGTTAACAATATATCATTAAATGTAAAAGGGCTTAATTCACCATTTAAACAACAAAAATTGTATGAAGAAATAATACGCCAAAAGGAGGCGGTAGTGCTTATACAAAAAACGCATTTGACAAGAGCAACAGAATACCTGGTTAAACCCAGGGGATATGGAGTTTGTGTGCATGCTTCTAACACTGTGGAAAAGAAAAAAGGAGGGGTGGCTATCTTGATTGACACAAAGTTGAAGATGTTATTGCATACTGTGGTAAGGGATAAAGAGGGGAGGTATGTGTTACTGCGGATAAAAATGGGAAATGAATGGTATTGTATAGTAAACGTTTATGCACCAACAGGAGTACAAAGTGAATTCAGGACAAAACTGAATGAGGTGGGGAAATTGGGGGAGGGAAAATTAATCTGTGGAGGGGATTTCAATTTAACATGGAACCCCGCAAGAGACGCCACTGGGTAAGAGAGTGTAAGAGGGCGGATAGGAGGAGGTACCGTAGTTTTGTTATGCAAAATTGTTTGATCGATGCTTGGAGATTCCATCAACCAGGGAAGCAGCAATTTTCTTACTTTTCACCAGTACATGGATCATATTCTAGAACAGATGCTATTTGGGTTTCAAGAGAGATGGGGGGAAGATTAAGGGGGTGGATATGGATTCGATTACATGGTCCGACCATGCACCTGTACAGGTTCGATTAGCACTAGAGGAAGAGGGGAAAGGTACACAGTTCTGGAGACTTAACGAATCCTTATTGGAGGATGGGAAGGTAAGAGAGGAAATAGAGAGGGAAACCAGGGAATACTTTAAACAGAATGATACTGGGGAGATAGCATGGGGAGGGGTATAGGACAGGTATAAGGCAGTGGTGAGAGGAGTACTAATTAAATGGGGTGTGTGAAAAAAGAAGGAACGGGAGGGGAGAGAGATGGAATTGAGAGCAAAATTGTTGGAGCTGGAAGATTTAGATGCGCAATGACATAGGAAAATGTGGTAGGGAGGTTCTGGAGGCTAAATTTAGGCTTTTAGGTAGGAAGTTGAAATCCAGAACTTCCAGGGTAGCATTCTCCGAAATGCTTCCGGTTCCACGCGCAGGACCCAAAAGGCAGGCAGAGCTCCGGAGTCTCAATGCGTGGATGAGACAATGGTGCAGAGATGAGGGTTTTGGATTTGTTAGGAACTGGGGAACATTCTGGGGAAAGGAGGGGCTCTTCCGAAGGGATGGGCTTCACCTTAACTGGGATGGAACCAGGCTGCTGGCATTAACCTTTAAAAAGGAGATAGAGCAGCTTTTAAACAAGATATTAGGGGAAAGCCGACAGTCGCCCAAGAGCGGATGGTTCGGAAGAATGTATCTTTGAAGGATACTACCAAAAGCAGAGAGGTTCCACAAAAGAGTAAAGTAGCCCAAATGCCCTCAAGTATGGAGCAGACTGAGCTTAAAGATCCCAAATTACCCATGTCTAACAATAGCCAAATTAATATGAGTAAAATACATTCTCTAAAATGCTTGTATGCAAATGCTAGAAGTCTAAAAAATAAGATGGGAGAGTTAGAATATATAGCACTAAATGAAAGGTTAGATATGATTGGAATATCAGAGACATGGTGGAAGGAGGACAACCAGTGGGACACTGTGATACCTGGGTACAAACTATATTGTAATGATAGAGCTGATCAAATTGGTGGAGGGGTTGCTCTCTATGTTAGAGAGGGCATTGAGTCAGAAAGGATTAAAGTTCTGCTGTAGAATCTATATGGATTGAAATTCCATGTAAAAGGGGGAAGGCAATGGCAGTGGGGGTGTACTATCGAGCGCCTGGCCAGAATGACCAAATGGATGATGAAATGCTCAAAGAAATCAAGGAAGCTAACAAAAGTTACAGCACAGTAATAATAATGGGTGATTTCAACTACCCCGGTATCGACTGGGTCAGTGTCACGTCAGGACATGCTAGGGAGATAAAGTTCCTAGATGAAATAAATGACTGGTTCTTGGAGCAGCTGGTTCATGAACCGACCAGAGGGGAAGCCATATTAGGGAATACTACAAGAGAAAGGAGAAATTAGACCTTACCTGCTAATTGTCTTTCCTTGAGTTCTCTCCGGGCCAGTCCAGGAACCATAGGGTAGTCAACCTCCTTCAGCAGCTGAGGACTGACTTCTAAAAGTCTTGCTGACAGCTTAACCAGCTCCCTCTGGCGTCCGAGACTCAGTCTTCTTTTGTCAAAGCAATCTAAACTACCTGAGCACCATCAAACACAGCAGCAAGCAAACCCCTTCATAACCCAAACCAAGTAACCTACTTACATTAGTTCCTCATTTTTTTTTAATGGAGCCCCCCCACAACCCCAGAAGGCCCCCAAAATCCACTCTTTGATCACCAAATTCACCGACACCATCTGACAAAATAACAGCCGACGACTACTCCACCTCAGATGCGCCGCCGCGAACATACTCCTGACCTACCACTAACGGTCGAGCATTAGCCAGACCGACCACTCACAGATGAACCGGGTGGGCCTTGGACTGGCCCGGAGAGAACTCAAGGAAAGACAGCTAGCAGGTAAGGTCTAATTTCTCCTTCCTCTTCGTCTCTCCGGGCCAGTCCAGGAACCGTAGGGCAGTACCAAAGCAGTTCCTAAACTCGGGAGGGTCCTGCAAGTCCCACCGTAATTGCCGAGGCCCCGACCTTCGTCTCGCCTCTCGCCTGAACATCCAACCAATAGTGCCTTGCGAACATGTGAAGCGACGACCACGTGGCCGCTCGACAAATGTCCACCAGCAGAACCATTGCGAACTCTGCCCAAGAAGCCACCTGGCCTCTCGTAGAATGAGCTTTGAGCCCCTCCGGAGGTGACCTACCTTGCGCCACATACACAGCTCCTATAGCCTGCTTCACCCACCGGGCAATGGAGACCTTGGATGCCACCCTGCCCTTACGGAGACCACCAAAAAGAACGAACATCCTGTCGGACCTCCGAAACGACTCTGTCCTCTTCAGATACCATCGTAGCACACGACCCATATCCAACTTATGAAGCGTCCGATCCACCTTCTTCCCTTCCCGCCCCAGAAAGGTAGGAAGGGAAATGGACTGATTCAAGTGAAACTGGAAACCACCTTCGGGAGAAAAGAGGGCACTGGTCTCAACGTCACTTTCTCTGCCGAAAACTGAATGTACGGCTCCCTGCACGAGAGCGCTTGCAAGTCCGACACCCTCCTCGTGGAACACAACGCCACCAGGAAGGCGGACTTCCACGAGAGCTCCTTCAAGGTTCCTGACGCCCCTGGCTCAAAGGGAGGCCGAGTCAGTGCCTCTAGCACCAAGTTCAAATCCCAAGCGGGCACCACCTGCCTCTCCGGCGCCCTGATATTCCTAGCCACCCTAAGGAAACGTTGAACGTCAGGAAGCGCCGACAACACGCCCCCTTGAACTCTACCCCTAAAGCAAGCCAGGGCCGCCAGGTGAACCTTGAGAGTGCTGAGGGCTAGCCCCTTCTCTAGCCCTCCCCTGCAGGAATGACAGTATATCTGGCAAAGATGCAGGAAACGGCCTTACCCTACGCTCCTCACACTAAGCTTCAAAAATACGCCATATGCGAACATATGCTAGGGAAGTCGACCTCCTTCTTGACTTTAACATCGTAGCTATCATTGCCACTGAGAACCTCCTGCGGCGCAAACGTTCCCTCTCAAGAGCCAAGCCGTAAGCAGGAACCGATCTACCTGAGGCATTAGAACAGGTCCCTGACTCAACAGATTGACCCGACTGGGCAGCCGTCAAGGCCGATCCACTAATAGACGCACCAGATCCGCATACCAAGGTCGTCTGGGCCAATCCAGGACAATGAGAATCACCTTGCCGCCTTGTCCCGCTATCCTCTGAATCACCCAGCCAAGCAGTGGCCACAGCGGAAACACATAAAGCAGCTTGTCCGGCAGCCACGGCTGAACTAGCCCGTCGAGACCTTCCGACATGTGTTCACTGCACCTGCTGTAAAACCGAGCTGCCTTGGTATTGTCGAGAGTAGCCATCAGATCCATAACAGGCTGCCCCCACCGCATCACAATGTCGTGAAAGACAGCCGCATTCAGTTCCCACTCTCCTGGATCCAGGACATTCCGACTTAGGTAGTCGGCCTGCATATTGTCCTTCCCGGCTACATGCGCCGCCGACAGTGCTTACAGATGGGCTGCAGCCCACTCTAACAATTCCTGACTCTCTTCCAGCAGAGCCGCACTGCCCGTGCCGCCTTGCTTGTTGATATACGACACCGTCACCACATTGTTGGAGAAAACGCAAACTGCTTTCCCCTCCACCAACATGCTGAAATCCTGGAGCGCTAAACACACTGCTCTGAGCTCCAACTGATTGATCGACCAACTGCTCTCCACCGTGTTCCAGCCACCTTGCGTCACCTGAGAGAGACAGTGAGCCCCCCAGCCCGACAAGCTGGCATCCGTGGTGACCAACACCCATTCCGGATCTACCAAAGGCACCCCTGCACAAAGATGCTCTGGGTCCAACCACCACCGCAGACTGTTTCTCACATTTTCCTGGAGCACCAGCCTCTGCGACAGAGGATGAACCTGTGGCGACCACCTGGACAACAGCGCTCACTGGATGGGGCGCATATGCACCCTGGCCCACAGAACCAGATCCAACGCCACCGCCATGGACCCCAGTAGCTGCAAATACCGCCACGCCGTTGGTGCTCTCATCCGTAAGAATGCCCGTACCTGCCATAAAATGTTTTGTGTCCTGTCCTCGGGTAGGTAGACCGACCCTACCCATGTGTCGAACAATGCCCCGAGGTATGTAAGGCGCTGTATGGGCTGCAATTGACTCTTTACTTGATTGATTACCCAACCGAGCTCTTCCAAGCACTGAACCACCCGCCGGGTAGCTACTTCCGATTCCCTTGGCGATGCTGCGCAGATCAACCAATCATCCAGGTAGGGATGCACCTGAATGCCTTCCTTCTGTAAGGTCGCCGCCACCACCACCATCACCTTTGTGAACATACGTGGCACGGTGGCCACCCTGAACGGCAATGCCCTGAACTGAAAATGCCCCATGGGGACGTAAAAACGTAGAAACCTTTGATGTTCCGTCTTGATTGGAATGTGCAGATATGCCTTCATGAGATCTATGGAAGAAAGCACTTCTCCTGGCTTTACCGCCCGAATTACCGACCTCAGGGTTTCCATTTGAAAATGTGGAACCCGCAAACAGCGGTTTACATGCTTCAGATCCAGAATTAGCCTGAAGGACCCCTCTTTTTTGGGGACCACGAAGTAAATCGAGTAACAACCTAATCCGCATTGGTCCCGAGGCACCGGCACAACTGCCCGAAGACTCAACAAGCGCTGCATCGTGTCGTTGACAGCTGTTCTTTTCGCCTGGCACCCGTAGGGAGATACCACAAATGCCTCCGCCAGCGGCTGAGCGAACTCCAGCGCATACCCCTGGCGGACGATCTCCAGCACCCACCGATCCGTAGTTATGGTGGCCCAGACGGAGAGAAACTCCTGCAAACGTCCTCCGACCGGAATCTCCGCCTGGGCCTGCTGTCCTTCATTGCGGCTTCTTGCTAGAGGGCTGCTAAGAGTTGAAATATCCTCTGCCGAAGCCTCTAGCCCCCCAAAAGGACAGCCCTCTTGCCACAAACCGGCCTCTCTAGTAGGGTGTAAACCAAGGCCCCTGAAATCTGTGAAAGTCTCTACCCTGACCTCTTTGCAGAGTTCCAGGCCTGGTACTTTTCGGCCGATCCTCTGGAAGGCGACCACCCTTGGAATCTCCCAAATCCTTCACTATTTTCCCAAGGCCTCCCCAAACAGCAACTTGCCCTTATAAGGTAGCTTACTAAGACGAGTCTTAGAGGATGTGTCGGTCGCCCAATTCCTCAGCCAGAGAAATCTCCTCGTGGCCACCACTGACGCCATGGATTTTGCTGAAATTCTGACCAAATCATAAAAGGTGTCCGCTAAGTAAGCTGCCACCGATTCCAGCTTTGCTCCCTCTGATGAAGACCCGTCCTCCTTGTCCGGACCAGCCTCACCTTGGAGCCACCGGATAGAGGCCCTTGCCACATATGCCCCACAAATGGAGGCCTGCAGAGAAAGAGCCGAGGAATCAAACGCCTGCTTCAGAAGCGCCTCCAACATCCTATCTTGCAGATCTTTAAGAGTGGTACCCCCTTCCACCGGGATCATTGTCTTTTTTGTCACTGCCGCCACTAATGCATCTACTTTCGGCATCCGCAACAACTCCTTCTCCTGCAGAACAGGGTAAAGCTGGCCAGTGGTGCGGTTACCCCTCAGTGTAGCCTCAGGACATTCCCATTCTGACTCTATCATTTGTTTAATTACTCTATGGACTGGGAAACAGCACTGTTCTGTTTTAAACCCCTGAAGTAAGGGATCTTCCAAAGGTTCCTGTGGCACCGTAGGGAGGGCAATATTTTAGGCTGCCATGGACTGAACAATAAGAGTCCCTAGCTCCTCCTTGCGAAAAACCCTGAATACATTTGGATCCTCGCCTGGACCAATCTCTCCTTCCTCCAATTCTCCTGCCCAGGAGTCCAAACTTGCCTCTGACAGGATTTCCCCGTCTTCCAATACCTGAGGGGTAGAGAGCTGCTGCTCAAAACCCTCAGAGCCTGCCTCTGGACTCTTCGCTGCCTGAGAAGGGCCCTCCCCAGGGTCCAGTAAATTGCCCTCTTCCAACTGTGCCACGTGCAAGCTGGAAACCGCCACAGTACTGACCACCTGGTCTTTTTGTAAATGAAAAGTTTTGTGCAGAGCCAAAATAAACTCCGGTGAAAAAAAGGACTCCACACCATCCGGAACCCCCGGCAACGGCCCCTGTACCTGGGAAGTCTCCGGAGTCGGCCTTTTAGACTTAACTTTTCTCTTCTTCGCCGAGCTCAGAAGCGCGGGAGAAATGGCTGCCTCAAACAACATGACTGCCATTCCCACCTTCTCTAACGTGTCCTGCGGTCTGCCGATCGGTTCCCCCGACGCCAAAATTTATCCATTAAACCACCGAGCAGCCTCTCCAAACAAGTGCCCCGTCTGACACATGTCCTGCAGAGACCGAGCCCCGACAATCCACGGTGATTTCCACACTGAAGACACGCCGCAGACGCTGGTAGCATGCGGTCCCTGCTAAACCTAAAACACTGCCTCTCCGATGGCCCCGAATCTACAGCCTCACGATCCGACCTGCTCACGCTGAAACCAACGACGCGCTCGAACCGATGGGCACAACGCTCAAAAAACAAGTGCTCTTACCTCAGCGAAGCCCGTTCTGATGCCGGCTCCCGTTTTCACCGCTGCCAGCGGGAAACGGAGCTCGGGTGTCAGAGGGAAAGAGGTAGATTCTGGGGTCCCCAGCTCCTTTCTCTAACCCCCGATCCACGGATCCTCAAAATCAGAGCAGGCTCTGCTCACGCTGCTAAACAAAGAGCACTGATGGCAGCTGAGGACCGCCGCACCGTATTAAATCTATTTTTTTTTTTACACTTAAATGGTAATCAAATTTGCCTTTTGCTATTTCTGACCTGCTAGAGCAAGAAATAACTAAAATTGGTGCTATTCCGGGGTATGCCCATCATCTATTCCTCTTCTTTTATCCTGGGAGCCTGTCAGCCCACGTCCTGTTCAGTTGCTGAGGACTGAAAGACTGAGTCTCGGACGCCAGAGGGATCTGGTTAAGCTGTCAGCAAGACTTTTAGAATTCAGTCCTCAGCTACCCTATGGCTCCTGGATTGGCCCGGAGAGACAAAGAAGAATACCCATTTAAGTGGGCGAAAGAAAGTATTAGATATCTTGGAATTCACATAAGTAATAGGATAGAAGCATTATATAAGCTGAATTATCAAAAGTTATTTGGGCAGATAGAGAGCTTGTTGGATGGGTGGGGGCAGGGATACCTTTCATAGTTTGGACGGATTGCCACAATAAAGATGATGCTCTTGCCACGATTTCTATTTCTGTTCCAGACGCTACCATTAAAGATCCCACTTAGCAAGCTAAAACAGTTACAATGAATTGTTAATCGGTTCATCTGGCAAAATAGACGGGCGAGAGTAGCTAGGGTCATAATGCAAAGAGCCAAAGGAAAGGGAGGATTAGGGGTGCCTAATTTTAGGAAATACTATGAGTCAACACAATTGAAAACAATATATGAGTGACACCGAGGAACTCAGAAACTATGGGTCCAAATGGAAGAAGATTTAATAAGGGGAGAGAGCCTGGTACAACTAGTGTGGAGGGGGAGTAATATTTCAGAAAATACATGCCAAAATCCCTTCATCACGCATAGTTTGTTAGTGTGGAAATAAAACAGAAAAATACTAGTACAAGATAAAAGAAATACGCAGGGCATGACATTGGAGGCCTGTTTTGAGAGGGGACAGGGACCAGGGATACATATTCTGCACAGATGGGCGCAGGCGGGTTAACACGCATCTCTCAAATAGTGAGTAAGGAGGGCATTCTAGAGTTTGAGGGCATTAAGGATATATACAGATTGAGGGATAGTGATTATTATGCATATCTACAATTGAGCCATTTTGTGAGACAACAGAAGGTGTGGAAGGATCTTTGGGAGAATAGGGGGTGGTTTGAGACGCTCAACACAGGGACCATAGGGCAAAAAGGAGTTTTGTCCAGGATTTACAAAGGCTTAATGGAGGATGGGGAGGGTAAACTGGAGTATATGTTAAAATGGGAGGAAGATTTGGGGGTGAGCTGGAATGAGAAGGTATGGGACAAGATAATACAGATGGTGGCCAGTATTTCTATTGCCACACAGGTAAAAGAGAATGCTTATAAGGTATTGCTCTGCTGGTATTGGACTCTAGTACGTAACAGGAGGGCTGGAAGGGGAGCTACTGACCAATGGTGGAGGGGATGTCACATGAGAGGGGATTGGTTGCATATGTGGTGGAAGTGTGAGTGCATACAAGCTTACTGGAGGGAGATTTTAGATATGATTTATAATATGACAGGATATCGCTTGCAAAGGCAACCAGAGATCTGCTTACTGCATCAACTAGAGGAGGACATTCCAAAAAGGGATAGTGGTGTGCTCCATCATTGTATTGTAGCAGCCCACTGCGAGATAGCACAGCACTGGGTGGGGCCGGGCGCTCCACACTTGGCAGGATTTGTTAGAAGGGTGTCAGAGGTGGGTTTGATGCATCAATTGACGGAGATGAGGAGGGGGAAAGGGGGGACAAGTGCAGAACAATGGCAGAGAGTGGGTAAGTGGTTGGAATCCTGGAAGGCTGAGAGAGGGGGAGGACAGCGGAAGAAGGTGGGAGGGGCTATAGTTATAGGCGATCAGGAGGATTGAATGGTGATTGGCTGAAATGGGAGATGATACTGCCACTGGAATGGTGGAGCGGGAGAAGAACAAATGACTACAGAACAAGAGCGGGGGGGGGGGAGGGAAGGGGGAGGGAGAGGGGATGGATAAGGAGGGGTATAAAGGAGGGGAGTCAGCACAAAAAGAAGGACAATATATGGTAGCATATGTACATGTTATGGAAATTGTACAAAGTTGGCAATGCAGAAATCTGTAACTTCTGTGAAATGGTTAATAAAAAATTTAAAATGGGGAAAAAAAAAAGAGTGAGCCCAATTTTTCCCTTTCCTCTGACGCATACTGCACAGCATAAGATAAGGCAAGAGGCAGAAATGGAGAGACAGAGAGGAGCTCAGCACTCTATTTCACTCACACACCATCTTGGCCAGCACAAAAGTGTATTTATTTTGATTATGGGAAATAAAAATGCACAATGTATTAAAACATGTAACAATGCAATACACTATGCAAATGTTAAACAAAACATAGAGGCATATAGTATAACTATGGCCTATTTATTACAATGTGAAATCTGTGAATTACTGAACTCTAGATGGGCCTAACTAGTATTCAGAATTCAAAGTCTCAGATTAACAGTTCAGAAGCACAGTGATTTAGGATTTGGATTCTTTTTTTCAGTTTGACCCTATGATCATGATTTAAATCAAGCATGATTGATTGTTATTTCAAGAGAGAATTAGATTTTTGCCCTTATATCAGAGTAATACCTCCTTTACAGGCAAATACAGCTAGGTCAAGGTTATAATACATGATATATATGTGAAAGAATAAGTGAAAACAGAAAGATTTCACAACTACTGTTGATTTGTTATGAAGAAAGCTCTCATTCGTGGTTCTGAAGCAGTGGCGACCTCGTTTCTGTATTCACACACGTGGGTCTGATTTTATTGAGCAATGCAGGGTCTGCAGCTGATAAAAGAATGGTGTTTTTTGAACAAGGGTGTTGCTTCTTGCCGTTTGTGTGGTCTATGATGTCTGTTTTATTTTTGCTTTATCTTGTAACATAGTAGCATAAAGGTACATTCTAATATGTGTGTCCAGGCCCCTGTGCGCCCAATCGGAATCGGGACGCACAGAGGCCGACCTGATTCTGATCCCGCAGGGGCTAGATGTGCCCTGTGAGATAAGAATCATGTCTGGGCCTGTATGTGCAGGCCGGGACCTGATTCAGATTGGCCTGCTCGTACAGACACCTACCCGGCTAACACAGTCAGACTCCTGAAGGGAGCTGCAGTACCATGGTGTCCCGTTGCCATGGTACCGCAGCTCCATTCAGAAGCCACAAAACCCCAGCTGACAACCACAATCTTCATTCCCCGCAGCCCAACCCCCGATCTGACCTTCCATGGCCAGGGTGAGGCTACGGGGAACCCCCTGCAACCCCGCACCTCTCTGCCATTGCCCAGGCCTGCTGTACCCCGACGTCCAGGGGAATTTATTCCACCTCCGAAGTGGAATAAGTCCCCTCTCTAGATCTAAGGCTATGGACGTACAGGGCCAATTTCAGAATCAGCTCTGTATGTCCAGGGCCTCGGACCACCCATTGCCCACCCTCACTCCGCCTTTACAATGCCCCCTCCCGCCCCCGTCTAAGCCCCCCCTTACAAACTCCCTGTTCGTATGGGGAAGCTTTTGCCGGGGACGGAGGGGGGGTGAATAGTGGGGAAGGACGTCCCAATAGGACGTCCATCCCCGCTATCCAATAGACCACATAGTAAATGACAGCAGATAAAAACAAATATGGTCCATCTAGTCTGCCCAGTAAGGTGGCTAGAATGGCTGCCACTCTGTACAAGTTACCCTCTCTATGCCTTTGTTTAAGGTTGGACCCACCACGCCATACAGGTTATCACCCTTGATGTCTTTGCTTAGTATTGTACCATCTGCTCTTGAAGGTTAGTCCCCTCTAATGAAGTATAAAAGTTATTTAAGTTTGTTTAGATTCCATCCTCTTGTTATATAGGGATCCTGGGTGTCTGTCCCATGCCTTTTGAATTCTGTCACTGCTTTTGCCCCTATCACCTCCATTAAAAGGGCATTCCAGGTATCCATTACCCTTTTACGGGGTTATTCTGTGCCACAAATAGCTGGGATCTCCACCTGGTTGTGTGGGGAAGTTTGATGGGGGCGGGGAAGGGGCGGCACAGGGGCAGAGTCTGGGTGGGTGGTGGGCTGTCACCGGCCCTGGATGTATAGGGGCCGATTCTAATGTTGGCCCTGTACGTCCAGGGCCAGCGACCTGTGCGGGGAAGTTAATTCACCTCTGAAGCGGAATAACTTCCCTGGACATTTTTTTTTTGTGCCTGGGGCGTGGATGGGGCAGGGGGGGGCCAGAGGACATTCCCCGCAGCCCGACCCTAGTCTTAGGAGGCTAGATCGGGGATCAGGTTACGGGGAATAAGCATTTATTTCTGGTGGCCGGCATTGCAGCTTTTAAATGGAGCTGCAGTGCCTTGGCAACCAGATGCTATGGCGCCGCGGCTCCATTTAAAAGCCCTGACTGAGTTAGTCAGGCAGTTCGAGTACTTGTAGGCCAGACTGAATCGCAGTCCCAGCCTGCACATACATGACTGTTCGTGATTCTGATCCCGCAGGGCTAGACGTGCCCCGCGGGATTGGAATCGTGATCCCCTCTGTACATCCAGCTCAGACCAGATGTAGAGAAGGGAACTACGTCCAGGACGGAATTGGGCCTTTAGTGAAAGTTTACTTCCTTGCAGCTTCATTTCCTGTCCTCTAGTTCTAAAGCTTCACCTTCTTTGAAAAAAGTTTATTTGTTCATTAATGCCCTTTAGGTATTTAAACATCTGTAACATATCTCCTCTGTCCCTCCTCTCCTCCAGGGTATACATATTTAGGTCTTCAAGTCTCTTCTCATACATCTTCTGGTGCGGGCTCCAAATCATTTTGGTCACCTTCCTCTGAATCGTTTCAGGTCTTTTTATTTCTCTTGTGAGGTAGTCTCCAAAACTGAACATAATACTCCAAGTGAGGCAATGACATACAGGAGTATTACTACCTCCTCCTACATTATATACAACCCAGCATCCTTCTGGCTTGAGATCCTCAGACACTATCACATTGAGGTTCCTCTCCTGGTCTATGAACTCCAACCTCTCGCCCTCTATCGCATACAACTCCCTTGGATTTTTGCATACCAAGTGCATCATTCTGCACTTCTTCACATTAAATCTCAACTGCCAAGCATTAGATCAGTCTTCAAATTTTTCTAGATTTATCCTCATGTTATCTACTTCCTCAGAGGAGTCCACTCTTTGTGTCATCTGCAAAAAGGCAAACGTTTCCATTCAATCCTTCAGCAATATCACTCACAAAGACATTGAACAGTTTTGACCCCAGGACCGATCCGTGAGAAACTCACCTTTCTTTTTTTTAAGTGAATTCCATTTACCATCAGCCTCTGTCAGTCAACCTATTTCTGATCCAATTCACCACTTTGTTTATTTATTTTATTTATTTATTTATTTAAATTTCTTCTATACCGCACTATTCGGCATCAGCGCGGTTTACATGGAACATAACAATCAGACGGGTACATAAGTCTGAGTTTACAAATAACAGGAAAGCTAACTTGGATAACTAAAGATAACTATTTACAAGAACAGTGTCATAGAAAAACATAGAGTGAGATTTAATGGTCAAGTACCTCTTACATGGTGTGGTCCTCTGGCTGACAAGGTGTGTTGGAACAGTTGTAAGAGATTGAGTGGGAATGTGATTCATTGTTCTCTAGGAAGTATTTGAGGAAAAGGAAGTGTTTAAGGGCCTTCCTAAACTGGATTAGGTTGGTGGTAGACCTGATGTTTGTTGGTAAGGAGTTCCAGATTCTTGGGGCGCAGAGACTGAATGCCCTGTTTGCAGTTGCCGAGGTGCATCTTGTTAATTCTCTTGGTAATGTTAGCATATTTATTGCTGTGGATCTTCTTGGTCTACTAGGGGCTGCTGTTTGGATAAGGTCAGATAGTGAAGAGGAGGAGAGATTATTGACCGCTTTGAATGTCAGCAGCGCTGTCTTGAAGAAGATCCTGGCATGTATAGGAAGCCAGTGTAACTGCATTAGAAGGGGAGTCACATGGTCTCTCTTAGATGATCCAAGAAGAACCCTCGCTGCACTATTCATGGCGAGTTGTAAGGGGTTCAAAGTGGATTGGGGGAGACCTTGTAATATGCTATTGGCGTAATCAAAATGTGGTATTATCAGGACCTGGTAAATTGTCCGAAAATCATCCGGTTCAAGCAGGGGACGTAGATGTCTGAATGAACGGATCTTGAAAAAGATAGTTCTTACCGTGTTCGCTATGTGTGCTTTCATGTCAAGGTTTTGATCCAGAGTAATTCCCAGGTAACGAATTGTGGGTTTTGCTTGAAGATCGGCTTCTTTCACCTTCAAGTATTGAGATGGGCTGAAGAATGGGTTCCTTGTTATGAAAAGCACCTCCGTTTTTTTGTGCTGAATTCTAAGGTTTTGTGACAGGAGCCATTCAGATATGGCATTGAAACAGTTGGTTAACGGGGAGAGGTCCACTTGATCTATGGAGAACGGCATATATAGCAGAACATCATCGGCATATACCATACAACAGACATTGAAAGACCGGATGATATTGCAAATGGGTTGCATGTATATGTTGAACAACAAAGCCGATAAAGAGGATCCCTGGGGTACTCCTTGACATTGATGAAACGGTTCTGATGTTGTTCCACCTGATTGTACATGCTGCCATCTACCGGTCAAGTATGATTTGCACCATTGTAGTGCTGTTCTACTTTAGGATCTATCCCAAGGCTGCTCAGTTTAAGAAGAACAGTATCAAAGGCTTTGCTGAAATCTAGGTAGATCATATCCATTGCCTTTGATCTAGTTCTCTGGTTGTCCAGTCAAAGAAATCATTTTAATTTCTTTGGCACGATCACCATTGGTAAAACCATGTTGTCTCAGATAATGCAACCCATTGAATTCTAGAAAGTCCTCTTTTCTTTCCTCCAGTAATACTTCCATTACTTTTCTCACTATCGAGGTAAGGTTTACTGGCCTATAGTTTGCCACCTCTTCCCTATTACCATTTTTGCAAAGAGGTACCACATAAGCAGAGCTGGAGCTACCCGGTAAGCTGGGTAAGTGCTGCAGGGGCGCCATCACTAGCCGCCTGCCCTCCTTCACTGATTCATCACTTGAGAGATGAAAATAGCCGCAGGAACAATTCTCTGCTGATTTGCAAACTGCTTGATCACAGCATTTCCAGCAGTAACAAGCATTTCCTGTTTCTCGTAAGAAGCAGGAAATGCTTATTACCATCTTTAGAAATACCGCGGACCAGCAGTTTATAAGACAGCAGAGCTGCGGAAGACAAGAACTGTTCCTGTGGCTACTTTCATCTCTCAAGAGATGAATCAGTGAGGGGAGGTACAGGCTGCTAGCAACAGCAACAGATACAGGAGGGAAGGAAGGGGCTGGAAGGGAGCTGACATGGGGAGGATGTGGGGGCTGGAAGTGAGCTGAAAAGAGGTGAAGGTGGGGACTGGAAGGGAGCTGATACCTGGGGATGGAAGGAGCTGACACTTGGGGATGGGACTGGAAGGTAGCTGAGTAATGGGGGAAGGGGGGTTGGAAGGGAGGGGGCACTGAGACTGGAAGGGAGATGACACCTGGGGATGGCACTGGTTACTCCTACTCTGTGCTTTTACTTTGGCTTGTTACTGCCACTCCACGCAGGTTACTCCTACTCTGTGCTTTTACTTTGAGTTGTTACTATCACTCCACGCAAGTTACTCCTACTCTGAGCTTTTATTTTGATTTGTTACTGCCACTGTGCATGTTACTCCTACTCTGTGCTTTTACTTTGGGTTGTTACTGCCACTCCACACAGGTTACTCCTACTCTGTGCTTTTATTTTGAGTTGTTACTGCCAGTCTGTGCATGTTACTCCTACTCTGCACTATTATTTTGAGTTGTTACTGCTGCTACATGCAGGTTACCTGTGCTCTGTGCCTTTTTTAAAATGTAAAAGTCATTTAAGTAGTTTTGAGCATGAATGTGCCTCTTGCTAAATACGGATCATCTGTGTTTATCACATATGTTATTGAATTCAGTCTCTGCTTTTGTTTCCACTACTTCCACTGAGAGGGCATTCCAGGTATCCACCACCCTTTCTGTGAAAAAGTACTTCCTGATGTTGCTTTTAAGCTGATCTCCTTATAGCTTGAGGGAGGAGTGGCCTAGTGGTTGGGGCAAAGTACTACAGGCAGGAAGGTCAGTGGTTCAAATCCCACTAGAGGACAGCAAACGTGGGCCAGAAGGACTGGGGTTTCTAGTTCCGCAGGTGCTCCTTGTGGTCTTGGGCAAGCCACTTAACCCTCCATTGCCCATGTTCCCTGTAAGTATTAGTGTATGTGTCTCATATCCCCTCATGTTAAATGTATCCCCCAACCGCTTTGACCTGGTGAAAAGCAGGATATAAATGCAGCTAAATAAATAAATAAAATAGCTTCATTTCATATCATCTAGTTGTATAGTTTCAGCATCTTTGAAAAGAGTTTGGTCATTAATTCTTTTCAAGTGTTTAAAGGTCTATATCATATCTCCCCTGTCCATTCTTTCCTCTAGGGTACGCATATTCAGCTCTTTGAGTTTCTTTTCATATGGCTTCTGGTGCAAACCCCAGACCATTTTGGTAGCTTTCCTCTGAACAGCTTCAAGTCTTTTTAGGCACAGTTCGCAATAAGTGAAAGCACTTATTGGGGAGGTCTAGCTGGCTGAAAAAAGTAGTTTGTCCATATGCAAGAACTATGTTACAAGTAGTTAACTCCTTCCTCTTTGTAAAAAATGGTTAGAAGCAGATTTTCTCTTGGTTACCTCTCCACAAAGGTATTTTATCCATTTCTTTCAATTACTTCTTTCTACTTTTTTCACCCCCAGTTGATTAAATTAAGTTATTTACCACATATGCACCTTTACAGGCTTATTCTGTCCCAGATGTTGATTCCCTCTGTACGTCCGATCTGAGGGGATCGCGATTCTAAATTACACGGGACATGTATAGCCCCATGGGATCAGAATCGCAAACAGTCTTGCATGTGCAGGCCAGGACTGCGATTCAATCTGGCCTGTATGTGCAAGACTGTCCCCGGCCAACTCAATCGAGGCTCTTCAATGGAGCCGAGGTGCCATGGTGTCATGTTGCCATGGCACCGCAGCTCCATTGAAGTGCCGCGATGCTGGCCACTGGAAATTAAAGTTAATTCCCTGCAGCCTGACCCCTGATCTGGCCTGCTATGGCCAGGTTCAGGCTGCGAGGAATGTCCTCTCCCCCCTCCCCCGCCCCATCTGCACCCCGGCATTTAAAAAACAACATGTCCAGGGAAGTAATTCCACCTCGGTGGTGGAATAACTTCCCCGCACATGTCCCCGGCCTTGGACGTACAGGGCCAACATTAGAATCGGCCTTGTACATCCAGGGCCAGTAACCTCCCAGACTCCACCCAGGCTCTGCCCACAAGCTGCCCCTCCTTCGCCCCCATCTAACTTCCCCGCACAACAATCCAGGTCACAAGTACCTAGCAATTTCACAAAAAGACACACAGATTCCATAATAGCGTCTCTTCACACTATTGTCAGTTAATACGCTATCGAAACAATAGCTACACACCTTTGATACTCATGAGCATATGTTGTACTACCTGTATATATCTGTATATAGTTACCCTGTCCTGTTCTAACTGTATCTAGTTACACTGCTTAACTACATTTAGTTACATTGTTATAGCTGTACTTTTGATAATTGTTATACTGTAAGTCCAGTACAGATATTCTGCACTGAACAGTTTTGCTCGATGTAAACCGCACTGATACTGAAGAGCGCGGTATATAAGAAAAATAAATAAATAAATAAATAATGCTTGTATTGGCACAAGCAGTTGATTACATGAGTCCTCTTTGTTGTTGTTGTTAAGTGCCGTCGAGTCGGAGTCGACTCATGGCGACCCTCTGGATAGCTATCCTAAATTGTGTTCGGTCTTCAGTCAGGCGGCTCATTGTTGACAGACTGGTACCCGTAGCTGCTGTTATTGTAGCGATCCATCTCATTTCTGGCCTTCCTCTTTTGCGTTGACCTTCTATCTTTCCAAGCATGATGTCTTTCTCTAATGATCTCTCTCTTCGCATGATGTGTCCGAAGTATGAAAGTCGAAGTCTTGTCATCTGAGCTTCTAAAGAAAGCTTAGGTTTGATCTCCTCTAGTACCGACTGGTTTGTTCTTCGGGCAGTCCATGGTATACACAGTATTCGTCGCCAGCACCATAATTCAAAGGCATCAATTTTCTTCCTGTCTGTCTTTTTCACTGTCCAGCTTTCACATCCATATGATGTTATGGAAAATACCATGGCTTGAACAAGTCGAATCTTTGTATGGAGAGAGACATCTCTGCTCTTGAGAATCTTATCTAGGTCTTTCATAGCCATTCTGCCAAGAGCAATGCGTCGTCTGATTTCTTGACTGCTTGTTGCTTCTTTATTGATAGTTGATCCAAGTAGGTTAAAGTTGTTCACGATTTCAATTTCTTCTCCTTCAACGATGAACCTGTTGATTATGCCAGTTGTCATGATCTTTGTCTTCTTTACATTAAGGTGCAGGCCCATTTTGAGACTATGTTCTTTGATTGTGAGAAGCAAATGTTTCAGATCATCTTCACTTTCTGCCAGTAATGTGGTATCATCAGCATAGCGAAGGTTGTTGATGAGTCTTCCACCAATCTTCACACCTCTGTTGTCTTCATACAATCCTGCTTCTCTGATGATTTGTTCTGCATATAAATTAAACAGGTAGGGGGAAAGTATGCAGCCTTGTCTTACACCTTTGCTTATTTTAAACCATTCTGTTTCTCCTTGTTCCGTTCGAACTATTGCTTCTTGATCAATGTACAGATTGCGCAAGAGAACGATCAGGTGTTCTGGTATACCCATGCTTCTTAATGTGGCCCAGAGTTTCTCATGGTTTACACAGTCAAAAGCCTTGCTATAGTCGATAAAGCACAAATAGATATCCTTTTGGTATTCTTTAGTCTTTTCAAGGATCCATCTCACATCCGCAATGATGTCTCTCGTTCCTCGCCCTTTCCTGAACCCTGCTTGCACTTCAGGTAGTTCTTGTTCTAGGTATGGCTGTAGTCTCTTTTGAATAATCTTCAGTAGAATCTTGCTGGCATGTGGGATCAGAGCGATTGTGCGATAATTTCCACAGTCAGTTGGATCACCTTTCTTTAGTATTGGTATAAACACAGATCTTTTCCAGTCAGTTGGCCATGATGTTGTCGTCCATATTTCTTGGCAGAGCCTTGTAAGTACAGTAACAGCTGCATCAGATTGCTGCAATACTTCTATGGGAATGCTATCAATGCCTGGTGCTTTGTTCTTTGATAAGGCTTTCAATGCTACTTCAACTTCTTCTTTCATCACCAATGGTTCCTGATCATAAGGTATAGGTTGAAACGACTGTTGGTCCACTTGATCTTTATCATATAAAAACTCTGTATATTCCTTCCACCTTTTCTTGATCTTCTCAGCATCATTCAACATAGAACCTTGAGCATCTTGTAACATTCCAATTCGAGGCTGGAACTTTTTCTTTAACTCTCGCAGCTTTAGGAAAGCTGATCTTGTTCTTCCTCTAATAGTTTCTGCTTCTATTTCCTTGCAAGTGTCATTGTAGTACTTTTCCTTGTCCTGTCTTGCTGCACGTTGGAAATCTCTGTTGAGTTCTGCGATTGTCTTTCTTTCTCCTTTGGCTTTAGCTTCTCTGCGTTTCTGGGCAATTTTCAGAGTTTCTTCCGTCATCCATTTTGGCCGCTTTTGCTTTTTCACCTTTTGTAGAGACTTCTCGCTTTCTTCCAGCACAACCTTCTTGATGTCATTCCATAACTCTTCCGGAGTTCTGTCATTTGTATCTAAAGCAACAAATCGATTTTGCAGGCAGTCTTTAAATTCCAGTGGTATATTCTCAAGGTCATATTTTGCTGCATTCATGAATGGTTTGCTCTTTTTCAACTTTAGCTTGAGTTTGCATACTAGTAATTGATGATCTGTACCACAGTCAGCTCCAGGTTTTGTCTTTGTTGATGTTACAGAGCTTTTCCAT
Source organism: Ichthyophis bannanicus (assembly GCA_033557465.1). Classification (NCBI taxonomy): domain Eukaryota; kingdom Metazoa; phylum Chordata; class Amphibia; order Gymnophiona; family Ichthyophiidae; genus Ichthyophis; species Ichthyophis bannanicus. The sequence continues at coordinate 628,333,689 of CM066032.1, forward strand.
CGTTGACTTCCACAGATGTAGTCAATTTGATTTTTATACAATCCATTGGGTGAAGTCCATGTGTACAGTCGCCGCTTGTGTTGCTGGAAGAAGGAGTTTGAGATGAATAGATCATTGGTCTTGCAGAATTCTATCAATCTTTCTCCAGCTTCATTTCTGTTGCCAAGTCCATATTTTCCAACTACTTTGCCTTCTTCTTTGTTGCCAACTTTTGCGTTCCAGTCACCCATGACTATCAGGATATCCTGTTTGCATGTTCTGTCAATTTCAGCTTGTACTTGTTCATAGAACTCTTCAATTTCATTCTCTTCTGCAGCTGTTGTTGGGGCATATACTTGAATTATAGTTGTGTTGATAGGCAATCCTCGTAGACGAATAGAGATTAAGCGTTCGCTGACTGCATTGTATTTCATTACAGTTCTTGCAAGTTTCTTCTTTATTATAAATGCAACACCATTTCTTCTTTGTCTTTCATTTCCAGCATAGTAGACCATGTGATCATCTGATGCAAAGTGCCCGATGCCAGTCCATTTCAGTTTGCTGACACCCAACAGATCAAGTTGTACACGTTCCATTTCATTCTTGACCACCTCCAACTTCCCTTGGTTCATGCTTCGTACGTTCCATGTTCCAATGTGTAAGACATCTTTACAGCTTCTGACTCTCATTTCATGCGCAGCTACTTCAGCAGTCAGACTTCCCGAGGGCTTTGATCCAACCACATCATAAATGCTGGCTTTACTCTGAAAAGTCTTCAGCTCTTCCCCAGTAGCTAGTTGAGTGCCTTCCGACCTGGGAGTCTCATCTTCCAGCACCATAGCACAATTTGTTTTGTTGTAACTATCCATTGGGTTTTCATGGCAAGATACAGAAGTAGATTGCCGGCCTTCCTTCTGCGCAGTTTGAGTTTGGTGTTGTTGCCGTTGTCACAGAAATGTGATCCTCCGCCGTCAACACTATCCCATTCTGCTGCTGCCCAGATGGGTGGTTTGTCTTCGTCTGGCACCTCAGCTGAGACCTGTCCATCTTGGGAGACCCTGCCAGTAGTTAAACTACCGATAGTTTAGCTCTCAGCATCACTGATGCACGCAAGCCCTCACAGCACGACAAGCTGCAAACCAAGTGAGAGGAGTCCTCTTTAATAATAATTTATGAATCTCTGCTCCACAAACTTGTTCAAACCTTTTTTAAGCCCAGCTATACTAACAGCTTTTACTACATCCTCCGGTAATGAATTCCAGAGTTTTATTACACGTTGAGTGAAAAAATATTTTCTCTTATTAGTCTTAAACGGGTTACACTGTAGCTTCATTGCATGTCACCTAGTCTTTCTACTTTTTGATGTCATCGAGAATCGATCTATGTACATTTACCTGTTCCACTCTATTCATTAATTTATAGACCTCTAACATATCTCCCTTCAGCCGTCTCTTTTCTAGGTTGAAAAGCCCTAACCTTTTAAGCCTTTCCTTATAGGGGTATTCTTCCATCCCCTTTACCATTTTGGTGGCTCTTCTCTGTACCTTTTCTAATTCTGCTATATGCTTTTTAAGATACGGCGACCAGAATTGCACACAAAATTCAAGATGCGTTTGCACTAAGGAACGATACAGAGGCATTATAATATGCTTTGTTTTATTCTCCATTCCTTTTCTTATGATTCCTGGAATTCTATTTGCCTTCTTGGCCACTGCTGCACACTGGGCGGAGGGTTTTAACATGTTATCTATGATGATGCCTAAACCTTTTTCCTGGGTGGTGGTTCCTAATGTGGTACCTTGCATCGTGCAACCACAGTTTGGGTTGTTTTTTTTCTAAGTACATAACTTGGCACTTGTCCACATTAAATTTCAGCTGCCATTTGAACGTCTAGTCTTCCAATTTATCAAGGTCCTCTTGCAATTTTTCACAATCCTCTTGGGTTTTAACAACTTTGAATAATTTTATGTCATCTGCAAATTTGACTACCTCACTCATTATTCCCCTTTTCAGGTCATTAACGAATATGTTAAAAAGCAGTGGATGCAGCACAGATCCCTGGGGTACTCCACTATTCACCTTTCTCCACTGAGAAAATTGACCATTCAGCCCTACCCTCTGCTCTCTGTCTTGTAACCAGTTCCTGATCCAAAATAGTACACTGCCTCCTATCCCATGACTTTTTTTTTATTTCTTTATTTATATTTTCCAACAACATACAAACAAAATAGAAAAACAAATTACAGTAAATTAAAATACACAATTCTTCTCTGTAACATGAGATAAGCAAAGGCTGATCACAGCCCACCCCACCCTGTCCCTCCTATTATCATGCGATCTTCGGGGGCCATATAAAAGCAACATAAAACATCTGCAAGCCTGCAAGGGCTATAGAAGGCCAAGCATTCCACCACAGAGGAAATAAGGAGATTTGTCTAATAACCCCTCACTGTATCTCATACCGTGCTTTAAAGATACAATTCTATAGGAGTTTCCACTTAAGAAAATAGGAGGATGCAAGGGAACTACCACACCATGGTATTTGCGCATATATGTAGCATAGGCACAAATGTGCCACCATGTGCATCAACCAAGCTCTGATGTATGTTTTCAGTTAGAAATAACGGAATATAGGGCCACTCCCATCATGGAGCCAATTTGGACTAACAATCCCTTTGTAACAATGAGATGCCAATTGCTGACTGAAAAACTACCCCAGACCAGGAGAGAGTGGCCTAGAATCCCAGTACCACCCTGATACGGCTCCATATTCAAACCCAATAAGACTGAATGGTAGGATAGTCATACACCACATATCTCAAAGTGCCAACATCTCCTCGATGAGACTAACACTCATTCTCAGCTGCCTAATCCCATTTAGCGATCTTTCAATAAGCTATCCTCCCTAGGATTTGCAATTACTAAATACCTTGCCAGGAGAAAGAATCTAGGGGAGAGGATTACTTAATCTTTCTTCTAGTTCAAGCCATATTGAACGTATGCCTACGGCCCCCCCCCCCTCCACCCATCGTGAACCTTGCTTTAGCAAAAGGCCACAGTGCTAGGCCTGAAAATCAGGGAAAATCCCCCCCCCCCTTCCTCTTATTAAGACCCAAGCTTCCAGAAAGCAAATCTAGGCAGTTATTTCTCCATGGAAGCTGAACTAGAATCCCATCAATTTGACGATATACCTTACTTGTAAGGAAGACTGGTAGCATTCCTATTATATAATTCACTTTAGGAGTGATAGACATATTTATATCTACAAGACGACCCCACCAAGAAAACAGACTGACGACCACGTTAGTAAAGCTCGTTGAGTCAAATATGGTAAATGAGATTACAGCATGATCAGAGCTGTGAGCCGCATGGATAGTAGACTCGCTAATTCTAGAACAAAAGTCCCTTGGAAGCTAGGAAAATCAATAATTAATATTTTAAAAAAAATATGGGGGATAAAACTTTCCTCACTAAAATGGCTACCCCATTGTTCTTATGATGGGCAGCTGAAAAACCCTTAAAGAGTAGGGCTTATATATCTAATTTCAATGACTCCATTACATTCAAGTGTGTCTCCTGCAGCAGCAAGATGTCAGCACTTTCTTTCCTACCATTCAGAAGAAACATTCCTCTTAATGGAATTGTTAATGGCCTCAACATTCAGTTAAACAATCTTAAAGGAAAGCATATTGACAATATAGCTCCGAATTAACAGTCATATGTTGCAGAAACAGACCAAATTGTAGCATTTAGTTTACATTGTAAAACAACTTCTTAAGTGCCTTCAAATAGTGGCTGCATCTATAGCCCAAAGAAAGAGAAATAAGAAAAAAAAACAATCAAAGAAATACATTTTAGCCCCGGCCCCGTCATATGATCAGACATCATAAGAACACCTAATTCTGAAAAAAACATTTCCCCAAAACCACCTAAACCCAGGGGGGCTATATAACACACAAAACTTAATGGGTGAGCCCACCAGGACAAGACAGACATGGAGGGCACAATGACCCGATACTTCCACACTTCTGTAACACTCAGAATATCACGTCTTGGCCACCTCCCTTAATAGGAGTGAAGAAAAGGTCTTGCAAAAGCAATAGAATGAATGTCCCAGTATATAGCAATGTTACATGATTAAATGTCGCTTCTACGTGGAGAAGTCGCCCTTACACGACCTCAGACCAGTAAAACGCCCATGATAGCAAGCGCCATAGAACTGTAGTAAGTAGAAGTTGCAAGATGACCTTCACCGTATCACCTGCCGACTCCTTATCCTCCAGAAATGCACATAGCTCTCCAGGATCATCAAAAGTCTTGGTCTGGTTATGCAGCGTGATTCTCATGTGGGCAGGATATATCAGTCCAAAGTGGGCCTTCAGTTGAACCAAGCATGGACGCAACGCCAAAAGACTCTTTCTCTGATCCACCGTCACCTTCACAAAGTCCGGGAAGAACAGGAGTTTGTGCCCCTGATATTCCAAGGTTGAAAGAGCTCTGACTGCTCCCATTATTTGTGATACTTGCTGAAAGCGCAAAACTTTCAAGATGATTGGGCTTGGACGCTTGCCGTGACCACAGACTGAGTAGGCATTTTGTGGGCGTGCTCGACTTCAAACGGCATAGTGAACTGCAACTTTAACACAGCTGGAATCATGGCCTGCAAAAAGGATACCATATCATGGCCCTCTGCTCCCTCAGGAACTCCTAGTATTCTTATGTTATTCCTCCGAGATCGATTATTACCATCTTCCACCTCTGCAATGAACGTATCAACTTGGCCTGCTTCTCAAAGGCCTCGAGCCTCTCCCGATGTGAAGCCACCACATTCTCTACTTTCCCCAAACGAGCCGTATTTGACTCCAAAGAAGATCACAAATTGTGTTCAGTCTTCAGTCAAGTGGCTCATTGTTGACAGACTGGTACCCGTAGCTGCTGTTATTGTATCGATCCATCTCATAGCTGTCCTTCCTCTTTTGCGTTGACCTTCTATCTTGCCAAGGTTTGATCTCCTCTAGCACAGATTGGTTTGTTCTTCAGGTAGTCCAATGTAAAGTATATAGGGCCTGATTTTCGAAGGCATTTACACAGTTAACAGCCTATGTTAACTGTGTAAATGCCTTAATCAGGGATTTTCAAAGGCAACTACACGGCTAATGCCCCCTATGTGCCCAATGCTATCCGGTTAGCATTGGGGCATGTTGGGGGCATTCTGGGATGGAGCGGAGGCTAGGAATAGCGCTAACCGGGTAGCAGCGATTTTGAATGCTGCTCAGTTAGCACTCTGCGCCTTAAAGATAAGTGAGGAAAACCCTTGCTTATCTTTAAGGTGCCGGAGCTAACCAGGCAGTATCCAAAGTCATTGCTGCCCGGTTAATCTCGGCTGCTTTCTGGTGGTGTGGCAACCCCCGCATTTTCACTTCCGTCGCCGCAGAAGTGAAAATCTGGAGTTAAGGGGTTGTGGGCAGGGCTATGCGGCTACGGTGCTTAGCCCTGCCTGACTGAATATCAGGCCCATAGAGTATTCTTCGTCAACACCATAATGTGAAGGCAAATAATTTTACAAAGACAGTGCTGTGGTCTTATTCCCATGATGCAGTTGATATTCATCAATGAAATTCAAGTTAGGAATGTTTGAAGATGTTTGAGACCTGTTAGTACATTTGAATAACAAAGCACATGGTGTTGAAAAAATGCTGGAAGGACGTTCGCTGTTTCAGATAAGTTATCATTAGGTTCTATGTGTAATTGAAAAAAATTGGTGGAAACATAATTGGGACCGATGACTGATTTAAGAGCAGGCTCTTACAGTGCCAATATGTGCTGCAAATGAGTCATCTTACTGAGGTCCCTTATACATTTAGATTTAGATATTTGTTCCCAGTGTGGTTGAGATACATTTATACACTACAGTAAGTGTACTTGGAAGAAGTGTGTTTACTGTGTTTACATTATCGATTTTACACCTTCTGGAAGTGGGGATTTAGAAAAGCAGTGGTTTTCAAGATAGCATTCCAGCACATGCGCCTAACATTGTTTCAGCGTATTCCCCTGCTGTTTTTGTTCAGCACTCTCTTCAGCAAAGCCAGAAAAAAACTGTAAGTGCTGTACATTGAAGAAAAAGTCATAAATTCTTCTCCATTCCTAAGCACAGACCTATGAGTCAACCCTTAATGCCTCCTCAGACTTCATGTTAAAATCTTGCATTGAGCTCAGCCTTATGGTCTTCTGAGCACTATCCTGCATCTGTGCTGCATAGCCAATTGCTTCATTACCATCAATTTAAAAGGATTTAAAGCTCAGTGTCCTACAGTTAGTGCAGACATTTGTGCACTGTTTATGCTGCCATTTGATTCCTTCCTCTATTCTATGTCCATACTAGCAACAAAATTTCTGCACAAACACTGCGCTGTTGTCTGAGCTAACAGCAGTGCACTCTGCTGAATTAAGCTGTGAGTCTTATAATGTCACTATTGTACTTCTTCCTGTCACTAATACATTTAAAAAGAAGTCAACCCCACATTTCAGGTATTAGGTTTTTTTTCTAGCTTTATCTTTACATTCCTGACTACTTTCCCAAATTCTCTTAGTTTCTCTAGATATTCTGGTTTATATTCTTTCTGTGATTTATTGTTGTTTATGAAAGCTAATCGTTTCTTTCTTATCTTTGCAGCTACTCTTTTTAAAAACCATATCTGTCTCTTTTTCATTTTATTTACTTTCCTATCAAAAGAACTTGTTGTCCTTGAAATATCTCCTTCTCATCCTCTGTCTCTCTCCCCTAAGACTTATCTTTGCCAGACTCGTGCCATTTCTCTCTCCCTCAAGCCTCACCCCTTCATCTTCTTCCCACTCCTGGTCTATTTGCTTTTCAAAAATTGTTCACTCTGCTCCCGTGAGAGTCTGAAAAATATAGTGGTGGTTGGGGGGGGAAGGGGTCATGGGAAAAGCAAAGCAGACCTGGATTAGTGGTAGAAATCTGACAATAGGGTGAGGAACAGCATGCCTAAGCTAGATGTGAAGATCCAATGGCAAGGTGAGGGACAGCAGGCCTGAGATGGTGGCAGCATTGATGAGGGTGATCAGCTGAGCTTGCACGGAAAAGCAGCAGCAGCAAGGGCACCTGGGCTATTATAGCCTTTATTGCAACTTGCAACTTCTCTATTGGGATGTCTTAATTCCCTTGTTATGAATACCAGAGCAAGAAGGAGAACAGCGCATGGTGATAAACTCCACCTTGTACCCTCATCATTCACTGGGTATGACCATAAAGATTAAAAAAGACTGCACTGCTATGGGAGTTCCCTTTAACATACCAAGACACATTGGGGCTCACATTGGAGCTCACTTCAGGGCTCAGTGGGGAATCATGACACTGAAATCAACCTGAGAAACTGAACAGTCAGCACATCCTGAATACCGGAGCAAGAAGGAGAACAGCACAAGGTGGTAAGCTCCACCCCTGTACCCGTGTCATTCACTGGGGACAACCGTAGAGTTTAAAAAAGACCGCACTGCTTTGGGAGTTCCCTTTAACAAAAGGACACATCAGGGCTCACATTGGGGCTCACACTGGGGCTCACATCAAGGCTCACTGAGGAATTCTGACACTGAAACCAACTTGAGAAACTGAACAGTCAGCACATCTTGAATACCAGAGCAAGAAGGAGAACAGTGCATTGTGGTAAACTCATAGTAACATAGTAACATAGTAAGTGACGGCAGATAAAGACCAGCATGGTCCATCTAGTCTGCCCAGCAAGATGGCAAGAGTAGGTGCACCTGTCGCTCTGTGCAGGCCACCCCTCCCCATGTTTTTGTTTCTGTTTAGGGGTGAACCCACCACTCCATGTAGGACACCCTTATTTGTTCAGATGCTAGACAGTTCAGAAGTTAGATGGTACTGTTTGTTTTGCTTTTATCCTATTGCTGTAAAGGGATCCACTGTGTTTGTCCCATGCCGTTTTGAATTCCATCACCGTGTTTGCCCTCACCACTTCCATCGGGAGGGCATTCCAAGCATCCACCACCCTTTCAGTGAAGAAATATTTCCTGACATTGCCTTTCAATTTACCACCTTGCAGCTTCATGTTATGCCCTCTAGTTTTACAGCTTCCCCGTCTTTGGAAGAGGTTTGTTTGTTCATCATTTCTCTTTAAGTATTTAAAGGTCTGAATCATATCTCCCCTGTCCCTCCTCTCCTCCAAAGTGTACATATTTAGGTCTTCAAGTCTCTTCTCATAAGGCTTCTGACGCAGGCTCCAAATCATTTTGGTCGCCTTTCTCTGAACAGTTTCCAGTCTTTTTACATCTTTTGCAAGATATGGCCTCCAAAACTGAACACAGTATTCCAAGTGAGGCCTCACCAGTGACTTGTACAGTGGCATAAGTACCTCTTCCTTTCTGCTGGTAATCCCTCTTTGAATGCAGCCCAACATCCTCCTGGCTTTTGCCACCGCCTTGTCGCACTGTTTTGCCACCTTGAGATCATCAGAGATAATCACACCAAGGTCTTTCTCCTGAACCGTGCATACCAACCTCTCACCCCCTATTGTGTACTTTTCCCTTGGATTTCTGCTACCCAAGTGCATGACACTGCACTTTTTCACATTAAATCGTAGTTGCCAAGCATTAGACCAGTCTTCCAGCTTTTGTAGATCTTTCCTCATGTTATCCACTCCCTCTGGGGAGTCCACTCTGTTGCAAATTTTTGTGTCATCTGCAAAAAGACAGACTTTTCCATTCAGTCCTTCAGCAATATCACTCACAAATACATTGAACAGTGCCGGGCCCAGGACCGAACCCTGAGGCACCCCGCTAATCACCTTCCTCTCATCCGAGTGAGCTCCATGTACCATCACCCTCTGTTGTCTGTCAGTCAACCAATTTCTAATCCAGTTTACTATCTTGGGACCCATCCCCAAGCTACTGAGTTTATTGACAAGCCTCCTATGAGGAACAGTATCAAAGGCTTTGCTGAAATCCAGATAGATGACATCCATTGCATGCCCCAGATCTAGTTCCTTGGTCACCCAATCAAAGAACTCAATCAGATTTGTTTGGCAAGACCGTCCTTCGGTAAAACCATGTTGCCTGGGATCTTGCAACCTGTTGGTTTTGAGAAAGTTCACTGTTCGCTCTTTCAGGAGCGCCTCCATTACTTTTCCTGCCACCGAGGTAAGGCTCACGGGCCTGTAATTTGACACTTCTTCCCTGTCACCACTTTTGTGTAGAGGTACAACATTAGCCATTCTCCAGTCCTGAGGAACCACTCCTGTTTCCAAGGATCTGTTGAAGACATCCTTTAACGGTCCTGCAAGAACCTCTCTGAGCTCTTTCAGTATCCTGGGATGTATCCCATCTGGTCCCATGACTTTGTCCACTTTCAGTTTAGCAAGTTGTTCTAACACCTCATCTTCTGTGAATGGTGTGGTATCTACTTCAGTCCTATTTTTATATTTGGGAGTCACAGCTGGTCCATCTCCAGGATCTTCTTTAGTAAAAACAGAGCAGAAGTATTTGTTTAGCAATTTCGCTTTTTCAGTGTCACTTTCCACGAGTCCTTTCCCAGAACTTCTGAGTCCTGCAATTCCAACTCTGATCTTCTTCCTTTCCTGAATATACCTGAAGAAAGTTTTGTTGCCACCCTTAACATCTTTAGCCATTTTTTCTTCTGCCTTTGATTTTGCTATCCTTATTACTCTTTTAGACTCTTTGAGTTGGATCCTGTATTCATTTCTGTGTTCTTCTGTTTGCAAGCTTTTGAATTTTGAAAAAGCTGTTTTTTGCTTTTATTTGCGCAGCCATCTCTTTGGAAAACCAAATAGGTTTCCTTCTCCTCTTGTTTTTATTTATTTTTCTTACATATTTATCTGTTGCCCCTTTTATTGCCGCCTTTAGTTTAGTCCATTGCAATTCCACTTCCCTTATCTTCTTCCACCCCGTCATCTCCTCCTTTAAGTACTCGGCCATTTTATTGAAGTCAGTGTTTTTGAAGTTTAGGACTTTGAGCTTGCTATGATTGGCCTGTACCATGGCTTTTATCTCAAACCACACCGTGTGATGGTCGCTGTTTCTCCACTACTGTACCCTCCACTACTGTACCCTCGTCATTCACCGGGGACGACCATAGAGTTTATAAAAGACCATGCTGTGGGCACACTCACACCTGGTGGGCCAACACCTAAGGGCATGGCCCTTTGAGTGGACCTCTGAGTGAACCAGATAGCTATCAATAAACATAAAAGAAACAATGGCAAAGAAAGCACTGTTACCAATTAGGTAAGCAACCATATAATTGCCAAAATCTGCACAAGAATTATATTCATTGCAGCTTAAAACAACAGTTAGCTCTCAGCTCACTACCTACTCATACTATTAACAAATTGCTAAGCAATCATGCACATTTGGTAATCTATATGCCCCCTCGTAGGACTGACTCCATTAGTCAATCTCACAGAAGCACTAAGATACACTGTCCTATATATACCAATTCTTTACAATTCTGGCCACCACAGAACCAACAAAATGCACAATATATGGCATAGAAATGTATATCGCCACCTACAAAAACATTCTACCTCCCATACTCCCGTCAACAAACCTAACATAGAAACAAAAAGCAAATAGCTGAAATGCTTACTTATCAACGATCAGCTAGATACAAAATACGTAGCCTCACTGACTACATCAAAGACAATGATATTGACTTTCTATGCATAACAGAATCCTGGCTTTCTGCAACAGATACAGTACTGGCTAACCATCTAAGAATACCAGACTACAATCTCTATAGCTGCCCAAGGACCAACCGAAGAGGAGGAGGTGTAATTATACCGGCAAAAGCCAATCTCAACTTCCAAACAACAACTGGGAACACGGATAACATAGATACACTTAAAATTTCAAATAAACATCTCACAATATGCTTATTGTATAGATCGCCAACAACAAACACTGAGGAACTCTCTGCACTATTGGAACTAATCTGCAGATACACCCCCCCCCCCCCCCCAGTACAAACAGCTAATACTGCTCGGAGAGTTTAATCTCAATGAACTCTCCAAAAAGCAGGCCAATAGAGGCCATGATCGCTTTAGAATATCAACAAGAAATTGACAAATCCATGCATAAAAAAGAAAACATCCTTGATCAAATCTTAATCGCTAAAGAGATGACCGCCAACAATTATTTCACAGAGCCGTAACAACAGCCAGTCCCATGACCAGGCCACTACATACTAACCTTCACTATACCAAATAGCATGAACATGCTAGCCGACAAATACAAAAACGTATCCAACCACAGATTTTGATTCTTTGAGAAACAATCACTCTTAAAGGAAATCACTCCCCAGCTATGGCTGCACACCACCAATATTGATCTAGTCATAAACACTTAGAACAACATCATAAACAATGCAGCAACGGCATCAACAACCAAATCTACCCCAAGACACAAGCAGAATGAAAGCTGGTACACAAAAGATCTAAGGAACATAAAAAGAGAGCTCAAAAGAATTGAAAGGAAATGGAGACCCTCAAAATTGACAAAAGACCAAACAAACTGCATGAGTAAACTAAATGAATACTGCAACAAAATCAACACTCAAAAACAAGAGCACCATACCAAACTCATCAAAAATTCCTTACACAGACCAAGAGAACTATTTGATATCATGCGTTCTCTAACAAAAGACTCAAATCATAAAATACTGACACCACCCTCTGTTCATAAACACTAGCTAACTTCTTCCAAAGCAAAATCAAACACTTGGAAACTAAAACACAACATATGAAGATATTGTATTGAAGGCCTGCCAGGATGTGTTTCTAGCACATCCTGGCAGGCCTTCGACACTATTACAAAAGATAACATAGAATATATAATTGATAACCTCAACACTATTACCTCACTACTTGATCTATGTTCAGTCAGCTGGATTAAGATATGCAGATATAAACTATCTCCCGCACTCCTCAAACTGATGCAACTATCACTTGAACAAGGATACTTGCCCAAAAGCACCACTGCAGATAGAACAGATCCGGCCTCCTACAGACCCATATGTAGTCTGCTATTCCTATCAAAAATCATTAAGAAAGTAGTATTCTAACAATTACTAGACCATTTTGACGTGTATGCCCCTTTGGATCACCAGCAACATAGGTTCAAGCCTCACCATGGAATAGAAACCCTTGTAATTTCACTCATACATTCATAAAAGGGACCGACAAACCAATGCAAAGATTTATACTAATTTTCCTCGATATAGCAGCTGCCTTCGATTCCATCTCACACAATCTACTGCTTGCAAGACTAAGAGCAATAGGAATTAAAAAACACTCCACTCAAATGGTTCCAGTCATACCTAACAGACCGCTTCCAACAAGTAAACTTAGGGCCGAAGAGATCCACACATTAAAAGCAACACCAGGAATCAGCATTATCAGCAGTACTCTTCAACATTTATATCCAACCTGTATGTGATATATTCAGAAAACACAAAGTCCACCATCATATTTATGCGGGTGATATAATGATAAACACATCATACAATATAACCAACCCAGATCAAACCAAGATTGCAAATTGCATCACTGAAACAATGCAATGGCTAAAAGATCACAACCTCACATTAAACTACAAGAAAACAGAGGTACTATACGTAACCAAAAATAAAACATTCACACTGCCTAAAACTCTAAAGATTAGTAATACAGAACTGGAAATCAAGCAAGAGGTGAAATACCTACACTGGACCAGCAACTAAACTTCACATCTCATGTCAGAAAAGAATTCTACAGAAAATTACATCCTTTCCTAGCACCAAAAGATTTCTGAACGGCATTCCAGGCCCTAATCTTCCCTCATCTGCATTTCTGCAATAACATACTCCAAGGTCTTCCCAAATACACTTGCAGCAGCTACAACTGGCAAAACATACAGCGGCAACAATTATAACAGGGGCAAAAAAATCCGCCCTCCCTCGCCTCCTTCTTTTTCTCCCACTCTTATCCTCTGGGTGACATCAGTCCGACGGCCCGGACATGCCCCAATTGGAATGGGGCTCATAGTAAATGTACTGTTAAGACAGTATCAGTAATTAGTAATTGATTCTAGTTGGGAGGACAACAAAATAAAATCACATGAAAGGTATCATCAAAAGCCCTTTGTGTGTTGGCATAGGCACTGATGGAGGTCCACAAATGTTTTCTTATAATGCGGCAAGTTTCCTTATATATATTACACCCTGAGGTTTAAAAGCAAATTAAAATGGTGTTGGCAAAATACATGTTATACTTGTACAATTCATGCATGTTGGGCGTATAACTGGCAAGCCTCAGCTTGCTTTTTTGTGTTAACTTTCTACTACTAGAAATCCATAGCTAACCATTTTGAAAGTGAATCCCTTATTGCATTGTATGCTTCAAAGCCTGAGTACAGTACTTAAACTGCTGACCATATTGTGCGCTTTCTTAATTAGTAGCTGACGTCATCAATACACACAGCAGAGTTCTGAGGGAGGTCCCGTTACCCTGCCCAATTCATATAGACTAATTCTATGGAGGTGAACAGCCAGAAATGCTGGTTAATTATGCTGGTGAGAAAAGACAAGTACATTTTGGACATATGATTTAAGTAGACCTCTGCCTCATTGCTAAAAGTGCACGACTCAACTAAGGTCATGTTCAGCAAATATTAGTATACACTATTTTTCTGTCAATAGAGAAACAGCCTAGAGTAACATCAAATATTGATAAGGCTTGCCATGACTATTAATACAATTCTACTCGTTATGACTCTCATAACTGCAGTTGTATGCCTGACAAAGTTATAACAAAAAACAGTTTTGCAATATTGATCCCATACTATTTTGACACTGGCAAGGAACTGTCTAAAGATTTAGAATAACAAAAGGGTCTGAAACGTTCTTTCATCCCAGACAGTAAAAGCCCCTTTTATAATCTAACTTCAAAAAATAAATCAAACACCGTGACTATAACTGTAGTTCTTCAAATCTCTGTGGGCTAACAAGAATGAGCAACACCCCATGTGCCCAATTAAAGATCTAACATAGTTACCAATGGGTGTTCTAGAAGCAGAAAGTTAACACTTACAAAAAGGCAAGTTGAGGCTTTTATATGCCCAACATGTATGAACTGTACAAGTATAACATGTATTGAAGGCTGCAGTTTGCCACCTCAGGCTTTAAGATTTGGAGTAGCCTCAATAAAAAAGCATAGAGAGATGAACTTTGCTGAGAAAAATGTGGAATACTCCTTCATGAAAAGACAAACTTATAGGTCAATGTACTAAGCTGTGGATCTTTTTGCAACATGTGCCATTTTTATGAACTATTTTTTTTAGAATAAGGGCACAGGCCCTTAGAACTCTCACCCAAGATTTTGATTATTAAAGGAATAATCATGACCTCCCCACCCCCCACCAAGTATGAGTCTGTCCAAACACATAATTTGACATTATATTTTTAAATATTAAACTTTGAAGAAGGTGAAGTGTGCACTGCTGAGTCAATTCTGACTCCTGGAAACCCAGCCCCTCAGTTTTCTTGGCAAGGATTGACCAAAAGTAGATTGCCAGGCCTTTCTTCTGTGCAGTAAGTCTATAGCATCCAAGGTGATCGCCCATCTAAGTACTAACCAGAACTGACACTGCTTAACTTCTGAAATCAGATGAGATCAGGCTCATTCATGGCAGGAAAGCACATAGGCACATAGTTAATGCATTTTAAACGAAAAGATAAAAATGAAAATACATCTTAAAAAAAACATATTAAATAAACTTTAATTGTAATCATAATTTCAGTTTACTCACATATTTCTGTGGGCCCACATCCAACATATATTACAATAAGCCAAACAGTATATATGCATAATGCAACAATGAAAATCAAATACATAAATAAGAAATATACAGAGAGGACTCCCCTGAGGGAGTGGGGAACATGAGCGAAGATCTACAAAAGCTGGAAGAATGGTCTAATACTTGACAGTTAAGATTTAATGTGAGGAAGTGTAGTGTCTTGCACTTGGGATGCAGAAATCCAAGGAAATTGTATGTAATAGGGGGCAAGAGGTTGGTGTGCACGGACCAAGAGAAGGACCTCGGAGTGATTGTTTCTGAGGATCTCAAGGTGACGAAACAGTGTGGCAAGGCGGTGGCAAAAGCCAGAAGGATGCTGGGTTTCATACAGAGAGGAATTACTAGCAGAAAGGAGGAGGAACTAATGCCACTGTACAAGTTGCTGGTAAGACTTCACTTGGAATATTGTGTTCAGTTTTGGAGACCATATCTCGCAAAGGATATAAAAAGACTGGAAATGGTTCAGAGGAAGGCGACCAAAATGATTTGGAGCCTGTTACAGAAGATGTATGAGAACAGACTTGAAGACCTAAATATGTACATTCTGGAGGAGAGGAGGGATAGGGGAGATATTATTCAGACCTTTAAATACTTTAAAGGACGTTAATGAGCAAACAAACCTCTTCCAAAGATGGGGAAGCTGTAAAACTAGAGGGCATAACATGAAGTTGCAAGGGGGTTAACTGAAAGGCAATGTTAGGAAATACTTTTTCACTGAAAGGGTGGGGATGCTTGGAATGCCCTCCCGATGGAAGTGGTAGGGGCAAAAACAGTGACAGAATTCAAAATGGCATGGGACAGACACAGTGGATTCCTTTATAGCAACAGGATAAAATCAAAATAAACATAACTCTCTCTTACTGTTGCCGCCTTGCTGGGCAGACTAGATGGACCTTACTGGTCTTTATCTGTCGTCATATACTATATTACTATGCATGTTACATACAACACATGAACAAATAAGAACAAAAAAACAGCTGGGGACAACGATATGTCTAGGCGGGGAATGGTAAGGAAGAGAATATAATCCACAAGAGACCCTCAAATGTTCCGCAAGTTCCTAAAAACATGGCTATTCCAAGAACACTTTCAAGAATCAATCACCTAACATCACAGAGAATTCCACAAGTGTCTACTAGCTACCAGCCACCCACCTTACCAGCTAGAGAACACAAACCCATGCTACCAACAAAATACTTCCATCATTATGCATACCCTAAACATTGCAAACATAACCAGTACTGTAAATATAAACTGCAATGTAAATAGTTACCAGATATGTAAACATCACATGGAAATATGGATTCACTTGTTGTAAAAGCTACCTGTTACTTGTAATGGTTATTGTTCTATGTAAACCGCCATGATTTACTTATGGGGTGGTATATAAAACCATATAAATAGATAAATAAGGAAACACATAGTTGGAGAGCAGGAAACTACGTGGATCAGCATCCAAAAGTGGCCTCAGAAAGGTGAGTTTTTAACCTGGATTTAAAGAGCCAGAAATGAAGCCTGACGTACTGACTCAGGTAGTTTGTTCCAAGAATAAGGAGCAACAAGGTGGAAAGATCAAAGTCTGGAGTTGGCAGTGGAAGAGAAGGGCACAGATAGAAGCGATCTGCCAGAAGAGTGAAGTTCCCAAGGAGGAGGGGTATATAGAGAGATAAGAGAGGAAAGGTAGTGAGGGGCAGCAGAATGAGTACACTTACAGGTCAGTAGAAGTTTGAATTGGATACAGAAATGGATAGGGAGCCAATGAAGTGACTTGAGAAGGGGGGTTATATCAGCATATCGAGGCTCGCAGAAGATTAGCCGCACAGCTATATTTTGAACATATTGTTCATTGTAATTGTTCTGTTTCAATGTAAACGGCTTTGACCAAAGGATAAAGTGGTATAAAAAAAAGCTGTTAAATAAATAAATAAGTAAATTTTGAAGGAGAGAGAGAGATGATTCAGAGGAAGACCAGCAAGGAGGAGGTTTCAATAGTCTAGACGGGATGTGACTGAAGAGTGGATAAGTATCTTAGTCGTGTATTCAGAAAGGAGCAAATTTTGCTGTTGTTATAAAGAAATGACAAGTTTTAGCTATCAGTGGGATGTGTGTGGGAAAGGAGAGGGAAGAGTCAAAGATGACCCCAAGGTTACGAACTGAAAAATCACAGAGGAGTAGAGCATTATCCACAGAAAGAAAGGAGGAAGGGGGGAGATAGGTTTAGGGGGAAAGATAAGAAGCTCAGTTTTGGCCTTGTTCAATTTCTAATGGTGGTGATACATCCAGGCAGCAATGTTATATAGGCAGGCAGAGATCCGGACCTGGATTCCCAAAGAGATTTCAGATGTAGAGAGGTAGATCTTAGTGTCATTAGTGCAAAGATGATACTGAAAACCATTGGAGGAGATGAGGGCACCAAGGGACTGAGTATATAGTGTAGCGCCCCCTACTGGTTAGGCGGTTGGCTATTAGTAGTAGGCCTACCTCTTTATGTCCTTTGCCAGCCTGATTGATCAATGCTGGGGCTTTCAAATAATGTAGTTGTGTAAATAAGCAAATTTAGCCAAGGGTTTCAAAGGTGCACAGGAAAATTTATTAATGATTATTTTCTTCTTAGCCACAGAACTTCTTTATCAGCAGTTCATGTATTATCAAACATAAATTGGATACTTCTCCATTCAAAGAAACAAAACTTTACGGCATAGTCCATGCATCACATGTTCTCAACAGCTTGCTTTAAACGTTGCAACAAAATATTTTCCTTCCATAAAGATCAGCTTCTTCAGAACCAGGCTTGATACAACAGAGACCTGTATCTCCTCAGGGCTCTTCACAGCATATAAAATACTTGGCTACAAGCTGACAAACATTGATATCATTTACTTTTAAACAGTTTTGCATTCTTCATTCTTAAGTTGCAAACATTGGCTTTTCTTTCACTTCA
Organism: Ichthyophis bannanicus; assembly: GCA_033557465.1. Classification (NCBI taxonomy): domain Eukaryota; kingdom Metazoa; phylum Chordata; class Amphibia; order Gymnophiona; family Ichthyophiidae; genus Ichthyophis; species Ichthyophis bannanicus. The sequence goes on from CM066032.1 coordinate 628,351,495, forward strand.
AGCATTTACTGTCTTCTCTGAGCCTGGCTGGCTAGTTCAGACCTTAATACTTAACACAATTTTCAGTGAGACGTGTATTTCCCAAAGCTCCTGGGGTTTTTTTCCCACTGCTTTAAAAAAACACTCAGCTTTGCTACTTCTGACTAGTGCAATAAGAGCAATCCATCTCTGAGTCAGAACAGGGATTATCTGAACAGCATTCCTTTATTTCCATGAGCTCCTCATTTGATTCACTCAGCACCTGTCTGTCCTCAGCGTCTATAACAGGCTTTAACTTCTCCAAGAGTTTCAATACCTGACCCCACTGGGACTCCTTTCTAGGCTGAGTTACAGGGGAAAGAGGAGATTCTTATCTCTTAACAAACTCTTTAAAGCTTGCAACATGCCCACCTTTTTCTCAGCAACCAGTCTTCCCTCAGACTTTGCCAAAGGTAGAATAGTGTTCACAGACTCTCTCAAAGATATTCCTTTACCTTGCGTTCTTTCAGCATTCCCCACAGAGCCAACTCTCCTGTCTTCCAAGCCAGCTGTACTCTCTCTACAAACTGGACTACCTTCAGGGCTGAAGTGGTCTGTCTGCTGCACGCAATAGGGCTTTCCTTTGAGGCATTTGCTGTCACACTTTCCTCTTACACGTGTTCTCCTGGTCTCCTCACTTCCTTTAGTTTCCCGAGACTCTCTGCTAGTCTCCTCCCTCCTGCTGTTCTCGTCTCCCACGTCTCCTGGGCTTCTCTCATTTCCCAGCTTCCTCTCCTTACTTTTCACTGCTGCTTTCCCCAGCTTATATGATTGTGTCTGCCCTATAGGCTCTAGACTCCACCCCGGGCTCTCCTCGTCACCTCCCCTGGTTTCCATGGAGCTAGGGTGTGGCTCAATCTCTGTAGCTCTATACACACAGTTTTTTTCTCTGGTCAGAGTTTTAACTCCGAACCTCCCTGAATCTTTTCTCTGTTCAGAAATAAATGGCTGTTTTTTCAGCATTTTATTGGGCTCTAACCCTGTCTCGCCACCACAATAGAGAGAAAAGAAGTGGACCCAAGACAGACCCACGGGGAACCCCAACTGAGAGTGGGATAGCAGTAGAGGAGGATCCATCAGAATAAACACTAAAAGTGTGGTGGGAGAGATAAGAAGAGAAACAGGATAGCACAGAGCCCTTAAAACCAAGTGAGGACAAGGTATCGAAGAGAAGGTGGTGGTCAACAGTGTCAAAAGCAGCAGAAAGGTCATGAAGAATGAGGATCGAGTAAAGGACCTTGGATTTGGCCAGGAACAAGTTGCTGGAGTTTATGGCATGAGCCATTTCAGTAGAATGTAGAGGATGAAAGCCAGATTGCAGTGGATCCTAAAGGGCTTGAGAGGAGAGAAAATCAAGGTAATGCTGGTGAACTGCACATTCAAGTAGTTTAGAAATGAAGGGGGGAGGGAGATGGGTTGACAATTAGAAGGACAGGTAGGGTCTAGTGATGGTTTCGTGAGGAGAGGTTTGACCACAGCATGCTTGAAGGTTGCTGGAACAGTTGAAGTGGAAAGCGATAGGTTGCAAAAATGACAGATAGAAGGAATGACAGCGGAGGAGATGGTGCTTAGGAGATGGGTGGGAATAGGATAAGAGGAGCAAGTAATGAGTTTGAAGGAGGAAAGATGTGTGGTTTCCACCACAGAAATCTTAAAAAAGGAAGAAAGGGTGGCAGAGCTTGAGAGGAGGAGTTGGGAGTGAAGAGGGGGAAGAGGGGATGGAGATAACTTTGTGGGGAATTTGTGTGTAATCTTGTGGATTTTGCCATGAAAATAGTCAGCCAGTCTGGGCAGAAGGGGAAGGAAGAGTTGAAGGCAGAGGCACCTTGAGGAGAGATTTGACAGTTGTAAAGAGACAGCGAGGGTCAGAGGCAAGAGAGATACAGATGCGAGTTTGGGGAGTGTTATGGCTGACTGGAAAGAGGCAGGCATGAATTTGAAGTGTAGAAAGTCCACAAGGGTGCGGAATTTGAGCTATGAAGTTAGCAGGTAGTGGAAGACAGCCAAGGCTGAGGTACAGTATGCCTCACAGAACATGGCATGGGCGGAGCAAGAGCATCCAGAGCAGAGGAAAGTGCAGTGTTATAGGAAGCCACTGCCTCATCAACAGACTCAGATGACATAGTGGAGAAAAGAGGTGATGAGACAGTAGTGGAAAGAGCTTATGGGTCGATAGCATGAAGATTCCTAAAGAGGTTGAAAGAGACTGGGCAAGACTGAGGTGGGGGACGATGAAGAGTGAAGCTTAGCAGGTGATGGTCAGATAATGGAAGAACTGAGGTAAAGAACTTTGAGGGTAAGCAATTAGAGAAAAAAACAAGGTCAATGCAGTGGCCATGCTGGTGAGCAGGGACAGTAGAGCACAGCTAGAGGTTGAATGAAGAGGTAAGAGAAAGGAGCTTTAAAGCATAAGGTAGAGGTGGACTTGTCAGAGAGACAGTGGAGTAAAAAAGCAGATGGAGTGGATAGGACCTAGGAGGGCAAACCCAGGTGGGCGGCTTCATGCCACCGCTTTGTTGCCTGCCGCAGGCCATGTGCTTTGGCACACATGGCCTGCCACTTCTGATCCCTCTCTGACACAACTTACTGTCAAAGGGGTGTCAGAAGTGGCAGGCCATGTATATTAAAGCACATGGCCTGCCACAGGCAACAAAGCAGCACCGCAAAGCTGCCACTTTTAAAATACTACCACAGCCACCACCGCCCTCCTCCCCACAAGACAGAATCAGTGGCAGCGAAGGGCTGCAGCACAGCCAGGGTTTCTGCCTGGGGTGGCAGAAACACTTGGGCCAGCCTTGAGAGTGGATATCAAAGGAGGGAAAGAAGTAGGACTGAGGCAGAAGGAGGGGTTGAAATTGGCAGGAATGAAAGAGCAGAAACCCAACACACCACCATGGCCAACCCGACGAGGCATGAGGGAGAATTGGCAGCCACCATGATAGAGGGCAGCCACTGAAGATATTATTATATAGGGGAGATATTATATAGGGAAGATATTATTATATAGGGGAGATATTATTCAGACCTTTAAATACTTTAAAGGACGTTAATGAGCAAACAAACCTCTTCCAAAGATGGGAAGCTGTAAAACTAGAGGGCATAACATGAAGTTGCAAGGGGGTTAACTGAAAGGCAACTAGCGGGCATTAACATGAAGTTGCAAGTCTTCAGGGAGGAGCCAGGTGTCAGAGCAAGAAGATGGAGGGAGGGCAGAGCCGGCTGTGAGACAAGATGGCTGTGTGAGGAACTAGCTCTGGAGAATCCTGAAAGAATCCGGCCCTCTCACCAACCTTATCCCTCTTTGTAGCCTTCTGGATAGCAATTTTTATTGCTGATAATGTCAACCATCAAGCCTGCTCAACTAGAATACTCAACAACACTGCCTGCCAGTGCTAAAAGATCAAAGCCTGATACTCCCTTCCCGCAAAAGATGGCAGCAGCACAAGATGGGAATGCCAGCTTGCAGGAACTATTGGCAGAAATGTGTGCAGTGAAAGATATGGTTGCAGCAAACAGTGATGCCCTAGCGACAGTACATTCAGAAATCCCGGACCTAAAAACTCAACTGGGGTTATTTAACCTCCAGATGGATAATGCAGATGCCACTATTCATTCCCATGCAGAACAGCTCCAACACATCGGGAGAACTGCCAAACGCGTAGGACAGCTAGAGCGCCTTATGGAAGATTTAAACAATCAATCCCAAAGAAATAATGTAAGGATCGTAGGCCTCCCAGAAGGGTCTGAAGGCAATGATCCGGTGCGCTTTCTAGAAACTCTCCTACCAAAGCTTTTACAGTTGAATTTCAAAAAGCCCTTTGAGATTGACCGGGTACATCGTGTTCCAACACAGCGTGCTACACAAGGGAAGTCGCCATGGCCTATGATCTTTCGCACACTGCATTTTCAACACAGACAACAAATTCTTCAATTGGCTAGACAGAAAGCCACAAGGACTGCAAGATATCCTTCTTTCCTGACTTCCACAAAGCAACAGTGGATCGGCAACAATAAATCCTGGCCTTCAGGCCACAATTACAGCACCTTCAAGTGCAATATGGACTGTTTTTTCCCACGCATCTTCAAGTGACCCTCCATAATCAAATGCAGACATTTGAGGACCCTACTCTCCTTCGTGCATATCTGGAGGATCTTGGTGAAGCAGATATGCAGTGAGCATGGCTGTTTATTCTGTAGACTTTAAACTGTAGCTGATAATCACATGGTTTTAAGTACAGTATCACATGTCAGATGCAGCACTTTACATCAGAGGAGGCATTGCAATAAATGATATGGTGTGCCTAAGGGACAATATTCTCTCTGATTTTGCAAGGGATGGCCATATGAATGCATGCTGCATAGGATTGTGAAGGTGTGTTTACAGCAGATGTCATGCCAAACTTTCAACATGCAATAAAGATATGTCATATTGGATCCAGGAAAACATTGTCATGGACATACTGCTGAGTTAGGTGTGAGAGGACAGTTAAGGTATCAAGGGTATGTGAATCTACATGTGTGCCAAGTGTGTTAGGTGGAAGTCACATTTGCAAGTGCACGTGTGGCTACAGTTTCATACATGTCACTCACAAGGACTGGATCATGTCAACATACCTGCTGATGTATGTCCCAGCATGCAACAGCTGCCAGTATGCATTCACCTTTTAGTAGGTGCATTGAATGGACACCATTATATGTGTCTCAAATTAGTGCATATTACATCACCAGATACCACTTGCCACGTGCGTGAAACGGTGAACAGACATGTCATCCAAAATGATCAACATGTGTTGTGTTGCTGTAGAACAACATTTATTGCATCATGATGATATCAGGCATGCACCGATATAGTTATGTGTTGTGTATTTGCTGAATGTGGTGTGCCTGCATCTGAGCAGTACATTGCAGTAATCCCATGATGTTGGGTATTCTGTCAAAGCAGTCTGTAACACAGATGATGACTGGGAGTTCAACTTTGCGTGAGTTGTAGAGATGCCTCCAAAGAAATGTATGGCAAATTACATCCAGTGTATGGGGATGAATGCCGGAGTTGTGCTCCACTCCATGAATTGTCCAAATGTGTTCAGGATGTTTGCCAAAGTCTGCATAATAACAATGTTCTGAAAGGCCACACATGAGCAGGAATGAAGACAAAACTGAAGCACTGTGTGCTGCATTATGCACTTGCTGAGGATATGGAAAGCATTTTCTGCTGCGCAAAGTACAGTCATATTGTCACTTCGTGGATGAGATGTGTGTCTGAAGACTCTCTGCAGAAAGTCCTGGACTGAGCAAAATAAAGATGGCCTGTCGGAATGTGCATAAAATGACTCAGTGTCCATTCAAATGATTATCAGTGGTCAATTATTCATGGATGTATGCTTATGACTCAGAAATTAAGGGTCAATCCTCACAATGCAAGACTCTAGACGCTCCCAAACTTGATAATGGGTGCTAGGGGAGGAGCTATATGAACATCATTATCACAGTTTTTATGGATCAGCAGTGTCTTGTTCAGCATGAGTACAGTTGTGGTCAACAATATTGGCAGCCTTTCAGTTCAACCCCTAAATGTCAAATATCTCCTAAAGAAAAGTGGTCAGTGAAATGGCTTGGGACGATATTTGAACAGATATGTGACACATGAAAGAATCAAATGAAACAAGACCAATTAAAAGAGACATTATTTGTAAAGATGTGAAAAACCGTGACATTGCCAGGACATGATTATTGCCACCCTTATAAACTATTCACATCAGTTTTAATAGAAATAACCACAATCCCATTGCAGTAACATGAGATGTACATGCAGGGGCGGCTCAAGGCAGTCTGCTGCCTGAGGCGAAGAATGAGATGGTGCCCCCCCCCCATCACCTTAGAGGGGGCGGGGCTTTTTCAGAAATCCAATCAGAGACTGAACCAAATCAAAAAACCGATTAGATTATATGGAGGAAATGCAAGATGTTTGCACACAAGGCAATCGCGCCTTATGCGACTTGCAACTTGGGCGCACACCGCCCTCCCCCCCATACCTCCGTCCAGCGCTGCCTGCTCTTTCCCTGCTGTTGCCGCCCTCTGTTTTTTTCACAGCGGCGCCGGTAGCAGGGAAAGAGCAGGCAGCACTGGACGGAGGTATGGGGAGGAGGACGGGGGCATGCACCCAATCTGAATGGTGCCGGCACTCTAAGCAGATCTGTCCCTCCCTGCTGTGACATCGTGTCGGAGGAGGGAGGGACCAGACCTGCTTAAAGTGCTGCGAAAAGGCTTTGGCGCATTTTAACTGCGTGCTATTGTCCTGCCAGCGGCAGCAGGGCAACAGTAGAGAGCCGAAATGCGCCCCTCAAGCCTTTGCGCCCTGTGCGCCTGCACTGTTTGCATAGGGCTAGGTACGGTCCTCTTTGCACATCAAGGAACTAAAAGACAGCAAGAATCAATAGCACAGTTTATAAAACTAAATTATAACCCATTATTATTTTGTTATAAACTGCGTTATGGTTCTCCCTTTTTCTTTTTCAACATATATTTTGCATCCACAGTAGGTGCAGAGCAGAACCAGGACATTCACCCACAGAACTCAATATTAAAAAAAAATCTGATTCTCATCATCTCACTAACAACAACAACAACCACTATTCTCAAGTACCAGGCATATTGTGAACTAATAAAAAACTTTACAACAAAAAGCAAACCTACCATACCATACCATATTAGCACAAACTTCCAAAAGTCACATAAGGAGTCCATCCAAAAAAAGCGTCACTGTAAATACTACAGTGGGCCCTGGAACATCCATACACCTATTTGAAAAGCTGAACAAGTCAAATTACTACAGTATAGTATAGATCTTTATATAAAAAACTGCATGTCAACAGAACACCTGACCTCAGTCACACACGCACAACATCGACCTTCACCAAGTACAGAATAAGTAACCACAATCTAAAGTAAAAATAAAAATATGTAGACAAAATTTAAACTGAAACCCCAAGAAGCCAGAGTCCACATGCAGTGCAACATCAGATAAATAAGAGATGCAGTTCCCCAATACTGTGTAAAATGTAAAAATAGCACAAAGTCCAATCACCAAAATTAAATAAAATTATTTTTTCTACCTTTGTTGTCTGACCATTTTATTCTCTGATCATGCTGGTCCTGATCTGAGGCTTCTGCTTTCCTGTCTTCTCTTAGCTCTCTTTCTGTGGTCTATGGTCCATGGTCCATCTGCCATTTCTTATCTCTTCTTTTGCTTTCTTCACTTCCTTCCATCAGCCCATTTCCAATTTCAGTAACCCTCCCCAGTATCAGTCCCCTTTCCAGTCCTCCCCTCCCAGTACCTTCCAATGTCAACTACCTTGCATTCCCATGACTGCCACTTGTGTCCATTCCCTTCCAGTCCCCCTCCTTTCCCACTGTCCAGCCCCTTCTAGTACAAATACCATCCCAGGTATCAGCTCATGTTCACTCTCAGTGCCACCCCCCAGTCAGCTCCCTTCCAGCCACCCTACCCTCTGTCCATCTCTCTTCCAGTGCCATTCACATGTCAGCTCCCTTCCAGCCTCCTCCCTATTACCCAGCTACCTACCACTCCCATCCCCAAGTGTCAGCTCCCTTCCAGTCCCCCTTCGATACATTCCAGGTGTCAGCTCCTTTCCAGCCCCCTCCTTCCCTTCCTGCCCCATCTTTCCCCCTAGCAGACCCTCTCAGTATCCGCTCCCTTCCAGTCCTATTCTACCATTCCCCCCCCCCCATCAGCCCATTTGTAGCCCAAGCCCCTAGTTTTCTTCCAGGGCCAGCAGCACTCTCCTCCCCTCCCCTATTAGCCCATTTCCTGTCCCAGCCCATTTCTAGTCCTATCCCCTTTATCAGCCCACCACAGTCCTAGCCCCACAATCAGCCCATTACCAGTTGTAACCCTCCAATAAGTCCATTTTCAATCCTAGCACCCCAATCAGCCCATTTCCTGTCCTAGTCTCCCCCCCCCCCATAGCCCATTATCAGTCCTAACCCCCCATCAGCCCATTTCCAGTTCTAAACCCCCATCAGTCCATTTCCAGTTCTAGCCCTCCCCTGATAGCCCATTATCAGTCCTAACCCCCCTCCTGATCAGTCCATTTCCAGTTCTAAACCTCCATCAGTCGATTTCCAGTCCTGACCCCCCATCAGCCCATTTCCAGTTCTAACCCCCATAACCCATTTCCATTTCTAACCCCCCATAACCCATTACCAGTCCTAACCCCCCCATCAGCCCATTTCCAGTTCTACCCCCCCCCCGATAGCCCATTACCAGTCCTAGCCCCCCTCCTGATCAGTCAATTTCCAGTTCTAAATCCCCATCAGTCAATTTCTAGTCCTTACCCCCCCATCAGCGCATTTCCATTTCTAACCCCCCCCCCCCCCGATAGCCCATTACCAGTCCTAGCCCCCCTCCCAATCAGCCCATTTCCAGTACTAATCCCATCAGCCCATTTCCAGTTCTAACCCCCCCATCAGCCCATTTTCAGTTCTAAACCTCCCATTCAGTCCGGTTCCTGTCCCCCCCCCCATGAGCCCAGTTCCAGTCCTAGACCCCTCCCCTCCAACCCAGGGAAATTGAAAAAAAAACCACCGGTGTAAGAAGCAGCTATTGCTGCTTCTCTAGCGGCGGCAGCGGCAGAATGAGGAGCCCTGCGGCTGCCCCCCCCCCCTGGAGAGCCTGCTGGTTTCCCCGGCTCCGCTTTGCAGAGCCACAGTGAAGAGACAGTGTTTCCCTTAACCGCGGCTCTGTTAAAGCTGAGCCCACGGCACTGATGGGAAACAGGAAATCCTGTTGGGAAACACTGTCCCTTTGCCACGGCTCTGCAAAGCAGAGCCAGGGAAACCAGCAGGCTCTCTGGGGGGGGGGGGAAGGGGGCGGGGGGCTGCGGGGCTCCTCATTCTGCCGCTGCCTCCGCTGGAGCAGCTTCTTGTGCCGGAGTTTTGTTTTTTTTCTTTTATTTTGAAGGCTGCGTGAGGCAGTGACGGCGGTCTTTTTGGGGGCAATTTTGCCGCCCCATAAAGCTGCCGCCTGAGGCCACCACCTCACTTGGCCTCATTATAGAGCCACCTATGTTTACATGTGATCAACTGTCAGTACTCACATGACTGGAATCAACCAATAAATGATGGCTCTAATGTGTAAAATGGCCACATTCATTCACGGTTCCAGTTTTCACAATGGTGAAGACAAAAGAGCTGGCTGAGACCATCAGAAAAGCCATTATCAACCTAACATTAAACTTCAAAGCTGTATAAGGCCATCTCCAAAGACCTCAAGATTCCGGTGTCAACAGTATGCCATGTTATTTTGAACGTCTTTGCTCATGGAACTTTCAAGAACATCCCAAGATGTGGTGGGAAGAGGGAAATTAATCCTAGAAGTCTTTGAAGGTTAGTGTGGACTGTGGAAAAAACACCCCATACAACATCCAAAGAGCCTAAGGTGGACCTGCATCAATTTGGAGTTGTGGTTTCAACCTGCATCATATGCCATGCACTAAACAAAGAAGGATCTCATTGCCCATGGCTGATCAGGACCCCACTGCTGAAACGCAGACCTAAAAAGACACACCTGATCATTTCCCAAACCCACCTTGAGAAACCACAATCCTTCTGTGAAAATGTTCTGTACACAGAGGAAACCAAATGTGACCTCTTTGCCAATGCAGACCACTGATACATCTAAGGTGAAGAAATTAGAGTTCTAAAGAAAAAAACAAACCCGCCCACAGTTAAATATGGTGGATACACCATAATGTTATGTGTCCCTTTTGCTGCCTCATGAACTGGAGGCCGGAAACGTATGCATGGAATCATGAGGTCACAGGATTACCAAGTTTTTCTGAGTGAAATCTGCTACCTAGTGTCAGAAAACTAGGTCTGGGTTGAAGCTCATGGGTCCCATAATAGCACAATGACCCAGGACATACATCCCAAAATACAAAATTATAGTTTCAGAGGACCACATGGACTCTGTGAAAATGGCCAGCAATGAGTCCTGATCTCAATCCAATTGAGAACCTTTGGAAAGAGCTGATATGTGGCATTGGTAAAAGGAATACCAGAAGCATTCATGAGCTCAAAGAAATCTCAGTTGAAGAGTGGGAGACACTACCAGCAGACAGATGTAAGAAACAAACATGGTTACCATAAAAGTTTGCTGGCTGTCATCACTGCCAAGGATTGTGCCACTAAAATATCAGTGAAGGGTGTCAGTAATGCTGTCCATGTCATCATGTATATTGTACTCAGAAAGTACAACATCTCAATTGCACAGACATCTCTCTTGGGTTGTTGTGTACCTTGGAACTTACTCCTAAAACATTATGATGACATACGGTTAGAATATTTCCAATTCTCTCTCAAGATATTGTACACAACCTACCAAAAATGTAAGGGTGCCAATAAAGTTGACTACACTTGTATGTGCAAAAAGAACCAACCATCAATATGGACATATTGCAGAGATGACCTTTTTCTTGCAAAACGCCAGAATGGCATAGGAATAGTGAATGGTAGCTCCATCATAATAATGCCCCAGCACACATCTTGTCCAACAATTATTGAACACCAATTCAGTGCAAACACCTACGGCCTAGAACACATGTACTGTGTGGCGCCCCCACTTGCCTAGGCGGTTGCCTATAGGCAGGGGCGTACCTCCTAATGTCCCTTTTTAGTATGGGTTCCCAGAGCCGAGGCTTCTGGGGCTTGTAGTTGTGTGAAATGATGAGTAGGCCGAGGGTTGAAGGCAAAACACAGGAAAATTTTATTTTTCTCTTCCTTTGCACCAAAAACACATAACAAAATTAGGATACTTCTCCCACAAAAGACAAAGAATTTCCAAATCCAGAACTTCACAGTGACAAAAGTTGCAATTGCTTCTTCAGCTGTTACATAATGCAGCTTGATAGTTCCTTTACTTCTGGCTTAAACAACTGCTTTTCCAAACTGTGCAATATTCAAATTAAAGCTTCTTTTACTTCTGGCTGCTGCCCACTCAGATAGTTCTTTCTTAAACATTCAAATCAAGCCTTTGAATATTTTCTAGCTGCTTTAACACACCAGCAACTTCATTTCAAACATTATCAGCACTCTAGGCACAAGACATACTGGTATAACAGCTTCTGGGTCTTTCCACGTTTAAACCCTTCACTTTGTCTTTATACAAAAAGAGCAATCCATTTGAGATTCTGTAGAGGCATTATCAGAATCATAATTATCTATCTGCATGCCCTCATAATCAGGATCTGTTGTCTCCTGACTGGAATCAGCTTGTGGGAACATAGGCTTAATTTCTTCTAACAATTTTAAAACCTTTTCCCAGCGAGACCTCTCTCTAGGTTCAGGGGTTTTTGATGGGCTATGGAGATCCTTATCTTTCAATAAACTGTTCAAGGCTTCTAATAGGCTCACCTTCTTTCTAGCAACAGTTCTTTTCACAGGCATTTCCAGAAGTGAAACTCTCCCCACAGGCTCTGCAGCTTCCTCAGGCCAAACGCTCCTGTATCCAGGGCCAGCTGTAATTCTTCTACAACACGGGCTTCCTTCAGGGCTGTAGTTTCCTGTGTTTTGGCTGCAATTGGAATCCCTTCTGAGGCTGTCTTTGGAGCACCTCTCTCTCTCAGCTTCCCTGAAAGATTCCTTTCCTTCTGATTCCCTCGTGATCTCCTCGTCCTCTGTTTCCCTGGTGGTCTCCCTTCTTCCTGTTCCCTGAGGCTTAAATGAGTGGGGCTGCCCTAGAGCCTCAAACTCCTCACCCAGGTGCTTCTCATTACCTCCCTTGGTTGCCTTGGAGCTTGGGTGTGGTCTGAGCTCAGCAGCCCCGTGTGTGTTTTTTTTTCACTTTGGCTGTACTTTGAAAGTCAGTGCCCTCTGGACTATCCCTTTGCTTGAAGGTAAATGCTTGTATTTTATCTATTTCCATGGGCTCTAGTACAGTTTCGCCACCACAACTGATAGTTTTGGATGACACCTTGCATGACATAGGACCCCTGGATGAAGAGGAACCCTAAGGGATATTGCCCCACAGGTCTCACTCCTGGGGCTCTGGCCTCACATGTGGGGATGGCTGATGGTCTAGAGAAGCCCAAATGCCATCCTCCAGCCTCTCCAGATGATCAGCCATCCTTGCCACATAGGTGGTCAGCTGCTCCACAGACATAGTCAGGTCATGTTGTGCCTGAATATTGGCCACCATTGCCAGAGCCACAACACTGTCAGGGTCTCCCAGTCAAACACTCCACGTACATAGGGTTTGGATGGAAGCCTCTGACAGTGATGTGACTGAGACAGTGGATGCTGGCACAGATGACTTCCTGTCAGACCCCTGTGTACTGTGGAGCAGCTGACTCTGCTCTCCAGGGTCCTCTGCAGCCAGGGGTCCTTGAACTGAGGGGGGAGGCAGGATGGTGCTGGTTGCTGCACCCTGGGTCCTACAGATTGGCCTCTCTGGTGTGGCTGATGTGATGTGTCCATGGGCGTCCTCCTCCATGGCCCTGTCCAGAGTCTCCTCTAGGCTTCCCCTCCTCCTCTGTCCCAGCATCCTTCTGTTCCAGGATGTCCAATCCCTCCTCAGGGGGATTATCCTCCTCCTCCTCTGCCTCCTCTACTGGGGCCATTGAGTCTTCCTCAGGTGCTGTGTTGGGATCCTGAGCTGTGCTGCTCCCCACAGCTGCCGTAGAAGGCCTGGCCTCTGTGAAAATAAAACATACAGGTAAGCATGAGCTGCATCACACATAAGGCATTACCAAGGCTCTGTCTCCAATTGTCACCTGACAGTGTGACATGCTTAACATAAACCAATCACTTTGACAGCTCACAGTAATTACTGAAGGGCTAGCAAATGTGATGCACTCAGTGCATATGATGTTGGCACATGCTGAGCCATATAGTCATATGAAAGCCCCCTTGTGTTGCAGGTGTGTCACAGTCACAGTAATGTAGACACATGCATCATGCAAATGACCTCACCATGTACCCAGAAGAACAGAAATGTGGAGTTAATACTGTAGTTGATGGTTTGCTGTGACTGCCTAGCATCATTATATCCAGAATCCAGCTGTTGAGCAGGTAATGTCTGAAAGATGGCCTGTCACAATCTATCATTGTATATGACCTTGCAGTCAGTATACATAAGTATTGTTCAGAAAGAGTGGTTTATGTGGGTGTATCAACAACTATCTTTGCTCGTTGCATGTACTGGATACAGCACAGTAGCAGAGGTATAATAGCAAACACTCATATCTGCACGCTTCCTCAAGTTACCCTGATTCCCTCTTGGAACACCACCAATTACATGAGCAGCTCAATCCTTTGAAAGCATCTGCACATCATCCTTCTCACTTGTATGGTATGGAATTTCAATGTACTGTAGATCTCACACCGTGAGCAACATGTACAACTATAACCAGGATTTGCATTTTGAACATGTTCATACCATTCCTTACTAGCTGCAAGATTGTACATCTTTGCACATAGGACTGTTTTCCGTGCCTGGGAGATTTATGCCTTTCCAAGGAATAATGTCAGCAGCTCATGTAAACCACCAGTCATGGCTGTTGTATTGACAGAAATGGAAGGCAGCACACTGCCACCACAGGTATGACTCTGGCTGCAATCCCTTGTCCAAACCCTGCTCCATGTGTCTCAATGCAGTCAGCAAACAGAAGCCCATTGGGCACATGTCCCACAGCATATGTGTTCTGAAATGCAATATTAGAACCAAGGCTGATATGTATACATGCAATAGAACTGTTGATGTGTTGGAATATGGGAGATGAGGGGAGCATGGAGGCAAAATGGCATGATGTTATATCTGTCCTTCTACATCTCTTCTGGGGTAAATAGACCAAAGATCACATAATTTCCCCATGTCCTACCCACATGATCATGAGCTGTGCTAAAAGGAACATTTTGGAGGCTACTGTGAGACACCATTGAAGGGACACTGATGTAAAAACATTAACTTTGTGCCTTCAGGATGGCTGCAGGGTTCTCGGTGCACAATAGATGTGCTAATCTCTAACACCTGACTCTAATTGTGTGTGCATCAATAAACCAATTGCCTCAATCACTAAGAAGATGCTGTCTCTATGGGCCATGCTACAAAGTATGGGAAAGTATGACAGAACTTGGGCAAAATAGATACCTACACACACACCTTAAACCTGTGACAAAATGGCAGAATCTTGTGGCATGGCAACATTCATCCAAGGAAATGTCAGTCACAATGTGAAGACACTGTGGGGGCCATTCTAAGGCACAAATAGCAGGGATGTACACCCTGCCTGGAGTATATCCCTGCTATTAATCCCCCTTGCCGTACGCATGCAAGGTTCCCTTTATGAACAGCAGGGTTGTATGGGAAGCCTTAGATGGGGTGGGAGAGGGTGGACGGGAGGCGGAGCAAGGGCAGTGCATGGACAAGCCATCATTCCGGATGTACAGGGCCAAATATGAGGTATGCCCTGTACGTCCTGGGTCAGCCTTTTAGATGGAGGACAGTGGAGGCCGGCAGTGGCAGGAAGGTGAGGAGGTGCAGTGGGTTCCCCGCAGCCCAATCCTGGCCATGGTAGGCTAGATTGGGGGTCAGGCTGCAGGGAAAGGGGGGGCTCTGTCCCACAGCCAGCAATCGTGGCTCCTGAATTCTGATCCCACAGGGGCCCCTATTTTATTTATATTTATTTATTTTTATTTCTTATATACCGCGCTATTAAAATCAGCACGGTTTACATTAGAACTGAACATCGCAACAATGCATTAACAACACAATGTGCTTACATAGAACAGGGGTACAATCTTAAGGGGTAGAACTGGGGAAACTATTTACATGATATATACATAGAATTTACATGATATATATGTAACCAGAGGGTTAAAAAGATGCAGCTTGTTAGAGCAATGTGCTATTTACTTCTTTAGTTTGTGATAGGAACCTTTTGATTGGTGGAGATAGAGAAAGATTCTGATTGGCTGCAAGGGTTTCAGCAGGCCAAGGAAGAAGCCGGGACCTAGATTTTAGCTCAGCAAGGAAAGAGTTCCAGGGGTTTAGATAGCAAACAACCCAAACATTTGTGAGACCCAGCGAGATTTAGAGCTCCTGTAAGCTTAGGAAAAGGGTCTGCTTCATGTAAGAGGGGTCTAAAACCATTGATTCTGGGGTTAAAATTGGGAAAATTTATTGTTAAAGGATTTAATTTAGCAGGGTTAGATAATGAAGGGGTTAAAATTATTAGAAGGGTTTAAATTTGGGTTTTAATTAAATTGGGGGTTTTAAATAAAAGAAGTAAGTGGGTTTTAAGTTTTAGAAAATACATTTTGTAAGAGTAAATGAACTTTGTGTTATGGAGGGCTAACAACATTGATTAGTGAATTGCATTCGACGTGAAGTATACCTCAAAGCACAATCTAATTTTTGAAATAGCTTAGGACAGGTTTGGAAAATTACTTTGTTTTATATTTATGAGAAATCTACAGTACATTTGTCTTTGTCTCAATTTAAATTTTAAAATCACTGTAAGGAAGCTATTGAGACCCTGATTAAGGAAATGATAGTGTTTTGGTGTTAATAAAATATATTAATATAGTTTAGAGTAGAAATAGGGAATCCTCATAGAAAATAATACAAAAACAGTAGTTTAAAATGGAGATCCAGGGGACATTCCAGTGGTAAACAATTTGTAGAATCCCCAGAACACAGCATATGATAGGTTGGAGCCGGTCATCTGTACTGAATAGAATCCTGGTCTCCTAGGAAACCATAAGTTTTCTGTTGAACAGACATCAGAGAGCCTTGCTTGGAGGAAGGTGCTGTTTTATTACTTGTCCAGTGAAAGGCTGAGATAAGTAGAATAGGAGCACTAGTACAGACATGAGAGAGCCTTGCTTGAAGAAGCTGTTATCACTATTTGTCCAGTGAGAGGCTGAGATAAGTAGAAAAGTGGAGCACTGGTATAATATTGTTCTCCAGAAAGAAATTTAAAGATAAGTTGTAGGTTTAAGCCACCTTGTTAGGATGCAGATTAAGTGAATCTGGCTAATTATTTTAAAAAAAGAAGTTTTGCTCTGTAGTCTTTCTGAATGCAATTGCAGATTGATGCAAGGAAACTTACTGAAGCAGATGAGTATTTGCCTAAAGTTGAGATACTCTTAACTGGTTCTGTATAAGTAAAACCAGCCGAGCAGAGCAGAGAATTCTGAAGTGATGTTGTTTAAATGTTGTTGCTTGTCTTGTAAAGTCTTGTAACATAATTCTTGTAAGTGAGAAAGCTTAATGCTGACCCTGATTCTGACCTGATAAAGTGCTTATAAGAGAAGTGCTTATAAGAGAAGTGCTAAAGAAAGGTATGAAACCAGCACTGAACCAAGCTGTTTTAGTGTGTCCAGATAAATGCAAATAGACAAGAGACAAAGCAAAAGAAGAATTAGCAGGGAAACAAAATTATCTTTTGTTTTACTTGTAGTTAGAACCCACAAGTTCACCAATGTACACCGGGATAGATAGGGTTTTCCTTACTTTAATTTCTTAAAGTCAGGTGAGGGAGAAGACCTAGGAACTTCTCTACAAGGGCCCCAACTCCGGACAAAGAAGAAGAAGCGCTGAACACGCCGACCTCAACTCTCACCAACCAGGAAGAAAAGGATTCAGCTAAGTAAAGACTGTTGTGGTGGACTTTGTATTCTCATGCTAGAGTATAGAAACAGTTTATAGGAAATGTTTTGTTTATAAAAGTTTTAATGTTGAATAAATGCATTTTCCCTTACTTCACAACCGACTTGAGTGCCTTAAGTAACACAAATTTGTATGTCAATGTGTCAGAACCGTACAAACCCCGACTTTTATGCGACCTGCTGTGAATACTAGGGGGGATGTGTGGTCCGGCTCTTGGGGAATAACAACCGGCCCGCTACCGTGATCGGCAGCCGACGCCCCGGTCGGCCGCCGCCAGCAGAGCCCCGGGCCAGCGGCGGAACCCCGAGGGGGTCACAGGAGGCGCGGTTTGGCGTCACGGACAGGATTTTTTTCGTTTATTTAAGGGGTTATTCCACGATTCTTGTTGTAATACAGCGGCTATACAATATTGTTGTTTCTAAGTGACACTTCTGTTGGCTGGAGGAGATTGAGTGCATTAGCGTCATGGAAGACTGGGCTGCGGAGCTCAGAGATGAATGGCGAGCATATAAAACCAGGATGGAGTTGCAGGAGGAAGAATTGAGGAGGAGAGAAGAAGCTGTAGTGAGAATGCAGGAGGAGCAACGGAGGGAACGGCAGATTCTGGAAAGATTCATAGAAGGCCCTAGGATGCCGACAGCCATGTATATTCCCAGGGATAAAAAGATACCTGATTTTGCAGGTATGCCAAAGAAACATGGAGATTATACGGTGGAAGAATGGATAGAAAGGACAAAAGCAGCACTAAAAGTTCTCAGAATACCTCCGGAAGATCAACTAGAAATTGTTAAAGACCATTTAATTGGACAAGCTAGAGACACAGCTCGTTTTGTTCCACCGGATACGCAAAATACGGTAGAAGACTTGTTTGATGTACTAAAAATCGTTTATGGTGATAAAGTTCCTGTGAGTATACGAATCAAGGAATTTTATGACAGAAGGCAGGAACTGGGTGAAGATATGCGCACTTATGCATATACGCTACAAGAAAAGTTAAGTAGGATTGAAGCTATTGATCCTGATTGTTTTAGGTATCCTCAGAAGATACTAAAGGAAAGATTTGTATTAGGAATAAGAGAAGAAAGTTTGCGAAGAGAAATGAAGAAAAGATTGGAGAGAGTTCCAGAAATAACTTTTGCATCCTTATTGCAAGAAGCTGTTAAGTGGTCTGAAGAAGATGTGTCATGTGATTGGAGAGAGGAAAACGTGAAAATTCTGTCGAGAGGTCGTAATGAAGCTACAGTAAGAGGAGCTACTGTTGAAACAAATTATAAAACGGAAATTAATGAATTGAAACACATGATGACTGAGTTACTTCAAGAGAAAAGACAGCGACAAGAACCAAGTTATTACTCACGACGTATCTGGAATGGTAACAATCCGTCGTATGGATCTGACTATGAGAGAACTGCATACAGGGCAGTGGGTCAGAGACGGCCAGAATATGTTGAAAGATACCCAATACGAAGGGCAGCACTAAGAAACGAGAGAGGAGATCTAGTGTGTTATCGATGCTTTGAATCAGGACATGTGGCAAGACAATGTAGGAGTGAGCGAGTAAGGACTCCAGGAGTGACTCAGACTGATGTTCCTGGTGATTCATCGGATACTGTACTTGACACCTCAAGAATAAAAGTTAACGCTAGAATAAATACGAGTAGTACAGTGCCAGTTAATCTGGATAGTAATCAACGGAAACAAGTTATGCCTCCAGTCCAGACTCCAGTGAGAGCAGATTTTACCCAGTTACCCTCCCCATCTACTATTCGAGCACTGAGAGTAAATTCCCTTGGAGAGGAGGATGAAAACCGGAAAATATTTGGAAAAAGTCCGATAATAGAAGTTACAATGGCTGGAGTACCAGTAAGGTGTTGTATAGACACTGGGTCAGAAGTAACGACTTTAGCAGAAAGCTACTTCCAACAACATCTGAAGGACAATAACCAAATGCAAGAAGCAAGTCTAATAAAGTTATCTGCTGTGAATGGTGTAAACATTCCAATAGTGGGATGTGTGGAAGTGGATATGACGTGCCTTGGACAAGAAATAAAGCATTGTGGCGTACTCATAGTAAAAGATGATATGGCCTACAGAAAAGTTAACATGACACCCGGAATTTTGGGCATGAACGTACTGCAAGAACTGAATTGGAATGCAGTGTCCAATAGCTGGCTTAAGGGAGGAGAGATTTACAAAATATGGAGACAAGTTCAGAATAACAAAAACGAAAAAATTGGATTTGTTAAGCTGATTGGAAGAAAAAAGGTGACACTTCCTCCACTGTCTGAGACTTTGTTACTAGGAAACTGTACTAAGTTGAGAGAATATGCAGCAACGCCAGTGGTAGTATCAAGCACAGAAACAGCTATTTTACCCACTGACTTATGTGTAGCTAATACATTGGTTATACCGAACAAAGACAAGATAACAGCACGAATACATGCTACTGAACAAAGGTGGTTGGCTCAACTTGCAGAATTAGAGTTTGAGGTTCAATATAAACCTGGACGAACTAACTTGGTAGCAGATGCCCTATCCAGATATTCACCTACCCAGGAAGAAGTAGTGGAAAGAGAAATAAAATCTGAGAATTCCTTACTTAAGATTAAAAAAGTGAGAGAAAGGCTGTGGCCTAATACAGAAAATGCGATAATACCTCGTGAAGTAATATGTGCTAGACAAATTCTATGTTGTTCCAGATTAGAGTTACAACAGAGTCAGAGTGAAGATTCGGACTTACAAAAAGTTCTGTCCCATCTTGAAAAAGACCCTATTGATATCCGCAGCTGGACTTGTAATCAAAAGAAGCTATGGAGAGAACGAAGCCGATTACACTGCGAAAGAAGTTTGTGGTATCGGAAACTGATTGATCCCAGAGATAATATGGAAATCATGCAATTTATAACTCCGGAAAAGTTACGCAAAGAAACCTTCCAAGCGAAGCATGATAATGCGGGGCATCCAAATGAAGAAATTACGCTAAAAAATATACGAAAAGACTATTATTGGGCAAACATGAGTCGAGATATAAAGATGTGGATCAGACAGTGTTCACGGTGTATTTTTGCTAAAGATTTGTTTCCTAAAGAGAGAGCTCAATATAAAGACTTTCAAGCAAGTTACCCGCTGGAAATTTTGGCTATGGACTATATAACTTTAGAAGCTAGTGCTAATGGGATGGAACATGTGCTAGTGTTAACAGACATGTTTACTCGATATGCAGTGGCTGTGCCTACGAGGAATCAAACGGCTCAGACAACGGCTAAAGTAATAGTGCATCACTGGATAAATTATTATGGGTGTCCAGCGCAAATACACTCAGATCAAGGTAGAAATTTTGAGTCTGCTACTATCCGTGAACTTTGCAATGTTTATAATATGAGGAAAAGTCATACCACTCCTTATCACCCACAAGGTAATGCACAATGTGAGAGATTTAATCGCACCTTGTTGAACATGCTGAGAACCCTGACAGTTGAGAAAAAGAAAAGATGGGCTGAATTTGTACCGGAATTGGTATTGGCTTACAACAGCAGCATACATAGCTCGACCGGATATTCACCGTTTTACCTGTTATTTGGTAGAGATTCCAGATTGCCATATGATTTACAAACAAAGACTTTGGAAAACAGTGCGGAAAAACTTGATGATTGGGTGGAACAGCATCATCAGAGACTCCGTAAAACCTTCCTTGTGGCACAACAAGAGTCTGCGCGAAGGGCAGCAGTGAGGAAGCGACGCTTCGACCGTTGTTCCAGAGGTGCACTCATCTCTGAAGGGGATAGAGTGTTACTTAGAAACAACAAGAGTAGGGGAAAGCGCAAACTCAAAGATAAATGGGAAATTTCACCGTATGAAGTGTTATATGCGTTTGAGCCAGGGGGAAGCACGTATAAAATTAAAGACAAATTTGGGAATTGTAAAGTAGTACATCGGAACAATATTAGATTATTGCCAAATCCCTTATGGAATGCCTGTAAAGTTTTAAATGTATCTGAAGCAAAGGTATCTGAAGCAAGTGTGGCAGCAGGAGAAGCTGCAGAGCAAAATTGTGCGACGCCAGAGCCCGTAGAAACTGTGTGGTTTTTGGAACCTAGTCCTGAGGGTAACCCTGAAATTGATCCAATATTAGTACACACTAATGAATGCATAGAACCTGAGATAGAAATATTGGAAAAAGGTGAAGTGCCATGCTTAAGACGCTCTGAAAGGCCAAATAAAGGACAAAAGCCTACCTATTTAGCAGAATTTGTAATGTTTTAAGTTATTTTTGTTTGTTAAAAAAATAAAATAGATGTTGCAAATGTCGGGACGACATTTCACTTAGCAAGGGTGAGTGTAACCAGAGGGTTAAAAAGATGCAGCTTGTTAGAGCAATGTGCTATTTACTTCTTTAGTTTGTGATAGGAACCTTTTGATTGGTGGAGATAGAGAAAGATTCTGATTGGCTGCAAGGGTTTCAGCAGGCCAAGGAAGAAGCCGGGACCTAGATTTTAGCTCAGCAAGGAAAGAGTTCCAGGGGTTTAGATAGCAAACAACCCAAACATTTGTGAGACCCAGCGAGATTTAGAGCTCCTGTAAGCTTAGGAAAAGGGTCTGCTTCATGTAAGAGGGGTCTAAAACCATTGATTCTGGGGTTAAAATTGGGAAAATTTATTGTTAAAGGATTTAATTTAGCAGGGTTAGATAATGAAGGGGTTAAAATTATTAGAAGGGTTTAAATTTGGGTTTTAATTAAATTGGGGGTTTTAAATAAAAGAAGTAAGTGGGTTTTAAGTTTTAGAAAATACATTTTGTAAGAGTAAATGAACTTTGTGTTATGGAGGGCTAACAACATTGATTAGTGAATTGCATTCGACGTGAAGTATACCTCAAAGCACAATCTAATTTTTGAAATAGCTTAGGACAGGTTTGGAAAATTACTTTGTTTTATATTTATGAGAAATCTACAGTACATTTGTCTTTGTCTCAATTTAAATTTTAAAATCACTGTAAGGAAGCTATTGAGACCCTGATTAAGGAAATGATAGTGTTTTGGTGTTAATAAAATATATTAATATAGTTTAGAGTAGAAATAGGGAATCCTCATAGAAAATAATACAAAAACAGTAGTTTAAAATGGAGATCCAGGGGACATTCCAGTGGTAAACAATTTGTAGAATCCCCAGAACACAGCATATGATAGGTTGGAGCCGGTCATCTGTACTGAATAGAATCCTGGTCTCCTAGGAAACCATAAGTTTTCTGTTGAACAGACATCAGAGAGCCTTGCTTGGAGGAAGGTGCTGTTTTATTACTTGTCCAGTGAAAGGCTGAGATAAGTAGAATAGGAGCACTAGTACAGACATGAGAGAGCCTTGCTTGAAGAAGCTGTTATCACTATTTGTCCAGTGAGAGGCTGAGATAAGTAGAAAAGTGGAGCACTGGTATAATATTGTTCTCCAGAAAGAAATTTAAAGATAAGTTGTAGGTTTAAGCCACCTTGTTAGGATGCAGATTAAGTGAATCTGGCTAATTATTTTAAAAAAAGAAGTTTTGCTCTGTAGTCTTTCTGAATGCAATTGCAGATTGATGCAAGGAAACTTACTGAAGCAGATGAGTATTTGCCTAAAGTTGAGATACTCTTAACTGGTTCTGTATAAGTAAAACCAGCCGAGCAGAGCAGAGAATTCTGAAGTGATGTTGTTTAAATGTTGTTGCTTGTCTTGTAAAGTCTTGTAACATAATTCTTGTAAGTGAGAAAGCTTAATGCTGACCCTGATTCTGACCTAATAAAGTGCTTATAAGAGAAGTGCTTATAAGAGAAGTGCTAAAGAAAGGTATGAAACCAGCACTGAACCAAGCTGTTTTAGTGTGTCCAGATAAATGCAAATAGACAAGAGACAAAGCAAAAGAAGAATTAGCAGGGAAACAAAATTATCTTTTGTTTTACTTGTAGTTAGAACCCACAAGTTCACCAATGTACACCGGGATAGATAGGGTTTTCCTTACTTTAATTTCTTAAAGTCAGGTGAGGGAGAAGACCTAGGAACTTCTCTACAAGGGCCCCAACTCCGGACAAAGAAGAAGAAGCGCTGAACACGCCGACCTCAACTCTCACCAACCAGGAAGAAAAGGATTCAGCTAAGTAAAGACTGTTGTGGTGGACTTTGTATTCTCATGCTAGAGTATAGAAACAGTTTATAGGAAATGTTTTGTTTATAAAAGTTTTAATGTTGAATAAATGCATTTTCCCTTACTTCACAACCGACTTGAGTGCCTTAAGTAACACAAATTTGTATGTCAATGTGTCAGAACCGTACAAACCCTGACTTTTATGCGCCCTGCTGTGAATACTAGGGGGGATGTGTGGTCCGGCTCTTGGGGAATAACAACCGGCCCGCTACCGTGATCGGCAGCCGACGCCCCGGTCGGCCGCCGCCAGCAGAGCCCCGGGCCAGCGGCGGAACCCCGAGGGGGTCACATATACATAAAATTTACAGAGAGCTATATATACTAATTACTTATGATCTTCGGGGTGAGCATAGCTAGGTCAGGTGGGAACCCAGGAGACAACTGTAGGGGGAGGGGTGGCTAACCATTCTCATGTTGGGTTAGGGCATTGGGATGGTTAAGGTGGGGGTTGAGTGCTTGCGGCTTGTGCTTTTTGGTACTAGTTTCAGGATAGTGAATTTGAAAGAGATGGTGTTTTATTGCTTTTCTGAATGTGGTGAGGCTTGATATGGATCGAATAGAGGTGGGAAGATTATTCCAGGCTGCCGGTGCATAAATCGAAAAGGCTCTATAGGTAGTTGCCTTTGTGCATCTTGTGGTAAACTTAGGTACTGTTAACATGTTCAGTAGAGCAGGTCTTCTGATTCTGCTGTCGGGGATGTTGTTGATCAGTTTGCTGATCGGTGTGGGAGACTGATTCTTCAGTGCCTTGAAAACCATGACTAGCACCTTGTATTGAATTCGGGCTTGTAGTGGTAGCCAGTGCAGATCTTTCATTACTGGAGTTATATGTTCCGATCTTGATACACCTGTAAGAACCCTAGCAGCTGAGTTCATAGCCAACCGAAGCGGGCTGAGGGTTGCTTGTGGGAGGCCATGGAGGATGGTGTTCGCGAAATCCAGGTGTGGGATCACTAGGGCCTGAAATATTGTCCGATAGTCTGAAAAGTCAAGTAGTGGGCGGAGGTGGCGTAGGGTTTGTACCTTGTGGTATACTGATCTTGTAACGGCCTTTATGTGGGTTGTCATATCTAATCGCTGATCTAGGGTGATGCCTAGGTATCGTATTGTATCTCTTGTTTTGAGTTCGGCGTTATTAACTTGCAGGTAGGGTGGTGGGACGAACTTATGGGATCATAATTGGGTCTATCTCTGTATGCCCCGATTCTGAGAGGCTGGACAGGGGCTGGACATACAGAAGGGAATTGGCCTCCACATGTACTGGCTGGTGTGTCTATGCAGCTGCAGAACATTATGGGGGTCATTCAGTACAGTGAATAGCGGGGATGGACATCTGGATTGGACTTCCATCCCTGCTATTTGCTTCCCTGCCACCTCGGCTACTGCCTCCCAGTACTAACAGCTCATTTGTATGGAGAGGCTTAGACGGAGGCAGGAGGGGGAATTATTGAGGTGGCGCAAGGGCGTGGCATGTGTGTGCCACGATCCCAGACATACAGGGCCAATTCTGAGGTCGGCCTTGTACATTCGGGGCCATGAACATGGACAGGGTACTTATTCCACTGCAGAGGTAGAATAAGTCCCTCTGGACATCAGGGGATCATGCCACCAAAACGGGACAAAAAGGTAGGGGGGTGCAAGAGGATCCCTGCAGCCAGAGCCTGGTCATGGGAAGCCGGATCAAGGGTCCGGCTGCGGGGAAAGAAGAATATCTATGGCAGCCGACATTTGCAGCTCTTGAATGGAGCCACGGTGACATGGCGATGGGATGCCATGGCACTGTAGCTCCATTCAGGAGCCTGACTGAAGTAGCTGGGGATCAGCTGGGCATGCAGGCTGACCAGAATCGGGGCCGGCCTGCATGTTCAGGCCATAGATCCGATTCTGATCTCATGGGCACGTCTAGCCCCTGCAGGATCAGAATTAGGTCTACCTTTGGGCACCCCACTTCTGGTCAGATGCACAAGGGGCTGGATGGCCAGGTTGGAATGTGCCTCTGTAGGCTTTGTGATGGAGAATGTCTCATGTGTGTTGATGTCACAGTTGCAAGTTCATCATCACCTTAGCAAACATGCATCACAGGATCTGTGGATTGTAAGTGTGTGATATGATGATGTACATCACTTGAATGCCTATCCAGTTATGTAGGGGCATAGTGCCTCTGCAGCAATGTGTATGATATTAGTCTAATCGTGCACATGTAATCTTTTGCCGTGCTGCAGTCAAAATGGCATATGTTTGAAAAGGTGGCTCTACATACACTCCCATGTGAACAAATGGTCATAGGAGACCATACATCATCGACATATATATTCACATCCAATGTAAAAGCAAGTAAGAGCTCAGAAGTCTTCCACAATTGCAATGATGAGACCAAGGTATTATGACATCATATGTGTCTTGGAACCGCAAAATGTGTATGCTGTGTCATCTTTGGAAATATGTGAACATGGCAGGTTGTGTGTACATGATGGGGCAGCTCCGATGTAGCTCAGGCTCCCTTTCCAATGTGGTGTCATTGCATACAATGCCTCTACCAAAAGTATGTCATCTGGTGAATAAGAGAAACCTACAGAAACCCCAGAGAAGACACCCAGCAGGTGCTGTCTCAGAGCCCTCCACACAGGTAGGCATATATGTGTGAATCACTGTGCCCCTCCCTGTACATGACATTGAGCTAGACATTGGAATAGCAGCATGTCAAGGGCATACCAGCATGCATGCTATGATAGATGAGCAATATTTTGATGACCAGGGAAGTGGCAAATGATCAATTATAGAACATTAACATCTGGATTCCCGCTTATAGTACCTAGGTTTGGGAGTACTAGGTAAGTGCTCACATGACATGTGCTGCAGATGCAGATTCAAGTGTGATACTGTGAAGGGATATATGTAGCCCCTGAGGAGGAATTGTTTTATTTAAAAGTTTTTTTATACTGCTTTATCATTTCAATTAAAGTGGTTTACATTGTAACTTAAACTTGGCAATGTACATTAAACAGGGGCTTTGACAACTTGGATTTTTCTGAGCAATGGAGGGTTAAGTGACTTGCCCAAGGCCACAAGGAGTGCTAGTGAGAATTGAACTCTGGTCTCTTGGTTCCCAAGCCAGTGCTCTAACCATTAGGCTACTCCTCCACTCATTAGGCTACTCCTCCACTTGGGGACATCACAATGTCATTGGAGTGTGGGATATCATTTGGACAGTCATGTCACCATAGTCAGGCTGCGCATGAGAGATGCTAGATAGGTTTCAGTCTCTCATCCCAAGAACAACACTGTGGCCCAAAAGGAGATATCACACACACCTCACCCTGTGAAGATCTGGGTGTCATATCACCTCTGTATGTGCTGCTATGTTGTTCTTCCAATCTCTAAGACAGGTGGATAAAGCAAGCAGTTATGCTCTTCCTGATATGTATGAGGTCTCTCCTGATGGGAACGGAGACAGAACTCTCTCTGTTCCTTGCACAGATATGGCCACATATCCCACATTGCTACTCCTGAGCTGACTCACTGACATCCCCACCTTGCTGTTACTCTGCGACTGCTTCCCCTCTCTGCAATGATATCCCTCCTGCCTGCACTTATGCCACCTCAACGTGTGTAACTGTCAGCTGTGCCCCTCAGTCTCCTTCCACCACCCCTCCATTTATCCCCCATCCTTCCCTAACATACTGCCAGGAGCCTACACTTGACACAGTTTGCATGCATCTGCCATGCGTCCTCATTCCTCACATCCCTGCTATGTTTGCTGGGGAGATGATCCATGGGGGCACAGAGGACTGTTCTAAGTAATCCAGTCATACTCACCTCATTTGTCCCAAGTTGCACCGCCTTCTTGCTGGTAATGTCCCAGACCATTTCCCTGTCATGCAGATTGGCCCATTTAACATGTAACTCTGAGAATCAAATGGTCACACCAGAGAGACCTATGAACACATGGTCAATCTTCTAGGATGTCATCAGGAAATCTCCCACTGCAGTGTGTTTCAACAATGACATTTCCCTAGATAGGTAGTCCAAACTCATGTGCTCAATGGTTGCATCCGCAGGGGCAGAATCCTCATCTGCCCAAACACCAATGTGTGGTATTTGTGTGAGGTGCCTGGATCCTTTGTTTGGACAGTGAAAACTGTCCATTGGACCAATGTCAGCAGCTGAAGGCCACGTACGGCCCTTATTGCCCAGTATCCAGTTGCTTATGTATGATCATACTTGTCATGCCAAATCTCTGCTGTATATCGAGCAACAGCTAGAAACATTATCAATTAGCCTTCCTAACCACATAAGTTTTAATCTGTTGCTTGCCACATAAAGTTAAGCTGTTACCTATTACCAGTATGTAAGTTCAAACTTTTCAGTGTAAGTTCTTATTAATTGTTCTATGTAAACTGCTTTGACCATGGCGATATATAAGCCATACTAAATAAATATGTATTGTGTGGCCTTTGGAATGATGCACCACATATTTCATTGGGTTTGCTCAGGGCTTTACTCATAAATATTTTGTAGGTCTGCACAGGGGTCTAGCAATACAGAGGTGCATTGCTACTCCCCTCATATTGACCTGCCTATCCTTTCATATCAATCCAAGCAAGATCAGGGAATGAATGTGGACATGATGTAGACCTGTCTCCTCCAAAACACTGCCTGGTACAATAAAACACATACGATGTGAGCCTTCAGCATTAATGCTTGGGGGAGGGAGGGATCATTCAATCATGATGTGCAGCACATACAGGCACATTGACCACCAGGAAAGAGTGTTGACTTGGATCACATCTGACCCCATGTGTGACGCATCTGCAGGCATTCACTAGAAAGCGAACCCCATCTGTACAATGCCATACAGATCACACTATGGGGCTGATGCCATGCCATGTCTCCACATGGGCACATCTACTGGGAGTCGTTTCCCAGAGGCTGGGTCATTATACAACATGTAGCCATGTGCACAAACCATCTGTTGACATGTCTCAGAAATCTCACTACCATCATCTCCCCAAATGTGGTCTGCTTATGCAACAGTTATCTGACCTTGTGTTTCTTATGATATCTCCCCAGTTATCCATCAAGATGTGGTGGATATGCAAGGCTGCATATCTGACATGGGACACTCACTCAGAACTGCATTTGAGGAGAGGTCCATATCCATGTCAGGTACCATTGACCAACTCAATGCAAAAATTGGACAGTTGCTGCAACCCCAACAACCACCGACACCAGGGACAAGTTCTACATGCACTGCAGGAGTTGCAGGTATAGCACCAAGAAGGGGATGGGGACGTCCTCCCATACTATAATAGACTTGTTCAGAGGGGCATGCTTTGCATGTAGGTCACTGTCCATACAGCAATGTGTATATTTCTTTCACTATGTTATAAATATGGTTGCCTTGTTACATGTGTGCATGTCTCAATCCATGGTCTTTTGTTGTGGGAACTGTGACCTGTACCCAGGGCCTCCATGTACTCTGCACCCTATGTCTGCACATGTGATGTATGTAAACCAGCTGTGCCCTTGGTGGCAATATGTCAGGATCTACATATCATTCCCCCTTTTATCTTAGTCAACCATCTCACACATGCAACAGTTCCCTTATTCAATTGCCCTTGCTGGATCTCATATGTCTTTGTTAGTTTAACATGGGAGGGCACTTCTTGTTAGCATGACAGCTGCAACTGTGGTATTGTGGTGCATGAGCTAGTCGACCTGTGTGCTACAAAACACTGCCTGTGTATCCTGATGACATAGTGGGATGTGTGTGCATGTGTGCCTTCGGAGTGAGCTGCCAATGTGTGCCATGGTCACATATCTCTAACAAACAATGTTCTGCCCATTCTGCCATTTCCATCTTTGCTAAGATCCTACCACTGCTAGTCTCCCATTGAGCAAATGTGGACAACATGGGTAGATTCTGAACAGGGAATAGCAGAGATGTATATCCAGTTTAGATGTATAGGCCCCGCTATTCCCTGTTTGGCAATTCTGCTCCAGGAGCTCCCTGCACATATAGCACATTTGTGCAGGGAGCTCCAAACAAGGGTGGGAGGGGGTGGCGATGGAGAGGAAAGTGGGTGGTATGGGGCACACAACACAGATGTACAGAGCCGATTCAGGCCATGGCCCTGTACGTCTGGGGGGGGGGGGGTCAGGGATGCACATCAGACTTATTCTACCTCGGTGGTGGATTAAGTCCGACTGATGCCAGCAATCAGGCCAGGACCACCCCCCTATACCACAGTGTAGTGTCTGGGAGATGCCTGCTACCCAATCCAAACCCTGGAATCTCATGCCAAGGCTTGGGCAGTAGGAGGTGGGCTATTTCTGTGGCCAGGCCCTCCCCATGGTCCTGCATGGCATCCTGGTGCCATGGCAACAAGATGCCATGGCACTGGGCTCCATGCAGGAGCACTGGGAAGGTTAGACAGGAAGGTGCAGTACATGCACAGGGCCTGAATTGGAGCATATCTTGCCCATGCAACCCCTTTGCCCCAGTTCTGCTCCCACAGAGATGTCTAGCTCCCACAGGTGCAGAATTGGATGCAAATCTGGCACATCTAGATTTTGGATAGGCCCCAAGTAGAACTGACATCCATGTGTTTTTGCATTCACCATCTGGAGGACTGGTTCAGACACCATTCAGGGCCCCTCCATCCCTTTCACTGAAGCACACACATACCATAGTGTTGGGACAACTGTCATCACCCTCATGCCTACACTTGCAGTTGTTACCACTACATCCATTCAGCACCTGTGTACACAGACAAGACATGCAACTCCTATGCTCTTCTATCCATCCATGTGTATAGGAACTTCAATTCACATTATGTGGGTCACAGAGATTTCACAAACCTCTGGTTATGCCTGCTGAGACACACTATCCAGCCTTAGGATCCACACATGCTCTAGTGGTGGCCATGCAATCAGTGATCATCTTGTGATCTTATTTATTTAACAGTTTTTTATACCACTTTATCATTTCAATCAAACAGTTTACATTGTAACTTAAACTTGGTAATGTACATCAAACAGGGACATGGATAATGGATTTTTCTGAGCAATGGAGGGTTAAGTGACTTGCCACAAGGAGTGCTAGTGGGAATCAAACCCTGGTCTCTTGGTTTTCAAGCCAGTGCTCTAACCATTAGGCTACTCCTCCCAACTATCTTGCTGGACATACCCTCGTGGCACTTCAGTTAATGACAATGATGCACCCACACAGCTTTGATGCTGACATGCACAAAGCCTCTCACTGTGTCTGATATGAGCTCTCCTGCATGAGTCATGTGGCCTGACATACGGTCTCTTATACCCACATCTAAAGGACCTGAGTGATAGTCAATTGAGAGTCAATGCTGTAACTCCACTGCCATGTGCTCCCTGGGGCCAATGTATACTCACAGATAGGGGAGACACCCTGCTGTTCCCAGACATACTTTATTCACCATCTGATGAACATGTAGACATGTAGACATTCCCAGATGGCGTATATCACAGTAAACAGCAGCTGTACCTGGCCTAATATGCCTGGTCTTTGCAAGGCCACGAGACCTGGGGACATGTCTCTGTTGGCTACATATGTCAGAATCCTCGATTGCCTATGTAACACTGTTATGTCCTTGCACCCAGCCTACAACTTCCTGTGGAACACAACACTAGCATTGTACTTCTACATTAGGGGTCACCTCCCTTAATTTTGGGCATTGAGCAAATCATCCCAGAGGCAGACAAATATGGCTGCAGGAACATGCAGGTAGTGCTACTGCTCCAGTCATTACAGTCACCACTGTGGCTGCTATAGAGTTCTTGTATGCCTGTATTGCTTAGCTCCCTCATGTTTCCATGATGCACCTCACATTCAGATCAGCTAGATTCACATTTTGCCATTGCTGTCCCACCTCAGTTTGATTATATTGAAAATGGCGTGAACCATCACATCAGCTCTGTCACATGCAGGAACGTTGAGTGCTTCGTGCACATGACAAGCAACCCATAGGCAAGTGTTCTTTTCCAACAGCCACCCTAACTGTAAGGAGGTCCATACATCACCTGGTCCATAGAGCACACATTAAACTAGATGCTCTTTCCATATTTTAGAGATGATCTATTTCATTACTAAGCAGTTTCAAGTGTTGCAAGTGGTATGTACTGCTGACCAATTGATATGGTATCTGACTGCAGTATGTGGAATTAGTATATCCATGGGGGCCATTGTGCTATGCAGCTGCTGGCCAAGGACTATGCTGTATCATGTCCTAGGATAGCTGCAGCTGTTTTCCAAAAACCTGCATGCAGTGAGCATTGAGTAGCCAGGAAGTTGTTGTGATGATTCTGACCTGAAGGCCATGCATAATCCATTCGCAGACTTAGGTTCCCAGGCACACAGGACAAGAGGCCTACAGGCTCCCCACTGCAGTTGGTGTCCATGACATCAGCAGTTTAACACTGCTTATTGACATGCAGTGTTCTAGAAGGGTCCCTGTCTACCGCAGCCAGGACACAGGGCCAGATATAACTGGTGCATACAGCAATTGTGCAGAAAACACAGCAACTAGCACAACACACTACAGACAATACTTACCACACACTGGCAGTGATGGGGATCTGCAGCACAAGCAGCAGAAACCATCTCTAGCACTGTACATTCTGGGAACCAGGTGGTGGGTGCCCATCCTTGCCCTCAGGGCAACCATTGAAACTATGCAGTAGCACATTTGTAGCTATTATGTGATTGAAGCACACACTGTCAATACGTCGTACTGACCTGATGTGATGGATCAGTCCATTCTCCATTTGGTAATGCAGTTCATCATGGGTAGTGGAGAGGTTCGCCTATATTGCACACACACAGCAGACAGTTTAGGCAGAGACCTGCAAGCTCTTTGACTCCAGACATTGCAGGTTAGTAGGATGCAGAGGTGTAGCATACTGGTTAGTACACAGTCCCCATAAATAGGTGACAAGGGTTCAATTCCCACTAGTTCTTCTATGTTACTCAGGTCATTTTCCTGCCTGTACAGTCCAGGCTCTGCTGTGACTTGCAGACACTCATCCTTCTGACCACACTTTCGGTCAGCAAATGTTATTCCCCCATCATCACCTTCAGAGAACATGGCTTTATTGATTCTGCTGCAGCCCATTGCAGGGGGTCAGACATGTTCACCCTGTAGATGTCAGGCCCCTGCTTCGAGGCATGGTGTGATGGTGATGGCAATGGCTTGGGGGACAAGATACCAAGTTTTGAGGCCCACAAGCCGCGAGAAAGGGAAACTCTCCCTTCGCGGCTCTGTAAAGCCGGTGGCGCTGAGAGAGAGAGAGGAGGGCTTTGCCGGGGCGGCTGCGGGGCACTTCCTTCTGCTGCTGCCACGGTGGCGGCAGCTTCAGGAGCCAGTTTTTTAAATTTTAATTTCAATTTCCCTGGGGGGAGGTGTGGGGGCTAGAACTGGAAATGAGCTGTTGGGGGGTATTAGGACTGGAAGAGAGCTGATGGGGGGGTGTTAGGACTGGTAATGGGCTAGGGGGGGCTAGGACTGGAAATGGGCTGATGGGGGGATTAGGACTGGAAGTGGGCTGATGGGGGGTTAGGACTGGTAATGGACTATGGAGGGGGCTAGGACTGGAAATGGGCTGATGGGGGGGTTAGGACTAGAAGTGGGCTGATGGGGGGGTTAGAACTGGTAATGGGCTATGGGGGGCTAGGACTGGAAATGGGCTGATCAGGAGGGGGCTAGGGCTGATAATGGGCTATTGGGGGTGGCTAGGACTGGAAATGGGCTTATAGGGGGTTTAGAACTCGAAATGGGCTTATCGGGAGGGGGACTAGGACTGGAAACAGGCTTATTGGGTTGGGGGTTAGGACAGGTAATAGGCAGATGTGGGGCTAGCACCAGAAATGAGATAGGACTGGTAATGGGCTGATTGGGGGGCTAGGACTAGAGTGGGCTGATAAGGGGGATAGGACTGGAAATGGGCTGGGACTGGAAATGGGCTAATGGAGGAGGGGAGGAGAGTGCTGCTGGCCCTGAAAAAAAAGCTAGAGGCTAGCGCTACAAATGGGCTGATGCGGGAGGATAGTAGAATAGGACTGGAAGGGAGCAGATAACGAGAGAGTCTGCCAGGGGAAGGAGGGGGCAGGAAGGGAGCTGACACGGGGGAAGGAGGGGGCTGGAAAGGAGTTGACACCTGGCATGTACTGAAGGGGGACTGGAAGGGAGCTGACACCTGGGGATGGGAGTGGTAGATGGTTGGGTAATGGGGAGGAGGCTGGAAGGGAGCTGACATGCAAATGGCACTGGAAGGGGTATGGACAGAGGGTAAGGTAACTGGAAGGGAGCTGACTGGGGGGTAGCACTGAGAGTGGACTTGAGCTGATATCTGGGATGGTATTTGGACTAGAAGGGGCTGGTCAGTGGGGAAGGAGGGGGACTGGAAGGGAATGGACACCAATGGCAGTCATGGGAATGCAAGGCGGTTGACATTGGATGGTACTGGGAGGGGAGGACTGGAAAGGGGGCTGATACTGGGGAGAGTTACTAGAACTGGAAATGGGCTGATGGAAGGAAGTGAAGAAAACAAAAGAAGAGATGAGAAATGGCAGATGGACCATGGACCATAGACCACAGAAAGAGAGCTCAGAGAAGACAGGAAAGCAGAAGCCTCATATCAGGACCAGCATGATCAGAGAATAAAATGGTCAGACAACAAAGGTAGAAAAAATTATTTTATTTAATTTTAGTGATTGGACTTCGTGCTATTTTTATATTTTACACAGTATTGGGGAACTGCATCTCTTATTTATCTGATGTTGCACTGCATGTGGACTCTGGCTTCTTGGGGTTTCAATTTAAATTTTGTCTACATATTTTTATTTTATTTTAGATTGTGGTTACTTATTCTGTACTTGGTGAGGGTCGATGTTGTGAGTGTGTGACTGAGGTCAGGTGTTCTGTTAACATGAAGTTTGTACATAAAGATCTATACTGTACTGTAGTAATTTGACTTGTTCAGCTTTTCAAATAGGTGTATGGATATTCCAGGGCCCACTGTAGTATTTACAGTGACACTTTTTTTCGATGGGCTCCTTATGTGAGTTTTGGAAGTTTGTGCTGATATGATATGGTAGGTTTGCTCTTTGTTGTATGGTTTTGTATTAGTTCACAATATGCCTGGTACTGGAGAATAGTGGTGGTTGTTGTTGTTAGTTAGTTAGATGATCAGAATCAGATTTTCTTTTTAAATATTAAGTTCTGTGGGTGAATGTCCTGGGTCTGCTCTGCACCTACTGTGGATGCAAAATATATGTTGAAAAAGAAAAAGCAAGAACCATAACGGAGTTTCCATTTCATCCTGCTAGACCAGTCCAGACAAGCAGGTTGTGTTCCCCTGCCAGCAGATGTTGGAGACAGAGAAAAAACTTCCAGAGCTCTGATTGGTTGAGCTCTAGCAGGTACAGGCATACCCCTAGGTATCCTCCTCAGTATTTTCTCTTGTCTCCAGCAGATGAAGGTGTTCTTTATTACTCGCTCCTCAATTTTGTTTTTTTTTTCTTTCCTTCCTTTCCTCTCTGGGTGCACCCAGAGCACACAGAAGGTGTTACTCTGGGTTTCCCAGATCCTAGCAGCCCAATTCATAGACAGTCTAACTTACCCTGAAGTGAGCTCCTGATTGTCGGGGTCAGTGGAGCTCCCTCCATCGGGGGATTCCCAGCCATGAGGGCCTGCCGGCTGGATGATGGACAGCTAAAGGGGTCTGGTCCACATATCTGACAGTAAAACAGGCTGTCCTGTCCGCTGGGCATCGGCTGCACTGACCAGGAAAACTGTAAGTGACAACTCCGCTTCTTTCCCCTCCCCCCCTCCCTCGGGGCAGATCGGGGCAGAGCTGCTATTTTATCCATGATCAGGGCAGCGATCAGTTCCTCTTTCCCTACTGCTGTCTTCTCGAGGCCACGGCTGCCAAAGGGATTTCTCCGGTAGAATTTTGTTTTTTGTTTTGAGAGCTTCTTCTCACGATTTCGTTTTTCGCATGCTTTTGCTGCCGGCGGCCATTTTCACAAGCGCGCGATCGCGCTCCCGACATCCATTTTCTTAACGGGAGCAGTTTGCTTACCTTGCAGTCTGTTCATATTGAGCTAGTTTTTCCTTTATTCTGGTCATTTATAGCCTTCCTGGACAATTTAAAACTGGCTTCAGTGTCAATTAAAAAAAAACCAAAACACAGCCATGCCAGCTTCAGTACAGCGCTGTATAGGCTGTAACAAAAAGCAAAAGGAGTTGTCAGACAGGCTGTGCACAGCATGCCTTTCCCATCCAGGGGAATCCTCAAGGGGCCCTCCTGTCACCCTCCCTTCCCTGGACTCCACGCCGGCGCCATTGCCCCCAACTCTGGATGGCATCCAGTACGCTTCCACTACAATTGGGTCTCAGACTGCTCCAGTGTTGTCTCCGCAGCCTCTGTCTCAGCTCAGCTTGAACCTGCATCAGATGGTCAATTTTTGGCGCTGTTTCGCCAAGTATGGGCCCTGTGGCAATCAGACTCTGCAGTTGGGCCCTCTAATACGGTGCCTGTCCCGGATAAGGGAGCAACTGCAGTTACACATCTTAAATGGTCTCATAAGTTACCAGACCTCAAGGGAGGATGCCCGCCAAAGGGAGTCTCATGGATTTTAGGCAACAGCTCGGTGGCCCCTGAAGAAGACAGATCCTCGGCGGAAGGGAACCTAGGATTTTCGGATCGGGAAGATGGAGAATATTTTCCATCAGACTCTTCAATAACTGCTCCAGAGGACTCACAGGATATCCATCTTTTTCAGAAAGAAGAGTTGCCTGCATTGATAGAACAGGTGGTTGAAGCTCTACGTCTCACTGACCCACCTGAACCGCAGGGTTCCCAGACACAGGCTCAGGCAGATCCTATTTTACAGGGCATTTGTAATCCATCCAAAGCTTTTCCTTTCCTGGCAGAACTGCAGCAAATGGTGTCACGGGAGTGGGAAACCCCGGATACCTCTCTGCGTACGGCGCGCTGCCTTGGGCAGCTCTATCTCTGGTTTCCAGCAGAAATGGAGCGGTGGCTCTCATATCCAAAGGTGGATGCATTAGCCACAGGAGCAACCAAGCATACCACCATCCCAGTAGAGGGCGGTGCAGCGCTCAGGGCCAACAAGACCGTAAGGTAGAGAGTCTGCTGAAGACAGCTTTCTCATCTTCCGCCCTGGTGCTTCAGGCGACTGTTTGTGGGGGCCTAGCAGCCCGTGCTTTGTTGCGCTGCATTCAACACCTGCCAGAAAATCCGGCCATGGGGCAGCTAGAATCCGTCACTGCGTTTTTGGCAGACTCTTTCTATGATTTGTTGCATCTCTCAGCTCGCTCTGTGGCAGCGGTAATGGTGGCAAGGTGGTGGCTGAGGCTGCGACAGTGGGCAGCGGATGTCGCCTCCAAGACGCACCTCTCAAAGCTCCCCTTTAAGGGGAGACTCCTTTTTGGTGAAGATCTTGATAAATTGGTAAAGAATCTCAGTAAGGTTAAACCTCAACGTTTGCCGGAAGACAGGCCTAAGACCTCTTCCCGCACATCCTCCTGTTCTTATAATCTGAACTCTCGGCACTTTTCTAGACTTCGCAACTCTCGTAGGTTCCTCTCCTATAAGCCTGCTCCCTCCTCGGTTCCTCCCAGCCACTTTGGCCACAGAGCGCAATCCTTTCGAGGAGCTCAGAAAGGCAGTGAGTCCTATTCAGGTACGGGAAAGTTCTCCAGTACCGCGTGCCCATCCCACTGACGGGATGGGCAGCCCACTTGAGCCCAGTGGGAGGTCGCTTGTCACTCTTCTCTCGACAGTGGGCAAATATAACGTCAGATCAATGGGTTCTCGATATCATTTCACTGGGGTAATCCCTCGACTGCTGGCAGCCTATTCCCGACGCCTTCCTGCTTTCTCCAGCAGAGGCGCCCTGGAAAAGAAAGGCCATCCGTACTACCCTTCACCGACTTCTCCTGCTAAATGCCATTCAGCCGGTTCCAGCCTTGGTAAGAGGACTAGGCCGGTATTCCATCTATTTCGTGGTGCCCAAGAAGGATGGCTCATTTCATCCAATTCTGGATCTCAAGGGAGTCAACCGCAACCTTCGAGTACCTCACTTCCGGATGGAAACACTTCGCTCTGTCATCCAGGCGGTGCGCAAGGGAGAGTTCTTCGCATCTCTCGATCTTGCAGAAGCATACTTCCACATCCCCATTCGGCATGAGCACCAACGTTTCCTATGGTTCGCTGTTCTCGGAGAACATTTTCATTTCTGGGCAATGCCGTTTGGCTTAGCTTTTGCTCTTCGGACTTTCTCCAAAGTAATGGTGGTCGTAGCGGCGGCCCTGCACAAACAGGGAATTCGAGTGCATCCTTACTTAGACGATTGGCTTATTCAGGCAGATTCTCTCCCGGAAGCCAACAACACCATAGCCATGGTAGTTTCCTTCCTGGAATATTTAGGTTGGGTAATCAATCGTGCCAAAAGCTGCCTCCAGCCATCTCAACAACTTGACTTTTTTGGGGCACGATTCGATACCCGCCAGGGCTGAATGTTCTTGACGCAAGAGTGCTTCCTCAAGCTCTCGTCACAACTCCGCTGGTTCCTACTTCAGAACTCTCCGCGGGTTTGGGATTACCTTCAGATCCTGGGAACCATGGTGGCTACCATCGAGCTGGTACCCTGGGCAAGGGCACACATGCTCTGTCTACAGAAGGAGCTCTTCTCTCAATGGTCGCCAGTATCGGAAGACTATCAACTCCGTCTCCCACTCCTGCCGAATGTCAGATGCAGTCTTCGATGGTGGCTGTCCCCGCGCAATCATTTCCCTGGAGACTCCGCAATGGATATTAGTAACAACGGACGCCAGTCTTTCCAGTTGGGGAGCTCACTGCCAGAATCATACAGCGCAGGGAACTTGGTCGCTGCACAAGTCTCGTTGGACTATCAATCGACTAGAGCAGGGGTGTCCAACCCTGTTCTGGAGGGCCACAACCCTGGCAGGTTTTCTGGATAGCCCTAATGAATATGCATGAGATATATATGCACTAATAACATTTTGGTGGTGGTGAGAATCGAGAAGGAATGTGACAGATTCTATCTACCCTTTTGATGTCTATGACATCTGCACCTTGCCCATTCATAATCTTAAATGACAGAAGTGTAAGGCAGGGGTCTCCAAATCCAGTCCTGGAGGGCCACAAACCAGTCAGGTTGGCAGGATATCTCTAATGTATATGCATATTCATTAGGGCTATCCCAAAAACCTGCCATTGGCCATGATCTGGAAAGTTCTCTATTGGGTCATGGAGCACCAGGGACCGGTGATACTGGTAGCTCCAAACTGGCCCCGAAGACCCTGGTATGCAGATCTCGTGCGATTGTCTCGGGAGCTACCTATGCAGTTAGCAGCTCCTTCGAACCTTCTTCGGCAAGGTCCGATCTTCATGGAAAACCCTGCTCCCTACTCGCTTATGTCTTGGCGCTTGAAAGCCGCAAGTTGACCCACAAAGGTTACTCCGGCAGAGTTGTCGCTACCCTTCTCAATGCTCGTCGATCTTCAACATCACTAGCATATGCTCGCATGTGGCGTGTTTTTGAGTTATGGTGTTCGCGGCGCAAGGTCTCCCCATGGCGCACTAACATTCCAGAAATCCTCGCCTTTCTACAGGAGGGTCTGGACAAGGGGTTAGCCTTCGGAACGCTTCGAGTACACGTGTCGGCCCTAACTTGTTTCCATGGGCCGGTGCTTTGGTGTTCGCTGGCATCGCACCCAGACATGGCTCGGTTTCTCAAGGGAGTCAAAGTGCTACGTCCTCCGGTACGTCTGGTAGTGCCTCCCTGGGATCTCGCCCTAGTTCTGAAGGCACTTATGGGCTGGTCATTTGAACCCCTCAGGGAGGCCGCTCTTCGGGACTTAACAATTAAAATAGTATTCTTGGTAGCAATAACCTCAGCTCGTCGAATCTCCGAATTGCAAACTCTCTCATGTTGGGATCCCTACCTTTATTTCTCTGCAGAGGGAGTTTCTCTTTGAGCAGTTCCCTCCTTCTTGCTGAAGGTCCTTATGCCTTTTCATCTCAATCAACCTGTATTGCTGCCTGCCTTGCTTTCAGCGGCTCTCTCTGCCCACCCTACAGATCATTAGCTTGGGTACTTCCCGCTTGTCTGGACTGGCCTAGCAGGATGAAATGGAAGGAGAAATTTCACTTACCGTTAATTTCCTTTCCTGGAATTCTGCTAGACCAGTCCAGAACCCACCCAGTTGTCAGATACGGTGCTACTGGTGCAGTGGAGCCAAAGCTCATCTTTATGGACGTCCTGGAGAAAGTGAATATGAGTCAGATGTCCCAGAGATGCCTGTTGCACGTCTCTTGTTCATATATATAGTTGAGATAGCCTTTTCACAGGTTCATAGTTGGCCTTGTTAGCCAGTTTTTGATAGTAACATTCGTTTTTTTCTAAGCAGAGTATACTGAGGAGGACCCCTAGAGCTCTGGAAGTTTTTTCTCTGTCTCCAAGATATGTTGGCAGGGGAACACAACCCGCTTGTCTGGACTGGTCTAGCAGGATTCCAGGAAAGTAAATTAACGGTAAGTGAAATTTTTCCTTATATCAACAAAATAAAAATGAGTTATAATTTAATTTTATAAACTGTGCTGTTGGTTGTTGCTGTCTTTTAGTTCCTTGATGTGCAAACAGGACCATACCTAGACCAGTGCAAGCGGTGCAGCAGCACAGGGCAGAAAGGCTTGGGGGGCACATTTCGGCTCTCTGATGTTGCCCTGCCGCCACTGGCAGGACAATAGCAGGCAGCCAAAATGCACCCCAAGCCTTTTCACGGCACTTTAAGCAGGTCTGGTCTCTCCCTCCTCCGATACAGTGTCAGAGTAGGGAGGGACAGATTTGCTTAAAGTGCCGGTGCCTTTCAGATTGGGCGCATGCCCCCCTCCTCCTCCCCATACCTTCATCCAGCGCTGCCTCCTCTTTCCCTGCTGCTGGTGCCACCATGAAAAAAACAGAGGATGTCAGCAGCAGGGAAAGAGCAGGCAGTGCTGTATGGAGGTATGGGGGGAGAGGGGGGACGTGAGCCCGAGTTGCAAGTTGCACAGGTTGCGATTGCAGCTCGATACGGCCCTGTGTGCAAACATCTTGCATTTCCTCCATATAATCTAATCGGCTTTTTGGTTTGGTTCAGTCTCTGATTGGATTTCTGAAAAAGCCCCGCCCCCTCTAAGATGGGGGGACGCCATTTCATACTTCGCCTCAGGCAGCAGATTGCCTTGAGCCACCCCTGGTTAGATGTACTCCAATGTGACTGCATGGCTACAGAGGAATACTAACAGCAGTTACATGCATACAACTGTAACCTACTTGGGCAACATGAATCATGTATGACATCATTACTGATACTGTACAGCTTTGTCTCCATTACATCTCTGCAATACATGCGGACACATCCTACCCCTCAGACAGCCACCTGCAGGTATCACCTCATGTCCGTGCCCCATTTGCCCAGTTTGGATGACACCTGTGCAGTTGTTCTCTGCACATTTGTCTGAGCTGTTGCATGGTGGCTGTGTGGCTGGGACAGGTGTGAATCCCACATGTCTGGTATCAGGCCTTCCAAGTTGGCACTGGCGCACATTTTCACGCACAGTACAAATACGTTGGGGATGGCACCTTTGGCACATCAGTGCTGCTAGTCCAGACCACCCTCTCCTCAGCCGCCATCCTTCCTTCAGCCCATCCATCTGCCTCTGTCGGCTGTGTGCAGTCTTGTCTTCTTGTGCAAGCTGCTACACCATGGCCTACAATGGTACTCTTTTCCTCATTTTGGCTCTTCACGCATGTCTCTCCTATGCCTGATCTGCCCGTCACCACTCCTACTCTGTCCTCCTATCGCTGCACAAATCCTGTTGCTTTTGGCTCTGCTGGGAGACACGTCTTCCCCATCCTATGCCATACACTGACATTGCACCATTTTACATTGGCACCCCACTGTGCATCGGTACAGCTGCCTCCCACATGCTCGTCCACCTGTCCTTCCATCCATCACCTTTACATTAACTTTCTTTGGTGCTCCTTTATCCAGTGTTAGGGTTACAGTCATTTATGAACATTAAGGTGCATGCTTGACACCTTAACGGCCGATGTTCTGTTAACACACATTAAATGGTCATAGTGCCCTTTACCCCGGAACGCCTCCTACCCGCCCAGTGCCTTTTACGCATGTAACACCCTTTATCGCTGCAGTTAATGCCTGTTACCTTAACACTCTTTAGTAAACATACCCCTTAGACTCATATTTCTGCTGGAAATCCTCACAAGAAACTCATGCAGCCATAATGGGCTTCGAGTTTAAAAGAGTATGCTACCTTGGCATGAAAATTGTGAATATGCAGAAAATGGGTCCCCTATGGAATACGTTTCTTATCAGAAGAGAATGTACTGCATGGACCAAAGGAACTGTTCACTACCATCATTATTTTAAAAGGAAAAATAAAAGAATCAAAATAAGGCAACCAACTAAAGTTTTCAGAAAGATTTGAGCTGAAAGGGGTGAAAGACTTCAGCAGACAAAATTACAGCCAAAAAAACTTACCTTGAAAGTGAGGAAAACTTCTCAAAGAATTTTATCCTGTAAATTAAGTGAACCAAATTGAAAACTGATGCAGTTTTCTGTCAGAGGTGAAGATTTGCTAACTGATCTAGAAGAGCTGGTGCAAAGAAAAATAAAATAAATTAACTTTGGACTGCTACTGTGGTAATAAACCTTTCTCAAGGAAACCTACGAGGCCAGCAGAGCGCCAAGAAGATTGTGCCTGAGCCAGCGATGAACTAAGAGAGCTGAAGCTGTGCAAATAAGAATAACCTAAAGAAAAGTGCTGAAAGGCAGAACATTCCCAAAGTAGCTGCTACCTGAGATATTACAAAACCCACTGGAGATGCGTACAAGGTGATACCTTTTCGTTGGACTAAGGGGCTCATTTACTGAAATGTGGTACACTTTTGCACTTAGTGTGTATTACAAATCCCAAACACCCCCCCCCCCACCCCGATTATTTTTATCTTTATCTTTATTTCCAAATTTGATATACCGCTTTGGCCGAAACATATAAGCGGTTTACAATAAACAAAAAAGACTACGCTCCCTAACTATAGGAAAAAGAATGCCATAATAAAAATAGGAAAGAGGGAGAAAGAACAGTGCAAACATACAGTAAAATACAACAGACACAACAAGACCAAACTCAGGAAGGGATGGTAGTGGGCAGGTCGAAAGCTCGTTGGAACAAATGGGTTTTTAGCAGTTCTTTGAACTTTGAATAAGAGGGTTCTAGACGGAGGGAAGTAGGAAGGGCGTTCCAAAGAACAGGGCTGAGAAAAAAGAAAGCTGTGTGATGGGTTTGTTCTAGATGAGCCTGGGACGGTGACGGCAGAGATAAACGGTTAGCATGCAAGGAACGCAAGTGACGGTAAGGTGTATGGAGGGAAATGAGGTTACATAGGTACAATGGAGTAGATGTATGAATAGCTCTATGAGTCAAAATGAGAAATTTATATTGAAACCAGAAACGAAGAGGCAGCCAATGAAGATGATAGAGAATAGGGGAGACATGGTCAAAACGACGAGCAAATGTAATAAGGCGAGCAGCGGTATTCTATATGAGTTGGAGACGTTGCAACTGATAAGCTGGCAGATTAGCCAGAAAGATATTACAATAATCAAGCCTACTAGTGACTAATGCCAACACCAACTAAATCAAGGAACTAGTGGGAAGAAGGGAACAAACAGCTCTGATTCGACGTAGTGCTGCGAAAGAATGGCGAGTAAGAGTAGAAATATGAGCATGAAAAGAGAGAGATGAGTCTAAGATTACTCCTAGGTAACGGAAAGAAGTGACAAGAGGGACCGGAGTCTGATCAATCAAGGGTGCTATTGTTGGACAGGAGCCACTTAGAGAAATCCACATTGCAGTGGATTTAGAGGGATTTAAGTGCAAGAAATTAGAAGATAGCCAAGAAGCAACATGAGAGAGGCATTGGTTAAACTGAGAGATGTCCAACTGAGCAGGAGAAGTGTGAAAGAGAAAAATGATGTCATCAGCATAAATGTAAGTAGAAACTGGGAACTGTTGGATCAAGAGTAGAAGTGGAGAAAGAAAAATGTTAAATAACAGAGGGGAAAGAACAGAGCCCTGTGGGACTCCACA
Source organism: Ichthyophis bannanicus (assembly GCA_033557465.1). Classification (NCBI taxonomy): domain Eukaryota; kingdom Metazoa; phylum Chordata; class Amphibia; order Gymnophiona; family Ichthyophiidae; genus Ichthyophis; species Ichthyophis bannanicus. Next base: position 628,394,618 of record CM066032.1, read on the forward strand.
AGGAAGCGACAAAGAGGAGGAGGACTGATTGTTGGCATGAACAGAAAAAGAACGGGCTGAGAGGAAGGAACAAAACCAGTCCCACACAGGACCACGTACACCAGAATCATACAAACGGGAAAGGAGAGTTTGATGATCTACTAAGTCAAACGCGGCGGATAGATCAAGTGACACAATAAGAGTGACGTCTCCTCGATCATGAGCAACGTGAATTTCATTTAGCAAGGCCAGAGGAACTGTCTCGGTACTATGCCCTGGACGAAAACCCGCTTGCCGGGGATGGAGAGTGTTAGTTGCTTCAACATGCGAATTGAGTTGCAGAAAAGCAAAACGTTCGAGCAGTTTGGCCAAAAAAGGAAGGTTTGATACAGGCCGCCAATGGCAGGTACAGAGGGATCCAGAAAAGGCTGTGCTATCCCAACATACTTCAACATACACCCAACATACTTCAAAAATATCCCAAACCCCCAGCCTGACATCCTTCAACACATTCTGACTCCCCCTCCCCCAGATGTCCCAGGACGTCCCACCCCCGGCACCTCCTCTAGCTCTTACCTGGTGTTTAGCAGGGAGCAGGAGCAATTCTCATTCATTCCTACTGCTGTCAATGGCCCAAGATCAAACTGGCATCTCTTACCTCTAGTAAAAGGTCTGGAGTAGTCCATGATTTTGTGCAGTTGCACCAACCACTTCAATAGTCACAATTAGTGGAGATGCACTTAACTCTTCCTCTTGAGGAGCTGCTGAGTGCATGCCTGCTAACTGCAGAAGCGACAGTGTGTGGTAAAATAGCATGCACTAGCTGCAGTTTGCAGTCAGTACTAGAGGAGATCAAAACTAAGCTTTCTTTAGAAGCTCAGATAACAAAACTTCGACTTTCGTACTTTGGACACATCATGCGAAGAGAGAGATCATTAGAGAAAGACATCATGCTTGGCAAGATAGAAGGTCAACGCAGAAGAGGAAGGCCAGCAATGAGATGGATCGATACAATAACAGCAGCTACAGGTACCAGTCTGTCAACAATGAGCTGCCTGACTGAAGACCGAACACAATTTAGGATAGCTATCCAGAGGGTCGCCATGAGTCGACACCAACTCGACGGCACTTAACAACAACAACAACAACAACAACCAATTCTTTACACATAACCTACACATTTCTCATTCCATAATATGGCAAGCAGTTAGCACATGCTACCATGCCAAAGCAGAAACAGTTACCGTGTTCATGTGCTAATTCACACACTAACAGACCTTAAGTTAATAATGTTTTTGACTAGTTTTCAGGAGCTAAAACCCCTTTCCTTTGGTCAAAAAAGAATGAGGCTCCTCAGAGCCAAGGAAGAGGGTTTTATCTCTCAAATACTGGTTAAAAAATATTTAACCCAATAAAAAAGATATCATCCTATATTTTTGTTTTGCTTTTATTAACCAATATTTTAAGACATTCAAGTGGACTAAGATGTCAAACACACTACCTTGTAGATTAATGATGATGACTTTTTGTACCTCACCTTGAACTTATCGAATTTGGTAAGCAATAAATATGTAACCAGGTATCAGAAATGACATGAAAAATGCACTATTTCTATATACAGAATGTATTTTGCAATCATTCAAAATTACATTAGAAATCATCGATAGACTTTACAATTATTGGTTGTAGATGGTTGCTGATATTCTTTTCTGGATTTCTGTGGAATTCTGGATTTCTCCTACTGTGCATTTTGCTGCTGATGCTTTTTTGTGAGGGATTGTTCTTTTTTCTTTGTTTGTTTGGAGGAGAGCTATATGCAGTTTTGGAGAGAGATGAAAATGTTAATATTTAGCAAAGCCTTTGGGTGAGTTGAGAGGTATTGGATGATAGGTGAGTAGGGTATATGCGGATATTATTAGTTCTCTTTTGAGATTGTTGCCATTCTGGAGGTTTTATGTTAATGATAATGGTTTATCTAATGTTTTAATATGATGTGTTAAACTGTGAGGTATGTTTACTAAACCGCGCTAAAGTCACTGGCAGTAAGGGCAGCATTAAGGGGCACTACTCCTAAAAAGTGAGCAGTTTAATGCACGTTAATAGGGTACCTTGGCTGTTTAACGCAGTTAACGGGACATCACATGTTAAAGTGATAAGCATGTATACCTTAGGGCATGTTAAGGCTGACAAACGTGTTTTAAGGTGCTCTAAGAGCTTTAAGGTGCCTTAACTTAAGGTGCTTTAAGGGCTTTAAGGTGCTTTAAGTTGACATGCATGCCCCTTAAGGCACGAAAATAGCTGTAACCTTAACACTGGATAGAGCACCAAGGAAAGTAAATGTAAAGGTGATAGACAGAAAGACAGATGGGAGCTGATGGACCTGCCATATCGGTGGGCACTCTATGTGGCAGCCAGTAAATGTTTCTGAGATACCAATCATATCTAACCTCTCATTTAGTGCTATATATTCTAACTCTCTCATCTTATTTTTTAGTCTTCTAACAGTTGTACAGAGGCATTTTAGAGATTGTATTTTATTCATATTAATCTGGTTATTGGTTGATAGGGGTAATTTGGAATCATTTTGCTGTGTCCTTCCAAACCATGAACTCTTAGGCGACTGTCGGCTGTATCCTATTAATTAGTTTAAAAGCTGCTCTATCTCCTTTTTTAAAGGTTAATGCCAGCAGCCTGGTTCCATCCTGGTTAAGGTGGAACCCATCCTTTTGGAAAAGCCCCTCCTTCCCCAGAATGTTGCCTAGTTCCTAACATATCCAAACCCTCTTCCTTGCACCATCATCTTATCCAGAGCTCTGCTTGCCTTTTGGGTCCTGTGCGTGGAAGAGGAAGCATGTCAGAGAATGCTATCCTGGAAGTTCCGGAATTCAACTTCCTACCTAAAAGCCTAAATTTGGCCTCCAGAACTTTCCTCCCACACTTTCCTAAGTCATTAGTACCAACATGTACCAAGACAGCAGGCACCTCCCCAGCATTATCTTAAACCTTGCTAGGCGGTGTGTGAGGTCCACTACCTGCCCAGGAATTCCTCCAGAACACCCCGATGTTAACCGCTTAGCATCGGGGTGTGTAGCGGCGGCACTTGGGGATATTCAGTAGCATTAACCATGTTAGTGCAACTGAATAGCCCGCTGAGCGGCATTTACACAGTTTGCAGGTCTGCATGCTGTGTAAATGCCTCTGAAAATGCCCACTATGCACCTAAATTGGCCTTTTTGAAAATTTACTAGGGTTGAGTGTTTAAATTGTTTATTAAAATTTCACTAAGGGTGACATATTTAAGGTCAGCAGGATATTTAGTGGCACTAAACTGTTTATTGCCACTGAATATCCCCTTCTTCCTGATTTGTGCACCCTGACACTAAGGGGGTCATTGCAAACTGCAAATAGCAGGCGTGGACATCCGGTTTGGACATCCAATCCCTGCTATTCACAGGGAGCGAATGCCGAACATCAGACTCCCCACACGTACATCGGCATTGTACGGGGAGCTCTGGACAAGGATGGGAAGGGGGACTTCCGGAGTAGGAGTGAGGGTGGGGTGGAGGCAGAGGCGGAGCCCTGAACCCGAACGTACAGGGCTAATTGCACTCACAGCCATGTACGTCTGGGTTTGCCTTCTTAGACGGGGGACTTATTCTACCTCAGAGGTTGAATAAGGCTCCCAGTGTTGGAGGACTGCGCGGTGCGGCCAGCACCGAGCAGGTGAGCGGTGCAAGGGGAGCCCTGCCCTCGATCTCAATCAGGGGTTGGACAGCGGGAAATGGGTAACTGACCTTGCTTGCAGCCACAGCACCGAGGTTCCATGTAGGAGCCTTGGGTGGGCTGTGCGGGGAACAGGCCAGACGTGCAGCGACACAGAATCAGGGTGCGTCCTGCATGTCCAGGGTCATTTCACCCTATTCTGATCCCGCGGGAATGTATAGCTGCTGTGGGTTCAGAATCAGGTGCCAATCCGGCCCATCCAGATTTTGGATGTCTGGACGGGCCAGATGTGTCCCAATAGTAGTCAGGCCCTAAGCATTTAGCATTAGGACGAAGCAGGGACAGCAAAGGGGTTAGCTGTTCAGCGTCAATAGTGAGCCTCTGGCTGGTTAACCCTAACCGGAAAAAGTTAGGCCAAACAAAAAGCTGGCCTAACATTAGCAGGTTTAGCTATCCAGGCAGTGGCTGAATATCGCTGCAGACTGGATAGTTAATCCTCTATTCAGGCAAACTGGATATTCAATGATGATGGCCAGATATGACCCCAGCATTCAATATCTGGGTTACATTTAAAGCAGTGATTGTCAGCCACTTTACTCGGGCTGGCTGCCATCGTTGAAAATGCCACCCTAAACTCCTAAACTTAGAAGCAGTAAAGGTGGATGGCCGCAGGGGCAGATTTAGGGCATGGAAAAAAAGTTGGGGGCTTAGCACTGATTTCAGTCCTAGGCTCGTAAGTCTAGGCTAATGAATGGCAGGCCTAAATTTAGGAGCATAAACTTTAAACCCCTAAATTAGGATGAATTTTCAATTGAAAACTTTTGGCCCCTTTTACTAAAGCCCCGTCAGCAGGATTAACGCGTATTTTAATGTGCAGGAATGGGCAGTCAGTAACACTAACACATGAGCGTGGCCTCCTCTGTAGCCTATAATGCAAGTTAACGGGCAGTTGTGGGATGGGGCGGACAATTGGTAGAATGCGGGAGTGGAGAGCGCATTACGGCTAGTGCCAGCGCTATTGCCACACGTTGAGCAGCAACACAGTTCTTAACGTGAGTTTACCTAATGACTCCTCTATGGGAGTTGTTAAGTGAACCTGCCTTGGTGGAGCGCACATTAGATTAGCCCATCATGTATTAGCTGCCAGGACCATACTGGTCATGCCCTCGAAAGCTAACGTGAAGGCTTTGCTATTAACATGCGCTTATTTGGCACGATAATTGCAAATCTTTAGCAAGCTTTTGTGAATGGGGCCCTTAGGCTCCGAACTGTGGGTGAAAATAGGGCACAAGTTTGGAAGCCTAACTTAGGAGCCTAAATTGAGGAGCTCAACTTTTTTCGAATATCTGGGCCCACGGAAAATGGAGGAAATGTGTTGTGATTTTTATCTATTAGTTTAATCTTAAAATTGTGTGATAAACAAAACGTTTTCTAAATGTCAGGACCCCTTTGTATCTGGTCTCTGACAAAAACTGCTCAATTAAACAAATTGCATGATATACTAAAGAAATGAGAATTTCTTCTATTATAGCAAAATTTGATTTGATAATATCCTTTAAATTATGTTTCATCCCAGGCAGAAGATGGCTGAATGACACAATGGGGCTGTTTAGGAGGCTGCAGGGTGTTGTGCACTTGGCTTCAAGCAGAATATATTGCTGAAAATGAAAAGCAGGTCAAGCAGAAAAAAAGGTAAAATTGCCATTCCCTCAGATAGAAGACTACGCATGCATTTCCTGACTCTGTTCTACCCAAGAGTCATGCTCTTCTTGTATTTGGGTAAATGGGACAGGAGCTTCCTTTAGAGAAGAATTAACAATTACAAAATTTAACTACATTTTTCATTGTACTTTTTTAAAATTAATCTTGCTGGTTTATATAACCTTTTTCAAAGATAAAACTAACTCAAGGCATTATATAATCAAAAACAATACATAAAGCCTTATTTATTATGTTGGTGCAACACTTAATCACTTCCCTGGGCTGTGATCTTAAAGGGTCCACAAAGTTTGAGTGAAGAGGCCCCCTCCTTTCTGAGCATCACATGTACTCTTCCACATGTAAAGGACAAAACAGATGTCCTCTTGGGCTCCCTTTCCCAGGGCCAGCCCATCCATTGTGCGAGAATGTTGTTCGCATAGGGCCCCATACTTCAGGGGGCCACACGCCAATTTCATGCCACATATGATCAGTTTGCAGGGCCGGCTTCAGAGGGAGCCAGGGAAGCCTGAGGCCCCGACTTACCTCTACACAGCTGCCGGAGGGAAGAGTGGTGTGTTCCTTCACTCTGGTAACTGCATTCTTGTGAAGCCCACTGGTGCGCTGAATGCCGGGAAATGCTTTTTCACCTCTGGCACGCCAGTGGGCTTCATGAGAAAGCAGTTACTGGAGTGAAGGAACATGCCGCTCTGCACTCTGGCACTGTGCAGAGGTGAACCGTGGCTTTGGGCTTCCCTGGCTCCCTCTGAAACCACACAGACAGGTGTGGGGCTCTTTGGGGGGGAGGTGCTAGGATAGGACTGCAAATGGGCTGATATGAGGTGCTAGGACTGGAAATGGGCTGATGGGGGGCTTGGACTGGAAATGGGCTGATGGCAGAGCTAAGACTAGAAAATTTATTTTTATTTATTTATTTATTTAACATTTCTTATATACCACCTTTCATGATATCAAGGCGGTTTACATTGAACAAACTGAAATTACATTGAACAGGGTATTATAACTTGGAGATAACTATTTTACAGGAAACATGGGCAATGGACTGATTGGGGGGGCTTGGACTTGAAATGGGTTGATGGGGTCTAGGACTTGCAATGGACGGATGGAGGGCTAGGATAGGACAGGAAAGGGCTGATGGGGGGGCTTGGACTGGAAATGGCTGATGGGGGCTAGGATTTGAAATGGGCTGATGGGGGCTAGGATAGGACTGCAGATGGCTGATGGGGGGCTAGGATTGGAAATGAGCTGATGGGCGGCTTGGACTGGAAATGGGCTGATGGGGGGCTAGGATAGGACTGGAATTGGACTGATGGGGGCTAGAAATTGAAATGGGTTGATGGTGAGCTAAGACTGGAAATAGGCTGAGGAGAGGCTTGGATAGGACTGGAAAGGGCTGAAAGGGGGGCTTGGATTGGAAATGGGATGATGGGGGGGTTAGGACTGGAAATGGGCTGATGGGGGGCTAGGACTGGACTTGAAATGGGCTGATGAGGGCTAGAAATTGAAATTGGCTGATGGGGAGCTAGGACTGGAAATGGGCTGATGAGGAGCTAGGATAGGACTAGAAATGACTGATGGGAGAGCTAGGACTGGAAGGGCTGATAGGGGGCTAGGATTGGAAATGGGATGATGGGAGGGATTGGACAGGAAATGGGCTGATGGGGGGCTAGGATAGGACTGGAAATGGACTGATGGGGGCTAGAAATTGAAATGGGCTGATGGGAAGCTAGGACTGGAAATGGGCTGATAGGGGGACTAGGACTGGAAATGGCTGATGTGGGTGCTTGGACTGCAAATGAACTGATGGGGGGCTAGGATTGGAAATGGACTGATGCAGGGGGGATGGAAGAATGGGACTAGAAGGGAGCAGATGCTGGGGTGGGGCTGGAACTAGAAGGGAGCTGATGTTGGGGAAGGACTAGAAGGGGATGGGGCTGGGAGAGTGAGGATTTTATTTATTTATTTATTTATTTATTTATTTAACACTCATTTTTATACCGCATCTTCCAGAGATCAGTTGCGGTGTACAAATAACAACAATTAACAAATCGAAGTTTGTTTTACATAGAACATCTTAAATATACATAGAACATCTTAAAGTATCATAAATTAAACAAACTTAAATCTAGGAAAATTAAACAGTGATTTTAAACTGGAACTGTGTTAAAACAATTAACTAACAGAATGTGGCGTCTACGTACATAATATAGTACATAACAGATACAACTATATACATGAGGGAGGTATTAAGGCATAAGAGATTGAATAGTCTTTTCGTTTGCGCTATGTGTGTGGTCCATTTAGGTGGGAGGGTTTGTGCTTTATGTTGTCAGTTACTTGTTTAGCCTTTATCTAAGTTGAGTGTAAGGTTTTCCATGGTGTTATAGTGTTTGGTGAATAGATATGTTTTTAATTTTTTGCGGAATTCCATGATCTCTGTTAGAGATCGTAGATCCTCTGGTAGGGAATTCCAGATAGTGGGAGCTATATGAGAGAAGGCTCTATTATTGGTTAATTTATGTGCTTTTATGAAGTCCTTCGGAATCTTTAGTTTATTTAATTGTTCTTTTCTGTGGGTAGGCTTAGGTGTTTCTTTGCATATTAGATTACATAGTGTAGTCGGAGCCATGTCGTTTAATGCTTTGAATGAGGTAATTAAAGTTTTGTATGTTATCCTACTCTGTATTGGTAACCAATGAAGGTATGCTAGTATTGGTGTTATGTGTTGGAGTGAGTTTATTTTTAGTATAATTCTTGCCGTTGCATTTTGGGCTAGTTGAATTCTTTTAATGTTCTGTTTTGAAATGCCCATAAGTATTAGGTTGGCAAAATCGAAATGAGGGGTTATGATAGCTTGTGTTATATTAATGAAATCTTGTACAAATACTAGCGGGCGTAGGATGGAGAGGGGAAAAGATAATCTCCAGGAACAAGCAGGAATGAGTCTTCACATATGGGTATTGTTGGTACCGACGGAGCCTGCGCGGGAACGCTCCCCAGCGTCCAATAAGAAAGCTTTTGGAAGCATCCCACAGCGCCTGCATGCTGCCTTCCCACCTTTCCCAACCGCCTCTCTCCAGTTCTTCTTTTCCGCGGAGCCAGCAGGTCGTGTTCCTGTCACCGCAGAAGAAATTCTTTATTTTTTCCTATTTTTTTGTGTCGCGTCTGCCTTCTTCGACGTCGGACCGGTACCGCCGGTCTTTTCTTTTCTTTCTTTCTTAAAAAAAAAAAAAACTTTTCTTCACTGTGCATTTTCAGTTTTTGGGCCTTAGACCTAAAAATATTTTTCTCATGGAGAAGCCCACCTCTGGGTTTAAAAAATGCACAAATTGTGGCGGTACTATTTCTGTCACCGACACCTATGACTGGTGTCTAAAATGTTTGGGGCCTGACCATTCCATTACAGATTGTATGTCCTGTACCATGATGTCTAAAAGAGGTCGGCAGAACCGAGCAGCCAAGCTCAGTACCCTGTTTCCCTCTGATGCAGCTTCGGTGGCATCGACGTCTTCCAGGGCTTCTTCTTCCTCCCATGGATCTCAGGTAACCAAGCATAAATCTGGCCGGTCCTCAAAGGGTAGATCTCCTTAGATCTCCTTCCAAGCATCGAGATGCCTCCGGGCTTGCCCTCGAGGATTCCGCACCGGAAAAATTACCCCGGCGGGAAGCTCCAGCTTCCAAAGCATTGTCTATGGGGTCACAGTTTGACATCGATGGCTCGGCCTCGACAGATCACCTGTTGCCGTGTTCTGGGGTACCGGTGGCTCCCACTGGTACCGACATCCAGACATTGGTGGCGTCGATGGATCAAAAGATCCTGACCATGCAGCGCACCCTAGCAGCATTCATACAGGCTGCGACCGCAACAATCCCCGTTGTCGGTACCGGCTCCAGCACCGGCATCACTCCCGGTGCCGGTACCGATCGCATCGACATTGGCTTCGGTGTCAGCTGCAACGGTACCCTATGATGCCCATCGGTACCGAACCGGTACCGGTTACTCCCGATACCGATCCTACTTGGTACGGTTATCGGGCTTTACAGGAGCATCCAGACAGGCGATACTTCGATTCCTCTGAAGACTCTGATGAGTCTGAGGGTTCTGTCGAGGCATCCATACTTCTTCCTCAGGAGTCTTCTTCTCCTAAGCGAAGAATGTCTCCTCCAGAAGACTTGTCTTTTCAAGACTTCATCAGGGAAGTGGCCAGGGACCTCTCCATCACAGTGGCCCCTGAGTCAGAACCCAGAGCCAAGGAATTGGATATTTTACAATATCCTAAACTCCTAAGGAGGCAGCTACCTTGCCTATCCATGAGATTCTGTATGATCTCATGTTGAGGATGTGGGAGACACCTCTTACCACCTCTCCTCATTCTCGCAGGTTAGACACTATGAATCGTGTCCCTCCTTGTCCTGGCTTCCACAAGACTCAGCTCCCTCACCACTCTATTGTGGTAGAGTCTGCCATGAGAAAGATAAAGAGTGCAAAGAGACACTCATCTAATCCTCCAGGACGTGAATGCAGGATCCTAGATGCTTTTGGCCGAAGGGTTTTCCAAGCTTCTATGCTAGCTGCCAGGATCAACTCCTATAGTCTCTATATAGGGATGTTTCTAAAAGAAGTCACAGATCATCTGCAGACTTTAACCCCTTTTATTTCAGAGGATAAAAGGCAGGAGTTTCTCACTTGGCTCAAACATGCCCAAGATGCCTCCAAATTTTCCAACCGTGCAGCCTTTGACTCTTTTGAGTGTTTAAGCAGAACTTCGGCTATTGCCATAGGGGCACGCAGAATTGCTTGGCTACAAGCTTCTGATTTGGAGCTCTGGGTACAAGATGAATTAGGGAATATCCCTTGTACAGGTGAAAACCTTTTTGGTAAGGATTGGCAAGCAAAGGCCAATCAGATGGATGCTGAAAACTCTGCTTTGGATCGACTTTCAAAGTCTACCTCTGCTCCTGTTAAGAAAAGATTGTTCAAAAAGACATCTTTTTCTAAAAAGGGAAGATACTATCCTGCTTATAGTCAGCAGGCATCTTCTGCAGGTCGTTTTGCTGCAAAGCGTCAGCAACCACCTAAACAGGCCAAATCAAAGGCTGCTAGGCCTGCCATGACCCATCAGCCTCAGCCTCCTCAGGGCCTTTGACTTGCAGCTAGCAGAACTTAGCAGCTTGCAGCTAGCAGAACTTAGCCTTTCTGGCTCTGGAAGAACCAGAGCCCCTTACCATTCCAGGAAGGTTGACTTACTTTGCTCCCAGATGGGAACAAATCACAGCAGAGCAATGGACACACTATCATAAGGGAAGGGTACAAGCTTCATTTCTTAAGCCTTCCCCCTCACACCATAGTGAAACAGTTCAATTCTCCAGCATCTCTTCTCGACCTTCTGGGTCAGGAGATTGCCACCCTTCTTGCCCAAGGGGCAATAGAAGAAGTACCTCTTCTTCAGCAAGGCACAGGGTTCTACTCCCCTTATTTTCTTATTCCAAAGAAAACAGGAGGCTACAGACCAATCTTAGATCTCAGAGAATTGAACAAATTTCTATTCAAGGAGAAATTCAAGATGATTTCTCTCGGTGCTCTGCTTCCATACCTTCAGAGTCAGGACTGGCTTTGTTCTCTAGATCTCAAGGATGCGTACACCCATGTCCTCATCCATCCAACACACAGAAGGTTCCTTCAGTTCCTTTTTGGAGAAAAGCACTACCAATACAGGGTGCTTCCTTTCGGTCTGGCCTCACAAAATGCATGGCAGTAGTAGCTGCATTTCTACGCACCCTGGGAATATTCGTTTTCCCATATCTGGACGACTGGCTCATTCGAGCTCCCTCTCAGTCAGAGGCCAAGACTTTTCTAACCTGCACAATGCGTGTCCTTCAGTATTTGGGACTGGTAATAAACATCCCAAAATCCAATCTCACCCCTACTCAATCTCTGGAGTTTATAGGGGCTGTCCTGGATACTACAACTGCAAGGGCCTATCTTCCTCAGGCTCGTTGCCTACGCTTGGTGCAGTTAGCCTCCCAAATACAGTTAAAGTCCCATTTAACTGCTCAGGAAATGTTACAACTCTTAGGCCACATGGCATCCACTGTGCATGTGGTTCCATATGCTCGCCGTCACATGAGGGCAGCTCAATGGACTTTGTCCACCCAATGGACTCAGGCATCAGATTGCCTGTCAGACAAAATAGCAAACTCCAGTCGCCTTTTTTGGTCTCTCCAGTGGTGGAAGTCCTCTCAAAACCTGTTGCTGGGGTCCCCTTTTCAGCAGTCACTTCCCCAAGCAACCCTTACAACCGATGCCTCTCCAATGGGTTGGGGAGCTCATCTGCAAGATTTCTCCACCCAGGGCATCTGCTCTCCACAGGAGACTTCTCTACACATCAATCTCTTGGAACTCAGAGAAATTTTCTTAGCTCTCAGAGTGTTCCACTCCCTGCTCAGCTACAGGACAGTCCTCATCCACACGGACAACCAAGTAGCCATGTTCTATGTGAACAAGCAGGGAGGGACTGGCTCTTTGTCGCTTTGCAACGAAGCTTTGCGACTGTGGGCCTTCGCCAGAGAGCATCAGATTCATCTTATGGCAGTATATCTTCCAGGCGTTCAAAACTCTTGGGCAGACAGACTCAGTCGAGTTCTGCTTCCACACGAGTGGTCCCTCCACATGGACCAGGTAGCCAGGATTTTTCGAATTTGGGGAACCCCGGACATAGACCTCTTTGCAAGTCCGTGGAATGCCAAACTTCCCCGGTTCTGTTCCAGAATTCCGTGTCAGGGAGTTCAGGCCAAGGATGCCTTCCTTCTTCACTGGGGTCAAGACTTCCTTTATGCCTTTCCACCCATTCCCCTAATTCCCAAAACACTTTTCAAGCTTCAGAGAGACCGAGGTTCCATGATCCTCATAGCACCACATTGGCCACGCCAAGTGTGGTACCCTCTACTTCTGCATCTCTCTCAAACTCCCTCCCTGGAATTGGGCTCTGCACCAGATCTTCTATCCCAGGAAGACGGAACGTTGTGGCACCCAAACCCCCAGTCTCTCCATCTCAGGGCCTGGTTGCTGGCCTGGTTGCTGAAGGCCTAGACCTTCAAGTTTTTCATCTCTCTCAGCAAGTCAGAGATATTTTTCATGCTTCTAGAAAGCCTTCCACTAGGCATTCTTATGCTTTCAAATGGAAAAGATTTACTATTTGGTGTTCAGAGAAGGGTCTTAACCCTCTTGCAATACCTCTGAATTCTTTACTAGAGTATCTTCTGCATCTATCCCATGCAGGCTTTAAAACAAATTCAGTAAGAGTTCATTTGAGTGCTATTGCAGCGTCCCTCAAGCCTCTCAATGGACAGCCTATTTCCTCTCATCCTCTTATAGCAAGATTCATGAGAGGCCTTCTTTTAACTAAACCTCCCATTAGACCACCTCCAGTGGCATGGGACTTAAATCTGGTTCTTGGCCAGCTTATGAAGCCACCCTTTGAACCTTTAGCCACCACCTCCTTGAAATTTCTTTCTTGGAAGGTTATCTTTCTCATTGCAGTCACCTCAGCACGTCGCATCAGTGAGTTGCAAGCCTTGGTGGCTAATCCTCCTTATACAAGGTTCCATCATGATAAGGTAGTCCTCAGGACCAATCCACACTTTATGCCCAAAGTGGTCTCGCCTTTTCATCTGAATCAAGAGGTATACTTACCTGTCTTTTTTCCAGGACCTCATGCATCAAGTGCAGAGAGGAATCTTCATACTTTGGATTGTAAAAGAGCTCTCGCCTTTTACTTACAAAGAACACAGCAACATAGAAAGTCTTCTCAACTCTTTGTTGCTTTTGATCCTTCCCATTTAGGACTTCCAGTTTCTAAGAGAACACGGTCCAACTGGATTGCTCAGTGTATTTCTTTCGCCTACCAGAGTAGGAACCTTTCTCTGGAAGACCATGTCACAGCTCACAATGTGAGGGCCATGGCAGCCTCAATGGCTCATCTAAACTCTGTGTCCATCGACCAAATCTGTCGAGCGGCCACCTGGGCCTCGGTTCATACCTTCACAGCCCATTACTGTTTGGACAAGGACTCCCGCCGGGATGCCTCGTTTGGTCAGGCTGTTCTCAAACACCTGTTCCATTCCTAATCAACTCCTACCCACCTACCCTGGTTGGATGCCAGAGATCCATGGGGGGAGGTGGAGCCCTTTTCAAGGACACACAACTCTGGGGTCTCTCCCTGGCATCTGCAGCTAGGGAGTCCCCATATGTGAAGACTCATTCCTGCTTGTTCCTGGAGATAGCAGTTACTTACCTGTAACAGGTGATCTCTGGGAACAGCAGGAATAAGTCTTCACAACCCACCCACCTCCCCTAGGAGTTGTATCTCTCTGTCTATCTTTCCTTCCCTCTCTCTCTCTCTTTGTCTCAGCTTTAAAACTTGAACTGGAGAGAGGCGGTTGGGAAAGGCGGGAAGGCAGCACGCAGGCGCTGTGGGATGCTCCCAAAAGCTTTCTTATTGGACGCTGGGGAGCGTTCCCGCGCAGGCTCCATCGGTACCGACGATACCCATATGTGAAGACTTATTCCTGCTGTTCCCAGAGATCACCTGTTACAGGTAAGTAACTGTGCTTTTTGTGTGGGAGGGAAGAACAATTAACGACTGGCCAGGTATTGGGAGAGTAAGTGGGGATTGAGGATGGAAGGGTGAAATTTGAGCAGATGAAAAAGGAATAAAGAAAGAAATGGAGTAAAAAGCAAAAGGGAAAGATCAGTATGTTAAAGCAAATTTATAGAGAGAATGGAAAAAAACAGAAGAAAGAAGAAATGACAAATTGACAGCAGACAATGGAGAGTTAGCAGAAGACACGAAGAAACTAGAAGAAAGTAACTGGAGCAATTGCAACTGAAAAATAAAATGCCCAAACAGCAAAAGGTAGAAAATTACTTTTTCTTTTTGAATTTTTTAACTGGAATATGTCAACTCTGGGAAATGTGTATCGCTAACATCTTTGTGTTTTGTTTAATACAAGAGGAAATTAATTTATAGTTTTATTTCTCCAGTGTTGTTGTGCATTCCAAGTTTGGCTTTTGGGGTTCCCAGTTTAAATTATTGTCTTCCTATTTGTAAATAGTGATCCCTTGTTCTTTTGTTTGGTGACGGTCTATGTTTTGCATGTGTAACCGAGCTGAGGTATTCTGTTCATGCAGTTTCGATTTGACAGTGCAACTTGTTCTTTTTCCCCAGTAGGAGATGTATTGGCATTCTCTGAGATGCACTGGTTTAATATTTGCATTGTTGCCTTTTGATAGGTAGGTTTATGGTGCTTTGTGAGTCCCGGTAGTGCTGTTATGATGCGGTGGGTTTGCAATGGGATCTAAATGGGCAGTATTTATAGTAATTCGTAATGTGCCTGGCAGTTGGCACTGGAGTATAGTAATATAGAAATCTGGTAGTCTTTCTTTATCCAGACACTCATTAAGAGGCATATTTACTAAAAGTTAGCGCACGTCAGCATTATGCAAATATTTATGCAAATTAGACCCCTTATGCAAATGAGGCTGCACAATGACCCGCCCTGGGCCATCCCTGCCTTTCCTTCAGCACATCCACAAGTAGTCGCTTTCTGGGAAGCTCTGACCCTTTTCGCCACACTGACCCCTCCCAATTTGTCAAATGCCCCTCCTCCTGGTGTTAATTTCCAGAAACTCCCCTATTCTTAATGCTTCCGTAGGTCTGACTGATGCAGGAGAGATCTCCAGTCATTCCTCTCCTGTCTGTGCCCTAATCCAAAATGGTGCTTGCAGACCCATAGCTTTCCTTATTAAGGTCCTGGGATTTAGACTGGGCAAGGGTGTGGTTTGTAGGGGGCTTCCTGGGGGCTACTTGCAATTGCACAGGGAGTACCAGGGAGATATGAGGGAGCTTTCACATGAGTCCACAGAGAAGAAGTTTGGAGATAGGGCACTTCACTGAGGTTTTTTGGCCACCTTGAAAATCACAGCTCCAAAAGCAATTACCAGGTATCTGACCTCTCAGGTAAAAGTTACTTCTCCTCTTAGTTCGTCCTAGGTATAAGATGCTGTAGATATATTTGTATAAGATACAAAGGCTAAACAGGTATCTGACAGCTTCAAATAAAAACCCTTCAACTCACAAAGATAGCACATTTAGTTAAACACTTTTGATGATCCCACATCTTATGCCCTTTCACTTCCATATATATATACATATATATATTTGTAAATAGTTTATTCTGTTCTGTATTATCTTACTTTGTTTAGACAATATATTCTGTCTAGTTAATTATTTCATTCCTTAATACATATACTGTTTTGTTAAGCATTATACTTATAATATGACGTTCCTTGTAAAATATGTTTTGCTATCATTATACTTATACTATGATGTTCCTTGTAAAACAAACTTGCTTTGTTAATTGTTGTTCACTGTAAACCGCAACTGAACTCTGGAAGATGCGGTATATAAATGTGTATAAATAAATAAAATAAATAAATAAAAAATAATACGCTGCTGTATTCAGGATTAACTATATTTTCTTGGTGATTCTACCTTGGTAGATAATTTCCTTTGCATAGTGTAAGCATCCCCCCCCCCCCACCATACATATATATATTGAGGGCTTGTGAGATTTAGTCTGAATGTATTACCTGCTTTTGTTATATTTATGTTTATATTACTGTGACTTTATCTCTTTTCTGTGACAAGTGTGTACTTGTATTAAAGTTTAAAAATTCAATAAATATAAAATTTAAAAAAAAGTTAAACATGTCTCTTGAGATGTACAGGTAATTGATTTTTAAAGAACAGCAAGGCTCGTAATCCATGCTACTCTATTTGCATAGTAATGAAATGCTTTGCAGCTCATTATTTCTTGCACGCTGTTCCTGATCTATCAGGCTGGAAATAGCACGAACTATAAAGAAATAGACCACATGATATCCAACTAATGTACGATAACACACTTATCGCATGCTAACTTGACATTTAGGAAGTAATTTTATAAAGTCTTTAATGCATTGTGTGGCAGTTTACATGCATTAATGGCCTCTTATAAAATACTGACTATCATATAAGCACATGCTCTATTATCAATCGACAGAACTGAAAACATAAAACAATCATGTGTACTTATTTTTCTAGACATAGCATCAACATTTGGCTCTATCATCCACGACATCCTAATCATTCAACTTTAACAACTTGACATAGGAAGCACTATATTTCAAAGGTTTATATCCTACCTTTCTGACTGCACTCAACAGGTCAAAATTGGTCATACTCTGTCAAGACCATTCAACCAAACACAAGTGGTACCCCATGGCTCAGCATTATCTGTCTTACTCTTCATCATTCATCTCCAGCCCATCTGCAACATAATCAGATCACACAACATTGATTATAGAATTTATGCAGAACATAATGATTTTCACTCTAAATATTCAAAAAACTCCTTATTATTATTCAAGCATTCATGGAGATATTCTAAAATAAAAGCCAGAACAGACTCAAAACAAAGGGAGAGTCAGCCAGTCGAAAACAACATACAACTGGTGAACTCCAAACATCAACGGTCAGAAAAACCACTTGTAACCTGCAGTAATAGCTACAGAAGGTGCAAATACAAATACAATATGAAAATCTTGTGCATGAAAAGCTGTATATATTATGCCAGAAAAATTATCAAAAACAGTGACTTAGCTTCTCAGCTGTTGCTCCTGCTGGTGGTCATAGCCTCGTCACCAGGTGTTTGGCCACTGCTGAGCATGTCAGCCCATCAAACCTGAAAAGCACACAAACAAAAAAGCCCATATCAACCATTACTGCTGACCACAAAGTACTTACATATCCCTGATGTTAAGAAGGCATACAGGCAAGGAGGCAGCCACAAATATAGCCCCAAGTCCACTGGAAATGAAAATGAAAATGAAACCCAATTGCAGGACAAAGCAGAGCTGAGCCTGTGCAGGGAGCCTGCAAAACACCCGAAACAGCACGGCAGAACTTAGATGCAGTGCACAAAGAAATATATAGAAACTGTCTGAAACAGAAAATGAAAGTAAAAATGAAAAAAAATCAGAAAAAGAAAATGCTAGATGCATAGGACTGTCAAAAAGAATAAAATGAAAAAATGGAATAGTGAGATGAAAATATATGATGATGTAATAACATAATAATATAACAAGGTAATAATGTAATAATGACCTACACCATCCCGCCCAGGCTGACATTACAGACAAGCCTTCCAAACAATAAAGTCATTAGGTCCTGATGGCCCCAGAGTGTTCCATCGAAAAATCCAGTGTTGTTCAACCCAAAATAGAGTACTGTTCCAGTTCCCACTGTACACCGACAGGAACACCTGAGTAATGACCAGGCAACATAGCTCGTCAAAAACATGCGCCATGGATTGACAGTTTTTCACCGTGGGTGCTCCATTGACATGATGTCAGAGTTTGCTCTGATGTTCAATCAAACGTACACGGAGCGAGCAATGTGTTTTTCCCACATAACCTTGATTGCATGGACAAGAAATCAAATATACCACTCCAACACTATTGCAGATAGTATCTTGGTGAAGGGAATAGGAGTGATCATTGTATGTAAAGGAAGTACATTCCATCATGATGGAGCAAACCGAACAGTGGCCACATTTTTATGGCCCCCCTGTCGGCTCTCCATAGTGACTTCACTCGCAAAAGCAGAAGGACAAAGTAAGTCCTTCAAATTCCAATTCCTAGTATAGACAGTTCTGACATCTAATTGCTGTAAGCCTGGTATAAGCTGAAAAATTTGAGAATGCCATCAAACTATTGAGAGCCTGTAACTAAGTGAATTGAATCGGGTGATGAAATGCACAGCCCTGTCATTGGAGATTATGGACCGTATCTTAGACTACAGCAACCATGGCCTATCATTGAAAAGTGCTCTTGTCTGGGCCAAACTACCAGCAAATAGTTAAATGCTTCAACAATGTTTCACACTGGCTCAACTTTGTCAACCTAACAATAAATCTAAAAAAGACTGAAGTCCTTATGATTCCAGAAACAAAGTATTCTTGCCACCTCAGCAATTTCAGGTAAATGGTGCCTTACTAGAGGTGAAAATGGAAATCAAATATCAGGGAATCCTTCTGGACTAGAACCTCAACCTGATAAAGCACATTAACATAACACAAACAATCTACAATAAAACAAGAATGATACAAAACCTAAGACCTCTCCTATCAACTGATGACTTCCACTCTGTGTCACAAGCGATGGTCTACCCCCACTTTGACTTTGGCAACAGTATTCTTCAGGGCCGTCCCAAACAAGCCTTGAGCATCCTACAGATGGCACAAAACACTGTTGCATGCACCATAATGAAGGTAGCCAGGTCAGAACACATTGCACCCATCCTACACCAACTACATTGGCTGCTGGTAACACAGAGAATTAAATAAAAGACACTAATGACCACCTTCAAAACAGTAAAGAATATAACACAACGTACCTCAATTCATTAATACAAACACGACCTGAAACAAGACAAAGAAGGGAATGTACACAAGACTTTCTAACAATCCATAAAGAATTCAGAAAAACAAGCTAATCAACAGCCAATAGAGCATTCACCTACTACTCTCCAGTCCTCTGGAATGCACTCCCAGACAATCTAAGGGAAATAAATGACCTGACTACGTTCATAAAGAGACTTAAAACATATCTATGTACTGAATACAATCAAAACAAAGTTGAGAACCTGAACCTATACCCCACATAAGTCCAAATCTGCCACTTTAATATACCTCCCCCACAGTTATAAACTACATATCACATGTATCATCCATGATACACTTCATTACACCCTAAGAACCATAACACAGATCTGTCCAATGTACATAGTTAATTGTAAAAAAAAAAAAAAGTTCAGCCTAACCTAAAGGCCTGCATGTAATGTTTGAAATACTGTTTCTGAAGATGTTCAATGTATTAGTTCACTGAATTCCTTGTAAATTGTCCTATGTGGTGATAGTTAATTGAGTTCCTTGTAAGCAGCCTTGATTACATGGACAAAGCAGCATATAAAACCCAGAAATAAATAAATAAATAAATAAAATAAATGTATACCAAGTATAGGGTTGGTGTAAATGGATTTGCCTAGATTTGGCATGCATATCTCACCACTTACGCGCCATTCTATAAAGTACATTACTTTCCAGAAGAGGTGCCAAATATGAGTGTGAAAATGCATGTCAAATTCAGTGACCCTGATAGAATCATCTCACATGTGTGCTTTCATTTATACCTGCTTTAGAGATGGAGTAACTATCAGTGCCTTAAGGCATCACCTCTGCCACTTAATGCTAATATTTTATAAAAGTAAGTAAGCGCCCACTTATCTTTATAAAGGAAGCTTTAAAATAGGCACATTTTGATTGCCTTATCCTAGGCACTCTATTATAGTGCCATGAATTATTACATCTTCATATCTAGAACCCATATTATCATAAAATGAAAACCCAACTAGTAGAGTACAAAAGATATAAAAAACAAAAACAGATCAATAGATCATAATAAACTGATCACAGTCAAATGAAATAAACCAACCCACATACCATGCATCTTGTTCTTAATTATTGGTTTTCTTTTTTCCTTTCACCTTTGTGTATTATTCTGGGACATGATTTCCACAACTGTCAAGTTACCCAGTTCCAGGAGGGAGACTCTGGCCAGTCTTGATTTTGAAATTACGTCCCAAAAGCAGGAGGTTTTATAGTCCTTGATTCTATCCATTAAATTCAGGGCTCCAAATTCCATAATACTTCAGGAGTGGGTTGCCTGAAATCCAGGCTTACCTAAAATTGCCCTCTAGGAACTTCAGCAACTTGGCAGCTGTGGATTTAAAGACTCCCTTTTCCATTGATGTCACTGTGTAAGCATGGGCTACTCTTTGTGTCATTGTGTCTGTGTCTATGTGAATCAACTGAAAACAAAATTTATTGTAATCTCCCTTCCTTATCATCCTGCAGAACCAGTCCAGATGCATGGGTTATACTGTATATCACTGTCAATGGGTGGAGACAGACTTGAGCAACTTTCAGTGATGTCATCACTATGTATATCTGCTGGTGAAGCACTGAGAGAAACCAGTATTTGTCTGCCTCCACCAGGTGGCAAAGTGTGTGGTCTGGTGCAGCAGTGCAGCTAGACCTGGCTCCCCTGACCCAGACTACAGTCCCATGGCTTGTGTGCAGAGTCTGATAGGCCCAACATTGTTTTGAGCTCTGGCATGCCCCTGTCTCTTAGGGCTGACAGTGGCCCTGTGCTGATTGCTGCTTCAAGTGATAAATCCTTTAGGGTTGGTAGAGTGTTTTGCAGGAAAGACTGTTCATCGAAGGCTACGAAACATCCATATATGAACAATTCAGTTGGACTCCTTGGAGAAGCCCAGGGATGGCACAGCCTTGGTGATTCATTGGCTAGAAAGGCTGAGGTAGGAGATTGCAGAAAGAGGAAGATATATAACAATATCTGGAAAAGCTAAGGGAAGCTGTTAAAGCAAAGATACAAATGGAAATAAAAATAGCCAACATTGTAAATATACAGTAGGGCAAGAATTTTTTTACATATGTTAATGACATGAGGACATGCAAAGGTGGCATTTGTGAGACTCAAAGGTAAAGAGGAGAAATACATAGAGGCTTATAAATGCAGCTAAATAAATTATGAGGATAAAGTGTGATTGCTTAATGAGTATTTCAGTTCTGTGTTCACAGATGAAGGGCTGGGAAAGGTACCTCAAATAACAAACACAAATAAGAATGGAAGTGAGGTAGAACTTGAACTATTTTCAGAAACCTGTGTTCATAAGGAGGCAGTTAACTTAAAAGAGGACAAAGCAATAGGGCCAGATGGAATTTAGCCGAGGGCATTGAAGCTTCTCTGACCTCTCGCGGCTCTGTTAATCCCACCGGGGCTGATGGGAAGAAAGGGAAACTCTCGCGGCTCTGAAAGCCCGTGCTTTGGGAGGAACTCAGGAGCTGATGCTCGAGGGAGATTCTGCCGGGCAGTCGGAGCCTCGCGGCGTTGACGTTTGATTCTGCCGCTGCCACGGCGGCAGCAGCAGCTGCCGGTATTTTGTTTTTTATCTATCTGGGCTGGTGGGGGGAGGGGGGTTAGGACTGGTAATGGGCTATGGGGGGGGGGGGTTGGACTACTAATGAGCTATGGGGGGACTAAGACTGGAAGTGGGCTTATGGGGGGAGGGGGTTAGGACTGGTAATGGGCTATGGGGGGGTTAGGACTACTAATGAGTTATGGGGGGACTAAGACTGGAAGTGGGCTTATGGGGGGAGGGGGTTAGGACTAGTAATGGGCTATGGGGGAGTTAGGACTACTAATGAGCTATGGGGGGACTAAGACTGGAAGTGGCCTGATGGGGGGAGGGTGGTAGGACTGGTAATGGGCTATGGGGGGGGGTTAGGACTACTAATGAGCTATGGGAGGGACTAAGACTGGAAGTGGGCTGATGGGGGGAGGGGGTTAGGACTGGTAATGGGCTATGGGGGGGGTTAGGACTACTAATGAGCTATGGGGGGGACTAAGAATGGAAGTGGACTGATGGGGGAGGGGGTTAGGACTACTAATGGGCTACGGGTGAATAATACTGGAAGTGGGCTGATGGGGGAGGGGGTTAGGACTGGTAATGGGCTATGGGGGGTTAGGACTACTAATGGGCTACGGGGGGAATAATACTGGAAGTGGGCTGATGGGGGGAGGGGGGTTAGGACTGGTAATGGGCTATGGGGGGCTAAGACTGGAAAAGGGCTTATGGGGGGGTTAAGACTGGTAATGGGCTATGGGGGGGGGCTAGGACTGGAAATGGGCTAATGGGCGGGTTAGGACTGGAATGGGTTGTGGGGAGGCTACGACTGGAAATGGGCTGATGGGGGTTAGGACTGATAATGGGCTATGGGGGGGCTAAGACAAAATGGGGTGATGGGGGGCTTAGGACTGGTAATGGGTTAGGGGGGCTTAGGACTGGTAATGGGCTATGGGGGGGCTAGGACTGGTAATGGGCTGAGTGAGGGGGCTAGGACAGGAATTGGGCTGATGGAGGGCTAGGATAGGACTGGAAATGGGCTGTTGGGGGGGCTTGGATTGAAATGGACTCATGGAGGAGTTAGAACTGGAAGTAGGCTCATGGGGGGCTTGGATTGGAAATGGGCTGAATGGAGGGGAGCTAGGATTTGACATGGGCTGATGGTGGGGCTAGGAAAGAAGTAGAAATGGGCTGATGGGGGGCTGGGATTGGAAATGAGCTGATGGAGGGACTCGATGGGGGAGCTAGGACTGGAAATGGGCTGATGGTGGGGCTGGGATAGGACTAGAAATGGGCTTATTGGGGGCTAGGACTGGAAATGGGCTGATGCGTGGACTAGAAGGGAGCGGATGCTGGGTGGGGCTGGAACTAGAAGGGAGCTGATGTTGGGGGAGGATTAGAATGGGATAGAGCTGGGAGAGTGAAAACAAATTTTGTGTGGGAGGGAAGACAAATCTACAATTGGCTGGATATTGGGAGAGTAAGTGGGGGTTGAGGATGGAGGGGTAAAATTTGAGTGGATGAAATAGGAATGAGGAAAGAGCAAAAGGAGAAAGATTAGTATGTTAAAGCAGATGTAGAGAGAGAATGGAAGAAAACTAGAAGCATGAAGAAAAGACAAATGGACAACAGACGATGGAGAGTTAGTAGAAGACACGAAGAAACCAGAAGAAAGTGGCTGGAGCAATTGCAACTGAAAAAAAATGCACAAAAGGTAGAAAAATATCTCTTTATTGAATTTATTAACTGAAATATGCCAGCTCTGGGAAATGTGCATCAGTAACGTCTGCACTTTGTTTAGTACAAGAGGAAATTAATTTATAGTTTTATTTCTACAGTGTTGTTGTACATTCCAAGTTTGGCTTTTAGGGTTCCCAGTTTAATTATTGTCTTCCTGTTTCTAAATTGTGATTCCTTGTTTGGTGATGGTCTATGTTCTGCATGTGTAACTGAGCTGAGGTGTTCTGTTTATATAATTCCTATTTGACATTGCCACTTGTTCTCTTTCCCCAGTAGGTCATGTATTGTTATTCTCTGAAATGTATTGGTTTAATATTTTCAGTGTAGCCTTTTGATAGGTAGGGTCTTGTGCTTTGTGAGTCCTGGTAGTGCTGTTATGATACGGCGGGTTTGCTATGGGTTCGAAATGGGCAGTGTTTGTAGTAGTTCCTAATGTGCCTGGCGGTTGGCACTGGATTATAGTAATATAGAAATCTTTTAGTTTTTCTTTATCCATACACTCATTAAGAGGCATGTTTACTAAAAGTTAGTGTAAGGTAACATTATGCAAATATGTATGCAAATGAGTTCCCTTATGCAAATGAGGCCCCGCACCAAGTGTCTGCACATGGCCCCGCACCCCCCTTGGGCCGCCCCTGGGCGCCAATATTTCCTTATAAAATTCTGCAGAAATGGCACCACATCCGTAGGCACTGACATGAGCACCTCCTCAGGAGCAGACATAAATGCTAGTGTGTAAAGAATATGCATAAATTGCTATCTAAACTCCCCCCCCCCTCCCTCTCCCTGTACATGCACAGTCCTGAATGTGCCATGCATACTTTTAGGCATGAGCTAAGTTTACAAGAAACCTTTTATGCATGTAAACCAGTGTTTTATCATGAAAATATTTTTGGGGGGACTGGATCAGGGGTATACAATTCAGAGGTGTACCCAGGGCTGTGCAAGTGGTGTGGCCACACAGGATGCAAGCACAGAAGGGGTGTTGATGTCATCACTGGGCTTCTAGGAAAATGTGAGTTTGTGCAAGCAGCTGGGTGGCTGGGGGGGGGGGGGCACCAGGTTCACCACTTGTACAGGGTGCTTTGCTAACCATTTCTGGAACATCAGTAAAGAATTGTTTTTCCTGGGTGTTCCAAAGTTTTTGAAATCATTGCATATCTTGAGCATGGGAAGCAGCGTAGCTGTGCTACAAATAAAGCTACATTCCATGGAGATAAAAAATGCAGAAAATAGAAGCATGGAATAGGGGTCTTTGATTTTTGTCACCAATATTCCTGCCAAGTAGCTAAAAGTCACTTGTTATGTTTCTAACCATCCCCACCAGCAGGACCGCTTGTAGACTCTCAGGCAGTGCTTTGCAGGAACAGTGTTTACTACTCCCTATCACCTGCCCAAATTCATAGTTCCCAGTACTTTCTGGGGGGGTTTCTCCAGAGAGCTGGTGACCTGTTCTTTTTCTTTCTTTTATGGGTCTCCCACTTGGTGACCAGCATCTAGATTGACCTGGTGCTACAATTAGAATTGGAGGGGGTAATGAGCGGGTGAGGTAGCACCTATGACAGGCAGGCAGAAGCCTACAATGCCCAAATCATGACATTTTTTCTCTATTCTTGTTGTCTGCTGACAGGGGGACATGGCTCACTTGTCTGGACTGGTCTAGCAGGAATCCAGGAAAGGAAATTAATGGTAAGTAAAATTTCTCCTTCCAACCGCTCTAAACTGTTGCTTTCAAATGAAAATTGTGATCTTCACTGAATTACTCACTCCTACATCGTATCTATAAAAAATGTTCCTTTTACATTAATAACTGTAGTAGAGGAGCACCCTAATGGTTGGAACACTGGCTTAGGAACCAGGAGACCGGGGTTGGGTTCCTATTGACGTTCCTTGTGGCCTTGGGCAAGTCATTTCACCCTCCATTGCCTCAGAAAAATCCAAGTTATCAATGTCCCTGTTTAATGTACATTGCCAAATTTAAGTTACAATTTAAACCGCTTTGATTGAAATGATAAAACAGTACAAAAATCCTGTTAAATAAAATAAATAAACATAGTGCAGTTGGCTTGTTAACTTGAATACTCAGTTCTCCAGGACCACGCAGGAAGTCAGTCCTCACATATGGGTGACGTCGGCGCCGACGGAGCCCCCATGCAGAGCATTTCCCCAGATTTCACAAAAAGCCTTTGGGACTGCCAGCACGCATGCGCGGTCCCCTTCCCGCCCAAGTGTGCCATCTTGCTCAGTCTTCTTTTTTCCGCGGAGCCTGACGGACGTGGTTCGTGTTCACCTGTGAAAAAAGTTGATTTTTTTGTGTTTTTTCTCGGTTCGACGCCGGTTTCCACTTCCCATCTCGGGCCGGTACACCGGTATCGAGCCCGGCTTTCTTTTTTCGGTTTTTGTCCTTCATGACTAGCGTTCGCGCCATTTTTATTTTTCACTGGCCGCCCTGTCTTTTGACCTCGCATGAGCCCTTTTTCCCCCGATGGCTGCCAGCGGGTTTAAAAAGTGTGATCGGTGTAAGAAACTTATGTCTCTCACTGACACACATGACTGCTGCCCCGGCTGCCTCGGACCCGATCATGACCCGATGATCTGTGGTCCGTGTGGGAAAATGTCCTCGAAGGTGTTGAGGAGTCGGCAGCACCAGAAGGAAAGAATCTTCTCTGACTCCGCATCCGGCCGGGCCCGGACTTCGTCAGAGGCCTCGACGTCTTGGGATTCCAATCCCGAGCATCGCCGGGGATCCTCTGAGAGGGGGTCTCCCTCGCGGGAGCATCGCAGGAAGAAGAAACCCATGAGGGCGGCGTCGGTGGATGCACTTGGCTCCTCGAGGGCCAGGTCGCATAGCCCTGACCGCTGTCCCGGGTCTTCGGAGTTGGAGAGGCCCGCAAAACAACCTCGTGTGGAGCCGGAGTCCCCGAGTCACATGAGTGTGGTAGTCCTCGTGGACTGTCCTCCGGGGGAGCTGACGTCGGGCCCGACGCTGTTGGGGCCCGAGTCAGGGGCTGCTGAGTCTCCTGAGCTCGGACTCAGGTTGACAGCCTTGGAGAGCAGCTTGGCTGCCTTCATGGAACAGCAGCGGGCACTGATTGCCGGTCTCACCGGTGCATCTGCCACGACCACCAGGACCTCGACATCCTAGTCGACCCCGGAGGCCGAGCCGAGCCGATCCTCGAGTCCATGTGCTCTCGAGTCGATCCTCGGCCAAGGTCTCCCTCGGCCTCCCATTCGGGACCGAGGTCGTCGATGCTGGTACCCTCGGCGTCGAGGCGGACGGCATCGGTGCCTGCCCGACCGGAGCCGCTCAATTCCTCCTCCGAGGAGTCGGGCTGGGAAATGTAGGATGAGGAGTCCCCGGACACCTTTCGGACCCGGTGTGTCCCTTCGGACTCACCGGAGTCCGAACCTCCGAGCCGGTCCCCCCCCCCCCCCCCCCGAGGATACCCGGTTCTCGGATTTTGTGCGGGACATGGCCATGGCCTTGGCCTTCCCCGCAGATCCCGAAGAGGAGCCTCAAGCCGAGGAGCTCTAGGCCCTGCAGTATGACTCTCCTCCCAAGGAGGCCTTTACTGCACCGGTTCCTCTGATGCTGGAACGGTTGCTCTTCCGCATGTGGGAGGCGCCGGCCTCGACGCCGGTTCTGAGCAAGCGGGTCGATTCCATCTATTGAGTCCGCAAGAGCCCCGGGTTCCAAAAGGCACAGCTACCGCACCACTCCATGTTTGTGGAATCGGCCATGCATCGTCTCAAGAGTCAGAAGATGCATTCCTCGGTGCCTCCCGGCCGGGAGGCCCGGAACCTGGATGCCCTCAGTAGAAAGTGCTTCCAGGGCTCTATGCTTGCTTGCCGTGTCCAGACCTTCCAGCTGTACATGGGCATGTACCTTCGAGACCTGGCAAAGGAGATTGCCAGGTTCTCTGCTGGTCTCTCTGAGGAACCTTTGCAGAGGTTCAAGGCCCTGTCATCGGGGATCCGAGAGTGCTCGAAGTTTATCTTTCGAGCAGCCTATGATGGCTTTGAGGCTTCAGCCCGTGTAGCCGTGGCTGGCATCGCTGCATGCCGTCAGGCTTAGCTACAGTCATCAGACCTCAAGCCATGGGTGCAGGACAAGTTGGTCGATGTCCCCTGCCGAGGTGAAAACCTCTTTGGCAAGCCTATGGCTGAAAAGGCTGCGGAACTCGAGTCCGAGACTCTCACCCGGACAAGGCTGTCCAGGAAAACCTCTGCCCCTTCTCAGAAGAAGAAGGGCTTGGGAAAAAAGACCTTTTACCCAAGGAAGTCATCTGCCTACAAATCATACCCTCATTTTCAGGCCTCCACAGCTCCCCAGCAGGGTCAGCAGGCCAAGGGGCAGGGACATGGGCCCCGTAGGCAGAAAACCCCCAAGCCACCAGCTCCGGCTCCTGCACAGCAGGGAGCAGGGTTTTGACTCCAGTGGCATAGCCTCTCCTCCTCAGTTGGCCCTTCCCAGCACAGGAGGCCGGCTGTCCCTGTATGCCCACAGGTGGTCAGCCGTAACAAGGGATACCTGGGTGCTAAGCATAATCCAGAGAGGCTATCTCCTCCACTTCCACCAGGTACCTCCCTCCTACTTTCCAGGGGAGCCTCCCAGACTCCCTCTACACAGGGACTTACTCCTTCAGGAGTTGGCAAGTATTCTGAAGGAACAGGCAGTGGAACCGGTGCCTCACCACCTGAGAGGTCAAGGCTTCTATTCCAGGTACTTTCTAGTACCAAAAAGAACAGGTTGCCTCAGGCCCATCCTAGACTTGCAGAATCTCAACAAGTTCCTGGAGAGGGAAAATTTCAAGATGCTTACCCTAGGAATCCTGCTACCCTACCTCCAGCAGGGAGATTGGCTATGCTCCTTAGACCTAAAGGATGCTTATACTCACATCCTTATTTATCCAGACCACAGACAATATCTCCGATTTGTAGTGGGAGAAAACCATTACCAGTACAGGGTACTTCCTTTTGGCCTAACTTCCGCCCCCAGGGTTTTCACCAAATGCCTGTCGGTGGTGGCGGCCTATCTCAGGGTTCAAGGGCTTTTTGTCTTTCCATACCTGGATGACTGGCTCATCAGGGGTCAGTCTCCACAGGAGACCAATCAAGCCATCCTCCGCACTGTCGCTTTTCTCCAGCATCTGGGGATTGTCATAAACTTCTCAAAGTCCGCTTTGCACCCCTCACAGAACATGGAGTTTATAGGGGCCAGACTGGACACCCTTCAAGCAAAGGCTTTTCTGCCAGTGGACAGGGCCCACAGACTGATGGACTTGGCCAGCCAATTCCACAGCAATTCTCTGGTCTCCGCCAGACAATTCCTGAGGCTCTTAGGCCACATGGCATCCACGGTCCATGTCACTCCAAATGCCCGTCTACACATGAGGCCAGCTCAGTGGGGTCTCAGAACTCAGTGGCTGCAGGCCACGGGAAACCTGACGGACAAAGTGAGGGTGTCCAAGCTACTAGCTTCCTCTCTACGGTGGTGGTTTCATCTTTCGAATCTGCTAAAAGGGGTGCCTTTTCAGGCACCTCAATATTCTCAGGTGCTGACCACCGATGCTTCTCTCCAAGGTTGGGGTGCACATTGCCAAGGGGCATGCACTCAGGGCCTATGGTCCCCTTGGGAGTCTTCACAGCAGATCTATTTCCTAGAGCTCAGGGCCATCCGCCTGGCCCTCCGGACTTTCTCTCATGTCCTCTGTCGCCAGTCTGTCTTAGTGCAGACGGACAATCAGGTTGCCATGTTCTATGTGAACAAGCAGGGGGCCACAGAGTCCCGACCTTTCTGTCAGGAGGCACAGGACCTGTGCTCCTGGGCAGTCAATCATGGCATACTTCTCAAGGCGGTCTATCTTCCTGGACAGGAGAATTACCTGGCAGACAGAATGAGCAGCATTCTGCAGCCACACGAATGGCAGTTGAATCCTCTGGTGGTTCAACAGATCTTCCTGAGATGGGGTCTTCCCACCATAGATCTCTTTGCCAGCCCACTGAACCGTCAACTGCCCAGTTTCTGCTCCAGGCAACCACATCCTCTCAGAGTAGCAGCGGATGCTTTTCTCATTCCATGGTCTACAGGCCTCCTATATGTGTTTCCTCCCACGCCTCTAGTGTCCAAGACACTGTTCAAAGTGATCCAGGACAAGGCCTCGGTGATTCTGGTGGCCCCCAGATGGCCAAGGCAACCCTGGTTCCCACTTCTTTTGCAACTGGCGGTGGGCACTCCTCTTCCTCTGGGGATGCAACCCGATCTCCTGTCCCAGGAGCAGGGATCTCTCTTACACCCCAACCTCCAGTCCCTCAATCTGATGGCCTGGCTGCTGAAAGGGTAGTTCTAGCACCCTTACTGCTGCCTAGGGAAGTGGAGGACGTGGTCTTGGCCTCTAGGAGGCAGTCCACTCGGACGTTTTATGACCTCAAGTGGCGTAGGTTCTCCACCTGGTGTGCTCAACACAAGGAGGATCCTTTCTCATGCCTGGTACCAGTGGTGCTGCAATATTTGCTTCACCTGTCCAACCTAGGCCTCAAATCCAACTCTGTTAGGGTCCATCTCAGTGCTCTCTCAGCGCACCATTCACCGGTGGAGGATCACCCTCTCTCCAGCCACCCTTTGGAGGCTCGCTTCCTCAGAGGCCTACTTTTGCTTAAGCCTCCAGTCCGCCCACCTGCCCCTGAGTGGGATTTGAATGTGGTCTTGCAACGGCTTACTTGTCCACCATTTGAGCCTATGGCTACTTGTCCTTTGCATTTTCTCTCCTGGAAAACATTGTTTTTGGTAGCTCTTACCTCAGCAAGGCGAGTGAGCGAGCTTCAAGCCTTGGTGTCAGATGCACCATACACTAGGTTCTATAGGAACAGAGTAGTCTTATGGACTCACCCTAAATTCCTTCCTAAGGTTGTCTCCTCCTTCCACCTCAACCAGGAGGTGGTTCTTCCAACTTTCATTCCCAGGCCGCATGCCAGCCGGGCTGAGATGGTCTTGCATACCCTGGACTGTAGGAGGGCGTTGTCTTTCTAGCTTGACCGTACGTGGGGACACCGAAGGGCTGTTCAGCTCTTCGTCTCATTTGGGTAGCAGACTGTATCGCCTGGGCTTACAGGGCAGCCGGCCTCACACTGCAGGGTCGAGTCACGGCTCACTGTGTCAGGGCGAAGGCTGCGTCAGTGGCTCATCTCCGCTCTGTTCCGTTGGCAGACATCTGCAGGGCCGCTACTTGGTCTTCAAGCCAGACTTTTGTGGCCCACTACTGCCTCGAGAGAGAGTCCCGCAGGGACAGTGCTTTCGGACAGGCAGTACTCCGTAATCTCTTTGAGGTATAGGCAACTCCTACCCTCCGGCCCTGGTGTTGGGCTACCGTTCGGGGGCGTTCTCAGAGAAGATTCTTTTTGTACATGCTGAGGCTCTAGAGGGAGCTCAATTTTTCAGCTTTGAGTCCCCGGTAGCCTTAAGCTGGGGAGTCCCATATGTGAGGACTGACGTCCTGCTTGGTCCTGGAAAAAGAGTAGTTACTCACCTGTAACAGGTGTTCTCCAGGAGCAGCAGGAATCAGTCCTCACAACCCTCCCTCCTCCCCTTGGAGTTGCAGTCATATGCTTTATTTTGTTTTTTGCTATCTTTTAGCTATGTCATCAGACTGAGCAAGATGGCACCCTTGGGCAGGAAGGAGACCACGCATGCGTGCTGGCAGTCCCAAAGGCTTTCTGTGAAAGCTGGGGAAATGCTCCGCATGGGGGCTCCGTCTGCGCCGACGTCACCCATATGTGAGGACTGATTCCTGCTGCTCCTGGAGAACACCTGTTACAGGTGAGTAACTACTCTAAATCAAGACTAACAAATAAAAACAAAAATCTGTAAGATGATATCTTTTCACCGTCTAATTTAATACGTCTTGTCTAGCTTTCATGAGGTAATGCACTCTTCTACAGGCCAGAATAGGACTGTTGCATGAGTCTTAAATTCACTACATTTTGTAATTCACGGTGATGAGAAGAAAGAGAAGACTGCCCTACCAGGAAGGGGCAGCAGGAGGCAAAGTAAGACACAAAGGCAAATAGAGTAGGAAGAAGGTAGAGAACATCGCTAGTACTATGCATGTGTGTGTGTGGGTGTGTGAAGAATGGTGGGGATAGAGGAGACGTATCTGGGAGAAGAATCAAGGAAGTGAGAAAATGTTTTGAGTACTCACCAGAAAAATGAGCGCCTGAGACTGGATTAGAGGTGTTTGCTTGAGGATATAACTGAGTGCATGTATACATATGACTATGCTTATGATTGCGTCCTCGTGTGTGTACTATGTGTGACTTCATATGCATGTGTGTTCATGCATGTAACTGAATCTTTTAGTGTATATATATATATATACATGTGATGGTGGGAAGAGCTAAAGGTGAAATGGGGTGTATTTGTGCCACTTATGTTTGTATACTTACACTATAAACTTATGAACATGTGGAGCCTGATTCTAGAAGGGGCACACCCAGGTTGTCTAGATGCCCCCGAGCAGGAAGGGCCTGTTAGGACTCGATTCAGCACCGTGGGAGCCAAATGTTCCTGTGGTGCAAGATCAGGCCCTGAGACAGTGAGGTGTGCCCCTGCATCTCTGTGGGGACATCCTCCCTGCATGCTGTTCAGGCCACCACAGCACCGACCCCCGTTTCCCCACCGCCTGATTCTCAGTGGGGACCAGGGCCTGTACTGGGCAGCGGGGACCTACCAGCAGCTGCTCCCAGCCTTGAGGGGAGTTCTTAAGCCCAATCAGTGACTTTTCAGCTGCTTATTCCACCTCTGTGGTAGAATAAGCAGCATGTCTGACCCCCACACGAAGGATGTACAGGGCCGTGACAGGAATCGGCCCTGTACATCCTGCCGTCATGGCCTGCCCTCACTCTGCCCACACTTTGCCCCTTCCCACCCCCCCTCTGGCTCACCCAGCACTGCTGCTCTGGGCTTGTGGGGGGGGGAGTGTGCTGCGGAATACGGCTGGGATAGATGGCAGGGCTGCACATCCCACCTGGACGTACAGCCCCGCTATCTGCCTCACAGAATCAGGCCCTAAATGCATATCGTTGTCTGTGTGTGACCATGTACCTGTGTGATCAGGGTTGAAGTGTGAGTGTATGTCAAACCAAACTTCTATGATCTGTGCACAGGGCCAGCCCCAGAGTGATTCAAGTTATTGGCACCCTAGGAAAACCTTAAACCTTATTCTCCCCTGGATGTCTTAACGTAATCTATTGTCCAGTTATGAATGCCCTGCTCTTTGCCACGCCCATCCCCCAGAAGCTGCCACCTTAGATGGAGGCCTAGTTTGCCTAAAGGTTGGGCCGGCCCTGTCTGTATGGTGAGACTGTATGTGTGTTGCCACCCACCCACTCCCTGGACCTTGAGGGTTAAGGGAGGGGCTGGCCTTGGTTGCCCTTGAGGGTAAGGTTGTAGTTGTGTTGCTGCTCAAGTAGTAAGGCAAGGCAAAGAAAATTTCTTTTGTGAGGTTTATTTCCCGCTTTCGCAGTTCAAATGCAGCAGACATAAAGGAAACAATGTAGCATAAAACAAGGCTGAGAAACTTAACTAAACAAGGCTTTTCACTGCTTGGCTAAATGTCCATTCTGAACCACATTCAATTGTCATGTGACCTCCTTTCAGTAACGTAACAGAAAACTCTGGTAACAGCAATGCTCCTGAATTGCACACAATATGCTTTCACTTATTCTCTTCACATAAGCTTCTTTAGCATAGCAATCAGTGAGGTAAGTTTCTTATATTCCTTCATAAAACATTGGCAAGCATATCACTTAAATGTCCTTTTGAATCACACAAGTAGAGCAGTCCATCGGGACTTCCTGCTCTGTAGACGGCAGAAAAATTAAAGGCATTTCTTCCTCACAGCTGCTCATTGGCTTTGTTACGTTATGAGGAGAAACTTCTCTGCTCTTAAGGAACTCCCTGAATTCAGTGAGAAGTAATTCAGCCTGGGTATTTTCTGAGCTGGGCTGAGAATATCCTCCTTCAGGTAAATGCTTGTTTACAGTTCTTATCTCTTGGCAATTATCAGTGCTTTTACTCGGACAAGAGTTCAGCGTGTAAGCATTTCCCTTCCCCCACCTATCTCCAAATGAAAGTGCAGGGTAAAACGCTTCAGCTGTGCTTGGAGAGTCTCTCAGAGTTTTAAAAGGAAAACAGTCAGGCCTCTCTTGGCTCAACCAATTACTATCAAACTTTCTGCCTTTGTCCTGTCTTTCACAATTAAAGTTCACTCTTTCTGGCTTCCCACTGTTAAGCTTGCTAGCCGTTCCAAACCCACCAGATACCTTGTGCTGGGGCATCTTCCAGGGTATTTCTTTCTCCCTTTGCCTCCTGTTCCAAGGTTCTGCTTGGTCCTTTAAACTCCTGAGCTGCAGCCTTGGGTCTCTCAGTGCCTTTGAATTCTTCTGCTTACAGAAGTCTTTCTTTGCCCCTGAGTCTCCCAGGTCCTGTCTGCTCCTTCGTGGATCACAGCTGCTTAGTGGTTCTCTCACCAACGGTTCCTGTTCCTGGTCATCTGACCTGTCCTCATCCCGGTGCTTGTGTCCTGACTCCTCCTCTCCTTGCTCCACTCCTTGCCAATCTCGCTGAACCTCTCTTTGCCCCTCTAACTGTTTCTGTTTCTGCGTTCTTAACAAGCTGCTTGAGTACTGCACTGCCCGCCTCCTGCTTGGGCGTGTCCAATCAGAGACCTGGCTCCTCACCTGCCTTGAGGTGAGGTGTGGTTCCTGATTAGTTCTGTGTTTTTTTATCTCAGAAGAGAAAATCCTGCATTCCCCTGCAGTACCGGTTCTCTCCACCGGATCACTATCAGTTTCCATTGCTTCACAAGAGTCTGCTACATCACAGATCCCCCCCCCCCTTAAGATATCATGGGCTGGCTTAGGCTCGTCCGCACAGCACGTGATTCTACTTAACGCATCCGCGTTTTGATGGAGTTTTCCAGCCCTGTGCTCCACCTGGAACTCAAAAGCCTGTAGGGCCATAAACCAGCGAGTTAGCCGGGAGTTATGGTTGTGCATTTGGTTCAATCATTTCAATGGTGCGTGGTCTGTGATAAGAATGAATCTTCTCCCTACTAGATAAAAGCGCAGCGCATCAATAGCCCACTTGATGGCTAAACACTCGCGCTCAATAGTGGAATAATTCTTCTCCGCGGGTGCCAATTTCCTACTCAGGAATAGGACTGGGTGTTCCGTACCCTCCTGTCGCTGGGACAAGACCGCGCCCAGACCTGTATCTGAGGCGTCTGTCT
This sequence comes from Ichthyophis bannanicus, assembly GCA_033557465.1. Taxonomy (NCBI): domain Eukaryota; kingdom Metazoa; phylum Chordata; class Amphibia; order Gymnophiona; family Ichthyophiidae; genus Ichthyophis; species Ichthyophis bannanicus. Next base: position 628,429,155 of record CM066032.1, read on the forward strand.
GTAGTATAAATGGTTTTGAGAAGTCCACTCCCCTCAAAACCGGTGCTTCACAAAGTTGACGTTTCAAGAGGTCAAACACTTCTTCAGCTTTTTCACTCCATTTGAGTGTATTAGGAGCATTCTTTCACAGCATGTCAGTTAGCAAGGCGGTCTTTTCCGAAAAGTGTGGAATAAATCTTCGGTAGTAGCCTACCAATCCCAAAAAGCTGCGCAATTGTTTTTTATTGGCAGGTTTGGGAAGGCCTGTACACTTGCAATTTTGCTGACCAATGGTTTTACCACCCCATGGCCCACGACATGACCCAAATATTTCACTTCCTGTCCCCCGAAGAGACACTTGGCAGGGTTCAACGTGAGGCCCGCATCCCGAATTGCTCGTAGAACAGCTTTCACTCTTTGTACATGCTGTGTCCATGTCTCACTATGGATGACAACGTCATCCATGTAGGCGACTGCGTAAGACTGATGTGGACGAAGGACCATGTCCATAAGGCGTTGACAAGTGGCCGCAGCCCCGTGTAGGCCAAAGGGCATTCTCTTGAATTGATAGAGGCCAATAGGTGTACTAAACGCCGTCTTTGGCCTGGCCTCTCTGGTAAGGGGCACTTGCCAATACCCTTTTGACATGTCAAGCATCGTCAGATATTTTGCTTGTCCCAGTCGATCGAGCAACTCCTCAATCCGCGGCATGGGATATGAATCAAACTGTGATATTGAGTTAATCTTCCGAAAATCGATACAAAATTGGATTGAGCCATCCGGTTTTGGTACCATGATGATGGGACTATTCCATGGGCTCCGGGATTCTTCGATTATCCCCATGGCTAGCATCTCTCCCACCTGTTGTATTACCTCATTCTTTTTCGCCTCCGGTAGTCGGTAAGGGCGCTGCCTTATCACTTCGCCCGGGGGTGTTATTATCTCGTGCGCTATCAATCTTGTTTCTCCGGGTACCGGCGTGAGAACATCTTTATACCTTGATAACACTTGGGTAAGTTCCTGTTTTTGTGCCCACGAGAGTCCCTCATCCAGTCGGGGTTCAGGATTTTTCTTGCAGACAGTCAGCTGGGGTCCAAGGTCCTCTTCTTCGGCCTCCTCCCTCTCCACTGAGGCTGACAACCCTTGCAAGCTGTTGGTCCCTGTGGACCCGAAACCTTGCGTGCCCCGCACCGTTGTGGACAAAACAGGTACCTCTTCCAAAGGGGGAAGTCCGATGCGTTCACAAATTAATTGTGCGATGCGGTCTCCCGTTTTCACTCTAAAGCTGCTTTTCCCAAAGTTAAAAAGGAGTACTTTTACCGAGCCACGGTAATCTGGGTCTATTACGCCCGCACCAATGTCTATAAAATGTTTTAGGGCTAGGCCCGACCGTGGAGCTAGTCGCCCATAACATCCAGCAGGTAACTCTATTTGTAGCGCCGTGTCCACCAGTGCCTTTCCGCCAGCTGGGACTACTATCTCTTCTGCGCTGGTAAGATCAAACCCGGCTGCATTAGGTGTGGCTCTCTGGGGTGCTTGAGCGTTAGGGGTCATCTTGCAAAACCTTAGGACAAATTTAGGTTTTTCTGCGCTGTCTGCCCTCGGAACTTCTTTCTTCTGGCTACCTTTGTTGGCCTGGGCCAGTAAGGGTCGAGGAACTGACCTCACTTTCTCTGTGGCCAGAGCTTGTGCTTCCTCAGAGACTTTTCCTGCGCGGGACCCCTCTCTCTCCTGTAAGCTTTGTACTAGCCCTCTGTGAAATTGTGGCCAGTCCTTGCCTAAAATTACTGCATGGGGAAGACCCGGGACCACTGCTAAGGGGATAGTCCTTCGTGTACCTAACCCAGTTATGTGCAACTCATATACGGGATAGGAGAAGGTTCCTCCGTGAACGCATCTTATTTTAGCGGAACTCACAGGCTGAATTACTTCCTTGCCCTGCATGGCTTCTATTCTCCGCCACAACTCTTCAGAGAGCATGCTTACCTCAGCTCCTGAATCCAGAAAAGCTTGAGCGATAATTCTCTGTATTTCCACAGACAGAAGAAATCCCTGTCTATCTTCCACATGACTATCCGCTATCAAGGCAGTTTTAACAAAACAGTGTTTTTGCAAATGTCCCTCTTGCCCACATTTGTAACATCTTAGCCTATTCTTAGAGCTTTTCCATAAAGGCATGCACATTTTTATCGGATCGTCATGCACCCTCCCGTCCCTTTCTAATCTGCGACTGCCTGACTCCTGAGAAGTAGTGCTAGCTCTCTGGGCAGTTAGCTCTGCCTCTATGTATCTCTCAGAGAGTGCAACAGCTTCTTGGGGAGTTTTGTAATTCTGCAAGATTAGGAAGGTGCGGATTCCCTGGGGTAGAGCGTTCATGTATTGCTCCAATACTAAGTCATCAAGTATTGACTTCACAGACCTCCCTTCTGGAGTTAACCACTTGTCAATCAAACTTCTAATCCTGTGACACAATGACTTAGGAGTCTCACTCGGCCTCAGTCTCACACTCCTCAAACGCGTGTGGTAGACCAAAGGAGTGAGCCCTAATCTCTCTCTTATCGCCTTTTTCAATTCCTCATAGCTGCCGGCCATAGCAGCAGGCATGGTGCGGTAAGCGGCCATCGCTTCCCCAGTAAGGGATGCTACTAGTCTTAGCGCCCAGTGTTCTTGAGGCCAGGAGCTAAGGCGAGCTACTCTCTCAAAGCTCTCAAGAAAGTCATCCACATCATCCTGATTAGTTAGCTGCCCAAAGTTGAACAAAGTTCCTGTCTGTAGACCAACAGGGTGTACAGTGTCTGTTAAAGTGGAACCTGTATTGGATGTTGATGGTCCAGCGACTTGCTTCCTCTCTTTTAAACACTCCTCCATGAGAGACAGTAGAGGTTGCTGCTGTTCACGTAGGCTTGCGTTGGCTTTTTCCTGAGCCTCTAACGCAAGATCTTTCTGGCGCTCCAGCTGCGTTGCCATCCAGTGGAAAATCTCCTTGGCATCCATCGCCATCTTGGAATACCTGAAACAAATCAAAAAGACAGGCCCAAGTGCGGAGTCACAGTACACTTGTCTATCTGCGCTTTTTCCCTTTTTTTTTTTCTTCCTAGTCACCACTAGGCTGCACCCTTGCCCTGGTATCCTGGTTACCCGGGGTGGATACCCTTTACCTGGCTCAGGTGGTATACAAGCACGTCAGGAACAGAAGATCCTGTAGTCCTGCAGTCTCCTTCCTTGTCTGGGCTTGTCAGCTCTTCGGCTGGGCACCTCCTGGAAGTCAGCTTCTGCAGCTCTTGGTATAGCTACTTCTTGCGCCTGCGCAGTATCCTCAATACTACGCCACTTTGCCACCCACCCACTCCCTGGACCTTGAGGGTTAAGGGAGGGGCTGGCCTTGGTTGTCCTTGAGGGTAAGGTTGTAATTGTGTTGCTGCTCAAGTAGTAAGGCAAGGCAAAGAAAATTTCTTTTGTGAGGTTTATTTCCCGCTTTCGCAGTTCAAATGCAGCAGACATAAAAGAAACAATGTAGCATAAAACAAGGCTGAGAAACTTAACTAAACAAGGCTTTTCACTGCTTGGCTAAATGTCCATTCTGAACCACATTCGATTGTCATGTGACCTCCTTTCAGTAACGTAACAGAAAACTCTGGTAACAGCAATGCTCCTGAATTGCACACAATATGCTTTCACTTATTCTCTTCACATAAGCTTCTTTAGCATAGCAATCAGTGAGGTAAGTTTCTTATATTCCTTCATAAAACATTGGCAAGCATATCACTTAAATGTCCTTTTGAATCACACAAGTAGAGCAGTCCATCGGGACTTCCTGCTCTGTAGACGGCAGAGAAATTAAAGGCATTTCTTCCTCACAGCTGCTCATTGGCTTTGTTACATTATGAGGAGAAACTGCTCTGCTCTTAAGGAACTCCCTGAATTCAGTGAGAAGTAATTCAGCCTGGGTATTTTCTGAGCTGGGCTGAGAATATCCTCCTTCAGGTAAATGCTTGTTTACAGTTCTTATCTCTTGGCAATTATCAGTGCTTTTACTCAGACAAGAGTTCAGCATGTAAGCATTTCCCTTCCCCTACCTATCTCCAAATGAAAGTGCAGGGTAAAACGCTTCAGCTGTGCTTGGAGAGTCTCTCAGAGTTTTAAAAGAAAAACAGTCAGGCCTCTCTTGGCTCAACCAATTACTATCAAACTTTCTGCCTTTGTCCTGTCTTTCACAATTAAAGTTCACTCTTTCTGGCTTCCCACTGTTAAGCTTGCTAGCCATTTCAAACCCACCATATACCTTGTGCTGGGGCTTCTTCCAGGGTATTTCTTTCTCCCTTTGCCTCCTGTTCCAAGGTTCTGCTTGGTCCTTTAAACTCCTGAGCTGCAGCCTTGGGTCTCTCAGTGCCTTTGAATTCTTCTGCTTACAGAAGTCTTTCTTTGCCCCTGAGTCTCCCAGGTCCTGTCTGCTCCTTCGTGGATCACAGCTGCTTAGTGGTTCTCTCACCAACGGTTCCTGTTCCTGGTCATCTGACCTGTCCTCATCCCGGTGCTTGTGTCCTGACTCCTCCTCTCCTTGCTCCACTCCTTGTCCCTCTCACTGATCCTCTCTTTGCCCCTCTAACTGTTTCTGTTTCTGATTTCTTAACAAGCTGCTTGAGTACTGCACTGCCCGCTTCCTGCTTGGGCGTGTCCAATCAGAGACTTGGCTCCTCACCTGCCTTGAGGTGAGGTGTGGTTCCTGATTAGCTCTGTGTTTTTTTATCTCAGAAGAGAAAATCCTGCATTCCCCTGCAGTACCGGTTCTCTCCACCGGATCTCTATCAGTTTCCATTGCTTCACAAGAGTCTGCTACATCACAGAGTGCATATGTGACCCAAAATTGCCAAGTTACCCATTTGTAGGAATGAGATTTTAAGCCAGTCCTGTATTTCTAACAATCTCATCCTGATGCATTATGGGGCCTGCCGCACTGATTCCAATGGCTAAAATCAGGGACTGCAAATAGTATACTGCATTGCAATGCAAATTTAAAACCAGAACTGGCAAAAAATCTCAATCTTGGAATTGGGTAACTTGGCAACTCTGTTTTTTTGTGTTTATGATAAGACCTTGAGCAAATGAGCAAAGCTGTATATATGAGTCTGGCTAAGGGAACTCATAGTCTATGAAGAGGGTTTGGTGACTCACTTCACAGCCTGAATTCTGCTGCATGTGCTAGTTTAAAGAGGCTTAGCTTGTTGATCATAGATTATTTATGAAGCTGGAGACCAAATATTGTAGAGAAATATGACTTCTGTCTTTCGAATGTCATTGGAGAGGATGCCACGATAATTTACAGCAAAGATACTCAGCTTGTGTTTGTGTACAGTACATTTTGTTCCCTTGCTTTTCACAGGGCTGTCATTCTGAAGGAGAATACTGAATTTCTTAACCCTTCAACCCCAGGGAAAGCAGAACAGGAGTCATTGGGGAGGGGGATCTGATAGGCTATATTCCATAAAAAGAACTATAATTCTACAATGCAGGTTTTCACTTGGATGCTTTCATTTGTCAAATACTGGATGCTCCTGGAATAAGATAAGCAAAGAAGCTTCCTGCGACTGCTAGCCCGCTACATTTCAATGTATATAGCCGGAATGGAATCTTTGGCATCTCAGTGACAGAATGAACGCAGAATGAAATCTGCAATCTATAGAATTTATAGAACGTATGGAAATGTACCAGATATTAATAATCAACCAATGACTCAGTACTGAGTTGACATTCTAAGTTAAGCGCCGGCATTAGACTTACTACATATTTTCAGTGCCGTCATCTGTGTAAGTAGCATGACTGAATACACACAGGTGAATGCACATGCTACAAAGGTCATCCCAGTGCAATCTGGGACATCCAAGCCAGAACATCTGAAAAAAAGCAGGCATATTCAAGTTCACACATGATTTTAGAAACATGGAAATGTCGAGAATAGTAGCACAGACCTGGCATGTCTAATAGTCTAATGGTTAGAGTAGTGGGTTGTGGCCAAGGGTCAAATCCCACTGCTGCGCCTTGTGATCTTGGGCAATTCACTTAACCCTCCATCTTCTCTATACCTTCTAGATGTTTTATGGCCAAAGCATGCACTTTCCCAATGCCTATTTCTGCCTGGAGCAGGTTCCTCCCCAGACATACCTCCACCACGCCCCCTGTCTACTTGGACATCTCCGCACCCGAGACATCTTTAAAAGCCATTTGTAAAATGACTGTGGGGACATCTCTGTGATTTGGACATCCACAGGCATGTTTTCAATTGTCAAATCACATATAAGGCTTTTAAAATGACCCCCATGCTGTGGTCACCATACCGGCACTACCCTTTTCATTTCCGCAGTCCTAAGCTAAAAGTATACAGTAAGTTAATCAGCTAGCAGATGAATAGTGTCACTATCCGGATAATGTTTCAGCCCGACTGCCCAATCCAGGTCCCTTCTTTATGGAGTCAGTCAGATATGTGGTTCAATGCTATCAGTATAAGCTTCAAAGATCTATGGGAATGAAGTTATACGTTCACTGGTACTGGCGAACATACAATTTCTTTTGAATATTGGCAGCATAAATTTATAACGCCATCATCATTATATCATGCAAAGTGTGTATGTGTATATAAGCAAATTTTGCAGTCGGTCTCAAATTACTATTACCATTACGATTACTTATTATTATTATTTTATTATTATTATTATTTATTTAGGTTTATAACGCACTATTCATGATCAGCACAGTTTACAGGAGAACAACATTATACATAGAACAGTTTCCATAAGAATAACAAAGTAACAAAATTACATAGAACAAATGAGAACTATATACATAGAACTATTGATAATAAGTGATCAGTAAAAGATCGTACATAGTAGGGTAACTATTTACAGTCTGACAGAAACTAGAGGATGAGATTGATGCACAAGGTTTTAAGTTACATGATCAAAAGCAAGATGGAAAAGGTGTGTTTTAATTTCTTTGCTAAAGGTAGCCAGATCTGAAATGATACAAATATGAGGAGGTAGTGAGTTCCATAGTTGTGGGGCAAAGAGGGAGAAAGAACTGTTGATTGCAAATTGGGAACTTTTTCTAGTTGCAGAGGGGGTGGTGAGAGTATTTGTCATATTTGTTCTTGTTCTATTGTCAGGGGTCCAATGTAGGCGATTTTCCAATGAGGGTGCAGATAGGTAATGGAGGATTTTAAACATAATCAGGAGAGATTTGTATTTTAGTCGACTGCTTATTGGGAGCCAGTGGAGATGAATTAGAAGAGCAGTTACGTGATCAAATCTTGAAGCCCCGTAAATGGTTCTTGCAGCCGTATTCAGAGCTAACTGCAAAGGATGGAGTGAATATCCTGGAAGTCCATGCAGGATGATGTTTGCATAGTCGAAGAGAGGAGTGATAATGGCTTGGAAAACAGTGCGGAAGTCAGTAGGTTCGAGTAGGGGACGGAGGTGCTGGAAGGAACATATTTTATGATATACACTTATACAGCCTTTGTGATGTTGTTTATATGGGTCTCCAAGTTTAATGACTGGTCCAGAGTGATGCCGAGATATCTGACCTCTTGATTAGATTTTAGTACTTATCCTTTGTAGATTACTATTAGACATATGTAGTGTTGTTCAGATAAACATCAAAGAAGTCCCTTCTCCATGGAGCTTACAATCTAGTCATTGGTATGATGTATAGACCTCTTCCACAGGAAAAGAAATAGAGATTTAATTGGAGACAGTCACAATATTGCTATAAAAGGTTGAAGTATTATTTATTTTATAAACTCTTGTATACTGTGCTATTCTGCATCAGTGTGGTTTACATTGAACAAACTGAAATTACATTGAACAGGGCATTATAACTTGGAGATAACTATTTTACAGGGAACATGGGCTATGGCAGGTTAAGTGGCTTGCCCAAGACCACAAGGAGCACCTGGGGGACTAGAAACCCCAGTACTTCCGGCCCAAGGTTGCTGTCCTCTAATGGGATTTGAACCCCTGACCTTCTGGCCTGAAGTACCTTGCCCCAACCACTAGGCCACTCCTCCACTCCATTGATAGATTTCAATTTGCCAGATATTGATTAGGTTATCTCTGCTGCAGTGTCATCTAAAAGTAGTGAGATTCTGGATTCTCTACAGGGAAAACTGTTCTGGCAATTGGTAATGAAACCCAGGTGGGAGGGGCGATACTGGACTTGACGCTTACAAATGGGGAGAGTGTTGCTAATTTTCTAATGGTAATCATCTGGTGGGCAGCAATCACTGTATAGTGTGCTTCACTATTAGGGTACAGTTGGAGATGGTTCATTCAAAAGCAAGGGTCCTAGATTTCAGCAAAATTAACTTTGCAAAGATGGGGGAATACCTCATGGAGTTGTTAGTTGCAGAGGACCATCTGGGGGAAGTAGGACCACAGTGGGCAAAACCGCAGGGAGATATTTTAAGGGAAACAAATCTTTTTGTTAGGAAAGTAAAAAACTAAAAGTAGCAGAAAGAAGTAACTGAAAAGATAAGAGAAAAGAGATGAGCTTTCATAAACTGTAAGAGAAAGCAGAAAGAGGAAGACAAATAGCAATATGTGGAGACGATAAGAAAAGCTGGTAAAGCATTCAAGAAGCAAAGATGCTAATGGAAGGAAAAATAGCCAAGAGTAGAACATAAGGAGAAGACTTTTTTAGGTATGTTAGTGAGAGAAGGAAGTGCAAGGGTGGCATTGTGAGACTCAAGGGTGAAGGAGAGGAATATGTAGAAGCTGATGAGGATAAAGCGGAATTGCTTAACAGATATTTCTATTCTGTATCCATAGGTGAAGAGCCGGTAAAGGGATCTCAGAAAACAAACATAAATAGGAATGGAAGTGTGGCAGAACTTGAATGATTGAATGACTGTTTGTGAGGAGCAAGCAAAACTAAAAGCAGACAAAGTGATGGGGCTAGACTGGAGTCTTCCAGGGGTATTGAAGGAAGGGAAGTTCTGGTTCACCTTTTAGAGTCTGGAGTGATCCCAGAGGATTGGAGATGGGCAAATGTGGTTCCTGTCCACAAAAGCAGAAGTAAGGAAGAGATTGGTAACTACAGAACAGTTCGTCTGATGTCTGTGGTGAGTAAATTAATGGAAACTGCTAAAGCAGAGTATGGCACGGTTTCTGGAATCCAAGAGATTACAGGATCCAAGACAGCATGGCTTTATTAGAGGTAAGTCTTGTCATACGAATTTGAATCATTTCTTTGTCTGGGTAATCAGAGAACTGAATCCAGGAAGAGCACTAGACGTGGTGTACTTAGATTTCAGCAAGGCCTTTAACACCATTCTGCATTCACAACTTATATTTAGTTAGTAGTATTTAGCTCATGCTTTTCCAGTAGTAATTCAAGATGAATTACAGACAGGTAGAATAGGTATCTCTCTGTCCCCAGAGGGCTCACAATCTAAGTTGTAACTGATGCAATGGAGGCTTAAGAGGCTTGTCCAAGGTCACAAGAAATGCCAGTGGGATTTGAACCTTGGTCTGTTTGGTTGATATAAACTGAGGACTCATGAAATGGATCATAAAGTGACTGACTAGGTTAGAAAATGGTTGAGTGGGAAGTGACAGAGGGTAATAGTAAAGAAGGAAGTGAAAATAGGCATGTTACCAGTGGCATACCTCAAAAATCAGTCTGTCGGGAAAGGTATGATGATACTAAAATCTGCAACAGGGTACTACTATGACGACTGATCATTTGTATAGCACTACAGGGGATATGCAGCACTATACACATAGACATGAGAGACAGTCCATGCTCGTCAGATCTTCGAAGTCTGACAAACCACAAACAAGGGACTAGAGATGGTCTTAACACACATGGGTGATAAACAGGGGAATAAAAGGGCAGGATTCAAAAGAAGCTAAGACGAGAAGGGTTTCTAGCCTGGATTTGCATAGGACCAGAGATGGAGCCTGATGCACTGGCTCAGGTAGTTTGTTCCAAGCATATGATGCAGGTTAGACAACCTGGAACATAAGAACATAAAATATGTCATACTGGGTTAGACCAAGGGTTCATTAAGCCCACTATCCTGTTTCCAACAGTGGCCAATCCAGGTCACAAGTACCTAGCAGGTTCCCAAAAAGACATACAGGTTCCACAATGCTTGTCCTGGGTCAGCAGTGGATTTCTCAGGTCCTCTTTAATAATGGTTTATGGATTTCCTCCAGGAACTTGTCCAAATCCTTTTTAAACCCAGCTACACTTTTACTACATCCTCCAGTAACGAATTCCAGAGTTTGATTACGCATTGAGAGAAAAAATATTTTCTCTCAAAAAAAATATTAGTCTTAAATGGGGTTACATTGTAGCTTCATTGCATGTCCCCTAGTCTTTCAACTTTTTGATGGCTTAAACAACCAATGTTTATCTGTTCCACTCCATTCATTAACACAGGTACACTAAAAAAATGTTTTTTTAAACTGCCTCTAATGTTTCGATTGATTTTTACGTTTTTTGGTGTGCTGAATCCAAATCTGGTAACCAATTTGCTCCATCACGTACAGATTTTTTGCTACATTGGGTTAGCAGTTTGAGGTGAACGTTTCAGATTGAGTGCGATCGAGATAAAAGTTTCTTGGATGAATTCTTTATACTAATTGTTTAGTAGTTATTCAAATAAGAATAAAGAAAATTGTAACAAGGCAGCACATAAGAATAGAGTAATGTCAACAAAACACACTGTGATGGTAGCAAAATTGTCTGCACTTAAAACAGCCACATACATGTGCACAAACATTGAGCATATAAGAGCGAGGTTAGACACAAAGCAAAGCAAAGAAATGTGCAAAAAATGTTGTACAGGTATGTATGTAAGAATAGAAAACGCAAACCGCACCATTGCAATACATGAAGACAAACACCAGATGGTGTGAAAATAAAATTCTAATAAATGAGATCCGACACTGTGGTAATAACTAGCAAATTTTTATTTCAAAGTTTAGCAAAAACACGATATTTGTCAACACAGTTTAGATTTTAAAGTCATTCTTGGGTCAATCAATCTCCTGGTGGGCCCGTTTCTTCTTCCCCCGAATGCTTCTCTTGGTGCGCTGCTTGGCGTATTTTTCATCTGGGGTTTCCCGCAGCAGCAACCAGCAGAAATCAGCCATCATAGTGGTGTTCCATCTTCCTTGGTACCTTCTCTCTGCGTCCTTGATGTCCTGGTGAAACCTTTCACCTTGTTCTTCACTGTACGCCCCCAAGTTTTCGGGAAAGTAGTTCACATGGGAGTGCAAGAAATGGACTTTCAGGCTCATGTTACAGCCTTGTTCTTTGAAGGCATTGAGCATCCTGGCAACAATATCCTTATAGTTCTCATCCTGCCTGTTCCCCAAGAATTTGAGAACAACATCCTTGAAGGAATCCCAGGCTTCTTTTTCCTTCTCAGACATTGTTTCAGCGAATGCTCCATCTGAAATGAGTTTCCTTATATCAGGGCCAACAAACACTCCTTCCTTTAGCTTTGCTTCAGAAAGTCGGGGGAACTTTGAGCAAAGGTACCGAAAGCACTCACCATCTTTTGGAAGGGACTTGATGAATTGCTTAATGAGACCCAACTTAATGTGGAGAGGTGGTAATAGAATTTTATCACGAGGTACCAAGCTCTCATGAAGAACATTTTTCTCACCGGGTCTCAAATACTCCCGAATTGGCCAGTCTTTTTTCCCCCAGTGTAGGTCGCGGGCCCGGCTATCCCACAAGCAAAGGAAGCAGGGATATTTGGTGAAACCGGATTGCTGCCCTAATAGCATGGATAGAATTTTAAAGTCTCCACAAATCATCCACTTATGCTCATCATAACGAATCTTCTGAAGAATCAGGGCCAAATTCTCGTATTTTTCTTGGAGAATAACAGAGTGAGCAATAGGAACTGAAGCGAAAGTGTTGCCATTATGAAAAAGAACACCTTTTATGCTGTCTTTTGACGAATCAATGGACAGCTGCCATTCAGCAGGATCATACTTGAGTTTAAACCTTTCCATCACTCCGTATATATCGTTGCAAAATACCAAATCTTCCTCTTTGCTGAAATACTTCAAAAATTGTGTCTCGCGGTTGCGGTACCAATAAAAAGTTGTTCCTGGTGACAATAGATTTTTCTGTTTAAGCCGAGAACCTAGCAGTTGGGCAGCATCTTTTGGGAGTCCTAAATCCCAGACTAAATCATTCAATTCAGCTTGAGAGAAAAGTTCAGGTTTCGGATCTTGTTCAGTTTCAAACTCGGAAGTACTGGACTCATCGGGAAAAGCCATCTGATGAGTCTCATCATGATCAGAACCGTCCACACAAATATGATCCAAAGATTTTGGTGGTTCAGGCACAGGTACTTCGTTGCTATGAGGCATAGGCCTAATTGCTGAGGGAAGGTTGGGGTAACTTATTACGTTCTTATTTTTTAAGTTGTATCCCTTCACAATGCAAGAGCAAAAATAGCAGTCACTGCTGTGGTCTCTTTGTTCACGCCACATCATAGGTATTCCGAAACGAAATGCTTGTTTTTTACCTTTCATCCATAAGCGTAGATCTTCCTCACATGTCTTGCACACTTTGTGAGGAGCCCACGGTTTGTCTTGATCGCCTAACTTCAAACCGAAATAGGCGAAATATACTTTTTTAATAAATGCAGAAATGTTCCTCTGCCGCTTTTTCACGGTATATTCCCCACAAATAAAACAAAAACTGTCCGGAGAGTTGACGCAACCTCTGGCTCTGTGAGCCATCACAAATACACAGCACTGCAAACTACAACTGTAGTGAACCACTTCGGTATAAAGCTGGATTACGACTGAGCAAACAAAAGGTAATAATGAACTTGCAAGAAACTGAAATTTGACAGGAACGTTCATGTCGCAACCACCGTGTTTGAGCGAGGCGAACGAGGCGAGGCGAACAGGAAAGAACATGCGCCAGCACGAGTACTGGATTTAGCCCCCCGCCTCCCAATTGTCCTGTTAATGTATAAAATGAATACAAAACACTCTAAAATATCATGAGGGAGTGTTTCTAGTTAGTTAACCATTACAACCTCTATTTTGGGCCAAGAAAATAAACTGCAGTCGGCTAAAAAGAAATTATGTGAACATTCCTTATATGGGTAAGAAATCTAATTTTGCAAGAAAACGTGACGTGATGGAACATTTTGGCTATTTTTCCTGGATTCAGCACCCCAAAATCTATAGGAATCAGTTGCAAAACTGGAGGCAGTTTTTTGGTAGTGTACCTGTGTAATTTATAGATCTCCATCATGTCTCCCCTTCAGCCTTCTCTTTTCCAAGTTGAAGACCCCTAACTTTTTAAGCCTTACCTGATAGGGGTATCCTTCCATCCCATTTACCATTTTGGTGGCTCTTCTCTATACCTTTTATAATTCCGCTATATCCTTTTTAAGATATGGCGACCAGAATTGCATACAATACTCAAGGGGGTGGTCATACCATGGAATGATAGAGAGGCATTATAATAGCCTTTGTTTTATTCTCCAATCTTTCCTTATGATTCCTAGCATTGTATTTGCTTTCTTGGCCACCGCTGCACATTGGGCAGAGGGTTTCAACATATTTTTGAGCCCTTTGTGTATGATTTGACCAGACTCAGTGACTGTTTAAAAGCCATCTCAGAATGGTTAGAACATCTATTTGTTTATTTTTTACACAAATTTATAGTTTGCTTAAATCATTCTTAACAGTTTACAAAAAAACAGATTAAATATTCTGGTTTTACAGACATACAGTAAGACAGAGACTGACAATTTAAAATAGCTACCAAAATCAAACAATAAAACAGTAAAACAAGCATCTCATTGCCAAAATTGCCCCCAGAAGAAATTTTAATTGATTTGAAGTTAAAGTTTTCAATGTCTCAAGCGATGTGGGTACCTACAATTCCTGACTGCTCCCCAGCTCTCCACAACCAATTGTTGCTGTTAGTATCATCATTGAAAGTATGGTTTATGGTTTATTTAAAAACTTGATATACCACCCTTCTAAGTGTGTCAGAGTGGTTTACAATAAAAACAGCAACGAAAAAAATAGTATTACAATCATTGAGTTTTGAGATAACTAAGGAAAGCAAAAGGGTAACAATGGCGGAAGGGGGTAAATAGGAACGAATGGCATATATTTGATGGAGAGAAAAGAAGCGTCGACGGATGATATTACTAATGTAAGAATGGAAGGAGAATGTACAGTCAAGTGTAACTCCTAAGTATATGAGCGATGAAACAGTAGGAATAGTGATACCTTCGAGAGATGGGAATATAGAGAGAGATGGTAATGAACCGGATAACCATAACGCAGACGCCTTCATGGGATTGGGCTTTAAATTGCTGGTTTTCAACCAGGACAATACCAGGGTGAGACAGGTATTAATGGGAGCGAGGTCCGGAGAAGTGGGATGGGTTTGGAAAAGCAGCAGATTGTCATCCACATAAAAATATGCGGAAACACCCTATTGCTGAATAAGCATGGCAAGTGGGGCCAGAAAAAACATTAAATAATAAAGGTGCCAACACGGATCCCTATGGGACTTCGCAGGGTAGAGAGAAGTTGGAGGAGGAGGTAGATTGAAAATCAACATAGTATGTACGAGAGGAAAGAAAAGAATAGAACCAGTGAAGGACTATAGACCAAAGACCAGTGAAAGAGAGACATGACAGGAGTAGTGAGTGGTGAACCAGATCTAATGAGATTGCAAGAGTAATATTACCCTTCTCCCAAGATGTACGAGATTCATTAAGAACTGAAAGTACCAGGATGCCGGCTTGACCCCCAACTTGCTTTCAGTTTACAAATCACTACTGTAGTAAAATCCTACTTTTTTCTCACTAAGAGAGATTCAAGCACTTAGACTTTACTTGGGCAAAACTTCACTATTGTTCTTGGTCCATGCTCTTGTACTTAATTGTATTGATTAATTACATATGCTCAAAGGTTTGACTGAGTTATCCCTCTTTTGAAAGAGCATTGTTGGTTACCAGTGTCATATTGTATCAAATTCAGGATTTTATGTTAGTGATGAGGGGTTTTGTACTGGCCTTCCAAAGTATTTTCTGATCTCATAATAGCTGTATACCCGCAAGACCAAAACTGACTAGGAATTCTTTCCAGCTGCAGGGCACAATTAGACTGCGCTCACCAACCTGTTTATTATTATTTAGCACCTGCCCTTTGGAAATCTCTGCCCCACTACGTCAGAATTGAGACTGGCTTCTCAAAACTGAAAAATAAAACTTAAAGACAGATTTTTTCTTGTTTATGAAGAGCAACAAATAGAAGCAGGGGGACTATACTGGCTTAGTAGAGGAATGGAAGCACCTTGAAGTTTCTGTTAGCTTTTGTTTTTGTCTTTATTCTCTGCCTTTTTTTATTGTAATTATGATTCACACTGCTCTATTTTGAAGGAAGGGTGATAAAACAAATTGTATATAAACTTAAGTAAAGCATATCTGGATAGTGGCGACGTACATTGCTCTAGCCATATATTTAGCGCCAGTCACAATCTGACTACCAACAATGAATATCCAGAATCATTTTAGCAGCGGCAGTTGGGATTTAAAAAAACACTGAGCACCACAGCACAAAATTGATCTGTTTACCCTCTGGATGTCTGAGGTGGTTTGCAACAGCAGAGAACTAGTCATGATTGCCCTCAGAATAACTCGTGCAAACTCCAGGTCCAAGCAAGCAGTTAGTCGATACTTATACCTGCCTTGGACCAGTTGTAAATGCTGATATCTTTTTTAAGTATGTGCGTACTGCCATTGCAAAACCAGAAAAGCATACAGGTCCCAATATTCAAAGGCCTTTACATGGTTTGCTCAACAGGATATTCAGCGGCACTAACACGATTAGTGCCGCTGAATATTCTCAGGTTCTGCCGCTGCACGTCCTGATTCTAAGCGGTTAGCATCAGATCATTGCAGGGCAGTCCAGGAGTTGTGCGAGCCTTGTAAAATGACCTCCTAAGTCTATTAATATTCTCCACCCAAAGTTCCTTGAAACATACAATACTAAACAGAGATCTGTGAATATTCACCATCCACACAGGCCTGGTAGATTAGAGCAGTGCTATAGAGATAGTAAGTAGTAAGTGCTAAGTAGCATTGCAACAGTTGATCATCTGGTGACAGATGTGGTAATCAGCTGTGGTTCCTCACACAGTGCTCATATATAGTCAGTGCCCCCCTTTATAACTAATGTTTTGCTCAGAGGCCAGGAGGGACAATCTGCTGGGACCAGCATAATATTTTGTGGGGTTAGTAATATCATCATTGCTTCCAGTGTTTAATCATGCACAACTTTAATTCTGTGCTTGCGAATGAAAATGATGGCTAACTCCTTTCTTACATCCCTCCTCTGGCTGTGAAGAATGCACAACTATAATGATTGTTCCATAAGGTCCCTAATGAAGACAATCGAAGTGTGAAGACTGGTGGAAGTCTCATCAATAACCTTTCCTTTGCAGATGATACCACATTACTGGCTGGAAGTGAAGACGATATAAAACATGTGCTTCCAAGATCAAGGTACATAAGGCCCGATATTCAAAAGGCATTTACACGGTTAACAGCCAGTTAACCATGTAAATGCCTGTTAACCAGATATTCGATGGCACATACACAGGTAGT
Organism: Ichthyophis bannanicus; assembly: GCA_033557465.1. Taxonomy (NCBI): domain Eukaryota; kingdom Metazoa; phylum Chordata; class Amphibia; order Gymnophiona; family Ichthyophiidae; genus Ichthyophis; species Ichthyophis bannanicus. The sequence goes on from CM066032.1 coordinate 628,445,803, forward strand.
GCAGTCAAATATTCCCTTCTAAGTCCCCTATGTGCCATGATGCTAGCTGGCTAGCATCGGGATGTGCCAGGGGCATTCAGAGGTGGTGTGGGGTGGGGACCGGCGCTAACCGTGCAGCACCGATATCTTATAGGAGCCAAGGCTAACTGTGCACCATCCAATATCGATGCTGCACGGTTAGCCTCGGAGGCTTCTGGGCAGTGTGGCCAGGCCCGCATATTCACTTCCGTTGCCGCAGCAGTGAATATCTGGGGTTTGGGGAATATTGGGTCCATAGTCTTCAAATGGGCCTGCACTTTAACATGAAGAAGACAAAGATCCTGACAACTGGCAAAATCAATAATTTCATCCTGAATGGAGAAGAAATAGATATAGTACACAACTTTAACCTGCTTGGATCAATAATCAATAAAGAAATGACAAGCACTCAAGAAATCTGACAATGCATTGCTCTTGGCAGAATGGCTATGAAAGACCTAAACAAGATTCTCAAGTGCAGAGATGTATCTCTGCAAACAAAGATTCAACTTATCCAAGCCATGGTATTTTCAATAACTTCATATGGATGTGAAAGTTTGACAGTAAAGAAAAGAGACAGGAAGAAAACTGATGCCTTTGAGTTACAGTTCTGGCGAAGAATATTGTGTATACCATGGACTGCCCAAAGAACAAATTAGTCAGTACTAGAGGAAATAAAACCTAAGCTTCCTTCAGAAGTTCAGAGGACAAGACTTTGACTTTCATACTTTGGACACATCATGCGAAGAGAGAGATCATTAGAGAAAGACATCATGCTTGCCAAGGTAGAAGTTCAACGCAAAAGAGAAAGGCCAGCAATGAGATGGATCAATACAATAACAGCAGCTATGGATGCCACTCTATCAACAATTCACCACTTGACTGAAGACTGAACACATTTTAGGACAACTATCCAGAAGGTCACCATGAGTCGGCACCAACTCTATCTCATTTAACAATAACAACAAAGAAGTCAATGAATGTCAGCAAGATATTTTTGTGTGCATGTGTGTCCATCAACATCTTTTGTGTGCATGTGTGTCCATCAGCATCTTTCTTGACAGGAGGAAGATGTGCAGAAAAAAAGAAGCAGACACAGATGAGGAAGCTGAGAATGGAGAAAAGACCAGCTACAGAAGCATCTCAGAGTTTTCACATAGGGCCGGATTCCTCTAAAAGATCCATTTTCAAAGGGTGTGACCACAACTCCTGAAATTAGGGATCGGTAAATAAGGGGCCTAAAGTGTGCTAAGCAGTTAGTGCATGTTTTGGCATGTGGTAAATGTGTGTTGGTGTCTGTGGTAACTGTTAGTGCAGGAGCATGACAGTTAACGTGTCATTTTCCATGCTACCTGCTATAGGGGTAGACAATGGATGGTTTAGGGGTGGAGAGTGGGCATGAGGAGCACATTGCATTTAGTGCAGAGGGACATATTGCACGTGCTATCAATGCTGCAATTAGCACAGATGCTCCTAATGCTATTGAGCTGCCATTAGATGCACCCGCAGTAATTGCATCATGCATTATCTCCCAGCATTAACTGCTGGAAGCATGCTGGCCACACCCCTGACAATTACCGCAGAAGCTTTGCACTTAACACACATTGGTTTCTGTGTTAAACATGAGTTAAGTGCAAAAACCTAACACACTTTTGTGAAAGGCCCCCTAAATTTACTCACCTACAAAATACTTCACCCCCTATACCATATTGCTCCCGTGGATTGCTTCAGCCCAAATGCAAAATGTAAGGTCATGCATTTGGGCTGCAGTAATCCAAGGGAGCAATATAGTATAGGAGGTGAACTTTTGTCCACTTAAGAAGAGCGGGACTTAGGCGTGATTGTGTCTGATGATCTTAAAGTAGCTAAACAGGTAGAAAAGGCGATGGCAAAAGCTAGAAGGATGGTTGTGTGCATAGGGAGAGGAATGGCCAGCAGAAGAAAGGAGGTGATAATGCCTCTGTATAAGTCTTTGGTGTGTCCTTATTTGGAGTATTGTGTGCAATTCTGGAGACCGCACCTTCAAAAGGATATTAACAGGCTGGAGTTGGTACAGAGGATGGCTACTAAAATGGTTAGTGGTCTTCATTATAAAGCATATGAGGACAGACTTAAGGATCTTAATATGTACATATTAGAGGAAAGGCGGGATAGAGGTGATATGCCTGAGATGTTTAAATACCTCGTGGCATAAATGCACAGGAGGAGAGCCTCTTTCAATTGAAAGCAAGCTCTGCTACGAGGGGACATGGGATGAGGGTGAAAGGGGATAGATTCAGGAGTAATATGTGGAAATATTTCTGTACGGAAAGAGTGGTGGATCCATAGAATAGTCTCGCAGTGGAGGTGGTAGAGATGAGGACAGTATCTTAATTCAAAGAAGCATGGGACAAACACAGAGGATCTCTAAAGGAAAAAAGGGGACTATTTTAGTGGTTGATTTGGAAGGACAGACTAGATAGGCCAAGTGGTCTTTTTCTGTCGTCATATTTCTATGTTTCTATGTAAATACATGACCTTGCATTTTTTAAAATTAAATCTCAGCTTGCAAATTCTAAACCATTCTTCAAGCTTAGCTAGATCCCTCCTCATGTTACATATCACTAACAAAGATGTTAAAAAGAATTGGACCAAGGACAGATCGCTAGGGCACACTACTGGTAACCTCCTTCTCCTCAGAGTGAGCTCCATTTACCTGTACCCTTTGTCGCCTCTCACTCAACCAATTTCTAAACCAAGCAGTAACTTTAGGGTCCATCCCTAGAGTGCTCAGTTTGTTTATAAGTTGCCTGTGAGGAACAGTGTCAAAGGCTTTACTGAAATCTAAATACACCACATCTAGGGCTTTCCCTCAGTCCAACTCACTGGTCACCCAGTCAAAGAAATCAATCAGATTTGTCTGACAAGACTTGCCTCTGGCGAATCCATGCTGCCTCGGATCCTGTAATCCGCTGGACTCCAGAAACCTCACTATTTTCTCTTTCAGCAGTGCTTCCAATAATTTACTCACCATTGATGTTAAACTAACCGGCCTGTAGTTTTCAACCACATCCTTACTTCCGCTTTTGTGTAATGGGACCACATGTGCCTCTCTCCAGTCCTTTGGAACCACTCCCAACTCCAACGAGGCATTGAAAAGGTCAGTCAGTAGAGCTGTTAGAACGTCCCTAAGTTCCCTCAGTATTCTAGGGTGTATCCCATCCAGTCCCATTGCTTTGTGTACTTTAAGTTGAGCTAGTTTCTCACGAACACAGTCTTCTGAAAATTGTTCAAGATGTCCCTTGCTTCTGTTCCTGTTTGTGGGTGTTTTCTGAGGTCCTGCTCCTGGTTCTTCATCTGTGAACACAGAACAGAAATATCTGTTAAGCAATTCGGCTTTATCCTCATCAGCTTCTACATATTCCTCCCCTTCACCCTTGAGTCTGACAATACCACTTTTGCCCTTCCTCTTCTTGGGATGTCCAAATATGCAGTTTCTAAAATGGCTCCAGTGATGCCCTTGTGAACTGTTTTCAGATGTCCAAAATATAAAGAGAGCTTCTAAAATAACCCTGATAGAATATCTGGATATCAGGGCTTCTATATATAAGCTATGCATATACATTTGAGAATATGATTAAATATTAAGACAAGACTCGATAATTATATCAATGCAGAAATCTATAAAACAATTAAGAATACCAGTGGTCGTTGATGCGAAAGGGAACATTGCTCAGGGGAATACCCAGAGAATTTGCCAGTTAAAGTCTGAGACCACAAATTCTACTAAAATTCTATTTAAATTATTTTGTGAATTCATTCAAAAAAATCAAAAAACATTTTCCGAATTAGTAGATGATTTCGCTGAGCTAATCGGGCTAGTTCTTAATATATTTGGAGGGATGCAATCATTTTGAATTGGTTAATATTGCTTTTGACATACAAGGCTACTCCTCCTCCTTTTCTATTTTCTCTGTCTCTTCTGAATAGATTATAGCCAGCTATGGCTATATCCCAATCATGTGATTCATTAAACCATGTTTCTGTAATGGCCACAATGTCCAAATCCGTTTCCACCATTAGGGCTTCCAGGTCCGGAATTTGGTTGGCTAAGCTTCGAGCATTTGTGCTCATTGCTTTCCAGCATTTAACTGACTTGCGTGTATTTTGCATTGATTTTGTTCTGCCCACTTCTTCCCACTTGTTGTTGATGTGTGGTTTAAAAGTGTGGCTGTTTCTGATGTTATTCTGCTTTTGCAGGGGGTGGCATGCAGATGTTGACCTTCCACATCCGTCACCCCCTTTTCCTAGTTTAAATGTATATCCACATACTGCCTGAATTTTTCACTTAGGTTTCTTTTCCCTGTGACAGAGAGATGTAGTTCAACAGCACAGTATAGTCTCTTGTTGGTCCATCTGTTGCCCCAATCGCCAATAAATCTGAATCCTTCTTGTTTGCACCAGGTCTGGAGCCATGTATTAAAGCTCTTAATGCGATGCAGCCTTTTTGTCCCCTTACCAAGAACAGGTAGAACTTCTGAGAATGCAACAGTGTTAACAAATGGGCTTGAGTTTCTCTCCCAGAGATTGGAAGTCCTTTTGGGCTGTAGAGGCACTGTTTCTAGCCAGGTCATTTGTGCCCAAGTGGATAACAACATCAAGTTTGGAGTGTTCACTTTTTGGCGCTAAGTATTTCAACAACTTGGTTTGTATTCCTGCTGGCTGAAGAGTCTGGTAGGCGCATGACTATCTTCTCTCCTTTGAACTGTGTTCCCAAGTTGGTGCTCTGATGATGGAATCTCCAAGTAGTAGTAGTTTTCTGTTTGGTGAGGTTTTCTTAATATTTGGTGCTTTAGCAGGAGATTGGGCATTGTCTGACTCATTTAAGGGCCCTTCAAGTTTCTTTGGATTGGGCATCCTCATTAGTCAAGGCAGAGAAGGCATTGTGCAGGAATATCTCTTGATGTATAGGATGTCTCTCTGTTACAGGTCGCAGTCTACCAGAACCCACTGTGATCCATTTGTTCCTGGGGTGTTTGATTCTTTGTGGGAGCGGTGGTGGACTTTGTTCAGTTTATATCCTAGAAGAGGTGCGCTTCATTGCAGCCAGTTCCTCCCTCAGTAGAGACACTTCTTTATGCATGGCAGAGGGGTCTTTCCTTAATAGAGTCAGTTCTTCATGCATGGCAGCTGACTTGAGGCATATAGGACAAGCTCTTAGGCTCCAAATGATTTGTCTTAGAATGAAAGTACCGTAGTTATTGCACTGAATACATGACATCTTGATTAAGCAGTCCCAGAAGAGGAAGAAGAAGAAGAAGAAAATATGAAGAAGATGTGGGCTTTAACCCAAGTTAGGAACGATAGATGGCACATATGTGACCACTATATAGGCAATGTAGCCCCTGGGGTGGGTGGGGTGAGGGGTAGGGTGGGTGGGAACCTAAGTGTCTCTGGCCAGTAGGCTGTTCCTGAACTGTAGGCAAACACAATATTTGTAGGTAAGGGAACCCACCAATAAGGATAAATAGATAGATAAATATGTGGAGACAAACAGACAGACAGATAGAACTCACAGTTAAGCAGCAAATTCAGCAAAATCACCTCTTGTGAGAGCTCTGGAGAGTACTCCTCTTCTCAAGGAACAAAAAGGCAATCTGAGCAAAACCACGTGCAGAACAAGAAATGGAGGTCTACAACAATACCTCAGCAGGGGGTAGGGGTAGTCCCTCAGGTAGCCCAAGAGAAAGATAGTTTAAACCCTACAGCAATGGAGTAGGCAAGGGAACCCACCAGTAAGGGCAAATAGATAGAACTCATAGTTAAGCAGCAAATTCAGCAAAATTCACCTTTTGGGAGAGCTCTGGAGAGCACTCCTCTTCTCAAGGAACAGAAAGGCAATCTGAGCAAAACCATGTGCAGAACAGGAAATGGAGGTTTACAACAATACCTCAGCAGGGGGGAGGGGTAGTCCCTCAGGTAGACTAAGAGAAAGATAATTTAAACCCTACAGCAATGGAGTAGGTAAGGGAACCCACCAGTAAGGACAAATAGATAGATAAATATGTGGAGACAAACAGACAGACAGATAGAACTCACAGTTAAGCAGCAATTTCAGCAAAAATCACCTTTTGGGAGAGCTCTGGAGAGCAATCCTCTTCTCAAGGAACAGAAAAGCAATCTGAGCAAAACTACGTGCAGAACAGGAAATGGAGGTCTACAACAATACCTCAGCAGGGGGGAGGGGTAGTCCCTCAGGTAGACTAAGAGAAAGATAGTTTAAACTCTACAGCAATGGAGTAGGTAAGGGAACCCACCAGTAAGGACAAATATTAAGATAAATATGTGGAGACAAAAAGACAGACAGATAGAACTTGAAGGACTAGAAAGGGGGACTGTTACTTCTGGAGAGAAATCTGCAACTGTGAGTATATACTTCTGGTAATTTTCTAAAAAGAATTCTTTGTATTAAAGCTACTTAATCTGTGAACCCCACTGTTTTTTGTTGGATCAGTTAGGGCCTAGTAGCAGCAATTAAAGTTTGAATTTGAAACACAGAGGAGAACTTTCTGGTTACATTTCATACCCAGCAGAGAGCTTGTAGTTTAAATTTAATAGTCACTCAGGGCCAAGTAACAGCAAAGTACTTTTAGTTTAAATTTAACACACAGAAGAGAGCTTTCTGGTTACATTTGGAACCCAGCAGAGAGCTTGTAGTGTACATTTAATAGTCACTCAGGGCCTAGCATCAGAAAAGTACTTTTAGTTTTAAAACACAGAAGAGAGCTTTCTGGTTAAATTTAGAACCCAGCAGAGAGCTTGTAGTTTAAATTTCATAAGAAGTTAGAGCCTAGCAGCAGCTAAGAGCTATAATTTAAATCAAATCAGAATTTAGCTTAGCACAAAAGGCAAAACAGGGTCTGTACTCTTTCAGCAACAATTAAAGTCTTCTAGAGACCTTTACAAAGAGGCCTTCTACCTAGGGGGCAAGAGACCTGTGAAACCTTTTCAATAGGTGTTAACACCAGGTGGTAGATCAAAAGGCCATTTTGAAAGACTCCTCCTATCCAAGCAAGGACTGTTAATTACCCAGGAAGTTGGTCACAGCATTACCTCAGCAGCAGAGGCATAAATAGCTCAACCAGAGCTCTGTGATCCTCTGTCTTGAAGGACTAGAAAGGGGGACTGTTACTTCTGGAGAGAAATCTGCAACTGTGAGTATATACTTCTGGTAATTTTCTAAAAAGAATTCTTTGTATTAAAGCTACTTAATCTGTGAACCCACTGTTTTTTGTTGGATCAGTTAGGGCCTAGTAGCAGCAATTAAAGTTTGAATTTAAAACACAGAGGAGAACTTTCTGGTTACATTTCATACCCAGCAGAGAGCTTGTAGTTTAAATTTAATAGTGACTCAGGGCCAAGTAACAGCAAAGTACTTTTAGTTTAAATTTAACACAGAAGAGAGCTTTCTGGTTACATTTGGAACCCAGCAGAGAGCTTGTAGTGTACATTTAATAGTCACTCAGGGCCTAGCATCAGAAAAGTACTTTTAGTTTTAAAACACAGAAGAGAGCTTTCTGGTTAAATTTAGAACCCAGCAGAGAGCTTGTAGTTTAAATTTCATAAGAAGTTGGAGCCTAGCAGCAGCTAAGAGCTATAATTTAAATCAAATCAGAATTTAGCTTACCTCAGCAGCACAAGACAGGGTACTGTGTAGCAGCCCTCTTTTAATAAGTGTTATTTCCCTCCCTCCCCACACCCACCCACCCCTGGGATAATCATAGCTTAATAGGTACTTACACATCTTAAAAGACAGGAGGTGCTTTCAGGTGAAGCTCAGTACCCAAATCAGTCATACACTAAGGACCTGAGATTAATTAAGCTTCAGGTGAACAAGGTATATTAAACGTATTAGGTACAGCTTTATTGGTATAAATACCCATAGCAACCCCTAGTAAGTAAGAACTTAAAGATCTAGACACAAACGTAAAACTAAGATGCAGACAGCAGTACAGCAGCAGGATGGGGGCTTTCCAGTCTTTTGCATTGAGTGTCACATGTATGATTTTCTCCCAGTTGGTAAGAGGTCTTATGTGTGTACTAGGTGCAAGGAGCTCTTTGCTCTCAGGGAACAAGTCCGTTCTCTAGAGGCTAAAGTAGCAGACTTGGAAAACATAAGACAGACAGAGAGGTACATAGACGAGACCTACAGGGATATAGTCCTGAAGTCCCACCTCCAGTCTGGCAGCACCCCTGTTGCCAAGGAGGAGAGAGGTCACGTGACAGGAGAGCATCACCCTGGTGTGGCAGGAAGTGATCCTGTAACTAGGACCTGTCCTCCAGGTGATGTAAAACCTCTCGCACCGAGGAAGTTTCTCCAGGGCCATGTGCCCATGAGGGAAGGGTTAGGACAGCCATTATAGTTGGTGATTCGATCATTAGGCATGTAGATAGCTGGGTGGCTGGTGGACGTGAGGATCGCCTGGTAACATGCCTGCCTGGTGCGAAGGTAGCGGACCTCACGCGCCACCTAGATAAGGTCTTAGATAGTGCTGGGGAGGAGTCTGCTGTCTTGGTACATGTCGGTACCAATGACATAGGAAAATGTGGTAGGGAGGTTCTGGAGGCAAAATTTAGGCTTTTAGGTAGAAAGTTGAAATCCAGAACTTTCATGGTAGCATTCTCCGAAATGCTTCCTGTTCCACGCGCAGGACCCAAAAGGCAGGCAGAGCTCCGGAGTCTCAATGCGTGGATGAGACAATGGTGCAGAGATGAGGGTTTTGGATTTGTTAGGAACTGGGGAACATTCTGGGGAAAGGAGGGGCTCTTCCGAAGGGATGGGCTTCACCTTAACCGGGATGGAACCAGACTGCTGGCATTAACCTTTAAAAAGGAGATAGAGCAGCTTTTAAACTAGATATTAGGGGAAAACCGACAGTCGCCCAAGAGCAGATGGTTCGGAAGAATGTATCCTTGAAGGATACTACCAAAAGCAGAGAGGTTCCACAAAAGAGTAAAGTAGCCCAAATGCCCTCAAGTATGGAGCAGACAGAGCTTAAAGATCCTAACAATAGCCAAATTAACATGAATAAAATACATTCTCTAAAATGCTAGAAGTCTAAAGAATAAGATGGGAGAGTTAGAGTATATAGCACTAAATGAAAGGTTAGATATGATTGGAATATCAGAGACATGGTGGAAGGAGGACTACCAGTGGGACACTGTGATACCTGGGTACAAACTATATCGTAATGATAGAGCTGATCAAATTGGTGGACGGGTTGCGCTCTATGTTAGAGAGGGCATTGACTCAGAAAGGATTAAAGTTTTGCAGGAAACAAAATCTGCTGTGGAATCTATATGGATTGAAATTCCATATAAAAGGGGGAAGGCAATGGCAGTGGGGGTGTACTATCAAGCACCTGGCCAGAATGACCAAATGGATGATGAAATGCTCAAAGAAATCAAGGAAGCTAACAAAAGTTACAGCGCAGTAATAATAATGGGTGATTTCAATTACCCCGGTATCGACTGGGTCAGTGTCACGTCAGGACATGCTAGGGAGATAAAGTTCCTAGATGAAATAAATGACTGCTTCTTGGAGCAGCTGGTTCATGAACCGACCAGAGGGGAAGCCATATTAGACCTAGTCCTTAGTGGAACACCAGATCTAGTGCAAGAGATAAGGGTGTTGGGGCCACTTGGCAATAGTGATCATAGCATGATCGCCTTTGATTTAATTAGTGGAGGAGGGATAGTAAGGAAATCCACAGTACTACCTTTTAACTTTCGAAAGGGAGACTATGATAAAATGAGGAAAACAGTTAAGAAAAAACTAAAAGTAGCAGTTGCAAAGGTTAAAGACGTACATCAAGCTTGGGTGTTGTTGAAAAATACTATCTTGGAAGCCCAGACCAGCTGTATTCCACGCTTTAAGAAAAGTGGAAGGAAGTCCAAAAAACTGCCAGCATGGTTTAAAGGTGAGGTCAGAGAGGCTGTTGTTGCCAAAAAAGCATCTTTCAGGAAATGGAAAAAAGAGCCAAACGACCAAACCTGGAAACAGCACAAGCACTGGCAAGTCAAATGCAAGGCATTGATAAGGCAGGCAAAGAGAGAATTTGAGAAGAAGCTTGCTGCGGAAGCAAAAATGCGCAATAAAGACCTTTTCAAGTACATTCGTAGCAAAAAACCTGTGAGAGAGTCAGTTGGTCCATTAGATGATAAAGGGGTTAAAGGAGCACTAAGAGGTGACAAGGCGATAGCGGAGAGACTGAATGAATTCTTTGCTTCGGTCTTTACTGAGGAAGATGTAGGGATGTTACCCATGACTGAAGTGGTATTTAAAGGTGCAGAAGAATTGAAGGAAATATCGATACATCGGGAAGATGTCTTACAACTATTAGATAAACTGAAGAGTAGCAAATCACCTGGGCTGGATGGTATACATCCAAGGTTGTTGAAAGAACTGAAATATGAGATTGCGGACTACTATCAGTAATCTGTGAACTATCATTAAAATCATCTCTAATACCTGAAGATTGGAGGATCGCCAATGTAACACCAATTTTTAAAAAGGGTTCCAGGGGTGATCCGGGAAACTACTGACCGGTGAGCCTGACGTCAGTACCAGGAAAAATGGTAGAAACCATCATAAAGAATAAAATTACTCAGCATGTAGATAGTCACAACCTAATGGGAGACAGCCAACATGGCTTTAGACAAGGAAGATCTTGTCTTACTAATCTGTTATGTTTTTTTGAAGGAGTGAATAAACAGGTTGATATTGTGTATCAGAAAGCCTTTGACAAGGTCCCTCATCAGAGACTTTTGGCAAAACTAAAGAGTCATGGGATAGGAGGCAGTATACTATTGTGGATCAGGAACTGGTTAAAAGATAGAAAGCAGAGGGTAGGGCTAAATGGCCAATTTTCCCAATGGAGAAAGGTGAATAGTGGTGTACCCCAGGGATCTGTGCTGGGTCCGCTGCTTTTTGACATATTCATAAATGACCTGGAAAGTGGAATAACGAGTGAGGTTATCAAATTTGCAGATGACACAAAACTATTTAAAGTTGTTAAAACCCAAGAGGATTGTGAAAAATTGCAAGAGGATCTTGATAAATTGGAAGACTGGGCATCAAAATGGCAGATGAAATTTAATGTGGACAAGTGCAAGGTTATGCACCTAGGGAAGAACAACCCAAACTATGGTTACACGATGCAAGGTTCCACATTAGGAACCACCACCCAGGAAAAAGATTTAGGCGTCATTGTGGATACCATGTTAAAACCCTCGGCCCAGTGTGCAGCGGCGGCCAAGAGAGCAAATAGAATGCTAGGTATGATAAGGAAAGGAATGGAAAATAAAACAAAATATATTATAATGCCTCTATATCGTTCCATGGTGAGACCGCACCTTGAATATTGTGTGCAATTCTGGTCGCCGTATCTTAAAAAGGATATAGCGATTTTAGAAAAGGTTCAGAGAAGAGCCACCAAAATGGTAAAGGGGATGGAAGGATACTCCTATGAAGAAAGGTTTACGTAATCAGAATATAGAAAGACTAGGGGACATGCAATGAAGCTACAGGGTAAACTATTTAAGACTAATAAAAGAAAATATTTTTTCACTCAACGTGTAATCAAACTCTGGAATTTGTTACCGGAGGATGTAGTAAAGGCTGTTAGTGTAGCTGGGTTTAAAAAAAGTTTGGACAAGTTCCTGGAGGAAAGGTCCATAAACCATTATTAAGAAGTGACCGAAGATATCAATGCTTGACCCAGTACAAGCATTGTGGAACTTGTGTCTCTTGGGGAAACTGCTAGGTACATATGACCTAGATTGGCCACTGTTGGAAACAGAATACTGGGCTTGATGGACCTTGGTCTGACCCAGTATGGCATATCTTATGTTCTTATGTTCTTAACTCACAGTTAAGCATCAAATTCAGCAAAAATCACTTTTTGGGAGAGCTCTGGAGAGCACTCCGCTTCTCAAGGAACAGAAAGGCTGCTTGGATGTCTCACTGCTGTTTGAAATTGAGCATGGTCAAAACTGAGCTTCCTATTTTCCCCTCTAAACCCTCCTCTCGCCCTCCTTTCTCACTCTCTGCTCCTCCCTGTCTCCTCAGCTCACAACCTTGGGCTCATCTTTGACTCCTCTCTCTCCTTCTCCACACATAATTATTTATTAATTAATTAATTTATTTATTTAGCTGCATTTATATCCCGCTTTTCACCGGATCAAAGCTGTTTGAACATAAAAAGGGGGGGGTACAAGAATCAGTTCAACGGGGGAGGGGGGGCAGCACCAGGGGGACCAACAATAAGGATCTGGACAGATAATTTCACAGTACTAGACTTTTTGACTTGAGTCTCTCAGTTGATGGGGGTGGGGTCAGAATCAGTCTGGTTCGGGGGCTAATACCTGCCATATCTTTCTCTACAACATCAACAAAATTTGCCAATTCCTTTCTGAACACACCACTAAGATACTTATCCACTCCTTTGTCACCTCCCGTTTAGAATATTGTAACCTACTCCTTGCTGGTCTCCCTCAGAATCAACTCTCTCCCCATCAATCTGTTCAACACTGCCACGCGGCTAATCTTCTGCTAGCCTCATCATGCTCTTATTACCCCTCTTTTCAAGTCACTTCATTGGCTCCCTGTCTGTTTCCACATCCAGGTCAAACTTCTTCTGCTGACCTTTAAGTACATTCACTCTGCAGCTCCTCACTGCCTTTCCTCTCTTACTGTATCTCTCCCTACACCCCTCCTCGGGAACTCCACTCTTCTGGCAAATCGATTCTATCTTTGCCCTTCTATTGCTAACTCCAGACTTTGCTCCTTTCACCTTGCTGCTCCTTATGCCTGTAACAAACTACCTGAGTCTCTGACCCTTTTCATATCCAGGCTGAAAACTCACCTCTTCGCCGCCGCTTTTGGATCTTGACTCACCTGATCTCCTGATCTCCTTTGTGCTTCCTTACCATTCCCTCTAGATGTATCCCATGTCTACAGCTACTGTGTTGTAAGCTCTGATGAACAGGGATAGTCTCTTACATGTGTCTGTGCAGTGCTGCGTATGTTTGGTAGCACTGTACAAATGTTCAGTATTTGTAGTAGTGTCGGTCAGGCCTGTGTGGGCATGGGAGGGGGGGATCCCTGTGCCATCATACCAGGTAGCCAGCCTCCAGATATATCACCGCTCTCACAGCTTGCATAGATCCTGGACTGGGTAAGGATGTAGGCCTCATGGCACAATCTGGGGAATGTTGGCACAAGATCAGTCATGTCTCCCAGTGCCTGGCACAGCTGATGGATGGCTGCCCTATCAAAATGGAACCTTGACACTGCAGTCATCCATAATGTCCAGGTACTGGCCAGACATTCATGTTCTCCCTGAATTGCAGATCAGTACACCAGATCCTCTCGTGCAAGCCTCAAACCACACACACACACTCTCTCTCACTTGCAGGAATGAATTGTAGAACACAGCAGAAAAGTTTCTAAGTCTTGGCTTTATTTCACTTCTCCGGCAGGAATAATGGGCACGTTTCCGGGAAAGGCCGTAAACATACACAGAGTTTTTGAGATATGGTATACATGTCTCCACAGCTGGCCATGCCCCTGTTTCACACCCTCAGGGATGCAAGTGGATATCCCCATTCAAGCAAGATAAATGTGCATGAGTGCCATGTACCAGAATACATTTGTAGATGTTTTTGGCGCATAAACGTCACCGGCGCATGTCCAAACACTTATTCGGCTTCTTGAATAATACTGAACTATGCAGTGCACTTAATGGTGCTTTTCCTAATTTTTGTTTTTATTTTCTAATCCTGGGCATCTAAATTCTCATAAATATGGTCATTTGTCTGAAAGAAAGCTCTTTAAAATGCAGGGGACACATGTTGTTTGACTAGTGAAATACGTCTAAGGTTTATTGACATCAGAATAGTTATCTCATAGGAGCCAGTCAAAAGCAATGTTAAAAGGATTTATCACATGAAAGCTACCACTGCAATAATTATTGGCGTCTGAATAATCAATACAGCTAACAATGGAATTAATATGCTCCCATCTTGTAGTCTAAAGAGCCTCTGAACTACTATATAATTTGTGAAAATGGGATGCTTTGGTCTCATGCGTGTCACTGCTCCAAAACTGCTCCTTTTTCTGATTAAGATTAGCATTATTGTTTTTATCCTCTTTGTTTTTACATAGTGCAAACTGCTTTTGAAATTGCCTGCCCGACACCAGATGAGGCCCAGTCAAAGACAATAAAGCCTTAGCCAAACAACTCATCCTGGCCAAGCATGGACTGGGAGAATGATAGAGGAGCTTGTGCACACTGCTTCCCAACCTGTGACCTATAGATGAACCCCTGAGGATCCACTACATGGGGTCCGCAGGATACAGAGAAGAGAAAACAAGTCTTTTCATGCTGTTGCAAGCCATGTGAGCAGAATACAGAGGCTGCTGTAGATAAGCAGTGGTTACAGAGATGATGATAACAGAATCATTTGCTGTCAGGGACAGAAAAAGCGCGATCATAGTGGATAAGTGACCGTGGCTATTGATAAATATAAGCTTGCATATAATTTTAGAAAATGTAGGTTTTCTGGACCAGTGAATGAAATAGAGTTTGTTGCTCATAACGCTGGATTGACAATAGCGCTGTAGTGGCATTGGTGTGGAGCGTCTGAGGCCCTTTTCCCAAAACCGTTTAAAATATTTATTTTGTAAAAACATCTCTTACATCTTAATGCACTGTATGGAAGAGAGATTTGTGTGAAGTTTTGAGCAGGTGCTTAAAATTTAGAGGCGCTAGGGTATTGCACATAACGCACCTAAAGTGCCAAAACAATAGCACGCTAGATGCAACACCAGCGCATTAACTGTCAGGTGATGAAGATCTTTTCTCTGGCAGTTAACATGGAACACTTTCCCCTGATGCAGGCTGCATTAGCAAGGGTGTACTTAACGGTATCCATTGAGGCAGCGCTATGTGAACTCATGTTAATACAGTTAGCGTACAATGGGAACCCCACGCCCACTCTCCATTCCTAACCCGCCCACTCACCACCCTAACGTATGATGTACAGTTAACATGGGACTCATCCCATGCTGTCATGACCCTGCACATGTTGACAATGTGTGCCCCAGTACACTTTCAGTGCATGCCACAATACATACTGCCAGCTAGCACCTTTTAGTAAGAGACCCCCTTAGTATTTAAAGGCCTTGGTGGCTGGTTTCTGAAGGACAGAAAAAAAGAGCAGCTCTTGGAGTGGGATCAGAGGGAACTGCACAGGATGGTGAGAGAGAGACCGATGGGACTAGCTGGAGGAGGAAAAGAAAGAGAGACTGGTGAAGACAGGGATGGGATGGAAGAGAGAAAGGTCTAGTGGGAATATACTTGGCACTGAGGGAGGGGGTCCAGGAAAAGTGGAGGGCAGGGACAGCTCTATAATGAGGCAGTGTGAGGTGGTGGCCTCAGGCGGCAAACGTTTGGGGGTGGCAAAAATGCCCAAAAAGCAGCCGTCTCACTCCGCCTTCAGATTTTAAAAAAAAAAGGAGAGGGAGTGGAACCCGTCTGATACAGGCAGCAGGAGAGGGAGCAGAATGGAGCTGTACAGGGAAAAGGAGAGGGAGCAAACAGAGCTGCATGAGCGGCAGGAGGGGGGCAGAACAGAGCTGCATGGGGGGAAGGAGAGGGAGTGGAATGGAGCTGCGCAGGGGAAAGGAGAGGGAGCTGAACAGAACTACATGGGAGGAAGGAGAGGGAGGAGAATGGGGCTGAGATGGGGGAAGAAGGGGGAGCAGAACGGAGCTGACAGATGGGGAAGGAGAGGGAGCAGAACAGAGCTGACAGAGTGGGAAAGAGATAGCTGGAAGGGGGTGGAAAGAGAGGTCTGGAAGGGAGCTGACACAGAGGAAATAGTGGGCTGAAAGGGAGCTGTCAGAGGGGGAAAGAGATGGCTGGAAGGGAACTGACATATGGGGAAAGAGGGGACTGGAAGGAACTGACAGAGGGAGAAATAGTGTACTGGAAGCGAGCTGACAGAGGGAGAAATAGTGTACTGGAAGCGAGCTGACAGAGGGAGAAGGAGAGGGCAGGAAGGGAACTAACAGAGGGGGAAATAGTAGGCTGGAAGGGAGCTGAGTGAGGGGAAAAGTGATGGCTGGAAGGGAACTGACAGAGGTGAAAGAGATGGCTGGAATAGAACTGACATGGGGGGAAGGTAGGGGCTAGAAGGGAACTAACATGGTGGAAAGAGGAGGCATGAAAAGGGAGCTGATACCTGAGGATGATACTGGAGGGGGACTGGAAGAGTAATAACATTAGGGAAGGGAGGAGGGGGATGGAAGGGAGCTGATACCTAGGGGTGGGACTAGAAGGAGCTGACACTTGGGGATGGGACTGGTAGGTGGTTGGGTAATGGGGAAGAGGCTGGCAGGCAAGGGGCACTGGGACTGGAAGAGAATTGTTATGTGGGGAAGGTTACTGGGACTGGAAATAGGCTGCTGGAAGGAAGTGAAGAGAACAAAAGAAAAGACAAGAAATGACAGACTATAGACCATAAAAAGAGTGCAAAGAGAAAACAGGAAAGCCTCAGATCAGGACCAGCATGACCAGAGAATAAAATGGTCAGACAACAAAGGTAGAAAAAATAATTTTATTTTCAATTTAATGATTGGACTTTGCACTATCTTTATATTTTACACAGTATGGGGAACTGCATCTCTTATTTAACTGGTGTTGCACTGCATGTGGAGTCTGGCTTCTTGGAGTTTCACTTTAATTTTTGTCTAAATATTTTATTTTTACTTTAGGTTGTGATCACTTATTCTGTACTTGGTGAGAGTCTGTGTTCTGAGTGTGTGACCAAGGTCGTGTGTTCTGTTAACATAAAGTTTGTACGCAGGGATCTGTACTGTAGTAATTTGCCTTGTTCAGCTTTTCAAATAGGTGTTAGATGTTCTAGGGCCTGCTGCAGTGTTTATAGTGCTGCTTTTTTCTGGGCACCTTGTTTGAGTTTTGGAAGTTTATGCTGGTATGTATGGTATGGTAGGTTTGTATGTATGGTATTATGGTATGGTAGGTTTGGCCTTGTAGATCTTTGGTGACGTTTGTAGGGTTTTATATTACTTCCCAACATGCCTGGTACTGGAGAATATTTGTTAGTGAGATGACCAGAATCAGATCTTTTTTAAGATATTGAGTTGTGTGGGTGAATGTCCTAATTCTGCTCTGCATCCACTGTTGAGTGAGGGGATTCTTTGTATGCAAAATATATGTTCAAAAAGAAAAAGCAAGAACCATAACGCAGTTAATAACAAAATAAAAATGAGTTATAGTTTTATAAAGTGTGCTGTGGTTCTCACTCATTCTTTCAGTATTCTTGTATTTCCTCCATATTATCTAATAAGCTTTTTGGTTTTGGCTTGAATATTGTGTGCAATTCTGGTCGCCGTATCTTAAAAAGGATATGGCATTATTAGAAAAGGTTCAGAGAAGAGCCACCAAAAAGGTAAAGGGGGTGGAAGGATACTCCTATGAAGAAAGGCTAAAAAGGTTAGGGCTCTTTAACCTGGAAAAGAGACTGCTGAGGGGAGATATGATAGAGGTCTATAAATTAATGAACGGAGTGGAACGGGTAAACGTAGATTGATTGTTTACGTTATCAGAATATAGAAAGACTAGGGGACATGCAATGAAGCTACAGGGTAAACTATTTAAGACTAATAAAAGAAAATATTTTTTCACTCAATGTGTAATCAAACTCTGGAATTTGTTACCGGAGGATGTAGTAAAGGCTGTTAGTGTAGCTGGGTTTAAAAAAGGTTTGAACAAGTTCCTGGAGGAAAGGTCCATAAACCATTATTAAGAAGGGACCCAGGATATCAATGCTTGACCCAGTACAAGCATTGCAGAACCTGTCTTTTGGGGAAACTGCTAGGTAAGTATGACCTAGATTGGCCACTGTTGGAAACAGGATACTGGGCTTGATGGACCTTGGTCTGACCCAGTATGGCATATCTTATGTTCTTATGTTCAGTCCCAGACTGGAGTTTTGTGAAAGCCCCTCCTCCCCCCCCCCCCCCACACTACTGATGGAGGGGATAAACCTTTAGGAGATTAATAAGGGGTCCATACAACCAAAAACATTAGGAACCTCTGCTCTAGCACATGCCATAGAGCAGTGCTAACACAGCTTTCAGTGACTTTCAACAGCGCAGAGATGTTTTAAGTTGTACTAGAATAATTCAGCCAAGAGATCTTTACTTGCCATCGTCTATCATTATGGATTAAGTCAAAATGCTGATCTAGTTCAACAGTACCAGAATTTCTTTATTTTTATTTCATTAATTTATAATTTCAGTCAAAGCAGTTTACATTGCACCTTAAACTTGGTAAAGTACATTAAACAGGGACATAGATAAGTTGGATTTTTCCCTGAGGCAACAGAGGGTTAAGTGACTTGCCCAAGGCCACAAGGAGTGCTAGTGAGAATTGAACCCTGGTATAGTTGGCTCCTAAGTGAGTGCTTTAACCATTAGGCCACTCCTCCACACCATCAATAGCAAACATAGAATATCATTACTCTACCTTTAGCAATGATGGCTGACGCACAGCAACTGTGAAAGCAGTTTGTTATTTATGGTATGCACTCTTCTGCATTATAAAAAGGTAACTTTCCTCTCCAGCAGTGTGTGTTTACAAAAAAAAAAGTCTTGACTTTTAAAAGCTGTCATCCACAGTGGAAGTTTCATACTCTTTTAAGTCAGAAGAGAACAAACGGAAGTGGAGTTGTCTCCAGGACTCAAGCATGCAATTTCTATAAAACAGTTCCTAGAACCATTAGGGGTGATAGTTTCTGGAAGTATCCTGCAACAGGGATAAGGTAACAGTATGGAACCCAGTCCAGTTTTTTCCCACTGCTGCCTGAATGGAAATGTAGTCTTCTTTTCCCTAGAGAAATCAAATACAAAATCAGAACTACATAAAAAGCAGTACTACTTCTCCAGGCATCATAAGGGTTTAAGTGCCATCAACTCAAGTCCAACTAACAACAAGCCTGTGACTAGTTCTCCAATAGCAATAATGTCATTGTAGAAAACCAAACACTTTAAGATGGTGTTCATCACTGTGAGGGAGTTGATTAATCTGGCTGCTGCTTTTCACCTTATGTTGTCCTTCCATGAAGTGGAACAGGTAAGCATAGATTGGTCATTTACTCCTTCAAAAAGTAGAAAGACTAGGGAACACAGAATGAAGTTACAATATAGCCCATTTAAGACAAAGAAAAAAATATTTTTTCACTCAATGTGTAATCAAACTCTGGAATTCATTACTGGAGGATATGGTAAAAGCTGTTAGTGTAGCTGTATTTAAAAAAAAGGTTTGGACAAGTTCCTGGAGGAAAAATCCATAAACCATTATTAAAGAGGACCAGGGAACTCCACTACTTACCCCAGGATAAGCATTGCGGAACTTGTGCACCTTTTTGGGAACCTGAAAGGTAATTGTGACCTGGATTGACCACTGTTGGAACCAGGATACTGGGCTTGATCTGACCCAGTATGGCATTTCTTATGTTTTTATTGTTGATATTGAAGAACATAAACATTAGAAAACTTGTGGCATCCTTCAAAACAATGTTGTATTCTGAAATATGCTAAGAATGCATACTTACTGTGGCAAAACTGGTCGATGAACTAAGATGCTTTATTTTGCAAAGCAGCTTTTTAGAAGTGTATTCTGTGAAAAATGTTTGTAAATTCCACATTAATGAGCTGCTGTGATGCAAATTCATGCAAAACAGTTCATTAAGGGTGTAATCGTATAAATCATTTTCTGTTTGCAGAGCATGTATTTCATGCAGAAAAGGTCTCATAAAATCATGCATAGGATACACGTGTAGAGAATAGATGCGCTGAAAGACCGCAGGAAATGCAGATCACATGTAGGCAAGATCTGTGCAAGCATATGAAGCACCCTAGGGAGCCCTCAATCCTGGGATCCCCACCCCCGTTGCTCCCCTCTCTGGGACCTGCAGCAGCAGCAGTGGAACGGTGAGTTCACCCCTAAACAAAGACATGGGGAGGGGTGGCTTGCACAGAGTGGCAGGTGCACCTATTCCTGCCATCTTACTGGGCAGACTAGATGGACCATACTGGTCTTTATCTGCCGTCATTTACTATGTTACTATGGTAGTAATCTGGGTGAAATGCTTACTAAGTTTCATGTGTCATCCTCTATGTTATCTATGGCAGACTCCTTGGCTGGCCATTTTTCTTGTGGATATTGTTACTGGTGCCAGTATGCTCTAAGTGATGACTCTTGGTGTCACCCCAATGGGAGATCTTATTTTTCAAAACATCATACTGATTGTGACTCTGACTGGGTCATTTATCTGATTGTCTGTCCTTGTCTAATGGTGTATGTAGGGTATACTAAGCGGAAGATTTGGTAATGACTCAATGAGCGTAAGGGTTGTATTCATACAAGACTAGAAACTGCTTCCCTAGTAACCGATTGGATACACCATCAACATCTAATTTCAGATCTTCGCTGGTGAATTTTGGAACATGTTCCTCTTACCTGGCGACGAGATAACAGGGAGAAGAAGCTGAATTTACAATTGCATGCCTGGAGGTTTAATGTGTGTTCTATTGAACCCCTTAGCCTTAATCAGGCTGTTGATTGGATATCTTTGCTATGAATGGCCCTCTGTCCTCTCATTGGCTGATCCAGCATGTGAACTTTGATGCCTCTGGTATATTTTGTTAGACTGCTGTCAGAGGTTTTAGCTCACAGTTTGCGTATAGCCAACTGGAGAAGCGTGTTTTGAGTTTCACCGCTGAGCTTTCCCTGATACAGATAAGTCCTATTTTCATATTGAAACACAATATTGTGTCGGTTTTGGTTTTGTTGATATCACTTTTTGGTACATTAAATTCAAGATAAATATATTTTTCAGTTTGGGATGAAATGGATACGCCTTAAGTTTTTTATGGTGTTATGTTTGGTTTACACTATAAAACAATGGACCAATAATGATCTTTGAGCATAACTAGTAGTGGCTTGTTAGGGCTGCTATATTAGAGGACCAGTAAGCTCATTTTGGTTGAGGTCCCTTGTTAAAAGATAGTTTGTTCTTTACTGAGTAATCCCAGCATTTGTTTTATCATTTGCTTTTCCTTGCTTTATAGATGATTTTCTTGATAGAATGGCTTATATATGTGTAAATAAAATTAAATTGATCACTCAGCAGAAAAAATAAAAGTTGGAGTGCTGTCATATCCTGCTCTCTGACTTTCCACTGCATGCTTAGAGTACTCAGGTTCTAGCCTGCTGGCTCTTAGCAGATATCATAAACTTTATTTTATTTTCCTCTTGCAGACACTTAAACCGTGAAAGATTTGTGCTCTGTCTCAGGTTATACACAGAAAGGTAAATCAGCAAATGAAGTCTGTCTAAAAGAAGTCAAAAAATGCCAATAAACATAGGAATATAGAAAATGATGGCAAGACCATACAGCCTATCTAGTCTGCCCATCCATGAGAACTATTAAACTCCTCAATCCCTCCCTCTCCTGCAGAAGTCCTCTGTACTTGTCCCATGCTTTCTCGCATTCAGATACAGTTCTCGTCTCTACCACCTTCTCTGAACGGTGGTTCCATAAAGAAATATTTCCCTACATTACTTCTGAGTTCATCCTCTTTCACGTTCATCTATGAACTTTGCTTCAGAGTTTCCTTTCAATTGGAAGAGGATTACCTCCTGTGCATTTATACCACTAAGGCATTTAAATGTCGCTGTCTTATCTCTCCTCTCCCTTAGTTCTTCCAAAGTATATATATTGAGATCTTTATGTCTATCGCCACATACTTTACGATGTAGACCACTGACCATTTTAGTAGCCTGCCATCTGGATGAAGTCCATTCTGTTTATATCTTTTTGAAGGTGCGGTCTCCAAAACTGTACACAGTACTCCAAATGAGGTCTCACTAGAGACTTGTACAAAGGTACTATTACCTCCTTTTTCCTGCTGGCCATTCTTCTCCCTATGCACCCATGAGTCAGGCGATTGGTAGGTGTATTGTAGAGCCGTTGATTTGAGGAGGATCGGGCCTGGTTTGCAGTTAACGTTTACCATTACCCCTACCTCCTTGAATTCTGAGACTCTTTTCTCCTTCCATATCCACTGTTTACCTGATGTGATGTGTGACAAATGGTAGAGTGATATACCTTGCAGTATCCATATGATGTACATTCTAGAGGTGTCATTTTAGGGCAGCAGTTCTCAACCTGTGGGTCGTGACCCCCATGGGGGTCGCCACAGGATTCAGCAGGGGTCACCTCACTCCGCTGTTAAAAAAAAAAAAAAAAGAAAATGCACAAGTTGCTGCCGCTGCCGAGTCCGCTTCTCGGCAGCGGCAAACTGACAGACTCCAATCTTCTGCAGCCGCGGCTCCCTGCCTCTTAGGGAACCGTGGCTGTGCCTGTGAGTGAAGCCGTTGCAGAGCCTTTCTGTCTCTCGATGTGCTCCGTGCAGCATTGTCCCGCCTACAAAGGAAGTTGTTTACCACTTCCTTTGGAGGCAGGACAATGGCATGCTGCACGGAGCCCGTCGAGAGACAGAAAGGCTCCGCAACGGCTTCACTCACAGCAGACACAGCCGCGGTTCCCTATGAGGCAGGGAGCCGTGGCTGCAGAACAGGGCAGTAGCAGGCAAACAGGGAGAGGGGAGGAGGGAGCAGGGAACCTGCAACGGGGCTGACATGAGGGAGGGAGGGGGCTGACATAGAGGGATGGCTGGAGGGAGGGAGGGGGGCTGACTTGGTGGGAGGGGAGAGCTGATTTTTGGTTGGAGGGAGGGAGGGGGGCTGACATGAACAGGGGGGCTGACATGGAGGGAGGGGAGAGCTGATGGATGGAGGGAGGGGGCTGACATGGACAGAGGGGGGCTGACATGGAGGGAGGGAGGGAGGGGGCTGACATGGACAAAGGGGGGCTGACATGGCGGGAGGGAGGGAGGGCTGACATGGAGGGGGCTGACATGGAGGGATGGATGGATGGAGGGAGGGAGGGAGGGGGGTGACATGGACAGAGGGGGGCTGACATGGAGGGAGGGAGGGGGCTGACATGGAGGGATGGATAGATGGAGGGAGGGAGGGGGGCTGACATGGAGGGAGGGCTGACATGGACAGAGGGGGGCTGACATGGAGGGAGGGAGGGAGTGGGCTGACATGGACAAAGGGAAGAGACAGGGGGACATACTGGACAGACGGGGGATAACTGCTGGACAGAGGGGAGAGACAGTGCGGGTTAGGATTATAATGGGCAGATGGGGGGGCTAGGACGTAATGGGTTGATTAGGGAAGGCTAGGACTGGGAATGGACTGATCAAGGGGGGGTTGGGACTGGTAATGTGCTGATAGGGGGTAGGACTAGTAATGGACTGATGGGGGGCTAGCATTGGAAATGAGCTGATCGGGGAGGTAAGGACTGGAAATGGGCTGATTAGAGGAGGCTAGGCCTGGTAATGGGCTGATGGGGGGGGTAGGACTGGTAATGGGCTGATTATGGGAGCCTAGCACTGGTAATGGGGTTGAGGAGGGACTAGCACAGGAAATGAGCTGATTAGGGGAGGCTAGGACTGGTAATGAGCTGATGGGGGAGGTTAGGACTGGAAATGGGCTAGAGGAGGCTAGGACTGGTAATGGGCTGATGGGGGGGGGGGGGGGTAGGACTGGTAATGGGCTGATTAGGGGAGCCTAGCAATGGTAATGGGGTTGAGGAGGGACTAGCCCTGGAAATGAGCTGATTAGGGGAGGCTAGCACTGGTAATGAGCTGATGGGGGGTAGGATTGGTATTGGGCTGATTAGGGGAGGCTAGCACTAATAATGGGGTTGAGGGGGGACTAGCACTGGAAATGAGCTGATTTGGGGAGGCTAGGACTGATAATGAGCTGATGGGGGAGGTTAGGACTGGAAATGGGCTAGAGGAGGCTAGGACTGGTAATGGGCTGATGGGGGGGGGGGTAGGACTGGTAATGGGCTGATTAGGGGAGCCTAGCAATGGTAATGGGGTTGAGGAGGGACTAGCACTGGAAATGAGCTGATTAGGGGAGGCTAGCACTGGTAATGAGCTGATGGGGGGTAGGATTGGTATTGGGCTGATTAGGGGAGGCTAGCACTGATAATGGGGTTGAGGGGGTACTAGCACTAGAAGCGAGATGATTGGGGGCTTCGACTGGGAATGGGCTGATTGTGTGGAGGGGAGGATAGAGCTGCTGGCCCTGGAAGAAAACTGGGGGCTAAGGCTACAAATGGGCTGATATGAGGGGATGGGAGAATGGAACTGGAAGGGAGTGGATCTGAGAGAGGCTGCCATGGTATTTGTACTAGAAGGGACTGGTCAGTGGGGAAGGAGGAGGACTGGAAGGGAATGGACACCAGTGGCAGTCATGGGAATGCAAGTTGACATTGGAAGGTACTGGGAGTGAGGACTGGAAAGGGGCTGATACTGGGGAGGGTTACTGGGACTGGAAATAGGCTGATGGAAAGAAGTGAAGAAAACGAAAGAAGAGATAAGAAATGGCAGATGGACCATAGACCACAGAAAGAGGGCTAAGAGAAGACAGGAAAGCAGAAGCCTCAGATCGGGACCAGCATGATCAGAGAATAAATTGGTCAGACAACAAAGGTAGAAAAAATAGTTTTATTTCATATTAGTGATTGGACTACAAAATCATCATAATTTTGAAATCAAATATTGTTACTTGTTATTGTGGTTTAAATAAGTAAATTTTATAAATAAAAACATATTGCAAAGGCCTATAATATATTAATAATTCAAAAAATGATTACAGCAACAATGTGTTAATGATAAAGGAAGAGAGACGCATTTCATTTTATCATTGGGGGTCACCACAAGTTGACCAATGGTAAAAGGGGTCATGGTACAAAAAAGGTTGAGAACCACTGTTTTAGGGCTTGTGCATGCTGTGCTACACAGTGTCATGGGATGGGGTAGTGGGTTTATACTTAGGTGTCATCTGCAGGACTGTTTCTTTGTGGACACAGTGGTGGCTGCATGGGGCAGTTTCTCACTGAAGGTGGTGCTGTTGTGGACAGTATCAGGCTTCATGAGGCATGGGGTGGGCACAGGGTTCTCTCATGGGAATGGTGTGGTGGTTGGTAGTGGGGGGCAGCCTAGGTCAGCCATGTGTTGCAAGCATAGTAGTGCCGTATTGAATTTACATTCCTGTTTTGCAAAACCTCTAGCCATTGCTTATTCTAGGGATTCAAATTTATGGGACATTTTGATCAAATCTACTTTATCTAAGGATCGCCCTCTGCAATCATCGGGACAGGGCTTTGAGCACACACCATGCGGCCAGTGTCAATACTGCACTACTATTTTACCGGACACAGTTTGCAAGGATTGAATTTTGGGATTTCCACACCAACAGCACTGGAATACCACATGTACATCTGAATATGTGGTTTATTTACTTTGATGTCCATGTAGTTTATTATATATTGGCCGCACAAGTCGACCTATAAAAAAAGTTTGAGTGAGCATGCTTCATGCATTCGTTCCCAGACAAGTTCTGCCCCGATGGTGGAGCATTGTATAGAGTTATCTCATAAATTTGAGGACTTCGTTTGGACGATTATTGATCATGTCCCCTTTGACCCCTTTGGTGGGAACAGGACTTCAAAACTTTAATGGCTGGAACAGCGTTGGATATATCGACTAAATGCTGTTCACCCCCATGGTCTCAACAGGGAGATCGATTGGCTGAGTTTATTCTAAGATGGTCCAATGAGACATGGGTTTTCCAAATGACGTGGGAATTCCCTCGTTTCTTATTGGTGGTTCTATTGAGCGCACATGTCAGCGTATAGCCAATCATAACACATGAATATGTATATAGTTTACCCTGTTTTCCAAGTTACTTGTTCCTGTTCTATGTAATGACCTGACTTTTGTTCATTGTCAGATACCTTTTGTTTTATGTAAACCGCGCTGATCGCAAATAGTGCGGTATATAAGAAATGTAAATAAATAAGCACCATTGCATCCCACATAAACCTAGATTCCACAGACCTAGACGAACTAACTAACAGATGGAACACACACATCCAAAATACATCTAACCCAACTCTGAAACACACATCAAACCCACATAAGATCAACTCGGAACCCTGGTACACAGGAACTCTAATAAAATCAAAAAGGGAGCTCCGTAAAATAGAGAGAAAATGGAGACAAACCAAATCCTCCGATCTCAAAACTAAATACATGGCCCATCTCGCAAAATACAAAGACGACGTGAACAATGCAAAAAAATTACATCACACCAACATCCTAAACAAGGCAATCAATCGCCCACGAGAGTTATTTGAACTAGTCAAATCACTAACCAAAACCGACCAAAATGCCAACCTCAACAAATCCATCAAGGTCCAAACACTGGCAAACCACTACGCGACCAAACTGACGGCCCCTGGTCCTCCACCCCCCCCACCAACACCACAAATCAGAAGTGAGAACAACACAACGCAAAACCAGTTATGGGAGCACTTCCACAAAATAGGAACCAAGCAAATCACAGCCATTGTCACAAGCCTGAAAAGCACCACCTCCCCACTAGATCCCTGTCCTGCATCCTGGATCAAGGCAGTGAAACAAGACATAGCACCTCACATAGCACACATAGTTAACCTATCCCTACAACAAGGAATCATGCCCTCAGAACTAAAGAAATCAGTCATTAGACCGATCCTAAAAAACACTACACTCAACGGAGAAGACCCAGCCTCCTACCGTCCCATATCAAGTATCTCATTCCTGGCAAAGATCATAGAAAAAACGGTCCTTCTACAACTCCAAGACCATCTGACTAACAGTGCTCCTCTTGATGACCAGCAATATGGCTTCAGGCAACATCATGGAGTTGAAACCCTGTTACTAGTTCTACTTAACAACCTCCTAAAGGGCCTTGAAAACAAAAAGAAAATGTACATTCTTGTATTCATTGACATCTCAGCTGCCTTTGATACAGTTAATCATGGGACCCTCATAAATAGGATAAAATCAATAGGAATAACAGGAACCCCACTAAAATGGTTCTCATCCTACATCTCAAATCGAACACAACAGGTTCAATTCAACGGAGAAAAAGCAGAATCTTTCTCACAAACACAGGGAATCCCCCAAGGCTCTGCTCTCTCAGCACTTCTGTTTAACATATATATGCAGCCACTATGCAAAATTTTCTCACGGCACGAAATTAATTACCACATCTATGCCGATGATATCATGCTATACACACAACTAGACACTAAAAACCCAGACTACAACCCACTGGAGACATGTATCGGAGAGATGCAAGACTGGTTACAACAAAGTAGTATGTCAATTAATCACAAAAAAACCGAAGTAATGTATATCTCCAAAGAACCGAATTTTGACCCTCCCACATCAATAACACTATGTAACAACACTTACCAAACAAAAAAAGAAATAAAGTATCTAGGAGTCACATTTGACTGTGACCTAAAGATGGAAAAACACCTCCGAAAGACCAACAGAGCAGTTTTCCACAAGCTTAGAGTGCTCCAACCCATTCGGAATATTATTGATCCCCAAGACTTCAGAACAGTGGCCCAAGCACTCATCATGCCACATTTTGACTACTGCAACGCCATCCTACAAGGTTTACCTAAAAAAACCCTAAACATATTACAAATGGCACAAAATGTAGCTGCCAGGGTCATAATGAAGAAAAATCTAAGTGACCACATCACACTAGTACTAATTCAATTACACTGGCTACCCATAACAGCTCGCACAAAATACAAAATACTAACAACCACCTTCAAACTCATCCACAACTTAGCACCTTCCTTCCTCAACAACCTAGTAAGATTGCAACCTCCTACCCGAAACAGAAGAACCCACAATTCCAACATCCTTCACACTCCAACAGATATAAGATCTGCCAAAGCTAACACCAGCCACAGGGCTTTCTCATATGCGGCGCCAACACTGTGGAACCAACTCCCACCAGAACTACGAGCTAGCAATGACCTTCTAGACTTCAGAAAGAAACTCAAAACGCACATTTTCCAATCACATTTCAACCTGAACTAAACCCACAGATGGAGCAGCCCCTGACCACTGTGTCCAAGAAGATTATCCTGTATATATGTATTTATGTATATATGTAAATGAACTCCCCCATAGCTAAGAAGTGTTAACTCTGTATGATGTGCTTTTCTGACAATCTGTATGTAAACAAAATTTGTACCTGCCTTGATTCGGCAGTTTCACAATAGTAATCCTACCCGCTTCTGATCGCTGGAAGGAGCGGGCTACAAATGCTTGCTAAATAAATAAATAAAATAAATAAAATGAAGGCTCCCCAACAAGCTGACCCTATCTCCAACCAAGCCTGCCCCAGAATCTCGAGGTACCCTAGAAACCATGTCACCCTCCAGCTCACATGTGAGTGCAACAACAATAACCTACCCTACTGCTCAGGGTACAGAATGGAGTACATTTGAAACAGTCACCATAGAAAAGATAGAATCCACCATCTCATGCCTGAACACCGCTACCTCTCCATTAAATCCCTGCCCTGTGGCATGGATAAAGAAAACCAAAGGGGACATACGCACAGCCCTAACCCACATAGTCAACGAATCTCTCAAGCAAGGACACATGCTGGACAGCCTCAAAACCTCCATCATTCGCCCTACCCTTAAGAAACACAACATGGACCCCCTTGACCCTGCTTCCTTCAGGCCAATAGCAAGTCTCCCATTCATTGCCAAAATCATCGAGAAGATAATTCAACAGCAGCTCCAAGACCATCTGGACATAAACAACTTACTGGACAACAACATGGATTCCGCCCATCTCATGGAGTTGAGACCCTCATGATATCCCTACTGAACACCCTAATCAAAGGTACACAGGCCAAATGCTCTGGATATGCTATGGTCTTTCTAGATATATCCGTAGCTTTTGACACAATCTCCCACAACACCCTCCTACACAGACTACAGGAGATTGGCATCAAGGACATCATGTTACAGTGGTTCCACTCCTATCTGACCAACAGACAACAACTGATCCACACAAGCATGGCAACCTCCCACCCCCTTTCAACAGCATCAAGGAGTACCCCAAGGCTCCACACTCTCCTCCATGCTCTTTAATATCTACCTGCAGCCACACTGTTCAATAATACGCTCTCACAACATCACCTACCATATCTACGCAGACAACATAATTCTTTATGGACCCATTACAACCACAAACCCAACAAACAATCACCTAGCAGACTGCTTCATTGACATCACTAACTGGCTACAAGAGAACAACCTATCCATCAACTTTAAAAAAACAGAAGCCCTCATTGTGACCAAGGACCAAAACTTCACCCCACCATCACACCTCATTTTGGGAACCACTCAAATACAAATTCAACCCTATATAAAATACTTAGGAATCATCATTGATCAAGAGCTTACATTTAAGCAACAGATTAAAAAGACTGCTAGAACAATATTTCTCAAAGCAAAGATGGTACAATGACTCAGACCACTCATTGACCCACAGGATTTCAGAACAGTCATGCAGGCTATGACACTCCCCCACCTGGACTACTGTAATGCAATCTATCATGGACTACTGGTCACCCACACCAACCCCCTATGGACTGCCTTAAACACCACCGCAGAAATCATCCAGAGAGTTAAGAAACATGATCACATCACCCCAGTCTTGAGAGAGCTTCACATTCTGCCTCTCGAAGCAAGGATTAAATACAAATCTCTCCTACTTATCCACAAAGCCCTCCATCAAATACAGACTTCCCAACTCCAAACTCTTCTCCCACGGCCTACCCTCAACAGACCAACCCGCCAGACCACCAGCAACACTCTCACTATCCCAAACGAAAGAACTAAGTTCAATCAACAAACCTGTAACAGGGCATTTGAACTGTACACGCCCCCCCCCCCCCCTTTTCTGGAA
Source organism: Ichthyophis bannanicus (assembly GCA_033557465.1). NCBI lineage: Eukaryota > Metazoa > Chordata > Amphibia > Gymnophiona > Ichthyophiidae > Ichthyophis > Ichthyophis bannanicus. The sequence goes on from CM066032.1 coordinate 628,475,873, forward strand.
CTCCCTTCCAAACCAGATCCAAAACAACAGAGACATCTCCACATTCAAGAAACAGTTAAAAACCCTCCTGTTTTATGAATATCTTGGATCTGAGATGGGCATCTCTCACTAACTGCCAGCTCTTGTAAGTCTCCCATCCCTCCCCCCCCCCCCCTGCTTCCAACTGAGAGACTCGCGTCAAAATTATAGTACTGTTTATTTTTGTTTAGTTCATCAATGTTGGCCCCCCTTTTGTTGGGCCCCCCCCCTTCTCTGTTTTTCTTTTTTTTACCCCCCCCCCCCCCCCCACACACACACACACACCTTTCTATTAAACAGCTTTGGCCTGGTGAAAAGTGGGATATAAATGCAGCTAAATAAATAAATAAAATAGTATACCTTTTGCATCTTTTGGTGGTTACATGAATCCTATGGGTGTACTACATTTTCCCTGCAGTGTTTGATAGACTGTCCTTTGTCGACTCAAAACATGCACGTTGCGATTTGGGAGTCACCTCGGCAGGATTTGGATACAGTCCTTTAACTTAGATAATATATGATATGTGTGAAGTTTTGTGTTTTATAACAATATTGATTAAAATGGATATTATCAGCATTGAAGAGTGAGAAAAGGCTCTTCTCCTGTTGGTATATCTGACAAAAAAAGAACACATATAGATTTAAGGGTTTCTGCATATTTCAGTGCTTTTTCATTCTGATAGTTTATTTTATTTATTTATTTACATTCTCTTATATACCGCGCTATTCTGCATCAGTGCGGTTTACATTGAGCAAACTGAAATTACATTGAACAGGGCATTATAACTTGGAGATAACTATGTTTACAGGGAACATGGGCTATGGAGGGTTAAGTGGCTTGTCCAAGACCACAAGGAGCACCTGTGGGACTAGAAACCCCAGTCCTTCCAGCCCAAGGTTGCTGTCCTCTAGTGGGATTTGAACCCCCGCCCTTCTGGCCTGAAGTACTTTGCCCCAACCACTAGGCCACTCCTCCTATATAACTAACCAAAAAGAAAAAAACATCATAAGATATCTGGGGGAACAGACTAAGAACAAACCAAAAACCCAGATTGCAAGGGTCCTCAACCAAAATGAGCATATACAAGTCTGGACCTCTGGTATAACAGCCCTAACAGGCCTCTACTAGTTATGCTCAAAGATCATCATTGGTCCAATGTTTTATAGTGTAAGACAAACATAACACCATAAAAAACTTAAGGTGCATCCATTTCATCCCAAACTCAAAAATATATTTATCTTAAATTTAACGTACCAAAAAGTGGTATCAACAAAACCAAAACCAACACAATATTGTGTTTCAATAAGAAAATAGGACTTATCTGCCACTTCAATGAAAATTTAAAAGAAATTTGGAAAGAAATAATTAATTAAATGGAATATTTTTAGGTAAAATTGTTGGGAAAAGCTTAATTAGTTGGAAAGCTAAGCTTAGCTTTTTTAATTTAACAGGTATTCGTGATAAATGTGTATATATTAAGAGGAGGTTTTCTGGCAGCTGATGTTCTATAAGGCAACTTCCCTCCAGCAAGCAAATGTTTAATAGAGGGATACTGTTTAGTTTATATAATATTTATGAGGTTGTAATTCATTAAAACTATCTAAATTGTCTTTCTGAGCGTATTTGACAATCAGCCTCCCTGTTGACTATTGTAGGTTCTTTGAATTAAGAGATTATATTGTGAGAGTTAATTGGTCGGACTGTCCAGGCATTGACATGTCGATTAGAGGAGGAATTCAGTGACACTATCCAGTTAAAGCCGCTTAATATCCCTCTCAGTGGGCTTTATCCGCTTAGCAACCCATTTTTTCCAAAATTTATATCTGATATTAGCTGCACAGGATTACTAATGCCTGTTTATGATTGTTCTTGTTTTTCATCTTATATTGTGATCAAAATAGTAGGCAAGGTTCCTGTTACTTTTATTTGGGGGGGGGGGGGGGTTGTATTTATTGGCAGGTTCCCAGAAAGGCACACAGGTTCCACAATGCTCATCCAGGGGTAAGCAGTAGATTTCCTGGGTCCTGGGTTTATGGACCTTTCCTCCAGGAACTTGTCCAAACCTTTTTTAAACCCAGTACACTAAAGCTTTTACTACATCCTCCAGTAGTGAATTCCAGAGTTTGATTACACGTTGAGCAAAAAAATGTTTTCTTTTAGTCTAAGATGGTTTACACTGTAGCTTCATTGCATGTCCTCTAGTCTTTCTACTTTTTGATGGTATAAACAACTGATCTACGTTTACCCATTCCACTCTATTCATTAATTTATAGACCTCTATCATATCCCCCCTCATCCATCTCTTTTCCAAGTTGAAGAGCCCAACCTTTTATGCCTCTCCTCATAGAGGTATCCTTCCATCTCCTTTACCATTTTTGTTGCTCTTCTCTGTACCTTTTCTGATTCTGCTATATACTTTTTAAGATACGGCGATCAGAACTGCACACAATATTCAAGGTGCGGTCGCACCATGGAACAATACAGAAGCATTATAATATCCTTGTAACCTTGGGCAAGTCATTTTACCCTCTATTGACTCAGAAGAAAAACCCTGGCAATCTTCTTCCAGTGATACATTGCCAAGAAAACCCAGAGGCATCTGGGTTGCCAGGAGTCAGCACTGACTTGACGGCACTAAAAGAAATAAATAAATAAAATAATATCCTTGGTTTTATTCTCTATTCCTTTCCTTATGATTCCTGGCATTCTATTTGCTTTCTTGGCTGCCGCTGTACACTGAGCAAAGGGTTTCAACATATTATCCATAATGACACCTAAATATTTTTCCTGGATGGTGGTTTCTAAGGTGGTAACTTGTAAGCATAGTTTGGGTTGTTCTTTCCTAGCTGCATCTTTGCACTTGTCCACATTAAGGGGTAATATTTACTAAACAGCGCACAATAGCGTGCGCTAAGATACCTCAGCGCATGCTAATGATGCGTTTTTGTGCCCCGCACACGTGCGCGCCGCACTAACGGGCCCGCTCATGTGCGCGGCTCTCAAATGAGCGATAGAGGCGTGGAAAGGCTCCCGGAGGGCGGAGGAAGGCTCCCCAGGGGTGGAGAGATGGGGTCAATGGGTGGAGAGTGGGAGAGGAGAGGCTCCCCGCACAGGAGCGGGGCTGAAATTCAAGCAAAAAAATACCGCAAGTGAAAACCTCGCGGTAGAGCCGATTTAAAGGGAAGAGAAACCATTTCTGTCAGCAATGTACAGCAAAACCAGGGGAAACCTACAAAACGTGAGCAGTGTGATACATGTGCACGGAACAAAAGGGCAAATAAACATTAAAAATGACCCAAACAAAATATAATAAAATTATAATCAAGCTGGGCAATAGTGATAGTAATGGGGAACATCAAAAAACACACCCAAAAAATCCCCAAAAAATAAATATGAATTTTAGAAGGGTCTACGCTCCGTCCCCATACAAGGTGAATGATCCCACAGTGAAATAGCACTGATCAGGGTTTCCCTCTCCATTGGACAGGTTACCTATGGCATGCCCATGTTCCACAACAGCAGGGTGGGCAGGTCGGAATGGGCAACTGGACAGATGCTGGGAAAGGGGATACAGAGGGCTGCAGGCAGCACATGCTGTGGTGCAGCTGGGGCACAGTGCGGAATAGGCATATGCCTAGATGGCACCTAGGAATGCTGAAACTGAACAGCAGCCAGACAGCAACTGATGAGGGCCCAACATGGGCACGAGAGTGTCTGTCACAGGGGATAGCACCCAGCAGGTACCCCCAAGGGCACAGAACATTCGCAGGCGGTGATTGGGGGACGTGCAGACAAATTTGCAGGCACCCCTATCCCAGAACCCCACCATAGGCAGCCGCCTACCCGCACAAAGGATGGTCTCAGACTGCGTACCACCAGCATCACCAGCAGAAGGGCATGTCAGCAGGGTGGCACAGGGGTACTGGAGGTGGAAGGGGGCAGTGGCAGCTGCCCAGAGCAGACCATGGCCTAGCCCTGTGTAGGTGGGTGCAAAGCACTGCAACAGACAGGCCCTGCCGGACAAACAGTCATGGTATCATCAGGGAATGCATTGTCTCTGTGGCAACACGGTGGTGCAGTGCACACAAGCAGTGTGTTTGGAGACAGAAGGTCACAGGTTCAAGCCCTAGCTGGGGCTCATGCCAATCCAGTCCCCATATTTTACCCACAACTATATCGTGATAGTAAAGATGAACCTGTATTGCAGAGAGCATAAGCATGGCTCAAACACCTCTATTTTACCTTACAGAGCACAGACACCAGAAACATGCACATTACCTAGAGCAGATTACCCCAAATGCAGTCCTGGAGGGCCACAAATCCTTCAGGGTTTATGCTGTCTCCAATCTAAGGATGGAGCGGTACTGGTGGTGGAGGTGGCAGCAGCTGGTGGCCGCAGCATACCATGACCTAGCCCTGTCCAGGTGGGTGCCGTGCACTGCAACAAACAGGCCCTGTCGGATGTACAGTCATGGACTCCCCAGGGAATGCAGCATATCTGTGACAATAAGGTGGTGTGGTGCACACAGACAGTGTGTGCAAGAACAGAAGGTCACAGGTTCAAAGCCCAGCTGGGGCTCCTGCCAATCCAGTCCACATATTTTTTTCAACAACTAAACCGTGATAGTAAGGACAAACCTTTATTGCAGAGAACATACGCATGGTTAATATGCCTATATTTTACCCCACTGAGCACAGACACCATAAACAGGCACATTACCTAGAGCAGAGTCTCCCAAATGCAGTCCTGGAGGGCCCCACACCATTCAGGTTCCATGCTGCCTCTAATAAAGATACCTGTGCTGCATATCTATGCACCACCCCCATGGTACGCAGATGCATCTCATGCATATTCATGAGGGACAGCATGAAAACCCGAACAGTGTTTGGCACACCAGGACTGGAGTTGGGAACCTCTGCCGTAAAGCAGCAGCCAACAGGGGCAGACACACCCACACCCACTTCCACAGCCCACACTGCAAGCACTGTTGCCAGTATTGGCCTGCCAATGTGCATAATGAGGAGCAAGGTACCATGGGTATAGCCCAGACAGGGTGGCCTGGCCAGGATGCATCTGCACAGGGCATAGAGCACTGGCTGGGACATTTTAGTGCCCGGCCACCACCTACACAGACAGGGTGACCTCAGTATGTCCTGCTGGGAGATCACTCTCACCCTGACTGTGCAGTGATGACAGCATGGCTAGGTACCTCCATAGTGCTATATAGTATTTCTGTCATGTGATATTTATGGGTTTCTTTTTGTGGCACAGTCACTGATTTATCTGTTTGTTGTGTATGCTGACATTCCTGGTCTGGGTGCATGCATTTCCACCAGGAACATGCACTATGGACTAGCTAGCAGACTGCAGCTGGTATGTGTCTTGATGGAGTGCCTTGCAGGGTGCAGTGGCTGAAGGCTTGCTGCAGGAGAATAATCAGATAGTGGTGGGGTGCAGCTTACCATATCCAGGCCTAATGTCTGTCTGCTATTGTGTTATGGATGTGTACAGAGCTGCATTGACTGCCCTGTAGGGTGTCTGTTCCCCAGCAGGACCGGGGTTGATGGTCCCCTCTACTGCCCCCATTGCAGGGAGGTAGAATGTGCATCTGTTGATGGGAGACCCTGTTTGCCACCCTCAGCCCTGGAGAAGGAGGGTGGTGGTGGTGCATAATCCTCCTAGGGGTCCATGGGGGGCTACACCTGACTGAGACAGACAGATATATCCAAGGTGCTTCTGCAGAAACTACCAATCTTGCACATTAATAGTGCTTTGGATCTCCAGCATGGCCTCTTTCAGCCATCGAAGGTGCTGTGGACCTGGTGCTGGGCGCCTCACCGCACCCTCAGGGTGAGCACAGTACCCGCACAATGTGACGGTGTGTAGCTACTCTGTGCCAGTAAAACACACGGTCAGTACCCCCTACCAGGCCGAGGTGCTGTGGGGGTGCATACCCCATCTTGTGTTTATCTGTGGACAGCTGATTTGCATATGCAGTGCATCATGGGTACGGGTGTGCTAACCCTATCCTGGTACCACAGCAGACTGTCTGTGTGGTGACGTGCACTCCCTCTGCAGCCAGCCAGGGGCTTGTTAGCAGCTATACAGCTGTAGCATAATGGTTACTTCACTTCCTGTAGAGCCAAAGGTTGTGTGTTTAAACCCACAGTGGGGTTATTTGATAGGGCTGCCCAGAGTATTATCTCTTTTTAATGTACATTATTGCTGCCAGCAAAAACACCCTCATCGTACTGTACCCATAAGGTGCCTCAGAGGGCGCTTTATAGGGCGCCCTATAGGTTACCTTATGGTTACCGTCCATATAAGGTGCACTATACGTTATCCTGTGGAGCAACTTATAGGGTGCCCTATAGGGGACATTTTAGGGTGCCGTGGCGGACAGTGCACTTTATAATGTGCCCTATGGAGTGCCTTATAGGGTGCCTTATGCGGCACCTTCAATTACGGCACGTGAGGGCCTGTTTGCTGGCAGCAATTAATAAGATACAACTAAAGTGCTGCAGGAAAAAATACATACATTGCAAAGCTGATGCTTCAGCCAGCCTTATGTATTAGGCACACTGGGGAGCAAACTCATGACCCCTGTATCAGCAGTCAGTGCCTTAACCATTGTGCTACATTGCTGCTCCTCCTTGCATGTCAGCGCACCTACTTATGATTTCCATGCGTTTAAATGCACAGTGCTGCCATCAAACACAGTGCTATGACCTTGCTGTGCCTCATAGGGCACCCTATATGGCACCCTATAGGCCACCCTTTCAGCAACATTGTAGGGTGCCGTGGCGGACAGTGCACTTTATAATGTGCCCTCTGGGGTACCCTATGAGGTGCCTTATGCAGCACCTTATGTTACCATACTATGAGGGTGTGTTTGCTGGCAGCACTAATGAAAATAAAAATAAAATGCCCCCTACAGCAATATTACGCATAACAGGTAATGCCCCAGCCAGCCTTCTTCATTAGGCACAGTGGGGGATTAAATCTATGACTCCTGCATCATTGGTTAGTGTCTTAACCATCGTGCTCCACTGCTGCTCCTCTTTGCATGTCAGCGCACCTACTTATGCTTTTCATTCCTTAAACTGCACAGTGCTGCCATCAAAAACATTGCTATGACCTTGCGGTACCTCATCCGGCATCTTATAAAGCACCCTATAAGCAACATTCTAGGGTGCCTTGGCGGACAGTGCACTTTAAAACAAGCTTTGAGAGTGCGTTTGCTAGTAGTAGTAATTAAAATAAAAAGCCTCCTAAAGCAATCTTCCCCATAATAGGTAATGCCTCAGCCAGCCTTCTTCATTGGGCACAGTGGGGGTTTGAACCCATGATCCCTGCACCATTGGTCAGTGTCTTAACCATTGCACTGTGGCTCTGTTCCTGTGCTTGTGCATCAGCGCACTGCCTTATGCGGCGCAATATTAAAATGCCTCCTAAAGCAATAGCGCTCCGCCTTATGCACATCAGCGCGCTGCCTTATGTCGCCCAATATTAAAATGCCTCCTAAAGTAATGCCTCAGTCAGCCTTCTTCATTGGGCACAGTGGGGGATTGAACCCCTGATCCCTGCACCATTGGTCAGTGTCTTAACCATTGTACTGTGGCTCTTTTCTTGTGCTTGTGCATCAGCGCGCCACTTATGCTTTCCGCACAGCTTTCTCATGCGCTAATGTGCGGGGCGCACATGAGCGCCGCGCACATTAGCGCATGATTAATCCCGGTTTTGCTTTTTTCTGCCTGAAACGCCCACTCCTTATATGGCACCCGCACACTAGCGCGGCCCGCACATTACCGGGGTTTTAGTAAACATACCCCTAAATTTCATCTGCAATTTGGATGTCCAGTCTTACAGTTTATCAAGGTCCTTTTGCAATTTTTCACAGTCCTCTTGCGTTTTAACAACTGTGAATAATTTTGTGTCATCTACAAGTGTGATTACCGCACTCATTATTCCTATTTCCAGGTCATTTATGAATATGTTAAAAACCAGCACAGATCCCCGAGGAACTCCACTATTCACCTTTCTCCACTGGGAAAATTGGCCATTTAGCCCTACTCTCTGTTTTCTATCTTTTAACCAGTTCCTGATCCGCATTGGGGTCAGCACTCAGGAAGGAACAATTGCGGGAGTGCAGAAGATAAAGAAGTGTGGAAAAAACCATGAGGAGAGAGGACAGGAGGGAAGATATCATGGGACAGCACTTAGGAAGGAGCCATGGGAGTAGAACAGGAAACAAAGGACCGGGAAAAGGACTGCAGAAGAGAGATGGCATTTGTTAAAGGATTCAATAAGGGACAAAGGGTGGAGGAAAGTACAAGGTAGAAGGGATTGCCTTCAGGAGTAGGTCGTGGGGAAGGCAAGAGGAAGGGCTTTTGGGAAGGACCAAGAGCAGGGGGAGGCAGGGAAAGAGGGAAGGAATTCAGAAAGGGGCCATAGAGATAGTAGCAGGTAGAGAACTGTCAGGGGTCATAAGGAAGGGCAGGAGAGACAGATAACCGCCAGGGATTATTTTGATATCCCCATATATAAGGTCTGCAGGTACTAAAGTACCTTTGTTGTCACTGGACCCAGAATTTTCACGGAAAACTCTATGGAGAGCTTTCCTTTGAAAATTCATTTGCAGGCCTGTAGTTTAGGGTTGCCAACTTTTTGAAAGAGAAAAACCCGCCACCTGTGGCTAGTCACGCTCCGCCCCGTGTCCACCCTGCCCTGCCCTTTCCCCGCCCCCGCCCCACCCTTGCTCCACCCCCTGTCCCCAAAAAAATTGCAGAGAGGGCAATGTGCAAACTGAACAAGCAAGACTTCTACAAATTCTTAAGCAGAAATTCTATACTGACAAAATATGCAGCATTGGTTGCACACACATACACACACACACACAGAGTATAGACAGGTCTTCATTAAAAAATGAGCATAAAACAAAAAGAGAAATATACAGACAAAAATTAAACTGAAACCCCAAGAAGACAGGCTCCGTATGCAGTGCAATATTAGATAAATAAGAGATGCAGTTCCCCATACTGTGTAAAATATAAAGGTAGTGCAAAGTCCAATCATTAAATTGAAAATAAAATTATTTTTTCTACCTTTGTTGTCTGACCATTTTATTCTCTGATCATGCTGGTTCGAATCTGAGGCTTCCGTTTTCCTGTCTTCTCTTAGCTCGTTTTCTATGGTCTATAATCCATCTGCCATTTCTTTTCTCTTCTTTTCTTCACTTCCTTCCATCAGCCTATTTCCAGTCCCAGTGCCCCCTCCCCATTACGCAGTCACCAGTACCATTCCCAGGTGTCAACTCCCTTTGAACCCCCTCCTTACCTCCTCTGTCAGCTCCTTTCCAGCACCTCCTCCCCACTTTCAGCTCTCCTCCAGCCACCTCCTTCACCCTGTCAGTTCCTTCCTGCCACCTCTTTCCCCTTGCAGCCACAGCTCCTGCTTTTTACAGAGCAGTGGCTGCAATAAAGTTAAAAAGAAAATTAAACCTGTGCAGAGACTTCTGCCCCCCTAGTGCAGCTTCCCCCCCCCCCAGTGCAGCTTCACCTCCCCCTCTTAGTGCAGTTTCGCCTCCCCCAGTGCAGCTTCACCCCTCCCACTTAGTGTAGCTTCACCCCCCCCCTTAGTGCAGCTTCACCCCCTTAGAACTGTGCTGCTGCTTGAACCCCCTTAGTGTTGCTTCACCCCCCTTAATGCTGCTTCCACCCCCCTTAGTGCAGCTTCCCCCCTTAGTGCTGCTTCACCCCCCTTAGTGCTGCTTCCACCCCTTAGTGCTGTGCTGCTGCTTCACCCCCCTTTAGTGTTGCTCCCCCCTTAGTGCTGCTTCCACTCCCCCCAGTGTTGCTTCACCCCCCTTAGTGTTGCTTCCACCCCTAGTGCAGCTTCACAACCCCCCTTAGTGCAGCTTTACCTCCCCCTTTGTGCAGCTTCACCCCCTTTAGTGCTGTGCAGCTGCTGCTTCACCCCCCCCCCTTAGTGTTGCTCCCCCCTTAGTGCAGCTTCACCCCCCTTAGTGCTGTGCTGCTGCTGCTTCACCCCCCCTTAGTGTTGCTCCCCCCCTTAGTGCTGCTTCCACCCCCCTTAGTGCTGTGCTGCTGCTTCACTCCCCCCCTTAGTGTTGCACCCCCCCACTTAGTGCTGCTTCTACCCCCCCTTAGTGCTGCTTCCACCCCCCCCCCTTAGTGCTGCTTCCACACACCCCCTCCTTAGTGCTGCTTCCACACACCCCCCTTAGTGCTGCTTCCACCCCCCCCCCTCCTTAGTGCTGCTTCCACCCCCCCCCCCCCTCCTTAGTGCTGCTTCTGCTTTGCCCCCATGCAGCTGCTGCTTCTGCTTTTCACAGAGCAGCGACTGCAATAAACTTAATTTGAAAAGGAAGAGAAACCTGAGGAGCCCTCCGGTCATCCTTCTGCAGCCCCTGAGGAAGTGATGTCAGAGGGGAAGGGCTCCTCACAGGTTTCTCTTCCTTTTCAAATTAACTTTATTGCAGCCGCTGCTTTGTGAAAAGCAGAAGCAGCGGCTGCACGGAGGATCGATCGCGGATCGCGTTCACGCACTGCAGGAGAAAAGCCTTTTTTTTTGCTCTGGCCGCTCCCGATCTCACGGCCAGAGCAAAAAAACGGCTTTTCAAGGGCCGGTTCTTTATCTGTGCCGGCAGCCGGCCTGGCCATGGAAAAACCGGCCAGGCCGGCTGAAAACCGGCCGGTTGGCAACCCTACGTAGTGGTGGTGAGTGGCTGAAAGAGAGAGACTGGTGGAGTGTTACTGGGCAGACAAGAAAGGAGGACTAGACAGAGAAGTTGCTAGGGTGAGGGGCTGAAGAAAGAGCAACTTGGGGGAGAGGGAAGAACCACTGTGAAGGAACTTGTAAAAGAGAGAGACTAGTGAGACGTGCTTCAGGAGAGTAGCCTGAGTGGGAAGAGACTGAAAGGTCAGAGAGATACTGGTGGAGAAGGGATGCAAAGAAATACACTGATAGAGAAAGAGGATGGAGGCAGATTTGTGGGAAGAGGCTGATAGGGAGGCCGTGGTCAAGAGGAACTGATGGTAAAGCGCTGTAGGACACAGAGAGACTGGGAGGAACATGGTGATACTGGTGTGAGAATGTTTGGGCAAAGGGGAAAGAGATTAGAGAAGAAGGACTGTAAGACTAGAGAAGAAAGACTAGAAATTGATGGGGATAGCTTTTGTATGTTGAAAAGGAGCCCCTGCACCCAAAAAAAATTTTGGAACCTCTAATTTAGAGATTAGGTCAATATTTGAATGTTGCAGTCAGTAGTTTTTAAGTCAATGGCCATGGCGTTTAAATCTATTATGTATAGTCAGGATCACCTAGACTGCTATAATTTTGGGGGTGGCATCAGCAGCATATCTACAGCACTGCCTCCACTTCCCCATTGACGGAGAAGTTAGGAATATTGATGGGGAGGTTAGGAACATTGACAGGAAGGTTAGGAACATTAACGGGAAGGTTAGGAACATTGATGGGGAGGTTAGGAACACTTCACTGCTGATGCTGCCTCCCCTCTCCCCCCCTCCCCATCCTGCTATGCTCTGTCTGGAAGCTGGAGCCCAACATTGTAATCAAAGGGGACAGAACTAGTGCATGTGTTGGTGCAGGAGTGTAGAGACAGCATGTGGCAGTTCATGTTAAGGGATTCTGTGGTGCATGCATGCTGTTTGTTATTTCTGTTGAGTGAAGATGGCAGCAGCGCAGAGTCCATGGAAGTTGTCCGCCGTCATATTCGGTATCAGCCACGGGACTAGTAGATTCTCTGCTAAGAACTTCTCTTGGAGTTGTATGAATTAGAGCAATTGATGCCATGCACGTGGTGGGCCAGGGCCAGGTAGCGGCTCCTCCCGGTGCGCCTGGGATCCAAGGTTTGGTAGTCAGCTTGGTAACATGTGTCTCTGGTTCAGGATGTAGATTTTCTTTCATTCTTGTGTAACTGCGATGCACTTAATATTCTAAAAAGTCATTTGGATTGGGGGTTTTTCGCTAGAGGAGAACATACAAAGTAAAGTTTAATATTTGAAAGTATGATATCCAGTTATACATTTTGACAGGATTGTTGTGGGAGGAGGGCTCTCAGGATGATTATGATTGTTGAGTTTAATTATGAAAATCTCAATGAGTTGGGGAGAGGGGGACATAAGTCCAAAGATTTGCCTGGAGCGTCCAATAACCATGCATCAACCCTGCTGAGATGGTCAGTAAAAATTTTCAGCAGCACTATCCACATAGGGTACTTTCCCAGGTAGTGGCTGCCTCTGTTTGGATAAGTGCTTTTGAATATCGATCCGTCCTTGTTTCATTTTTTGTACAACCAAAACCATCCTGGAAAGATGATTCAAAGTGTTCAGCAGGTGTCTATGGAATCATTCTATCATCATTCCAGTGCGGCTCTAGGTCTTATTCAAACTTGGTTATGCGTAACAGTTCTCAGAGTTTCTCCTTGCTTTTTACGAGCCTGGGCCGTATCATTAGCGGTCCCTTAAGACAGCACTTGATTAATGAGATAGACTGGAGCTGCAGGCCTGCGCCTCTGGTTTCACAGTAATTCCATCTGAGAAATGGGACTGCAGGGAGCTTAAAATTTACTTTCTGAAAGCTGTTTTTGCACAAATAGAATTCATTCTGAATTCCTTATAGCATGAAAGACACCGTTCTCTAACACTAGGAGAAAGATTTAAAATGGTCAGCCCTGAGGTGCACCAGTGGTTTTAATGCACTGCAGAGTGGTTTATGATTTCACAGCTCTCTGTACCCTTCTGGAAGTTCCTGTAGAAACTGTTTCCGACGCCCTTCTCAGAATCTGAGAAATATCTTTCACTTTAAACCAGTATTATTCTTTGAACGTAATGAGCTGTTCATTTGTTTTAATATTTTGCCGTCTGTTGCTGCTCGATTTCACAGTCTCCTAAGTACTATTCCTTGAAGAAAAATGAATTATCGAGGTTTACTATTCCATGAAGTAGCTATAAAAGATTTTATTTCAGCAAGTGGATCCAGAAAGAGTAATATAGTGGACTTTGGCTCCCAACCCCTCCCTGTCCTTCCCATCTATGTCAGAACCAATATTATATCATTGTGCATGTGTTAGGAATCCCTCCGGGGCCCTTTCCAGGCTTACATACCATGTGTGCAGGACTATTCCATTTCTAGCTTTAGTAGAAGGTGCATGTCATCTAGCTGTAACATCCCCCTCTTGGGATGGCTGCCTTGGTTCTGCCTGCCCTCTAAATAACCTCAGTGCACAGGATGCAAGGTGTGGTTGGTTGTTGGTTTCAGTTTGTTGTGTGAGCAGAGATGCACCTTAGAGCCTAGTCTTATATTATTTTAGGTCCTGAGTGGAATCAGCCCTTAATTCTTGAGTTTGCTAGTTTGTTAAGAGTAAGGGGCCCGATTTTCGAAGGCCTTTACACAGCTAACTTCCCTAGTTACTCATGCAAAAGACCTTACCAGGATTTTCGAAGGGTTCCTGCATGGATAGTGCCCTTCGAAAATCCTGGATATGTCCCTAACGCCCCCAGATGCTATCCGCATAGCATCGGGGCGTGTTGGGGGCTTTCCGGGGCGGAGCAGAGGCGGGCCATGGCACTATCCGTGTAGCACCGATTTTCGATCCTACATGGTTAGCGCTCTGTGCCTTAAAGATAGGCATGGGAAGACTTTGCCTGTCTTTAAGGCAATGGGGCTAACCGTGTAGTATCGAAAATCGGTGCTACATGAGTAGCTCCTGCGACTACCTGTCTGTGCGGTGACACCTGGATTTTCGATGCCAGGGCCGCATATGACCACGGCATGGAAACTCCGGATTAGGCGGGAGGTGGGCCGGCTATGCGCCAACTCAGAGCATAGCACCTCCCAACTGAAACTCGGGCCCAAGGTTACCAGATGTTTTTCAGGCAAATCTGGGACACATTTGAAAGGGGGGACGGGGAAAAAGAGACACTTTAGTTCCAAGTTCGAGCAATAAGGTGTGAGGAAGGAAGAGGAGTCATTACCCTGCTCCCCCCATCCATCTCATAATAGCAGCAATATCACTTGCAAGCAGACAAATCAACAGAGAAATAGAAACAGTGATGCGTGTCCCCTGTACTGTGTAATATATAAAGATAATGGATGTAAATTCTAAAACTGGCATATTCAAATCACTAAATTGAAAATGAATTTTTTTTCTCCCCCTCTGTCCCCTTTGCTGGAATCGGGGATAGGAGGCTGTCGAACAGTGGGAATTGGGGACACGGCTCTAAAACCAAGAAAAAAATCCCCAAAAATCAGGGACAATTGGTAACCTTAGTTAAGATTGGAGAGCCTCTCAAAGGTTTTACCCACCCCTCTGCCTAACCAAGAAGTCAAAGAGAAGGAGATTGCTACAAAGGAAATTTGCCTGCTGGAAGAGGTACAGTGGGTTATCTGTGAACAAAGTATAGAAAAAATTAGGGGACTAGGATCACATTGAGGAGGGAGATGACACTGAAATCTGCTAAATGCGTAGGAGCCCTAACCCCGGATCCCTCTGCCAGCAGCAGAACTGTCAAATATTTAAATTGGGATCAGAGACACAAAGAACTCAGGGGAAAAGACAACTAATGTATCGAAGACTGTATTTCTTGAACAGATTTCATTTGTTTGTTATGGTGGGACTGGACATTTTGGTTACAGTAAAAGGAATTGAAGCACCCATTTCAGAGTCAGAGCCTCCTTAATTGCTGTGTAAAGGGTCTTAAACGGATTTTCCTCCCCCCGCCCCATGGAGAATTTGCTGCCTATAGATAGAGTATATACAGTACTAGTTGAGTGAAGGAGCAAGAGAGAGCCCAGGATAAAAAAAGCAGTTCTGTGACCTGCCCTGAAGAACCAGCCTACTGCCTTAGGGCAAGGGAGGGGGTACACAGAAATGATGCCAAATGTCATGAAGCCTATTGGCATAGAGGCTGCTTTTGAGGAGAAAAAGGATTTTTGTGGACTTTTGAAGCGTTCGGCAAAGTTTGAAGAATGTATGCAAAAATGTTCATACAGTCAAAGATGGCCACCATTCCTTCCCAGGGAACAAGATGGAAGTGAGAACATGCCAAACCACCAGGAAGGGAGTACTGCACATGATCCTGATGTCACAGATGCCCTCACAGACTGGGAACCAACCTGGAGATGCCAATTATCCATAGGAGCATGGCATTGCTGACCTGTACAAGATGAACCCAAGAGAAAGCACGAGGCAACCATTTAGTCACCTGTAGACACCACTGCTTTCAGGCACCGACTATGACTGTGCCCAAGATTCGGAGTTGCTGCTCCGCATCTCCAGTGCCAAAAACTGCACCTGCCAGACAACAGTAGCCACAGCCATCGTTATTCCCACACCAGGAACCGACCCAGCGATTTCTCTACATCCTTTGAGTTTTGATGTCAGCCTGGTAGCAGAAAAGAGAGTCGCTATTAAGGAGCACAGGGAGAATGACAAGCAGTGCCTTTATGGGGACATCAGAGGAGAAGGCAAACGAACAGCTCACAGCAGCACATCACCACAATTGTAAGTACTTTTAAAGCCAGTATGTCACAGTCGTCTGTTCAAGAAAGAAGCGGTCAGACTGGCCACCTCATTGGGATTCTCTACGCAGACCCAGGAGGCCATTTTTGCATTACCAGAGCTGGGTCGTGCACAGTGTAGTGCCAGCCCAAAATCACACATGCTGTCAAATAGGAGTTTGTACTGTGGACATGAGAGACAGAGAAATGCAAATAGGAAGAAATATTCACAAACACCATGTGATGTACCTGATGCCAGGAGGTACTAAATACTTGTACAGAGAGAAGATTCTACCAGATGGTACCCTGGTTAGGAAACTGTATCCTACCCATTATATACCCTATTAATAGGCAATGCTGCTGAACTGTTTCCATCCAGACAAATGTTTCAGTAAACTTAAAAAGAAAGACTTTGGACGTTCTCGTGTGTATTTTCTTTGCAGGGAGAAAACCTCAGATGAGGACACCATAGAAAAATGGGACTGTTAAGCTGTAGGAGGATTTCTACAGTAAACTGGATGACCTGGTCAGTCAAGAGGCCTAGAAGAAAAGAGGACCACAGAAAGAAGGACTATGAACTTTGCCTGAATCAATGCTCTATGTTGAGAAGTTTAAATATTTGTTATATGTGACTCAAGGGTGAGAAATGTTTCGTAAATATTGAAAAAAAACAATAAAATAAAACAATAAAAACAAGCAACCTCGGGGGTTTCTGGTCCCACAGGTGCTCCTTGTGGCCTTGGGCAAGCCACTTAACCCGCCATTGCCTCAGGTACAAATATGTAGATTGTGAGCCCTTCAGGGATGAGGGAAAAATATGTACCTGATTGTATGGAATTGTTAACCGCTTAGACATGGTACATAATAGGCAGTATATCAAATAATAAATAAATAACTACAAAAAATGGTGCCCCAATTCATTGTTTTTTTATGATTGTCATCCTAACATGTTTGCTTTCCAGGTTACTGCTGTGTTATCCATATCTAGAGAGCCTGTGTAGCTCTGTGCTTTAAAATTTATAATTAAACAAAATGTATTTGTTTTTATTGAGGAACTGAACATTTTGATTACAGTAAAAGGAACTGGAGCGCCCACTTCAGAGTCAGAGCCTCTTTAATTCATGTGCCAAGGGCCTTGAAGGGATTTCCCTTCCCCTCACGGAGAACCTGCTCCCTGGATATATGTAAGAGTGTGTGCTAGCTTTTTGGCAGGAGTAGGGCTGTAGATTCCAAAGTATCACTGTCCTCTGGGATGTCTCAATTTCTTAAAATATCATAGCATAGTCTCTTAGGCTATTATTGCTTCCTTACTAGCTGAGTAAAGGAGAGGGAGGGAGACTAGAATAACAAACTATTCTGCAGCCTGCCGCTCTAGGGCTTACATCACTGCAGACATATGCAAATCAGTATGCTGTCATGTCCTCCTGTACTTGTTCCCTCGAGAATACAATATCACAATGTCCCAGCATCATAGAAGTTCACAGAAACAGAAAATGACAGCAAGGTTCATATAGCCTATGCTACTGAGTCATTAAAGGCCGCACTATGCGATATACCATGAAGCACCATAGGGCAACACCATTTGGAGCTCAGCAACAGTGCCAGTTCGGCTGCCTTTACCTGTGAGTAAAAGGGGTAATTGCCTTGCATCCACTGAGTGAGCACATACTGCTCTGTCCTGATCACTCCATAGGCTAGTGCCTGAATCTACGCAGCAAAGATCAGCCCTCCCCTTCCTGCTTCAGTCTGTCCCCTTCTCAGGCAACTGCAGAGTACAGTGCAGAATACACATATTGTTTTAGACATCATGGCCAGCATTTTAAAAGAATTCTCAATGCTGTTGAATATTGACCCAAATGTGTGCATAACCATAGGTGCTAATAACCTAAAATATCTAGATCTCCTACAGGGTAGGTCATTGCCATTAGGTAGGCCCATAGAAACAGAGCCACAAGAACTTGTGTTTCTGTTAACAATGAGAAGTGGTATCCCTATCATTCACATTTATGTGAAGGCTTGTCACAATCCAGGTAATCGCCCCAAAGGCTTAATATACAGAGATAAAACCAGTGTTTACAAACACCTCAATACATCAGCTGTTCCCGACTCTCTTCATGACCCTCCAATGCAGGAGATACTAACTGTGACACTCCTGTCTGTGGAGTTCCTCACCATGCAAGGCTGATGGAATAAAGCCAGCATTAGAAACCCCACCACTATAAAATCAGAAATAAAACCAGCATTGTCAGCATTTACAAAGACCACCACTATATAATACCTATCTTGACATTTGCTTTAGGCATCCTCAACACACACTTAAGCATCAGAGGTACATCACACTCATTAAAAATACCTTGTACGAGGGTTGTCCAGAAAGTAATGCCCCACATTATTTTTCTCGGAGAGTTTTCATTCAAAATGTATAAAAATCACTCACAGTATAAATTAATGTGACCTTAACGCATATTATTTTTCTACATAATCTCCATCAACATCTCCGGCCTTACGCCAGCAAGAAATGAGGGCATTAATTCCTCCTCTGTACCTGCTCGTGTCCTGTTCATGCAGCCATTTCTTTACAGCACAAATCACGCTCGCGTCATCTTCAAACCTTGTTCCACGCAGGCCATCCTTTAGTGGTCCAACAGATGAAAATCTGATGGTGCCAGATCAGGACTGTAGGGTGGGTGGGGGAGCACTGACCAACCAAATTTGGCGATTGCCTCTTGGGTTCGTAGGCTTGTGTGAGGGCGAGCATTATCGTGTTGAAGCAACATGTCTCCTGGATTACTGTTAGGCCGCACTCGCAAGTAACACCGTTTCAGTTTTTGAAGGGTTTTGATGTACCTGTCTGAATTGATTGTTTCACCTCTCTCAAGCACATCCACCAGAATTATGCCATCAATGTCCCAAAAGACGGTGATCATCATTTTTCCAGTGGAAGGAGTGGTCTTGAACTTCTTTTTTCTTGGTGAATGAACATGATGCCATTCCATGGACTGCCTTTTAGTCTCTGGTTCATAGTGGTGAGCCCAGGTTTCGTCTCCTGTGACGATCCGGGACAAAAAGGCCTCCCCCTTAGCTTCAAAATGCTCCAACAAAGCAGAGCAGATGTCTTTCCTTTGGCGTTTGTGTTCGGTTGTGAGACTTTGTGGAACCCTTCTTGCACACACCTTTGAATATCCCAAAGAGTCAATAATTGCCATTGCACTACCTCTACTGACTGAAAGCTGTACGGACAATTCCTGACTCATGATGCGCCGATCCGTATGAATAATGTCATCAGCGCACTGCAACTTGTCTGGACTGGTGGCTGAGGCAAGACGCCCAGACCGCGGCCGATCTTCCAGTTCCATTTTACCACTTCCTGAAGCCTTTACTCGCTTCACCCATCATCCAACAGTGCTCCTATCTACCGCAGAACTTCCATACACAGCACACAACCATTTGTGAATGTTTCTCACACTTTCTTTCTCCTCCACCAAGAATTCAATTACAGCTCATTGTTTGTACCATGTGTCATTCACAGACGCCATTTGAAGGATCACTACCACCTCGCTATTTGTCGGACGAATGTAAAATTACACACGTGTCCTTTGAAGTTCCAAGTTACTACCCTTTCAATTTCACACCTCTATCTTCATTCTGGACTGGGAAAAAACATGTGGTGCATTACTTTGTGAGCAACCCTCGTATATAGCTAAGTCCATAAACTGGGGACTTTTCCCACAAGACTGTACCTTAATTTCCTTTTCTGGTAGGAGATAAACTCAGACCCTGGTTACATCTGCCTTTCAAAAAAATAAATAAATAAAATACCCAAAGGAACCACTTCCTACCATGGTCAAACTCTTATGGCTATATAATTAAATCCAATGCACCTACCTGTAGATATCACATAACCATAAATAAATACATGCGATACCAGTAAAGGTTTGTAAATATTCATAAGAACATAAGACATGCCATACTGGGTCAGACCGAGGTCCATCAAGCCCAGTATCCTGTTTCCAACAGTGGCCAATCTAGGTCATATGTACCTAGCAATATCCCCAAAAGACACAGGTTCCTCAATGCTTGTACTGGGTCAAGCATTGATATCCTGGGTCCCTTTTTAATAGTGGTTTATGGATCTTTCCTCCAGGAACTTGTCCAAACCTTTTTTAAACCCAGCTATACTAACAGCCCTTACTACATCCTCCGGTAACAGATTCCAGAGTTTGATTACACGTTGAGTGAAAAAATATTTTCTCTTATTTGTCTTAAATAGTTTACCCTGTAGCTTCATTACATGTCCCCTAGTCTTTCTATATTCTGATAGCGTAAACAATTGATCCACGTTTATCCGTTCCACTCCATTCGTTAATTTATAGACCTCTATCATATCTCCCCTCAGCCGTCTCTTTTCCAGGTTAAAGAGCCCTAACCTTTTTACCCTCTCTTTATAGGAGTAGCCTTCCATCCCCTTCACCAATTTGGTGGCTCTTCTCTGTACTTTTTCTAATAACGCTATGTCCTTTTTAAGATACGGTGACCAGAATTGCATTCAGTTACCTGTATATAGGTTAGATACCTTTCTATGCTGTTACATATGTAAATGCTAAGTTATCTGTTAAGACAAGTTATAATGTAATGTTCTTACTTTGTTGGATGTAAACTGCTTTGATTACCCTGAAAGGCGGTATATAAAACCATTCCATAAATAAATAAACTGAATTGCTGACAAAGCACCTGCAAGTATTGTGAACTGTTAGGACCCCAAGCATCTGATGGTCTAATATAATAAACTGCACTAACCTTTAGTATGGTGGTTAACTATTGATCTTCCCACACGAATCTTACTCTCAAGGCAGAGAGGGATTTAATGCAGAAAAAAAAATAAAACAGAAGTTAAACAAAGTTAAAACAAAAGGTTATCATGATGGGTATGCAAATGTTGAGTTTTTAATTGCTTCCAGTCTATAAAATCATGCTAAATTTTGGCATGGTATTTACTTCCTTAGTAGCAGTGAATCTTTACTCTAGTCTAGGGAAGAGTAAAGATACAGCATGGAAGCAAAGGATCATCTGAGATGAAATGTGGCAGATCTCCCTGGTGGCCCTAGTGAGCCCCCAACCCCCTATCCCACAAAGATCTTCCTGGTGATTCTATTAAGCCCCTGGATCTCTGGAGCCTTACCCTGAGTTCTCAATCCCCGCAAAGACATCCCTGGTGGCCCTAGAGGTGCCCTGGACTGCCCAACCACTCCTCCCCAACTCTCAACCCACCCACTTCAAGGTCAGAAGACAGGAATGATGCCCACTCACTCCTGCCTTCAGCACAGCCATATTCCGAAATAGCAGCACCTGACCCCTAGTGGTGTATCAGGATGTACCACTAAGGGTCAGTCAGTCAGATAAGGCAATGCTTCCTAAATAAGGGGGGCAATGCATTATTAGGCAGATTGACCCCTAGCAGTGCATCCTTTCGCACTGTTAGGGGTCAGGCACTTCCATTTTTCAAGAGGGTGGTGGGATAAGGAGGACATTGCTGGATGCTTCCCTGGACCAGGTAAGTATTATTGGTCCAGAGGTGTCCAACAGAATGGAGACTCTGTCCAAGGTGTCCTGAACCTGATAGACCCGATGGGTTGGGATCTGGGAATTTTTGCAGGTAGAGGTGGGAAGTGTTGAGGAGTATAGCTTGCCTTTTTTTTTTTCAAATGCCTCCCTTCCTGTCATTGCAGTCCCCACTCACACACTGACAGGAAGGGAGACATTTCACCCATGATGCAGCAAACTGCTCCAGACTACGGTTGCAATGCGCATTATTTTTTCTGTCAGTGCACACATTAATGCCGCTGTAATTTCCATTAGTTTACTACATCAGGAATTTAGAAGGATTTTTTTTTAATGGAGAAATTTCAAAAACCCACACGCACTAAAAAGCTGGTCCAATAGATCAATACCTAGTTGCTTACAGTAAATATCAGTGCTTACATGCTATAACGTGTAAGTGAATTGGAAAAGTAGCCTAATGATTAGTGCAGCAGACTGCAAAGCAGGGAAGCCAGGACTGAATCCCACCGCTGCCCCTTGTGATCTTGGATGAATTACTTAATCCCCTGTTCCCTCAGGCTCAAAGTTAGATTGTAAGCCCTTTAGGGATAGGAAAATTCTTACTATACCTGAATGCAACTCCCCTTGAACCTTTGAGAGAAGCATGGGCTAAATCAAATTCCCTTTAATATGGTAAGCACTGATTTCATAAATGTGAAAGGTTATGGTTTATTAGATTCTCTATACCGCTTTTACCCAAGGAACAAAGCTGTAGGCGGTGATGACTCAGCTGTTTGGAGAGGCTAAAGTGGGGCGGAGCTAGGATAGACCTGAGGCAAATTAAAATCCTAGGGGTGGGGGCAACACCTATGTCAGTAGTAAAGGGACAATGGGGATACTTTTGAACAGAGTAACAAAGACGGGGAAGCTGTAAAACTAGAGGGCATAACATGAAGCTGCAAGGTGGTAAATTGAAAGGCAATATCAGGAAATATTTTTTCACTGAAAGGGTGGTGGATGCTTGGAATGCCCTCCCGAAGGAAGTGGTGGGGGCAAACACGGCGACGGAATTCAAAACAGCATGGGACAAACACAGTGGATCCCTTTACAGCAATAGGATAAAAACAAAATAAACGGTACCATCTAACTTCTGAACCATATAACGTCTCAACAAATAGGGGTGTCCTACATGGAGTGGTGAGTTTACCCCTAAAACAAAGACATGGGGAGGGGTGGCCTGCACAGAGTGACAGGTGCACCTACTCTTGCCATCTTGCTGGGCAGACTAGATGGACCATGCTGGTCTTTATCTGCCGTCATTTACTATGTTACTATGTAGAGTAGAGAAGGACCTCTTCACTGTTTGGCTCTGCCGCAGCTGCACCAGCTGCCTCATCCATAGTACCTCTGTTACTGATGCTACTACAAGAAAACCCAACGTAATGCACCAAAATAATACAACACATCAAAAAGAACCGTATTTGCAGTGTTCTGGAAACATATGCTGGAATTGTAACACTTGGCTACCAGCAGCTCTAGCCCCCCAGCGCAGTATTTTCTGCATGGCAAGGTGAACATTTGTGTTCAGCAGCATTGTGAGAGAAATTCTGTGATTACTGGTAACCATTAAATGATGTATATATGTGTTTTTTTGGTAGGTTGCCAAATGGCTGCTAGAATTCAGACCTGCTGGCTTTTGGTAATTGAACAATAAGCCAAATATATTTAGAATATGTATTACCTATATGAACTGTCACTAATGATTAGATGAACGAGGGAAGCCCAAGGTTTGAATTCCACTGACACACCTTGTGAGTTTGGGCACTTAAGCCTCCATTGCCTCAGGTACAAACTTACAGGCCAAAGCACAAAACTGGTGCTAGATGCTCACTGAATTGAATTTTTATGTGTTTAGTAGCGTTCCAACAAAGCACAGCTTTTGACATTTGATACAGAAAAGATAACATAAGAACATAAGATATGCCATACTGGGTCAGACCAAGGTCCATTAAGCCCAGTATTCTGTTTCCAACAGTGGCCAATCTAGGACATATGTACCTAGCAGTTTCCCCAAGGGACACAGGTTCCACAATGCTTGTATTGGTTCAAGCATTGATATCCTGGGTCCCTTCTTAATAATGGTTTATGGACCTTTCCTCCAGGAACTTGTCCAAACCTTTTTTAAACCCAGCTACATTAACAGCCTTTACTACATCCTCTGGTAACAAATTCCAGAGTTTGATTACACGTTGAGTGAAAAAATATTTTCTTTTATTAGTCTTAAATAGTTTACCCTGTAGCTTCATTGCATGCCCCCTAGTCTTTCTATATTCTGATAACGTAAACAATCGATCTACGTTTACCCGTTCCACTCCGTTCATTAATTTATAGACTTCTATCATATCTCCCCTCAGCCGTCTCTTTTCCAGGTTAAAGAGCCCTAACCTTTTTAGCCTTTCTTCATAGGAGCATCCTTCCATCCCCTTTACCATTTTGGTGGCTCTTCTCTGAACCTTTTCTAAAATCGCTATATCCTTTTTAAGATATGGCGACCAGAATTGCACACAATATTCAAGGTGAGATCTCACCATGGAACGATATAGAGGCATTATAATATCTTTTGTTTTATTTTCCATTCCTTTCCTTATCATACCTAGCATTCTATTTGCTCTCTTGGCCGCCGCTGCACACTGGGCCGAGGGTTTTAACATGGTATCCACAATGACGCCTAAATCTTTTTCCTGGGTGGTGGTTCCTAATGTGGAACCTTGCATCGTGTAACCATAGTTTGGGTTGTTCTTCCCTAGGTGCATAACCTTGCACTTGTCCACATTAAATTTCATCTGCCATTTTGATGCCCAGTCTTCCAATTTATCAAGATCCTCTTGCAATTTTCCACAGTCCTCTTGGGTTTTAACAACTTTAAATAGTTTTGTGTCATCTGCAAATTTGATAACCTCACTCGTTATTCCACTTTCCAGGTCATTTATGAATATGTCAAAAAGCAGCGGACCCAGCACAGATCCCTGGGGTACACCACTATTCACCTTTCTCCATTGGGAAAATTGGCCATTTAGCCCTACCCTCTGCTTTCTATCTTTTAACCAGTTCCTGATCCACAATAGTACACTGCCTCCTATCCCATGACTCTTTAGTTTTGCCAAAAGTCTCTCATGAGGGACCTTGTCAAAGGCTTTCTGAAAGTCCAGATACACAATATCAACTGACTCACCTTTGTCCACCTGATTATTCACTCCTTCAAAAAAACATAACAGATTAGTAAGACAAGATCTTCCTTGTCTAAAGCCATGTTGGCTGTCTCCCATTAGGTCATGACTATCTACATGCTGAGTAATTTTATTCTTTATGATGGTTTCTACCATTTTTCCCGGTACTGATGTCAGGCTCACCGGTCTGTAGTTTCCCGGATCACCCCTGGAACCTTTTTTAAAAATTGGTTTTACATTGGCGATCCTCCAATCTTCAGGTATTAGAGATGATTTTAATGATAGTTCACAGATTACTAATAGCAGGTCTGCAATCTCGTATTTCAGTTCTTTCAACACCCTTGGATGTATACCATCCGGCCCAGGTGATTTGCTACTCTTCAGTTTATCTAATAGTTGTAATACATCTTCCCGATGTATCAATATTTCCTTCAATTCTTCCGCACTTTTAAATACCACTTCAGTCATGGGTAACATCCCTACATCTTCCTCAGTAAAGACTGAAGCAAAGAATTCATTCAGTCTCTCCGCTATCGCCTTGTCGCCTCTTAGTGCTCCTTTAACCCCTTTATCATCTAATGGACCAACTGACTCTCTCACAGGTTTTTTGCTATGAATGTACTTGAAAAGGTCTTTACTTCGCGTTTTTGCTTCCGCAGCAAGCTTCTTCTCAAATTCTCCCTTTGCCTGCCTTATCAATGCCTTGCATTTGACCTGCCAGTGCTTGTGCTGTTTCCAGGTTTCGTCGTTTGGCTCTTTTTTCCATTTCCTGAAAGATGCTTTTTTGGCAACAACAGCCTCTCTGACCTCACCTTTAAACCATGCTGGCAGTTTTTTGGACTTCCTTCCACTTTTCTTAAAGCGTGGAATACAGCTGGTCTGGGCTTCAAAGATAGTATTTTTCAAAAACAGCCAAGCCTGATGTACGTCTTTAACCTTTGCAACTGCTCCTTTTAGTTTTTTCTTAACTGTTTTCCTCATTTTATCATAGTCTCCCTTTCGAAAGTTAAAATGTAGTATTGTGGATTTCCTTTCTATCCCACCTCCACTAATTAAATCAAAGGCAATCATGCTATGATCACTATTGCCAAGTGACCCCAACAACCTTATCTCTTGCACTAGATCTGGTGTTCCACTAAGGATTATGTCTAATATGGCTTCCCCTCTGGTCGGTTCATGAACCAGCTGCTCCAAGAAGCAGTCATTTATTTCATCTAGGAACTTTATCTCCCTACCATGTCCTGCCGTGACACTGACCCAGTTGATACTGGGGTAGTTGAAATCACCCATTATTATTACTGTGCTGTAACTTTTGTTAGCTTCCTTGATTTCTTTGAGCATTTCATCATCCATTTGGTCATTCTGGCCAGGCGCTCGATAGTACACCCCCACTGCCATTGCCTTCCCCCTTTTACATGGAATTTCAATCCATATAGATTCTACAGCAGATTTTGTTTCCTGCAAAACTTTAATCCTTTCTGACTCAATGCCCTCTCTAACATAGAGATCAACCCCCTCCACCAATTTGATCAGCTCTATTATTACGATATAGTTTGTACCCAGGTATCACAGTGTCCCACTGGTTGTCCTCCTTCCACCATGTCTCTGATATTCCAATCATATCTAACCTTTCATTTAGTGCTATATATTCTAACTCTCCCATCTTATTTTTTAGACTTCTAGCATTTGCATACAAGCATTTTAGAGAATGTATTTTATTCATATTAATTTGGCTATTGTTAGACATGGGTAATTTAGGATCTTTAAGCTCTGTCTGCTCCATACTTGAGGGCATTTGGGCTACATTACTCTTTTGTGGAACCTCTCTGCTTTTGGTAGTATCCTTCAAAGATACATTCTTCCGAACCATCTGCTCTTGGGCGACTGTCGGCTTTCCCCTAATATCTAGTTTAAAAGCTGCTCTATCTCCTTTTTAAAGGTTAATGCCAGCAGCCTTGTTCCATCCCAGTTAAGGTGAAGCCCATCCCTTCGGAAGAGCCCCTCCTTTCCCCAGAATGTTCCCCAGTTCCTAACAAATCCAAAACCCTCATCTCTGCACCATTGTCTCATCCACGCATTGAGAATCCGGAGCTCTGCCTGTCTTTTGGGTCCTGCGCGTGGAACAGGAAGCATTTCAGAGAATGCTACCCTGGAAGTTCTGGATTTCAACTTCCTACCTAAAAGCCTAAATTTAGCCTCCAGAACCTCCCTACCACATTTTCCTATGTCATTGGTACCAACATGTACCAAGACAGCAGACTCCTCCCCAGCACTATCTAAGACCTTATCTAGGTGGCGTGTGAGGTCCGCTACCTTCGCACCAGGCAGGCATGTTACCAGGCGATCCTCACGTCCACCAGCCACCCAGCTATCTACATGCCTAATGATCGAATCACCAACTATAACGGCTGTCCTAACCCTTCCCTCATGGGCACATGGCCCTGGAGAAACTTCCTCGGTGCGAGAGGGTTTTACATCACCTGGAGGACAGGTCCTAGTTACAGGATCACTTCCTGACACAGCAGGGTGATGCTCTCCTGTCTCGTGACCTCTCTCCTCCATGGCAACAGGGATGCTGCCAGACTGGAGGTGGGACTTCAGGACTATATCCCTGTAGGTCTCGTCTATGTACCTCTCTGTCTGTCTTATGCTTTCCAAGTCTGCTACTTTAGCCTCTAGAGAACGGACTCGTTCCCTGAGAGCAAAGAGCTCCTTGCACCTAGTGCACACGTAAGACCTCTCACCAACTGGGAGAAAATCATACATGTGACACTCAATGCAAAAGAGTGGAAAGCCCCCATCCCGCTGCTGGACTGCTGTCTGCATGTTAGTTTTAAGTTTGTGTTTAGATCTAAGTTCTTTACTTACTAAGGGTTGCTATGGATATTTATACTAATAAAACTGTACCTAATATGTGTAATATACCTTGTTCACCTGAAGCTTAACTAATCTCAGGTCCTTAGTGTATGACTGATTTGGGTAATGAGCTTCACCTGAGAGCACCTCCTGTCTTGTAAGATGTGTAAGTACCTATAAAGCTACGATTATCCCAGGGGAGGGAGGGAAATAACACTTATTAAAAGAGGGCTGCTACACAGTACCCTGTCTTGTGCTGCTGAGGTAAGCTATATTCTGATTTGATTTAAATTATAGCTCTTAGCTGCTGCTAGGCTCTAACTTCTTATGAAATTTAAACTACAAGCTCTCTTCTGGGTTCTAAATTTAACCAGAAAGCTCTCTTCTGTGTTTTAAATTTAAGCTAAAAGTACTTTGCTGATGCTAGGCCCTGAGTGACTATTAAATTTAGACTACAAGCTCTCTGCTGGGTTCCAAATGTAACCAGAAAGGTTACAGATAGGGTATGCAAATGAAGGACGTGGTAAGCGCTTGCATGCAAATGAGCCACCCATTAAACAGGGCACAAAATAGCAGTGTTAAACTAGGACAGCAGGCCAAATCCATGCGTATAAGAAGTCTGCGCTAGTTTGGCATGCTCTTCCAGAGAAACACGCATCATGTGCCTAATTTGCAAATCAGTCTCGGCAGTATTTTGATAGCATCAGGGGCAATTGCAACATTGGTAGAAGCCCTCAATGCCATCAAAATACTGTTGGGGAACGGTGCCCCAACAGAAAGACAATCCCTGGTGGCCCAGCGTCCCTGATCCCCCTACCCAAAAGTATTGTGATGGCACCAGGGACAATCGCGGCATCGGGAAAAGCCCCTGATGTCATCAAAATACTGCCGGGGGTCAGTGCCCCAACAGAAAGTGAATCTGTGGTGGTCTAGCAGCCCCTGAGCTCCCTATCCTCATCTGAAATAAAACTGAAATAACCTGGTAATCTAGTGGCCCCTCAGCCTCCACCCCCACCTGAAATATATATAAAAGATCCTAGTGGTCTAGTTGCCCCTGGATCCCCCACCTAAATAAAAATAAAACAAGCTGGTGATCTAGTGGCCCCTGAACCCCCTACCCAAAATTAAAATAAAAGAACCTGGTGATCTAGCGGCCCTGAATCCACCACCCCCCACCCAGTACATTAAAACTAGAGGAGGACTACCAAGGTATTTTGGAGCAATATGTGCTACCTAGTATCAAAATGCTAGATCTGGGTCAAAGTTCATGGGTCCTCCAGCAGGACAATGACCCAAAACATACATCCAAATACAAAAATATTGTTAAAAAGGAACAAACTGGCCAGCAATGAGTCCTGATCTCAATCCAATTGAGAACCGAAAGAGCTGTAATCTGCCATTGGTAAAAGGAATCCTGGAAACATTCATAAGCTGGATCAAATTGCAGTTGAAGAAAGGGAGCAACTACCAGCATACTAACATACAAAACTTATAGATAGCTACAAGAAATGTTTGGAGGTTCTCATCACTGCCAGGGTTATGCAACCAAATATTAGTGAAAGGTGTTATTAATCCTGTCCAGGTCATATTTAGGGGTTTTTTTTCCAGAAATTACTATGTCTAAATTGCACAGACATCTTTTTTTTTGTTGCATACCTTTGAACATACTATTAACATATTATGAAGACATACAGTTGGAATATTTCCAATTATTTCTCAAGATATTATACACAATATACCTAAAATGCAGGGGTGCCAATAATGTTGATCACAACTATATGTGTGGATGTGTACTTTACACGCTAGCATTTACGCCGCCTCCTGAGCAAGTGTAATTGTCCGTGGCTTCAATCTAGCAGCTATTTCTGCCAAATTTGTGCTAATAATTTATAAAGACGCATAAGTGCCTATGGGGTATGTTTACTAAATGGTGGTAAGGCAGCAGGTGTTATCGAGCGCTAACGGCAGCAAAAAGAGGTTTTCCATGCAAAAAAGGCTCTGTGAAGCTAGGGGGCATTCCGGCAGTAAGGGCGCAATGTGCCACATAATGCGCGCTAACAGGACATCGGGCATTAAGTTATCAAGCATGCACTGTAATGCCCGAAAACAGCCGTCACGTTATTGCTGGATAAGGGAGCCCCAGCAAAATCCAATGTAAAGGTGATGAATGGAAGGACAGGTGGGAGCTGAAGGGCCTGACAGATCCGTGGGCATCTGTCATACCAGCCAGTAAGTCTGATGAGCATGTGAGAGGAAGCCGTACCTCTGCACAGAGGGGATGCCCACGTAAAACACCATAATGTCAGTGTGTGGCATAGGATGGGGAAGACGTTTTTCCCAGCGGAGTCAGAAGTGGGGCAATGTGTGCTTTGAAAGGAGGACAGGGTAGTACTGGTGACATGAAGATCAGGCACAGGAGAGGTGTGTGTGAAGCATCCAAATGCGGAAAAGTGTACCTGGGTAGGTTATGGTGTAGCAGCCTGCATGAGAAGACATGACTGCACACAGCCAACAGAGGTGGATGGATAGGCTGAAGGAAGAATGGCAGCAGAGGAGAGGGTGGTCTGGAGTAGCAGCACCGATGTGCCATAGATGCCATCCCCAACATATTTGTACTATGTGGGAAAATGTGCGTCATTGCTACATGGAAGGCCTGATACCAGATATGTGGATCGCATGCCTGTCCCAGCAACACCAACCACCATACAACACCCTAGACAAATGTGCAGATAACAACTGGACAGGAGCCATGCAAACTGGGCAAATGATGCATGTACGGACAAGAGATGATACCTGCAGGCGGCTATCCGAGGGGTAGGATGTGTCCACATGTACTGCAGAGAGGTGATGGAGCCAAAGCTGTACAATCACAGTCATGATGTCATACATGACTCGTGTCTCACATGTAGGTTAGAGCTGTATGCATGTAGCCACCTGTTAGTATACCATTGTATCAGTGCAGTAACAATGTGGTACATCTTACCAACGAATTGGTAATATCTGATGATATACATGGACTGTAAGGACCTGCAGTCAGCTGAGCCATTAGTGGGTTAAGTGACCTGCTCAAGGTCACAAGGAGGTGTTGTCAGTCCATGAAGGTTGTGGCAGACATAAAATGTGACAGTAACACAGTCTGAAATGTCACATAAGGAGTGGTAGTGGGCCCTAAAACCTGGCACCTTGGCCCCCAAGCCATTGCCATAACCATAATGCCACGCCTCCAAGCAGGGGCCTGACATCTGCAGAGTGAACATGTCTGACCCCCTGCAATGGGCTGCAGCAGAGCCAATAAAGCCATGTTCTCAGAAGAGCATGACAGGGACTAGCATATTTGGTGACCCAAAGTGAAGCCAGAATGCATAACAAAGTAGAAAGATGGTGTCTGCAAGTCACAGCAGAGCCTGGACTGTTTCAGGCAGGGAAAGAACCTGAGTAACACACAAGTGCAAAATGTGCAAGTGGGAATCAATCCCTTGTCCCCTGCTTATGGAGGCATTGCACTAACAAACAGGTTACACCTCCACACCTCTCAACATAGTAATGTCTGCATTCCAAGAGCCTGCAGGTCCCTGGTCAAACTGTCTGCTGTGTGTGCCGGTATGGGTTCGGCCCTCTAGTACCCATGAGGTACTGCACACATGGAACAGCAGTCTGCAGCTGATCAGCAAATGGTGAATGCATTGATCCATCACATCAGCTCATACGATGAACTGACAATGTGTGCTCCCAAGCACTTAACAGCTATAAACCGTGCTACTGTGCAGTTTGAGCACTCACCCTGAGAGTGAAGAGGGGCCCCCCGTACATGGTCCCCAGAATGTGCACTGCTAGAGTTGGTCTTTGCCAGCTATGCTGCAGATCCACATCACTGCTAGCATGTGGAAGGTATTGACTGCAGTGTATTTTGTTAATCACCTTGTTTCCTGTGCAATTGCACCATGCTGTAGGTGCCAGTTACATCTAGGCCTTGTGTCCTGTCCCTGTTGGGTAGGGGCCCTATTAGAACAGTGCATGTCCCTACCTAGTATTAAACTGCTGTTGCCATGGACACCAATTCATTACCATAGGATGTAGTAAAAGCTGTTCGTGTCGCTGGGTTTCAAAAAGGTTTGAACAGGTTCCTGAAGGAAAGGTCCATAAACCATTATTCAAGGGGACCCGGGAAATCTACTACTTGCCCCACTACAGGCATTGTGAAACTTGTGTGCTTTATATGGAAACTGCTATGTGACCTAGATTGGCCACTGTTGGACACAGGATACTGGGCTGGACGAACCTTGGTCTGACCCAGTATGGCATGATATTATGTTCTCATGTGCCACCTGGGCAGCTGCCTGATATTTCTTGTGCACCAGCAACCCTCACTGCATGACCCATGTACCACCTCCTTTGCCCCATTTGCACCATCAACATAGTGCCCTTTCATACTTGGGCACCATGCTGTTGCTGCTAATGGAACACTACTATCACTGTCTGGGGCTCCCCTGTGTGTGGGAGCCTCAAACATTGCACAACATCTAAGGAAAGTGAAGGGTGTATTTACAGGGGAGCCCCAAATATTGCACACGTTTAAATAGGCTCTCTCCCCTCTAAATTCACCCTTTCTGTGAGATTTTACTTTGCGTTAGTGTTCCCAGCATTAAAGGGCTTTTAAATGCATCACGCAACAAGCGTTGAGGGAGCACATGCTTTTAACCTCACTCTCCACCCCATTAACACCCACTCTCTGCCTGCTGCACTCTCAACGCTGCTGGAGCCTTTAATGCCTGTTAAAGCAGTTGTTTTTTTTTGCAGTGTTAAGGGCGCAGGGGTGCCAATAACAGGCATTAACGGCACATTGACTCCCTTACTGTCCTTCAGTAAACATACTCCTATGTGTCTTTAGAAAATAGGCTCAAAACAGGTGCCTACGTGACCTTCTCACATAGGCAGCATCATACTGTGTAGAAATGCCTGGAACACGCCTCCTTTGAGGATGTCTAAAAGAATTTCTCACCAGCGCTTCCACATGGTAAAAGCACCAATTCTAAAATAATTGCTTATGTGTTCAGCACCATATACATGTGTAAACTCTCTGCATGTGCAAACGTCACATAAGCCTTCTAAAATGACCTTAGTGTGCCTGCCAAATTTTAGAGACCTATGGAGGGCAATTTTATGGAGATAACACAAGTTGCAACTGAGCATTTCATGCCTATTTTACAAAGTGAAGTGTGTGCACACTTTTCTTTATAAAATAGGGACTTACGTGGTGAGAGATGCGCATCAAATCTAGGTGCGATCACTTACACTAGCTCTTGGTCTGGAGTAAATGCCCATACCTAGATTTGTGAAAAACGCAGGTAAGTTACAGAATTTTATAACTTACCTGCATAAATTTGTGCTGTGCCCAAGCTCCACCGCTGTCCACACTCACACCAGAAGTGTACTCCATTACCTGACACACGTACTTAGAGAATATCACCGGCCTAAAATATATGCATTAAGGCCCATGTATGCATGTAAGTCAGTGAAAATAGGCATTGCGCTTTGATGGTGTTTAACTTTATGTGGCTCCTTATAAAATTATCTTCTTAGTGACTTCCCCCTTATGTCCAGGATGATATACCACTGTGTATGTCCTATGTAGTTATCATCATATCAACATCATGGCATCTTTTTCTATCCCTGCTGGCACACCATATGCAACATCCAAAGAGACATGAAAGCTATGGAAGTTTAATTGCTTTTAATTTCCGCCTCTCATGCCTGGACCATAGTTCCTAAATCATAATTGCTTGAAAACTGCATAATGCAGTGTAGAGACTACATGAATTTTGTAGCTAGGATCAGCAGCGCCATCTAGTGTCCCTACCAAGAATTGCCATAATTATACAGAACAGGACTGTTACTTTCTAGAATCCTGGGAGGTTCCCTCTGCCATCCATTTTTGGATGGGAGCAGACTCCCTTGAGGGGGTAAGCCCACTTCCTATAAAACCTCACCCAAAGGCAATTTCTTATCTTTTGACCCTCAGCCATTGCACCATGCATATCTAAGTGGGTGTTTTCCTTTACGGGCAGGTGCTTCTGGCACCCAGCCAGGGCAAGCATTCCACTTAAGAAAAGGTCTTCACCAACCATCGTAATCAGCAGAAGAAACTAAAGAGGCCTGGAGCCACTGCACAAATGCAGAGGGGTGGTCGGCCTGAAGATAGGGGTTCCTGCAGAGACCTGCAATGAAGCGCAAGATACAGAGAAAAACAACACCAAATACGAAGAAACATCAAGGTACTTAATTGAGGGGAAGTGACTCCTTTCAGTATCGGGGAACTGAATGCAAACATCCTCAAGCCCAAGTACTTTGAAAGAAGAAAGGGAGACAAAAGACTGATTCACTAACTATTTAAAGCTGGTTAATACTTTGAGTAAGGGTTGGAACAGGAGTAAATAATTGAGCGTGCAGATTTGTAGAAGGAATGGAGTAAACTATATTCCATATATTACCTGAAGAAATGAATCTACTGTAATATAGTTGTAGTCTTCTATTTGAAATGTTAAACTTTAAAGTTATTAATTAGTCATCCTAAATTTGAAGTAAACCCTTGGTTCAGAACTTCTGACCTGAATCTAATAAATGAGAAGTGTGTATGAAAGTGTATCAAGTGCCAAAGCCTTAAATAGTTGCTGCTACATAGCCTTTAATCTCCTCTCAAGTTTGAACCCTGACAATTAACACTCCAAGAGCTTAGAAAAACACTAGCTAATAGCTTTCTGAACTGGTGTGCTCCCTTGTCTGCCTAGCAATTCCACAACATCTGCTTGAACCACACAGAAGGAGAACTTACAAAAGGAAACACCAACATATTGATATTAAAAATCATTTATTCAGCCAACAGCAGCTCTGGCCACATCAGGGGCGGCTCTATAAAGAGGCAGAGTGAGGTGGCTGCCTCAGGCAGCAAAGTTTTTGGGGCAGCAAAAAATGCCCCCAAAAAAGCCAAGTGACTGCCACCTCACTCTGCCTTCAAGGTAGTGGACCAACTTTCGAAAAGAAAAACCCCTTAAAGCAAAATCACGGGGTCTTCCAACTCTGGCAGGCTTCTAAGGTTCCAGAGGATCCCATCCCCTCTGATGCTATTCGCATCAGAGAGAACAGAACCAGGAAGGACTTTCAAGCCTTGGACTCTCCAAAACCCCACGTTTTTCCTGGATGGCAGATGCTGGGCAATGGAGGGCAGGGACAGGAGAGCAAATGCTGGAGGGAAATGCAGGACAATGGGGGTGGAGGGACTGGAGGGCAAATGCTGGACATTGGGGGGAAATGGGACAGGAAGGCAAATGCTGGACAACAGGGTGGAGGGAAATGAGGGCAAATGCTGAACAATGGGGGTGGGGACAGACAGGAGGACAAATGCTGGACAACACAGGTGAGGGATAGGAAGGAAAAAGCTGGATAATGGGGGGAAGGGACGAGGGCAAATGCTGGAGGGCAAATATTGGACAACAGGGGAGGGACAGGAAAGCAAATGCAGGACAACAGGGGTGAGACATGAGGCCAAATGTTGGACAACACGGGGGAGGGACAGGATGGCAAATGCAGGACAATGGGGAGCAGGGACATGAGGGCAAATGCTGGACAATGGGGGGGAGAGGGAAAGGAGGGCAAATTTAGTGACAGGAGGGCAAATGCTGGACATGGGGGGGAGGAGGAAGAGAAATGCTGGACACCTGGGAAGGGGGAAGACAAATGCTGGACAACAGGGGAGGGGGAAGTAAGAAGACAAATGCTGGACTGGGGGGAGAAGCAGGAAGACAAATGCTGGACAACGGGAGGGGGTGAGGAAGAATGAAGATAAATGCTGGACCAGTGCCGGCACTACCCAGTAAGCTGGATAAGCACAGCAGGGGAACCAGATGTCAGGAGGGTTCCGTCACTAGCCACCTGCCCCCACTCCCCATTCAGGATTACCTGCAGAGCACTGTCTGCCCAGTGGAGAGCCTGCCCGCAGAACATGCTGCTCCTGTGAGCAGTAGGCTGCAAGAGGCTGCAATCGCTTCTCACAGTCTTGTGTCCCAGGGCAGGCTCTTCACTAGGCCGCTGGCGCTCCGCAAGTCATCCTTAATGGGGAGTGTGGGTGGGTGATCAGCAACGGTGCCCTCCTGACATCTGCTCCTGTGGACAGGCTCTCCGGCTCCCTCTCTGGGCCACAGTCATGTTTACACAGTCCCTGCCTGCAGGACATGCTGCTCCCACAGGCAGAAGGGTGTGGGAGGCAGAGACTGTGGCCCAGAGAAGCAGAGCCTACTCACGGGAGCAGCATTTCCTGCGGGCAGGGGCTGTGCAAGGCCAATTGTGCCCTGCCTCTCTGGGCTGGAATCATGGCTTGCACAGCCTCTACCCGTGGGACATATTGCTCCGGGGGTAGGCTCTGCCCCTTGTACATACAAAGAATGGACATGAAAGGGCATTGAAGGGGGGAGTTGACATGAGGGGGCATTGGGAGGTGGACGTGGATGGGCACAGGGATTTAGAAGGAAGATGCTGGGTGCAGGGGAGAATAGGGAGGCAGCGGGGAGAAAATTGAGGTAGGGGGCTAGAGAGATAGAGATACTGGATATGGAAAGGGGCATAGGGAAAAGCAAGGAGGGGAGATGGAGTGGTGATATTGGCCAGAGAGTTATAGGGAGACTATGGGAAAATGCTGGACTTGGGGGGGGGGGGGCAGAAGGGAGATGGTGGTAATAAGGGGAGAAGGAAATGCAGGACATGGGGGCAATCGGGAGAGAGATGGGAGAAGATGGACATGCGATAAAAAGGTTGAGAAAGACGGAGAGATGCTGGACATGGGAGTAACAGGGAGGGAATGGTATGGAGATGGGGTAGATGTTGATTGCAGGGCGACAGTAAGTGAGAGGGCAGACAAGGAAGGAAAGAGAGGGAAGAGGTACTGGATGGAGGGAAAAGAGAGCCAGAGAGAGAGAGAGAGACACTGGATGGGGCATGAGTGATATTAGGCATGGAGGGGAAAAGAGAGTGAGCAAAAGACTAGGGAATAATGGACCGGGGAAGGAGAGCTGGGGAATGGAAGGACTGGGGTGAAGTTTGAAAAGCGGTAGGTAGATGGCGTAAAAAAGAGGGAGATTGAGAAATGGATAGTAAAGAGCAGTGAAATCTGGGTGGACAGAGAGAGTGAGAGAGAGAAAGAAATAAAAGAAAGCTGAAAGGAAAAAAATAAATATCCAAGATGGAAGGAAGTGAAGAAAACAAGAAATGGCAGATGGACTAGAGAATGTAGAAAGAGAGCTAAGAAAAGACAGACGAAAACAGAAGCCTCAGATCGGGACCAGCATGATCAGAGAATAAAATGGTCAGACAACAATGGTAGAAAAAATAATTTTATTTTCAATTTTGTGATTGAACTTTGCAGTATTTTTATATTTTACACAGAATGGGGAACTACATCTCTTATTTCTCTGGTGTTGCTCCGCATGCGGACCTTGGCTTCTTGGGGTTTCAGTTTAATTTTTGTCTACATATTTTTATTTATTTTAGGTTATGGTCACTTATTCTGTACTTGGTGAGGTCTTTGGCCAGGTGTTCTGTTATCATGGAGTTTGTATGTAGAGATCTGTACTGTGGTATTCTTAATTGTTCAGCTTTTCAAATAAGTGTTGGATGTTCCAGGGCCCACTTGCAGTATTTACAGTGATGCTTATTTTGGGTAGACTCCTTATGTGAGTTTTGGAAGTTGGTCATGTTATGATATGGTAGATTGGCTCTATTTATCCTCCGTGACTTTGTTGTAGGGTTTTATATTCACAATATGGTACTGGAGAATGTTTGTTGTTGCATGTGAGATGACCAGAATTAGATTTTTCTTTTTTAGATATTGAGTTCTGTGGGTGAATGTCCTAGTTCTTCTCCACACCATTGTTGAGGGAGGGGGTTCTGTGAATGCAAAATATATGTTCAAAAAGAAAAAGCAAGAACCATAATGCAGTTTATAACAACAAAATAAAAATGTGTTATAATTTCGTTTTATAAACTGTGCTGTGGTTCTTGCTCTTTCATTTAGCTCCTTGGTGTGCAAACATCTTGCATTTCCTCCACATGATCTCATCGGCTTTTTGGTTTTGTTCAGTCCCTAACTGGAGTTTTGAGAAAGTCGTCCCCCCCCCCCCCCCACACACAACTTGAGGGGAGGGCGCCATCTCATCCCTCGCCGCAGGCAGCAGATTGCCTTGAACTGCCCCTGGGCCACATAAATGCTATTTAAAAACAACCCACAGCAATTCTAGGGTTAAATTTGTCCACCTTAATCATAGAATTGGTCAAACTTATGCATCTGGAAACAGGGCCGGCCCGTCCATTCTGTGAGAATGTTGTTCGCACAGGGCTCCGTGCTTCAGGGTGCTCCGCGCCAATAACATCTCACATTCGGCACCAGCAGGATCGGCTTGAGAGGGAGCCGGAGAGGCCCCGGCTCACCTCTGACAGTCGCTGAAGTGAAGAGCGCCTTTTTTTTCACTTTGGCAGCTGTGCTGTAGTATAGGCCGCTGGCATGCCGGGAAACAGTACATTTCTTTTGACCTCTTGGTGCGCCAGCAGCCTATACTAAAACACAGCTGCCGAAATGAAGAAAAAAGGCGCTCTTCACTTCAGCGGCTGTCAGAGGTGAGCCGGGGTCTCTCCAGCTCCCTCTAAAACCCAGTCAGACAGCTGTGAGGCTCTTTTTTGGGGGGGGGGAGGGCTAGGACTGGAAATAGCTGATGGAGGACTAGGGCTGGAAATGGGCTGAGTCGGGGGGGCTTGGACTGGAAATGGGCTGATTGGGGGCTAGGATAGGACTGGAAATGGGTGATGGAGGGGCTAGGATTGGAAATGGGCTAATGGGGAACTAGGGTAGGACTGGAAATAGCTGAGAGGGAGGGCTAGGAATGGAAATGTGCTGATGGGGGAGACTGGACTGGAAATGGGCTGATGGAGGGCTGGGATAGGACTGCAAATTTATTTATTTATTTAACTTGTTTTAATATATCGTTTTTCTATGTGGCAAAATGGTTTACATGGAACAAAACAAAATGGTTTACAATGAACAGACTGAAAACATATACAAGCAACTATAATCAGTAACAACTAACTAAAAACAGCATTTGACATAGGGAGTGGAAGTGAACCAGGGAGATATGGATTTGAGCTTATGTTACAAAATGCTATGAAATAGAGAGGGATTGGGGACAGAGTGGGGGGGGGGAAGCGAGCAAGGGGTTGGGGTGGGGGGGAAGAAGGAATGCTTGCAATATATCAAGTATGTGAGAAAGGGGGGTTATGGGGGAGGGGAGATGGGAATGGTGTGTGTGAGTAGAGGATGCTCTTGCTGGGGGCTGGTTGTGGTGGATGTGCCATAGTGTTCTTCAAAGAGGAGTGTTTTCAAGTGCTTTTTGAAGAGGGTGGGGGATTGGATACAGTGTAAGGTGGGAGGGAGTTGGTTCCATAAGGTGGAAGCATAGAATTCAAAGTTCATTGAGGTTTCTTACGGATTTGTATTGGTGGGAGGAGAAGATTTGACGCGTTCTGTTGATGGAGTCTGTTGCTTTCAGGATGTTTGATTAGTGATTGGAGCTGCTTGACAGAGGTATGGAAGAAAGCTTTGTGAGTGATGGTGAGTATCTTGAACTTGATTTGGGATGCAATGGGGAGCCAATGAAGAGATTTTAGAGTAGGAGTGATATGAGAGCGTCTAGAGACTCCAGCTAGAATGCGCGCAGCAGTGTTTTGGGCGAGTTGTAGAGGATCAGTGGAGGCCTTGGGAAGTCCGTGGAGGATGGAGTTACAGTAATCAAGTAGTGGTGTGATGGAGGCTTGGCAGACTCTGTGGAAGCTGTCAGGTGATAGGAGAGGGCATAGGTTGTGGAGAATTTGGAGTTTGATGTTTTTGGTGACATTCATAATGTAAGGTTGAAAGTTTAGATGTTGGTCCAGGATAATGCCAAGATATCTGTTCTGAGATTTGACTTGTATGTCTGTGCTTCCGAGTTTAATACTTGGAGGAGGAGTGAAGTTGAGGTCTCTGGAAACATGAAGAATCTCTGTCTTGTTGAAATTTACTGCAAGGTTGTGATGCTGTGGCCATAAAACAATTTATTTAAAGCAGTCACTGAGACTAGAGTAGTCAGGGGAGGAGGTGTAGAATGGAGTGAAGATCATTATGTCATGGGCATAGAGCTGGTAACCGACTTTGAATTTCTGAATGATGCAGCATAGGGGCCTGACATATATTTTGAATGGGAGGGAGGAGAGGGTGGAACCATGAGGGACTCCTTGGGTAAAAGTGTAAGATGCTGATGATTGGTTGCCAAGCCTTACCATTTAGGTTCGCTGGAACAGATAGGAGTTGATCCAATTGAGCAGGGCACCCTGAACACCAATAGTGTTGGTAAGTAGGGTTTTGGCACTGTGGTAGGGGTGAAAGCCATGTTTACTGTGGTCGAGTGGGGCAAATCTGTCAACATATTCCTGAAGTTGAATTTGAACTGCTTTTTCAATAATTTTGAAGAGGAAGAGTATGCTGGCTATAGGTCTGTATGATGCAGGAGAGTTGGCGTTGAGGTTGAATTTCTTCAGTAGGGGTCTCACAGAGGCTTATTTGAGAGCAGGTGGGAGGTAAGCTTGGGTGAGTGAGGTATGAAAGATGGTAGAGATGAATGGTAGCATTGTGGTCTTCGTTAGCTTGATTCAGGTTACTGAGCAGGGGTTGAGAGGAGAGATAGTGCCATTAATGTAATTGATGATGTTTAAAAGCTCTTCATGGGGGACATCTCTGAATGTCATCCATGCTGTGATGGAGGAAGCTGAGGAAGTGGAGAGAGGTATGATGAGGGTGGGAGAGCCAGGAAGTTTGTGTTGACATATTAGGAAGTCAGCTATTACTTGAGGATGGATGATGTCCTTGTGATGAGGCTGAGATGGATCATTTGTGAGGGATCTGACAATGTTGAATAGCTCCCTTGGCTTGTTTATGGAAGATGTTGTTGTGGTATTCGCACTTGGCATTGAGGGTGTTGTTGGAGTAGGCTATATGTTGGTCTAGGTAGATGGCCTGAAGTTGTGGGTCCTTAGAGTTTCTCCATCATCACTCACGTTTTCAGAGGGAACGTTTCTGTTCTCTGAGGAAGGTTGAGTACCAAGGAGCATGAGACTGATGGGTTTTGGAGGAGAAGCATGGTGGAGCTTTAGCAGCTTCAGTGATGGTGGTGTTCCAAGACTACCAGTGTATCGAGGTCAGAGTGGAGAAATGCTTGCTTCAGGGTGGGGATGGTTATTGAATGAAAGATGCCTTGTTAAAGTTTCTGAATCTTCTTGTAGAAGGTGGTTTGGGATGGGAGATGTTTGGGCAGGGGGGTAGGTAAAAAACGTTATTATGTGGTAATCAGACCATGGGACTGGGATGGATGTGGGGGAAAAGGAGTGTGGAGAGGAGAGTAGGTTATTAGGGAGGAAGAGTAAATTAAGGGTGCCACCCTTCAAATGAGTTGAGGTGTTGATTAATTGCATGACTTGCAGATCATCCATGGCTTGAAGGAAAGTGTTGCTTTGGTTGACATTAGCTGAGGGAAGACTGAAGTCACTAAGCAGAATAAAGTGTTGTTGGTGGGAATCGTGAGAACATGCAGCTTCAAGAAGTGAGTCAACTTGGTCTGCATTATGATGGGGTGCCCTATAGACAAGGCAGATGGTGAATTGCTTATTGCTTATGATGAGGGTATCCAGGCCATGGGTGGATGTTGTGCTCGTAGTGATGAAGTTGAGTTGCTTGTTTGATAGAATGCAGACTCCACCGCCTCTGCTATTGGATCATGGGCAGTTGTGGATGTTGTGAGTGCTGGTATTCAGTTGATTGAGAAGGACATTGTCGGTTTCAGTAAACCAGGTTTCTGTGATGCAGAGGAGTTCTATGCATCAT
Organism: Ichthyophis bannanicus; assembly: GCA_033557465.1. NCBI lineage: Eukaryota > Metazoa > Chordata > Amphibia > Gymnophiona > Ichthyophiidae > Ichthyophis > Ichthyophis bannanicus. The sequence goes on from CM066032.1 coordinate 628,517,005, forward strand.
TAGTAATGTGGTCAGCAAGAGTTTGTAGTTTATTGCGGGTGGAGCGAGCATTGATCAAACTGCATTAGATTGTGTGGACATGGTGGGTGGTGTGTGGGGTGAGTAATTCAGTTTGGGATGAAGTGGGGATATATAGGAGGCGGGGATGTCTCTTGTATTGGTGGCTGTGCTGTGTAGTTAGAGGGTATGATAAGCCTCGGAAGGTGAATGATTGGGATAGGGAAGGGGAGGGTGAGGTAGGTCAAGATGCAATGAGTAAAGAGGGAGGAGAGGTATAAGAGTGCTAGCTAGCTAAGCAGGAGAGGCATGATAGAATGATATTCTTTAGAGGGGGTTTTAAGTAGTACAGATGATGATATGGGTTACAGCAGCGTTTAAAATGCGAAGAGATACATTAATGCCTAGGATGCAATGAAATATAGTAGTGCCAAAAATGTAATGAACTACAGCAGTGCCGAGTATACAGTGAGTTACAGTAGTGCGTAGGATGCAATGACTTCAGCAGTGTCTAAACAGAGTTTAGGGTGCACTGAGATACAACAGTGTTTAAGATGCAATGAACAGCAGCAGTGCCTAATATGAAATGAGTTACAATAGTTCCTAAGGCGCAATAATATACAGCAGTGGCTTAAATGCAATGAGTTACAGTAGTAACTACGATATAGTGAAAAATATCAGTGCTTAAGTTATCATGTGATACAGCGGAATATAGGATATTGTGATAGGGCTGAAGCTAGTGAAGCTGTGAATTTGGAAAAAAACGCTGTCTTTCACAAAGCAGCTGACTTGCAGGAGCTGCAATTGCATAGCAACACAGCTAGAGGGAGCAGACACGAACCTGCAGAGGCTGAGCGAACACACCCAAGTACTGATTATGCAGGGACTAATCAGATGCACCTGAAGAGCAGGCCAGGAAACTCAAGAGGAGAACGGCTTTATAAGCAGAGAGCTGCAGCCAGACTAAGGGGGGGGGAGAAAGAGGAGAAGAAGCCAGGATCCAAGGGAGAGAGACTCCAGGAGAAGCCAGGATCCAAGGGAGAGAGACTCCATGCCTAGAGGGAGGCCTGAGCTCACCAGAAGGATTGAGAAAGGAACTTAAGGAAAGGTCCTGACAATGGAATCCCCTATGCTGAGAAGCAGAGAGGCCTGGATTAGTTACCTGGCCATCCCAAGCTTCAGGGACGACGAGCAGTGCCCAGGAGACTCACAGAAACAGTCTGTCAAGGAGACCGTATCCAAGGAAGGGTACCTGGTAAGGAAAATACCAGCAGCACCGACTTCAGGAAGCCAAGGTACAGTGGTACTTTAATTCTAAAAAGAGACTTAGCTCCTAGAAGGGCTTTTGAATCAGATAACCATTCTGAGAGGAATGAAAGAAGGCAGGAGTTCTGGAAGCCACGCCATAGAGGCCTAAGAACAAGCCATGCTTCCTACTTGAAAAACCTTGAACAGCCCAGCTGGAGGATAGGTGAAGGAAATACTCATTTGCAAACTATAGCAGCCAGGGAGAGCTCAAATACAGGAGAAAGCACAGATGAGCTGGAACCCATGCAAGTGGAGCCTGAGGATTTAGAAGCATAGTCACAGGAGGAATTAATGGACTGCTCTATTTGTATTGCGGGAAGCCTTGAGTCACTCCCAGAGCTATATTTTACCAGAACATGCACTAACAATGATTTTGCTTACATTGAGCTAAAGGAGAGCTGGTTTATTTGTTTCACTCTGAAGTTTAGAAAACCCTTTATATTCTACAAGGAACTGTGAAGCCTTTAACAGTTTTACTTGTTTAATTACACTTTGGCACAAACCTGAAAATAAGGAAAACTTTACTTTTGTTACTTAGCGAACCTTAGTGCTAAAAGGGAAATAAAAGCTTTTTGTTTACCCTCTACTTGGCATCCACAACTCATTTCTATAAGGAGAAAGGACTACAAGGACCAAGGTGCATCTTGCCCAAAAGAGTCTTTTACTTCTACAATTGATTTAAATGCACAACCTGCCCCTGCAGCTACCGGCCACCATGGGGGGGGGTGACAATATGTTGCAGTACAGTAATGTTAGCAAGATAACTGCAGGGTTTGATAATAGTATGTAGCAATAATGTATTGCAACAATATTTGAGGTATAGAGAAGCATAGAGTAATTAGCAACAAAATAGAGTACAATGGAGACGGTGTTGTGATAAATAAACAGTACATAGGGTGGGATATCCTCAATAAGGCTGGATGATCTGGGTGAGTGTCGGCGTACTGATAAAGCAAACTTCGTATGAGAATGAGGGAGCTCAGTTAAGAGGTATAGTTGATGAGGGCAGAAAAGCAGCGGAGAGAATATTGACTGTGAGGGCATATATTGTTATGCAAGAAGAACTTATGTGGGGTATATTGGAAGTGAAGGGCTGCATTCAATGCCTCAGGTCCCCACCTAAGGGCCATACTGAGTCGTGTGGGAGTTTTAAACATGCAAGCAGCCTCCTGATTGGTCCTGGTGTGGAGGAGCAGGAGAAGCTCACCTACCTGCTCCTTTTCAGCGGCACTGATCAGATGGAAGAGGAGAAAATGGTGATGATGGTTTATGGGGGAGGCTAGAATTGGAAATGGGCTGATGGAGGGAACTTGGACTGGAAATGGGTTGATGGGGAGCTAGGATAGGACTGCAAATGGCTTATGGGGGGGCATGGATAGGACTGGAAATAACTGATGGGGGCTGGGATTGGAAATGGGCTGATGGGTGTGCTAGGACTGAAAGTGGGCTGATGCAGGGGGATGGGATAATGGGACTAGAAGGGAGCGGATGCTGGGTGGGGCTAGAACCAGAAGGGAGCTGATGTTGGGGGAGAACTAGAAGGGGATGAGGCTGGGGGAATGAGGATGGAGAGCGGAAAATATATTTTGTGTGGGAGGGAAGAAAAATCTACGATTGGCTGGGTATTGGAAGAGTAAGTGGGGATTGAAGATGGAAGGATGAAATTTGAGTGGATGAAAAGGGAATAAAGAAAGAAATGGAGGAAAGAGCAAAATGGGAAAGATCAGTATGTTAAAGCAGATGTAGAGAGAGAATGGAAAAAAACTAGAAGATAGAAGAAAGGACAAATGGACAACAGACAATGGAGAGTTAGCCGAAGACATGAAGAAACCAGAAGAAAGTAACTGGAGCAATTGCAACTGAAAAATAAAATGCTCAAACAACAAAAGGTAGAAAAATACTTTTGTATTTTGAATTTATTAGCTGGAATATGTCAGCTCTGGGAAATGTGCATTGCTAATGTTTTTGCATTTTTGTTTAATTTATAGTTTTATTTATCCAATGTTATTGTACAATCCAAGTTTGGCTTTTAAGGTTCCCAGTTTAATTATTATTTTTATATTTCTAAATTGTGATCCCTTGTTCTTTGTTTGGTGACGGTCTATGTTCTACATGTGTAACCGAGCCTTTTTGGTAGGTAGGGTTTGGTGCTTTGTGAATCCTGGTAGAGCTGTTATGATACGGTGGGTTTGCTAAGGGTTCTAAATGGGCAGTGTTTATAGTACTTCCTAAGTACCTGACGGTTGGTACTGGAGTATAGTAATGTAGAAATCTGGTAGTCTTTCTTTATCCAGACACTCATTAAGAGGCATGTTTACTAAAAGTTAGTGCACATTAACATTATGCAAATATTTATGCAAATGAGGCCCCGCAATGAGTTTCCATACATGGCCCTGCACCCCCGTCGGGCCACCCCTGTCTGGAAAAGAGGAGTGGTTAGTGGCAAAATTCAGCCATTGAACATGCAAATTTATGGGGCCAATATTCAGCCTTGTCAGTTTGTGTTTTTAAGCACTGGTCACTATGACTATAAAAAAATATTCAGTTATTCAGCATCAGTATCTGGACAGTGGTGGGTGCTGAATATCCTGATTCTGTGCTGACCACTGATGCTAACTGAATAAAGACAGGAAAGCATTTTAACTGTCCTAACTTAATTATCCTGAATATTGCCACTAAGAGAATAACTCTAGGGACCACCCTTTTTCCACCCATGGATTGCCCAGGCACTACCCAGACAGTGGCAAGGCAATCAGACAGAATATTCAGCAACACTATCCATACAGTGTTGCTGAAATATTCCTCTCAACGGCACTTATCTGGTCAGCAACACCTACTAACTGAGAAGTGCATTTGAATATTGATCCCCTATATGTTCAAGTGCCAATAGGTAGAAGGCAGAAGTAGAAGTGTTGTTGAAACACACATATAACTTTGAATAGTCAGTTATGGGGGTTATTTTAAAAGCACTACGCATGATTTGGACATCTGCAAATGAGCATGTAGACATCCAAATCACAGAGATAGCTCTAGAGACATTTTAGAAGCTGTGTTTGTGGATGTCCCCAGCATTAGGACATCCAAGTCTGAACAGGGGTGCATTGCAGGTGTGGTCATTCCTATTGTAACCAGTTCAAAAAAAAAATAGCATACATTTATTTATCTGGGATACTGGGGGTCCCAAGGAGGTTGCCTTGGTTTTTTGTGCCGAGGTACTCTGCAGCAAGTGTAAACAGGAAGAAAAAGGCATCCGTTTTAAAATAAAGAAAAAAGAGTTAGGGAAGTGTTAGCTGGAAAGCAGTCTATAAAAAAATTAAGGAGTTGGGGTTTTGGTGCTGCTGTGAGCCAATAGTGCAGGTGACTGTAAAATACTTAAATAAATGTAAGGGCCATTGAGCTGGAGGAAGCATAGCTAGTTTTGATAACTAAATTACTAGTCCCTTTGTGGGACTGATCAGGCTGCTGCAGCTGATGTGTTTCTTTAGCTTGTCAGGGATTTGATTTCAGCAGGGGAATAGCAGTCTCGGAGAGAGAGAGAGACAACCTGGGAGTTTTGTGCTGGGAGCTTTGTTGAAGTTGCATTAATAGAGTCCCTGGTTTGGGACTGTCAGGGGAGGAGGAGCTGGAGTTTAAAACAAAATCATCTCATTTTTACTGTCTGGGAAGAAAAAGAATGGGGGGTTGACTTCCCAGGGCCCTGGGGGGGGGGGGGTCTAGAGTCTCATTTTTGGAAAAGATCGCTACAGTGGGTATTGAGAGGCTTGAAGGAACCAGATTAACTAATAAAATTTAAAGTTTATATAGGAAGTGTTTGAAGGCTATGTGAGTGTTGAGCATGCACAGTAGGGTTACAGCATGAGCTTACAGGTGCTGAAGCAGTGCAGGGACCAACTGAGATGTGTTTATTCCCTGTTTCTTAGGGAAACAGACTGTTCTGAAGCTGCAAGGCTGTCCCTAACAAGACAAACATGTCGACCATTATGCTAATTTGTACATAGTGTATATAGTTCACCCGTTCACCATGTTAATTTTCCCTGTTCTTTGTAAATGTCAATGTTAGACTCTTTCTACATTGCACAATTCTGGTTATTTGTAAACCGCGCTGATGATAAATAGTGCGGTATAGAAGAATTACAAAAAAATAAATAAAAAAATTGAAAGGCAATGTCAGGAAATACTTTTTCACTGAAAGGGCGGTGGATGCCTGGAATGCCCTCCTGATGGAAGTAGTTGGGGCAAATACAGTGACGGAATTCAAAATGGCATGGGACAGACACAGTGGAGCCCTTTACAGCAACAGGATAAAATCAAAATAAACTTAACTAGTTAATTTCTCAACAAACATGGGTGTCCTACACAGAGTGGTGGGTTCACCCCTAAAAAAAGACATGGTGTCCTGCACGGAGCGGCAGGTGCACCTACTCTTGCCATCTTACTGGGCAGACTAGATGGACCATGCTGTTCTTTATCTGCCATCATTTACTATGTTACTATGTTAATATGTTTTAGGAGGCATATTTTATTTAACAGAGTTAAAAAACTAATACCATCTGAAAGTGTTAAAAATACCTTAAAACTGCCATTAGGTGTATTATGAGGCTCATGTTCTGTAAAAACATCTGTAAAGTACTGAATTTGGTGTCCGATGGACTATTTGGTGCTGCCATAGGAACACTCATTTCTGGACTGAGATGGAGCTGAGTATATCTGTTCTTTTCCAGTTAGAGTGTGTGATAAGGAAGCTTATCATAGTTCAGGAAGGAGCTATAATAGAGGTGAATTGGTTCTGAACAAGCAACCTGTCTTTTCTGGTAGAAATAATAAAACAGAATGTTTCCATAAAAGACTACCAGTCCCAGAATGCACCAGGTTTCCAACAGCCACTAGAAGAGATGAAGTGGGGAAACGTGTGTTCAATCAGGAGAGCTATGAGGTAATCCCCAAGCACTCATCTCCAAGGGCAGGGCTTGATTCAGCACAGCTGCGCTGTGCTAGGGTGGAGCATCCCTCTAAACAGGTTAAAAGTAAAGCCTATTCTACACAGCAGAATCATCATAATCTTCATGATCATCATCATCAGCAGGAGCAGAGGCAGCAGAGGCCAGAGCCCACGGACAGAGAGAGCAAGAAACACTTTAGAAGAAAGAAGAGAGAAGCATCTTGGAGGTCTAAAGGAGTCCATAGCAGTACGTGTGCTGGGAGGCATTCCAGAGGCAAGCATACCCCATTGGACTGGAGGAAACCAGAGGAGTGGGGTTGCAGAGCCAGGAATCCCCGGACGGGACCTGTGAGGGAGACGGCTGCATTTGGAAGGGGCCCTAAGACCAGTGCAAGAAGGTATGTGAAGAGAGACCCAGTGTCCAGGGATCTTGATTGGAAGGCTGGACATAAGAACTGGACTACATACTGGCCAGGATATTTGGAGAGGAACCCTAACATCAATGGAAGCTCAGGTATGAACACTGATCTATGCCCTAGCTTTTCACTTGGAAGACAACAGGGAAAAAAGTATTGTCCTGAGAGTGCTCCATTAAGAAATTCCTCTGTGCCAATCCATGATATTGATTCTATGATAGTTGAAGAAGAAGGAAATATTGTAAATGAACAGTGTGAATACATGGATTGCTCTCTGTCTAAACTTCTGTGGTAATGTACTTTTACAAAATACAACAACCATCACAAAGAAATATAAACTTGTTCTTTGATCTACTCAGAAAAGCTTTTGAGCAGGATTTGAGCCACGTTTAGAAAGTAAACCAGCCAAGAGGCTTGCAGCTGGTTAATTGTTAGCAATTGAGCCTTGCTTAATTGCCTGTGAGCTCTGAAGAGACACTTCTGGGTGTGTGTGAAAATACCAGAAGTTAGCCTTGAAAAAGAACAGTTTTTCATTACTTTGTGGGTTTTGTTTGTTTTTGAAGCACTGCTAAAAAGATATTAGCAGGAGCCCACAGAAAAGACCTTTCTGTTCCCATCAAGGTCTTTATGATTTGATTTGATTGCTTAAGAAGTTCAGTTGTTGTTTTTCCTGATTTTGTTTTTCTAAGTATAATACTGAAAGCAAGTATCCTTTCTGTGCTACCAAGCAAATCTGTGTTGGGAGAAATAACCCCATAAATAAAATATATTTTCTTTGCTTTACACTCGAGCAAGCACAACTAATTTATTTGTGAACGGCTGATTCTGGTATGAATGGACTACATTTCCCACAATCCTTTGCAAGTCATATTAATATTTGCCTTTGCCAAGACTGTGGACATTCTCACCCAGCGCCCCCATTTACAAGTGATGGGGTCAATCACTGAAGAAAGAGATTGAGAGTGAGAAAGAGGGGTACTGAGAGAAGTTGATTTGAAGAGGTTTTAAGTCATTTTGGTAGGAAAAGGGAGAAAAGGGGTGGAAACAGGTAAGAGAAGCTACTGTAATGAAAGAATTTATTGGACTGATGTTTTTGGAGGCACACAGTAATCTGAGTTTCCTTCAGGAAAACTTTTGAGAGGGTAGTTCTGTCTCAGACGTTTGGGATTATTTGTTTTCCCCTTTAAGAGAGCATAATAACATAAGATATGCCATACTGGGTCAGACCAAGGTCCATCAAGCCCAGTATCCTGTTTCCAACAGTGGCCAATCTAGGTCAAAAGTACCTAGCAGTTTCCCCAAAAGACACAGGTTCCACAATGCTTGTATTGGGTCAAGCAGTGATATCCTGGGTCCCTTTTAATAATGGTTTACGGACCTTTCATCCAGGAACTTGTCTAAATCTTTCTTAAACCCAGCTACACTAATAGAATGCTAGGTATCATAAGGAAAGGAATGGAAAATAAAACAAAGGATATTATAATGCCTCTGTATCATTCCATGGTGCGACCGCACCTTGAGTACCTTGTACAATTCTGGTCGCCATATCTTAAAAAGGATATGGCATCATTAAAAATACTTAATTAAATATAAGGGCCATTGAGCTGGAGGAAGAGCCACCAAATGGCAAAGGGGATGGAAGGATACCCCTATGAAGAGAGGCTAAAAAGGTTAGGGCTCTTCAACCTGGAAAAGAGACGGCTGAGGGGAGATATAATAGAGGATTATAAATTAATGAATGGAGTGGAAAGGGTAAACATAGATCAATTGTTTACATCATCAGAATATAGAAAGACTAGGGGACATGCAATGAATCTACAGGGTAAACTATTTAAGACTAATAAGAGAAAATATTTTTTCACTCAACGTGTAATCAAACTCTGGAATTTGTTATCGGAGGATGTAGTAAAAGCTGTTTGATCTCTTGGCCGCCACTGCACACTGGGCGGAGGGTTTTAACATGTTATCCACGATGACACCTAAATCTTTTTCCTGGGTGGTGCTCCCAATGTGTAACCTTGCATTGTGTAAGCATAGTTTGGGTTTTTCTTTCCTAAGTGCATAACCTTGCACTTGTCCACATTAAATTTCATCTGCCATTTTGATGCCCAGTCTTCCAATTTATCAAGATCCTCTTGCAATTTTCCACAATTTTCATGGGTTTTAACAACTTTAAACAGTTTTGTGTCATCTGCAAATTTGATAACCTCACTCATTAATCCCTTTTCCAGGTCATTTATGAATATGCCAAAAAGCAGCGGACCCAGCACAGATCCCTGGGGTACTCCACTATTCACCTTTTTCCATTGGGAAAATTGGTCATTTAGCCCTACCCTCTGCTTTCTAGGAGTGACCTAGTGGTTAGAGCAAGGTACTTCAGGCCAGAGGATCAGGGGTTCAAATCCCACTAGAGGACAGCAACCTTGGGCCAGAAGTACTGGGGTTTCTAGTCCCACAGGTGCTCCTTGTGGTCTTGGGCAAGCCACTTAACCCTCCATAGCCCATGTTCCCTGTAAAATAATTATCTCCAAGTTATAATGCACCGTTCAATGTAATTTCAGTTTGTTCAATGTAAACCACCTTGATATCATGAAAGGCGGTATATAAGAAATGTTAAATAAATAAATAACAAGCTCCTGATCCACAATAATACACTCCCTCCTATCCCGTGACTTTTTAGTTTTTCCAAAACTGACGAGGCCGCGGGCAGGGTCCCGGCGGCTGACCCTAACCGGGCGCGCGGCCGGTGCAGGGATCCTGTGCGTGGCCACGTCCGATTTAAATTCATTGGCTCCCGGTGGATGCAGCCGCACGGGAGCCAATCAGGGAGGATCATACAGCGTGGTGGGTGGTTTGGGCCCAGCAGGCAGCCTCCGCGTGGTCATTCATGGCGAAGGCTGCTCGGGGGTGCCGGCTTCTTCTCTCCTCGCGGCACGAGCTCTCCCCTGCCGGAGTCCGCCTCGCGCCCCGGCTCGTTCTGCTTTTCTTCCGGTGTGAGCAGCCATGGCCAACTCTGCAGCGAGGTTAGAAGCTGCCGCCGCTTCCCGGAGCTGTTTCGCCCTGCGGCCCGTTTCCGGGCATCTCACTGTGAAGGAGGTGGAGGGCGAGTGCCTGTGCCGGTGTCTGCAGCAGCTACAATAGTAAGTGGTGACCTGGTGGGGTCGAGGGGGAAGGGCGCTCGACGTGCGCCGGCTCCAGTGCCTGGCTGGTGCATGCTAGCCTCGGGGAGAAGGGGGGCAACTGCCGACAGCATGCCTGTGGTATTTCTACTGAGGCTGCTCAGCGCATCACCCGGTCTGATTGCGATCTTCTCCCCGTGCCACTGTCGGGGAGAGTGCGGGGGGCTGGTTATCGGTGTCGGGGGCCCCTATAGGTGCTGCCATCGGGTGGGGAGGGGGCCGGCGTGGGGGTGGGCGGTGCGCTGGGGCTCCTTCCTCAGTGGGCCCGGCGGGCTAGAGGTGCTCAGCTCTGGGGGGTTGGGTGGTCGGGGGGAGACTATGGGGGGGTGGGGTGGTGAATGGTGGGTGATTTGGGGGGGGAGCTGTGGGGAGCTCAGGCAGGTGGGGGGTTGGCAGCTGGGTTGGGGGGCAGTAGGGTAGGGGGTCACCTTGCTATGGCTGGCTGGTCTCCGGTTTGAGGTTATTGGGTGGGGGATGGTAGGCCTTGGCCTGGGGAGCACTGGCTTGGGGGGCGGGAGGGATATGTCGGGATCGGTAGGGTGGGCACTGGCCCTATGCATGGTCTCCGGTGGTTCCCTCCCGTCCCTTCCCCCCCCCCCCCCATTTTTGCTTATGTTTCCACAGGGGCCGGTGCAGAGGGCAGGGGAGCGGACACGAAGACAGGTGCTGCCGCGGAGGCGTCTGGTGTGAGGCACGGGAGACGGCACAGGCCAGCGCTGAGTTCAACCAGCTGGAAGCCAGGACTGCTGCTGCTGTGGCCACAGAGGGTCGCGAGATGGGTGAGTGGTCGGGCCCACCGGGCGGGGGATCGCCAGGTTAGATAGAGCTGAGGGGGGGGTTGGGTGAGAAAGAGCAGGCGGCGTCATGGCTCGGTGTCGGCCTTCCCCTCCTCCTCGCGTGATTCGTTGTTGGCAGCTGTGGGTGAGCTGCTGAGGAGGGGGTCGGATAGCGCAAGGGTGGCGGGGCCTGGGGGGGAGGGGCCTTCAGTGGGGAACTGCCGCGGAGGGGGTCGGATAGCGCAGGGGTGGCGGGGCCTGGGGGGGGGAGGGACCCTGTCAGTGGTTCCGTTCTCGGAGCTGTGGGAAGGGGTGCCTGAACGACTTCGACGCTAGATCGACTGTCGGATGGCAGGAACCGCTCGAGTGAGAGCCGGGGAAAGCGGGCGGAGGATGCGAAGGCGGGGTGGGTTACGAAGGTGGCGCGCAAGCTAGTGAATTGGGCTCGATCCTGTCGGCGCCTCGCCATCTGGGATGCTATTGGCAGACACAGATTCTGTATTGGAGGCGTCCTGGCCACTAGGGGTGGGGGCATGGTGGGACTATGCTGGAATGTTCCGGGACAAGATGGCGGGGGACAGAAGGTTATCTTGGGGCACCCACGATATATTCACCTCTGGCTGACCCAAATCTCCGCTAGGGCGGGTGTAGGTTGGGGGGCGGTGGGGGGGGGGCGGGGTGATGCTGGCAGTGGGAGCGGTTTGTTCCTTTCGCTCGCTGTTGGCTTGTTTCCCGCGGTAAGCTGGGGCGGGGGGGTTTGGTGACACGTGTGGGAGGTGCGCTAAGTAAACCTCCCATTTCCGGATGGCAGGTTCTGGCACTTCTGTGCGGTTTGTGGCAGAGGGCATTACACTACAAGGCGCGGTTCCAAAAGGGTCGCCGGCGCTTGGGGATTGGCCCCCAAGCCACAAGGCGTTGGGCGGTCGGGCTCTGACTCCGCTGCGTGTGTACATTTTGCAATGGTGGCTTCAGCGCTTCTGAGGTGGCGGGATAAGGTTGTACCGGGGGTGCGGTTTTCCGTTTGGCTTTGTTATTCCAGGGCAGGGCACAGTGGTGGTGCCTCGTACTCGGAATTTACCTTCCATATGGAATTTTGGCGGCTGGTACCGGTTGAGGAGCCTGGGAGATTCAGGCTACTTTGTAATTTGTCCCTGACCTACGGGGGGTGTCGGTCACTGACCGCATTACGCACGGGTTGTGTCCAGTGAGGTATGCGTCATTTGATCGGGCGGCGGAGATGGCGAAGGAAGCGGGTTGGGCCACATTGCTGGACAAGGTTGAGATTGCCTTGGCCTTTCGCCGGTTGTCGGTGCATTCATCTGCGTTTCCTTGCGGGGCTTCCGTTTTCAAAGGGCGTCTTATTTTGACACCTGTTGGCCTATGTGCGGCTCAGTCTCTGGTGCATGCTTTTAACTGTTCAGTACCTTCCTGCAGTGGTTGCGGAGGTGGTGCATTAGTGGTTGTTTTTCTGTTTGTGGGGGCGGCTTAGACAGAGGAGTGCCAGGAGATGTTCAACGGGTTTGCAGAGCTATCGTGGAACTTTGGTGGGCCCTGGCGGAGGGCGAGACAGAGGGTCCAGCGCCGAGAATAACGTTAGGGAGTGGACTTAGACTCGGCGGATCTGGCAGCTCACCTGCTGCAGAAAGGGGTTGCCGGTTTGGGGAGTTGGTGGCTAATGTGTTTGCGTCATCCAGGTGACCTTGCGGGGATGCAGGCGTTACTGGGATCGTTGATTTTTGCACGCCGTGTGATACCGTTGGGAAGGGTGTTTCGTGGCAGTTGGCTGTTTCCACGGGGGAGGGGTGTAGAATCAGCACCATCTGATTGGGGTTGCCGAATCGTGTGGGCAGATTTTGCGGCTCTGGAGTCGATTCTTGGCCAATTTCGATGGGACATCGGTTTTGATGGAGGAGGGGGTGCCCGTGCGGGGTTGCAGCTTTACACGGATGTGGCAGGGGGACCCAGTAGGGAGAGTACTTGGGCAGGGCCTGGTGCACGGTCGGCTGGCCGCAGTCTTGGCAGGTATTGGGTTTGACTGCCAATATCTCCTTCCTGGAGCGGTTTCCACTCAGGGTGGTTTTGGAGTTATGGCCGGATTGGCTCCGCAACCGTGAGGTGGTATGGTGGTGTGGCAGTGTGGCCGTGGGCAGTGTGGTCCATCGTTACTCCCACAGGAGTTTGCCAGTAGCGGGTTTAATGAGGGAGGTGGTGTTGGCGTCTCTGCAGTTGCAAGTGTCGGAGAAGGCTTGGCATATCCCTGGCTGTATTGACGAGATTGCCGATGCTCTTTTTCATTTCCGGTGGAGCGGTTTCGGGCTTTGGCTCAGAAGCAGACAGGGCGGGATCATGGGTTCCGGGGAACTTTTGGAGTACTGGCATGGGAGACAGGCTTAGTTAATGCAGAGTTCGGTATCACTGGGGCCGTGGTCTGGGTATCAGCGGGGTGGGGACTAAGTTGTCCAATTTTGGTCGCACACGGGTGGCAACCGGAAGCGTTGCTTGGTGGATACATACAGTTGGATAACGGGTAGGGGGGTTTCCAGACCGGTGGTGCGTTCGTGGTTTGGATGGTTTCAAATTGCGGAGGGGGGGTGTGGATCGCTGGTTGGGGGATTGGTAACTCGCAGGCTACTGCGGGGGGGTGCATGCTCAGACATCTCCTCGGGATCCGGGGCGGCCCCTCACGCATGTTGTGCTGGTATGGCGACTTGCAGCGGTACTGCGTATGGCTGCATCGGGGTAAGAAGCCTCCATGTTTTGGGCAGTCTTTTGTCTTGCCGTTTTTCGGGGCCTTTCGTATGGGAGGGTGTTGGCGGCGGATTCGGTTGGGACGGGGGCGGGGGAGGGCTTCAACGGCCCCGCGTTTGGGTTTCGGGGCGGTTCGGGATGTTTTGGCAGGTTTCAGACCGGTCCGCGTGGAGACGATCGAGGGTGCATTTAAGTGGTATGAAGCCTTGGTGCGTGCCTTGTGGCTGCCGTGCGGCGATACTTGAGGGTCCTCCCCGGGCAGGCTGGGGTTTCTTATCGAGTGAGAGTGTGTTGACTGGTTTCCGGTGTCCGAGGTGTTCAGGTGCCCGAGGTGGTCAGGATGGCGCTGCGTTTGGTGGGTGAAGAGCCTATGCATTTTGCGCTGCACTCTTTTCGCGGCGGGGTGGCTGCACAGGTCATATAGAGCATGGGCGGGTGGCGCTCTCGGGCGTTTAGGGGTTCTGTGCGGCTGTGATGGCTAAGGGGGGCCGTGGGGTTGGGGAATTTTCATTGTTCATTTATTTTGCAGGTGGGGGTCTGTAGCCTGCTGAATGTTGGAGATTGGTCACTCCTTTGTCCAATGTGCAGGACGGTGAGTTGTGGTGAGGTGGGTGAACACCAATTTGGGATCGACCCGGTTTTTTGGTGGCTGTATCATGGCTGGGTGAGTGTGGACCCCGCGGGTCGCAGCGGCTTCCTTTGCTACAGCGCCAAGGGTGGATATCGTGACTGCCTGCAGGGTTGGAGGCACCGACCTGGTTCTGGGTCCTGCCGGCATTTGATCAGAGCGGTGCGGGGGGATTTGGTGGGTTTTGCAGATGTTTCTGGGTGTACTTCTGATGGGGTCTGACATTGTTCTGAGGTCTGCATGATGCAGCCTGCGGCGTTGGTCGCGGGGGCAGGCTGACAGTACTCCTCCGGTTGGTCGCTGGGGTTGGCCGACAGGGGGGTACCAGATAATGCATTCTTGGGTGGAGGTTGGGTCCGGGGCTTTATAGGGGTGATGGGGGGGGCAGTTATCGCCAGTCGGGCTGGATCTGCTCCTTAACGACTGGCGGGAGGTCTTGGAATATGTGTTGGTTGGGATGCTCACTGGTCTCAGCTTGGCATTGGGGGGGCGGTACAGGAACAAGGTTGTCACCTGTGCCGGTGGCGGGATCCCGGAGGTTTCCGGGGTCCGGAGCCTCAGGCTACACTTGGGCGGGGGCGGGGGCGGGGTGCCCCTGACCCGGTCAAACCCTGGCCGACTTTTGCTAATAGCATGGCGAAGTCGGGGGAAGGGTTAGGTAACTTGCCGGGGGGGCAAGTTATGGCGTTAGCGGTGGCAAGGCACTTTGCTAAGGTATGGCTGGTGCGGGCCGGGTGCCGCTAATCGATTGAGAAGGTGTAGCATGTTGGCATATTGTGAAATTGTTAAAAGGTTAATAAAGCTGTGACCAGTTGTGTTCCATGAACTGTTGGTGTGGTGTCTTTTGTGGGGCTTGGAGATTGGGGGTGATGGGGGGTGGAGGAAATGGACCCGAAGCACCAGGTCTGCCTGCCTCGGTTAGTCTCTGATGAGGGACCTTGTCAAAGGCTTTCTGAAAGTCCAGATACGCTATATCTACCGACTCACCTTTGTCTACCTGTTTATTCACAACTTCAAAAAACATAACAGATTAGTAAGACAAGATCTTCCTTGTCTAAAGCCATGTTGCCTGACTCCCTTTAAGCCATGACTATCTACATGTTCACTAATTTTGTTCTTTATGATGGTTTCTACCATTTTTCCCAGTACTGACGTCAGGCTCACTGATCTATAGTTTCCCAGATCACCCCTGGAACCCTTTTTAAAAATTGGCGTTACATTGGCCATCCTCCAATCTTCAGGTATTACAGATGATTTTAATGATAGTTCACAGATTACTAATAGCAGGTCTGCAATCTCATATTTCAGTTCTTTCAGACACCCTTGAATGTTTACCATTCGGTCCAGGTGATTTGCTACTCTTCAGTTTATCAAATAGTTGTAATACAACTTCCGAGTATCGATATTTCTTTCAATTCTTCCACAGTGTCACCTTTAAATACCACTTCAGTCATGAGTAACATCCCTATATCTTCCTCAGTAAAGACTGAAGCAAAGAATTCATTCAGTCTCTCCGCTATAGCCTTGTCCCCTCTTACTGTCTCTTTTACCCCTCTATCATCTAATGGTCCAACTGACTCTCTCACAGGTTTTTTGCTACGAATGTACTTGAAAAAGTCTTTATTACGCATTTTTGCTTCCATATCAAGTTTCTTCTCAAATTCTCTCTTTGCCTGCCTTATCAATGCTTTTGTATTTAACTTGCCAGTGCTTGTGCTGTTTCCCGTTTTCATCATTTGGCTCTTTTTTCCATTTCCTGAAAGATGCTTTTTTGGCAACAACAGTCTCTCTGACCTCATATTTAAACCATGCTGGCAGTTTTTTGGACTTCCACTTTTCTTAAAGCGTGGAATACAGCTGGTCTGGGCTTCCAAGATAGTATTTTTAAACAACACCCAAGCTTGATGTAAGTCTTTAACGTTTGTAGCTGCTCCTTTTAGTTTTTTCTTAACTATTTTCCTCATTTTATTATAGTCTCCCTTTTGAAAGTTAAAAGGTAGTACTGTGGATTTCCTTACAATACCTCCTCCATTAATTAAATCAAACGTGATCATGCTATGATCACTATTGCCAAGTGGCCCCAAAGCTCTTATCTCTTGCACCAGATTTGGTGTTCCACTAAGGACTAAGTCCAAAATGACTTCCCCTCTAGTCGGTTCATCAACCAGCTGCTCCAAGAAGCAGTCATTTATTTCATCTAGAAACTTTATCTCCCTAGCATGTCTTGCTGTGACACTGACCCAGTCAACGCCGGGGTAATTGAAATCACCCATTATTATTACTGTACTGTAACTTTTGTTAACTTCCCTGATTTCTTTGAGCATTTCATCATACATTTGTTCATTCTGGCCAAATGGTCAATAGTGCAACCCCACTGCCTTCCCCTTTTTTACATGGAATTTTAATCCATAGAGATTCTACAGCAAATTTTGTTTCCTGCAAAACTTGAATCCTTTGTGACTCAATGCCCTCTTTAACATAGAGCACAACCCGTCCACCAAATTGATCAGCTCTATCATGATGATATAGTTTATACCCAGGTATCACAGTGTCCCACTGGTTGTCCTCCTTCCACCATGTCTCTGAGATTCCAATCATATCTAACTTCTCATTTAGTGCTATATATTCTAACTCTCCCATCTTATTTTTTAGACTTCTAGCATTTGCATACAAGCATTTTAGAGACTGTATTTTATTCATATTAGTCTGGTTATCAGTAGGCATGGGTAATTTGGAATCTTTAAGCTCTGTCTACTCTGTACTCAAGGGCATTTGGGCTATCTTTGTCTTTATTGGAACCTCTCTGCTGATGTTCCCTAACTTCATTTTTTTTGGTAGTAGGTACAGACCAGATCAGCTCCAGAAGTTCCTGAGAAGGACCAGAGCCAGAGGACTGGTACCAGTAAGTGGACCAGAACCAGGACTTATGTGCCCCGTTGGCAGAGAGTACCAGGAAGATAAGTAACTACCAACACAGAAACATCTAGAAAACATTTTTTGGCGCACTCATACTTTTATTTTTATTTATTTTCGTTATTGAACGTATAAGGTGAGCTTTCACAGCTTGCTGAGATTTCATAGGGGCTTGTTTACAAAGCCGCGGCTTTGTAAACAAGCCCCATAGTCTGGCCTTTGGTGAGAGGTTTCCTCTAAAAGAAAAGAAATAGAAAAATTAGTGAGGAAAAGAAAGTTTCATAAAAGAAAGTTTCGTAAAAGAAAAGTTTTGTAAAGATTATTGTGGTTTTTTGAGGATGGCAAGTAAAAATGTTGAAAGTGTGTTCTTGAGAAAGATATTTGAAAAGTTATACTTACCTTTATTTGAGGAACCCATAGAAGGGAATAGAAAACAAGTTGTTGTAAAGAATGGAAAGTACTTTGTAATATGCTTAGTACCGAACATAGTTTTACTATTTTGTGTAATAACATCCCATGCACTTTAAGTAAGTACTTCTTTCCATTGGACATTTTTAACTAACCATTTTAAAAATGAATATTTATTTAACTTAAACATATTGTGCAATAATTTTAAATATATAAATTAAAGTGTCTGTCAACAATTTATTTTGAGAAAATTCCAAATTTACCTGTTTAACATCTACACCTGTGAATCTTGGTGGTTTGCAGGATCCTCTTTAGTTATTTTAGTGCAGCTGGGGGGTACGCTTTGTTTTCACTGATAGCCCTCTGTGAAGTGAAAGTCTGAGGTAATATCATTTAACTCTGGTCACAACTACATTAATAAAGGCCCAATGCGGGATTAAGTAAGGCTATCACTTCTCTGAAGAGGCTACACTACGAACTTGGATGTCCCCACCTGATCTCAGAAATGCCTTGGACGGTCCGAATCGCATTTAAAGTTAAACCTGCTCCAGGCATGAACAGACATCTGAAAAGTACTCATTTTGTTAGGCAAAAGTCTGGAAGATGTGGAGAAGAAGCAGCACTACTATCCCCTGTATTTTACCGTATGTTAATGAGCACTGACACGAAATGGGGGCTCGTGTTTTCACTTTGCTATGCCAGTGGATGTCCCCTTCTAATATATCCCCGACCCAAGCGTCCCTACTGGGGACGTCTATGTGCTTGTCTGCGTGCATGTCCACATCGGGGATGTCTATGTTCCTGAAATCAGCCAGAGACATTGATTTCCCTGATGTTTTTCTGCATGTTCCACCCTGTACATACTTAATTTAATTTGGACGGTCTTTCTAAAATCCCCTTCTAGGTGTTTAACTTTTAAATAGCAGTCACATTACTATCAACCTCCAAAAATGTACCTCTAATAATGTGCTAAGCATAACTTTAAAATTACTGGGGGTTTCATTGATTGAAAAAAATGGGTTCCATTGATTTTATGCCCATTGTTCTCTAAACTAGTGGTTCCTTTTTCCAGAATAGCTACAGTAGGACAGGATAGACATTGGAGACCTCTGCTGTGACAACCTGAGTGGGAAAAACTGTAAATTACGCAAAAGAGGAAGGCCAGCAATAAGATGGATCGATACAATAACAGTAACTATGGGTGCCAGTCTGTCAACAATGAGCCGCCTGACTGAAGATCGAACGCAATTTAGGACAACTATCCAGAGGGTCACCAAGAGTCGACACCGACTTGACGGCACTTAACAACAACAAGTGGTGTGCAGGCCAAACCTTTTCATTTTGTTTAGTTTCCGGAGTTTATTTGTGGGATTTTTCATTATTGGGCATGTTAACTAAACTGCAAATACAGCACGGGGTTTGCAGCACCAAGCCCACCGTGGTTAACTGTTAGCATATGCTAAGAATGCAACCACACTAAAAATCTCCTACTAAGTGCTTAGCACGGGTTGGGGCAGAGCTACTGTAAGCGCTTAGTGGGAGATTTTTAGTGTGGTTGCATTCTTAGCGCATGCTAACAGTTACCACGGTGAGCTTGGTGCTGCAAACCCCGTGCTGTATTTGCGGTTTAGTTAACATGTGCATGACTAGCACAACCGCTGAGCTAAGCCAGTTGTTGCATCCACAGTAACTGCAGCAACCGGCTTAGCTCAGGGGTTGTGCTGGTCATGCACTAATTGTATGTGGATATGCCATGCATGCCCCTATCCTTCAGCACAGGTATGGAGCCACCCCTGTGCTAAGTTTTGGGCCTCAATGTGTGATACACTACCGTGTTTTAGTAAACATACCCCTTTGTTTTTCAGGGACAAAGTGTGCACTATTGAGGGATAAATCCACCTTCGGTCTTTTGTATAAGGGCCAACTCCATAAATTAATAGCATTATGTATTTGTGAATCAATAATCTCTGTTTATTGTTGAGTAGATACTTTTTTGGATTTGCACGTCCCGTTTAGATAAGACAAACAGTTTAAATGAGCAAAGAATTTCCAGGGTTGGAGATTACCAAGTTTGCACAAGCGAATTGACAGTAGGGATACAATGCTGGCACAAGGAGACACATGCTGGATAGGGACTGTAATCAGAATGAACTCATTAAGATGTAAGAGAATTGCCCTGCCAATCACTGAGAAGCCGTTTCCAGCCTTGAGCATCCAATTGCTCATCTCTTTTAATCAATCACCGTGACAGGTCTGTAAGAGCTGGAGACAGAGACATTACAAGTGCCGCCAACTTCCCTGCTTAGCTGAGCATTCTTGAATGAAATCAACCTATCACAGCATAACAAATAACCTATTTATATTTCTGAAGTGAAAATGAACGTGCAACGGTGTTATTCTAATGGTCGGAATATTCAGAGCATGTTTCTCAGTGGGATGTGGGAACTCCAGGGCAGCTGTGACAGAAACGAGATGGGCTCTGTGATAAATTAAAAGTCTTTGCTAAAAGTGATTATGGTGCCTCGTGATTTCTCTCCTAGCTTTCTTCTTATTGTTTCCTTTTGTGATGGGATAAAGGAGGAGGAGGAGGAGAATGCACAGGTGAAGTGAAGGTCTGCAGGTTGGAGTAGAAGTTGCTAGAAGAAGGAGCATCTGTCAGTAAGATAAGACTTCTAATGAAGTAGTCTCGAAACTGGGTGATGTGCATAGGACAAAAGTTATAGACGTTCCTCATGCAGAACTATAGAAGGACATAATGAATCTAATAAAGTCCTGAAATTGAAGGACAGTCATAAAAAGTACTACAAATAAGCAGAATCAAGGGTGATAGTCTCATGGAAGAAATACTAATAGTAACACAAGTCAGCTATGAATCCCACAGGAAGCTAACATCAGCAAGACATCAAGAGCTAAGAATAATCAGCTCAATACTGAAACACCGAAGCTGGGGTTTTATTTAAACATTAGCCGTGGTGTTGGAAATGTTCTGGATATTCAACACCTGTCTCCAGATAGTGTCCAGCACTCATCTGGATAGAGTGCTGAGTGCCACCACTAACTAGATAGTGACAATATTCAGATCTTTATCTGGAGAGCTATCCAAATAACAGTTTTGCAGTCCTAGATTTATCTGGATATTGCCATTCTCCAGATGACTCCAGGGTCTGCCCCGTACCTTCCCAGAACTAGGCAGATAGTGCTGAGGTGGATATTAGGCAGCGTTATTAGTATAGTGCTGCTAAAAAGTGCCACCAAGTGCAAACATCTGGAATTTAAGGCTGAATGTCTTCTACAGCTGTGAACATTTGTTTGGTAGTCAGTAGGACAGTTATGAGAGGTAGATGTATTACGAAAGTAAACTGCTGGTGAAAGCTTATGAAGAAAGGAGAAGAGGATAGAGTTACTGTGCACAGTTTTATCATTGTCTTCAGTGAAAGCTGCTAATTAGTTTAAATACTCAGCAAGGCTGCGGGATCACAGGATAGTACAACCTGGAAAGGAGAAGGAAGGTTCTGCACTCTCAGAAATAAGGCGGGCATTTATTGGAGGCAACAATGGTTGCAGAAATGAAGCTCCCAGTTGCCATAAAATTTACCCTTAGACTTGACCAGAAGTATGTAACTGGCTCATGTGATTTTGCTTTTTGTATGGGATTACGAGATAGTAGAACCAGATCAACATGTGAGGTCCTGAAGGCAACAGTCAGCCCAGATACTAGGAAGTTTGTTAGTTCATCTGCATGCTTCTCTCAACGGTCTCAGCGGTTGACTCCAGAGGTCACCACAATCCCTCTTGGACTTGACCTTCTAATAATCCCTTGGACCTTCCACCAGCCATCCAGGAAGCTTGTGCTATAGCATTACCTCAGGTCAATAGACTTTTGCCTCTGTTTTCTGTGCTCAACTATATTTTTTTCTTCCTAAAGCTAATTATCTTCAGTCTTATTCTCTACAAATATGAAGTTCACTATACATCTTTTCTACATTCTTCATCTCACGAGCCATTCTGCTTCTATCTTGAGCTTTGACGTTTTCTTTTTCTTATCCAAACAGGCTGCTGTCCTTAACAGCATCTTTTCCTCATCATTGTTGTCATACCCCTGCTTCCCTTTCCATCAGCTCCCCCTCTCTCTATTCATCTGGTGATATCAATCCCATTCCTAGCCTTCAAAAGTAACTGTCACCCCAACTCTGCACGACAAAACATTATGAGGGGGATATTCGGTGGCAGCGGCCAGTCGTTCTAACATGGCTTGCTGCCACTGCTGAAACATAAACCCAGATATTCAATGCCGGGGTTATATCCAGCCTGGATTGGCAGGAAGCTAAATGGGCAGTGGTTAACCTCTGTGGCAAACGTTAGGCCAGCCTTTTCTGCGCTTTGCTTTCTCCACTTTGCCGTAACCGAGCAGAAGCTCAATATTGCCTCTTCCCAGTTATGGCCAGGTGCCTCTGAATGTCCCCCAGTGCTAACTGGTTAGCATTGGGGCATGCAGTGGAAGCACTTGGGGGTATCAGCGGCACTAACCATGTGCCCACTCTGTGGAGTGTTCCTGGCTAAAAACCCATGCTCATGCTCCTTTAGCTTCATGTTCGCTTCCTTCCAATTTGCTGTTATTTTTATCAAGAAAAATTACTATGCCCATCTGACAAATTTCCTTACCTCTAACCCTCATCATCTCTTTCAGCAGAAAAGTAAGGGTAAGAAATAAAATCCTTTTCCCACATCCCCTTCACTCTTTGCCCAGATAATAGCTGACTATTTCCATGATCAAGTTCAGTAGATGAAACTTAAGTTTTCCAACAGGTCACTTCCACCTTCCCCTTTCCCCATTTCATCCCTATCCACTTCCCTTGCCCCATCATCTCTGAAATCACAGAAGAGGAAACTACCTATCTTCTCTCCTCCTCCAGATTCACTATGGGGGTCATTTTAGAAGCTCTTTTATGACTTGCACATCTGAAAACAGCCATTCAGATGTGCAAATGACAAAGATGTCCTCAGAGACATTTTAGAAAGCTGGGTATGTACATGCCCCCTACGCAATCATATCTATGTCGCACGGGGTATGGTGGAGGCGGGCCTGGTTGGTCCTATGGAAATGCACATTGCCGCGCGATTTCAGAAAGGCCTGTGTACATCTGGCCCTGGCTGCTGATATGAACATCCCTATACCTGCTTCTTAACATGAACAAATAGCAGAAAAGGGCTCATGTCATGGCAGCAACATCTGCAGGGGTAAACTAATTTTCACTGGCTCAACAGAATACACATATTAATTAATAGAGTCCCATTGCTACACCTCTGCAGTTCTAAAATGGCAAGCTGGGATGTGCATGTATCACAGCATAGACATCTCCATCCTTAAATTCAGTGGGCGTGTCTATGTACCCATGTCTGCGGCCATGCATTTCAGGATCATCCACATTTCTAAAATGGGCTGCAAGCATGCACATAACCGGCCTTGTCATATGCACAGGCTGGTCTCCTGAACCACTTATGGGGACATGCATTTTCCAGGGCAAAGATGGAGCGATTTCAGAAGGCACTTACATGTGCCTCCCTTCACTGTTGCCACTCCCTCTGGTGTTTTGGTTGTTTTGACCTGGATATCCCAGCTTCTTCCTAGATATCCTTTCTAAAATGCCACTTCACATGTTTCTCTGACCCATTCCAGCCTAGCTTCTCAGACCTATCTTCCCTAGAATAATCCCCTTCTGTCACATCCCCAGTCTATCACTCTCTATTGCAACTGTTTCCACTGCCACACCTCTTCTCAAAAATCTTTTACTGGAACCTACCTGTTCTATTGGTTATTTCCCCATTCTCCCTCCTCCTTTTTGCATCAAAATGATTTGAACATGGCATTCATCTCTACAGTCTTGACTTTCTCTTATCTCAAGTCATGCTTAGTCCACTGTATTCTGGCTTTCACTCTCTACTTCCCTTAGTCCTTGCCAAAGTTTCCAGTGACTTTTTCATGGCCTTTGCCAAGACTCGCTAGGAGTCAGGACTGACTCAAAGGCACACATTGCATTTTTTTGCCAAGACTATTAGAAGACCCTCATCTTCCTTGACTTATTTATTGATTTTGATACTGTTGATAACCTCCTCCTTGGTCATCTGTCTTTGGATTTCAGCACTCCATTCCATATTGGCTATCTTATTCACTATCTCATTACACTTTTAGATCTTTCTCCATTGCTATTTCACTATCAATCAGCAAGCTACAGCGCTCTGAATTGCATCCTCTTTTCTCTACACTTATTCCTCTGCTGCTTTGATCTCCTGTCATAACTTTCAATTCCATCTTTATGCTGGTAACTCCCAGATCTACAGTATCTCTTTATACCACAAATTTAATTTGGAATCCAATCCTAGCTCTCATCCCTCTTGTTTGACATTACTGCCTAGATTTCTCATTATTACCTTAAACGTAACATAACCAAGAGAGACTTCTTATCTTCCCCTCCCCTCCATTCCCATCCTACATCTTCTCTTCCCAGTTTGTCTAGTTCTAAGGATGATATTATCATACTTCCAGTCCTCCTTAGGGGCCCGATTCTGCAAGGTGATTAGCGGGGCTATACGTCCCGGCAGGATGTCCAGCCCCGCTAGCCACCTGAACTGTATGCCACCTCCGGGCCCCCTTGCACACAGAGAACCACTGTGCATGCTGCAGGGATGGGGGTGGAGAGTGGGGAGAGCATGAGTGGGACCAACACTGGACATACAGAGCCGATTCCATGGAATAAGCACTGGCCACCCCTCCGGATCAGCCAGCCAGCCACTCAGCAGTGACGGTAGCAAGCAGGGTGAGTTCCCACCACCCAATCTGGGTCCCGGCTGCCCCCATCAGGGTCAGGCAGTGGAGAAACAGGGACTCCATGGCAGTGGGCAGGTTGTGCCATGGGGAAGATGTCCCCACGGCGATGCAGGGGCACCCCATGCAGTCTCCATGGTCTCGATCCTGTACCCATGGGAATGTCTGGCTCTCGTGGTGCAGAATCGGGTCTTAACAGGCCCATCCTGTTCAGGGCTGTCCAGATGGCCCAGACATGCCCCAACTGAAATCGGGCTCTATGGTCATTTTCAAATCTGGTCTCTCCTTTTCTACACATATCTAAAATACCACTAGAACACAACAAGGAAGATATTAAAAAACACTTTTAAAATTGGTGGCTGCACCAACCACATAAGTGCTTTTAAAAAAAATTCCCGGCACTTACAGTATATTTAACATATACCTTTGGACATATATGTCACTATGGGATCAATTTTGAGCAGCAGCCATATACATTCTTACCCATGCCTGGAGATTCGATCATGGCACCCCCTTACTTATGCAACACCATTGGCTCCTATCGGTTCTCGCATTCTATTTAAGGTCCTGATGTTTACCCATAAAGCAATAAACAATGCAGCTTCTGAATATCTTTTCTCTTTAATTACATGTTGCACCCCTGCCAGGGCACTTCACCCGTTGCATGGTTTCAGACTACATATTCCATCCCCCGCTTAGTCAAGTATGAGTTCACCCGAAAAACCACACTCTTTGTCACAGCCCCTGCTCTGTGGAACAGTCTTTCCACCCCCTTCGAGTCAAATGAAATTTCAAAAGTTTTAAGAAGGCACTGAAGACCTTTCTGTTCGAGGCTGCCTTCAGGCTGTCAAGCGGCTTAGCCCTGAAGTGTACTACCTTGTTCTGGGCAGGGCAGAGCCAACCCTCCCTTCCCCCATCCTTCTCTCCTTTTCCTGCCTCTGGACTGATCCCATCTTATCATCTTCTCTTTCTGATCCTTTCTATCATTGAAGATGGTGTTCATTTCCTTTCTTACCATTTTTGTATTTTTATTGTAAACCTCATTGCTTGTGTGCAGATACTGCGATATATCAAATAAAGGCAAACATAAACATAAATATAAATTATAATTAATTTAAATGGTGGTACCAGTTTTTAAATTAATACTTATATACTTGTGAAACACACTTCAGAAAGGCCATTTAGGTGATCCTTGGGACATTCATCTCAAAATGTCTGAAATTTTTTCAGAGGGGCAGCAAAGAAGTTGGACACATGCAAATGCATTCAAAAATCGCGAGGCCGCGGGCAGGGTCCCGGCGGCCAGCTTTAGCCGGGCGCACGGCCCGGCGCGGGGACCCTTGCGCGCGGCCTGGGTGTGGGCGCGCGAGTGCGGGGTTTAAATGGATTGGCTCCCGTCGGTCGCAGCCGTGTGGGAGCCAATCAATGGAGTTGTTGCTGGGGTAGTGGGGTCGCGTTCCACGCCGGCAGCCTCCACGTGTCCAGTCGGGGTAGAGGCTGCTTCGGGGGTGCTGGCGTCTTTTCGTTTTGCGGCAAACAGGAGTGGCGGCGGTATCGGAGCTCTTTGGGGTGACTGACTGAGTCCTCTTCGCTGGGCTGAGTAGCTGGCATGAGTTTCCTGCGTTGGAAGGTCAGCGGCGGCAGAGGAGCGCGCTTAGCGCCATCCGGGATCCCGGTGGTTGGGGCAGCGCAGAGGAGCCGCAGGCAAGTCTGAGGATGGTACTGGCCCCCTGTTGGGGTTGCTGTGTGTGGGGTTCTTGGCGGTTGGGGAGCATGGGGTTGTCTGGTGGGCTCCTATTTGGGTCCCCTATCTTTCAAAAAAAAAAAAAAACCTAAAACATATATTCTGCAGACTCCGTTTTTCAGAGGGCCTGTTCCTAAGGGTTGTTGGGCCTGGTGTGATGCCTACGCCACGTGGTCGGGCAAAAAAGGCCCCTGAGAGTGCTGCAGGGGGGCGGGGACGGAGGGGTTCTAGGTCGGGTGGGGGGGCCGGGGTGGGCAGGGGGTTGCCCAGCCCTAGGGGGGGGGATGGAGGTCAGCGGGGTCGTGGGGCCTCTAGGGGGGGTGCTGTGCGGGGGCGAAAAGGGGCACGAGGGGTTCGGCGGGACGGGGGTGTGCGGGGTGACCCTTCCCCTGGTGGGACCTGGGGGTCGGGGGTAGGATGTCAGGGGGTGGTTGGGGCTTCGGGAGCTGAGAATGTGGGGGGGAGTGGGGGTGTGGGGGGCGTGCTTGGAGGTTTGGGTGCGGTGGGGGGTGTTGTAGGGGTGTAGGGGCCCGGGGGAGGATTGCGGACGGATGGGGTCCAGTGGGGTAGTGGGTATGGCGTGCCTGCAGGTTGGCTTCATGGTCCCAGTGGCTATGGTCCGCCAGGTGGGCCTTCACACTGGGAACACTGGTTGGGTGGGGGGCAGGGTACGTCTCGGGCGGAGTGGGGCAGCCTTTGGCCTCAAGCTTGGTCGCCGGCAGTTCCTCCCCCTGTTTTTCCTTTTATGTCTCCGCAGGGGCAGGTCATGGCGCAGCCAGCGTGGACGGTGGGCGCTGCTGGTCGCGAGAGCTGGCTGAATCCGGTGCCTGGTGCGGCGACGCAATATGGAGCGGCGGAGGAGTCTTCGGGCGGACGGCCCTTGGATTTCACGCGGGCCGGCGACGAGGACTGTCCCGTGGTGGATGGTACGGCCGCGGATTCTGCAGCTGCTGGTGGTAAGCCTGGTGAGTTGATGGGGGTGTGGGTGAGGGGGAGGTGTGGCTGCAAGGGGGGAAGGCGGGGGGTGGTT
The DNA here is from genome assembly GCA_033557465.1 of Ichthyophis bannanicus. NCBI lineage: Eukaryota > Metazoa > Chordata > Amphibia > Gymnophiona > Ichthyophiidae > Ichthyophis > Ichthyophis bannanicus. Next base: position 628,543,914 of record CM066032.1, read on the forward strand.
CGCGGAAGAAGCGCAGGCGGTCTTGTCAGAGGCGTCGTAGCTCTGAGTCGTCCTCGTCTTCTTCCTCTTCGAATGTTTCGTCGGCAGGGTCTGGGGGGGAGCCGGGTCAGCAGCAAGGGGTTATGGGGGGTGGGGGGGCTCCGGTACAGGTGGTGGAACCGTGTCGGTGGTTTTTTTTCCGGAATTGTGGTAGGGGGTGCTGCGGAAGCTGCGGCGCAAGATTTGGAGGTGGCGCTATATTGATATCTTCCGTTGGCTGGAGGGGAGGAAGCGGTCCGGTGAGAGTCGGAAGAAGAGGAAGGAGGACGAGAAGGCCGGTAGGGTTAGGAAGGTGGCGCGTAATGTAGTAAATTGGACGCGATCCTTTCTGCGGTTAGCCAGTGTCTGGGGTCACCACGCTCTGGAGCAATATGGTATGTTATTGGCGTACGCCGATTCCATCCTGGAGGCGTCTCAGATGCATGATGGGTTGTTTTGGCTGAATTATGACGAAAAGTTCAGGGACAAGATGGAGGAGAATAAGTCATTGTCCTGGGGCACGCAGGACATTAACCTTTGGCTGACTCAGATGTTGGCTAGATCTGGTTCCGGTGGGGGGGGGCAGTGGAAAAAGTAGTGTCGGGGGGCAGGGGGGCTGTGCATTCCTTTCGCGCGGGGGCAGGCGCTGTGCAGCAAAAGGCTGGCACGGCAGGGGGTAGTGACATGTGCTGGCGGTTCAACCGGTCCTCCTGCCCATTTCCCGACTGTAAATTTCAGCACACCTGTTCCTTGTGTGGAGGTCTGCACCCAGCCACCAAGTGCCTTAAGAAGGGTGCCGCCGGCGTTACCGGTCCTGGGCCTAAGGGGCAGTGAGGTATATGGGCACGTGCCATCACCTATTCAGGTGGAGGCCTTATTGGGGTGGCTCAGTCGCTATCCTAGGAGGCTTGAGGCGATGATTCTATCGTTTGGTTTTCGTTTCGGTTTTGTTATTCCGGTGCAGAGTGCGGTGTCGGCACCGAGGGCAAGAAACTCTCCGTCAGTGCGACGTTGGGCTGCGGTTGTTCAGGATAAGTTGTTAGGGGAATTGCGCTTGGGGAGAGTGGCCGGTCCATTCAAGGAACCCCCTTTCCTGACATGGTGATCTCTCCGTTAGGAATAGTCCCCAAGAAGGAACTGGGTAAATTCCGGTTGATTCATAATTTGTCCTGTCCGATCGGAGCTTCCGTTAATGATCACATACCCCGTGAGTTTTGTTCGGTCCGGTACGCGTCCTTTGATAGGGCGGCATGGATGGTGCGGGCGGCCGGTCGGTCTGCCCTGTTGGTGAAGGTTGACATCGAATCGGTGTTTCGATTGTTACCCGTACATCCGTCTGCTTTTCCTTTGTTGGGTTTTTGCTTTCAAGGGGGGTATTATTTTGACAAGTGCATGCCAATGGGCTGTTTGGTCTCTTACGCTTATTTCGAGATGTTTAGTACCTTCCTGCAGTGGGTGCTGGTACAGCGGTTCGGCTCGCCGAATGTGGTGCATTACCTGGACGACTTTTTGTTTGTGGGTGCCGCTCAGTCAGTGGAATGTCACGGGCTGCTATCTGAGTTTGAGCGGCTGACGCGGGAGTTCGGTGTACCATTGGCGGAGGGTAAGACAGAGGGTCCGATGACACGGCTGACTTTTTTGGGTGTTGAGTTGGATTCTGTGGAAATGGTGGCGCGTTTGTCGCCGGACAAGATTGCACGATTGCGGATTTTGGTGGCTAACGTTCTGGCATTCCCCAAGATTTCCTTGAGAGAGCTGCAGGCGCTGTTGGGGTCCTTGAATTTCGCCTGTAGAGTGATTCTGATGGGGAGGGTGTTTTCGCAGTGGCTGGCATGTGTCACGGCAGTGGTGCGGAAGCCTCATCACCGGATTCGAGTCACGGGGGTGATGAGGGCGGATTTGAGGGTGTGGAGTCGTTTCTTGGAGGAATTCAATGGGACTTCGGTCTTGATGGAGTCCGAGGTGTCTAGCGATGCCTTGCAGTTATATACGGATGCGGCAGGGGGAGCAGGGTTGGGGGTCTATTTCGGTGGGGCCTGGTGCGCGGATAGGTGGCCGGAGTCGTGGCACGTTGCGGGGTTGACTAAGAACATCACCTTTTTGGAGCTCTTTCCGATTCGTGTGGTTTTGGAACTGTGGCCTGATCGGCTTCGGAATCATCGGGTTCTTTGGTGGTGTGATAATGAGGCGGTGGTCAGTGTGGTCAATCGATTCTCCCCTAGGTGCTTGAGGGTGGCAGGCTTGATGAGGGAAGTAGTATTGGCCTGTTTGCGGTTGAACGTGTTGGTGAGGGCTCGGCATATACCGGGGTGTACTAACGAGATCGCTGATGCTCTTTCTCGTTTTCAGTGGGAGCGGTTCCGGGCTCTGGCCCCAGAAGCGGACAAGGACGGCTCTGTGGTCCCAGAGAGATTGTGGAGCATTGGCTACGCGAAATGCTAAATCTGCTGAAGAGTTCGGTGTCAGCGGGGACCTGGTCTGCGTATCAACGGGGCTGTGACCGGGTGGTCGCATTTTTGGTGGCTCATGGGTGGCAGACTGGGGGGGTTCCGGCGGGCTTGATTGGTCACTATATCATGGAGGCCAAGGGCGCCGGATTCTCTCGGTTGGCGGTGCGTGCGCATTTAGCGGGGTTTAACTTTTTCGCGAGTGCGGTGGGTTGGGGCTCGCCTGCTGGGAGGGACATCCTGAATCTTGCCTCTATAGCACGCCAGAGCCGCCACCTGAACCTTCAGAGAACTAGCGGCTAGTCCCTTGTCAAAACCGTCTTGTAAAAAGCTAAGAATGACTGCCACTGAAGAAGTCGCTGCCCAGATGCCATGCTGGGAACACCAATCCTCAAAAATTCACCAAACTCGAACATACGTAAGGGATGTAGAAGCTTTTCTAACTCGAAGAAGTGTAGCAATCACCGCCGGGGAATACCCTTTTCTTTTCAACCTAGCCCTTTCAATGGCCATACCGTAAGCGAGAATCGATCCACCTGAGGCATGCGCAGGGGCCCCTGAACTAGCAGGTCCACTAAGGGAGGAAGCTTCCATGGCACACCATCGAGCAGGCGCACCAGATCTGCATACCAAGACTGATGGGGCCAATCCGGCGCCACCAAAAAAACCTTTCCGTGGTGAGCTTCGATGCGTTGAACTCCCCTTCCGATCAGAGCCCACAGCGCAAAGACATACAGAAGCCCAAACTCGGGCCACGGTTGGATGAGTGCATCAATGCCAATCCAGTCCCCATAGTTTTACCCACCACTAAACAGTGATAGTAAAGACACTCCTTTATTGCAGAGAACATACGCATGGTTACTACGCCTATATTTTACCACACCAAACACAGAAACCAGAAACAGGCACATTACCTAAAGCAGAGTCCCGCAAATGCAGTCCTGGAGGGCCCCACACCATTCCAGTTTCATGCTGCCTCTAATAAAGATGCCTGTGCTGCATAGCTATGCACCACCCCCATGGTATGCAGATGTAGCTCATGCATATTTATGAGGGACAGCATGAAAACCCGAACAGTGTTTGGAACACCAGGACTGGAGTTGGGGAACTCTGCTGTAAAGCAGCAGCCAACAGGGCCACACACACGCCCACAGGCCCCATTGGCCAATGCCTCCTGGAGAGGCAAGACATTGGGCCCTGCCTGTATCTCCCTGTACTAGCAGTTGCATACCTTAGCAATGCCACCCTACACCTGGGTATATGGTACAGAGCTATCAAACGTTTCCTATGATAACTGGCAGATATCAATTCCTACGTTAAGCACATTTTGCTCATTGAGCTCCACCATAACAATCATTCTGATGTCTGCGGTGTGTGCTGCAGGTCTGGTCTCTGACAGTGTTCACCACCCTGGGGAGTGACCCCCCAACAGTCTTGTGTACCATATCCATGCCTGTACTATGCCCAGGACTGGTGTGGTGGGTATGGCTGCTGACCACCTCTATAGTAGCACAATGCTGGCATAGGTGTGGGGGTGGCTGTCTGTCTATCCAGTGTGTGGTGGCTGCAAACACCTTCCACAGCCCACACTGCCAGCAATGTTGCCAGTATTGGGCTGCCAATGTGCATAATGAGGAGCAAGGTACCATGGGTATAGGCCGGACAGGGTGGCCTGGCCAGGGTGCATCTGCACAGGGCATAGGGCAGTGACAGGCACATTGTAGTGCCCGGCCACCACCTACACAGACAGGGTGACCTCAGTATATCCTGCTGAGAGATCACTCTCACCCTGACTGTGCAGTGACCACAGCATGGCTAGGCACTCCCATAGTGCTATCTAGTAGTTCTCTCATGTGATAGATATGGGTTTCCTTTTGGGGCCCAGTCACTGATGTATCTACTTGCTGTGTATGCTGACATCCCAGTTCTGGGTGCAGGCATCTCCACTGGGCACTAGCAGACTGTTTGCAGCTGGTATGTGTTGTGATGGAGTGGCTTGCAGGGTGCAGTGACTGATGGCTTGCACCAGGGGAATATCAGGAAGTGGTGGGGTGCAGCATACCATATCCAGGCCTAATGTCTGTCTGTCTGCTATTGTATTATGGATGTGTACAGAGCTGCATTGACTGCCCTGTGGGGTGTCTGTTCCTCAGCAGGACTGGGGTTGATGTTCCCATCTACTGCCACCTTTGCAGGGAGGTAGACTGTGGATCTTTTGATGGGAGGCCCTGTTTGCTGCCCTTGGCCATGGGGGGGGGGGGGGGCGCTACACCTGACTGAAACAGACAGAGATGTCCAAGGTGTTCCTGCAGAAACTATCTATCTCACACATTAACACTGCTTTGGACCTGCGCCATGGACGGTGCTGTGGACCTAGTGCTGGGCGTCTCACTGCACCCTCAGAGTGAGCACAGTACCCGCACAATGTGACAGTGTGTAGCTACTCTGTGCCAGTACAACACATGGTCAGTACCCCCTACCAGGCCGAGGTACCGTGGGGGTGCACCTGATCACTTCCCCCCTACCAGGCTGAGGTGCTGTGGGGGTACATTCCCCATGGTGTGTATCTGTGGATGGCTGATTTGCATGTGCAGTGCATCATGGGTGTGACTGGCACAATCCAACCCTGGGTAAATCCAGCACCTGCTCACAGGCTCAGATACACCATAGGCCATCACACGTACATCTGTTAGCATAATGCATAGGTGCAGGACACCCTAAAGAGTCTGTAATATTAGGTGCCCACGCTGGTAAAAACACACGTACCCACGCACGATTGTACGCACGCACCAATGCACTTAGCTACGCACGTACCAACACACGCAGCCACGCACGTGGCTAGGCACACTGCGAGGGTGTGTTTCTGGCACCACTACTCAACGTAAAGAAAAACATGCCTCCTCATTCCCTATGTAATGTACAGGGTGATGCCTGAACCAGCCTTCTGCTTTAGGCACACTGGGGACTCAAACCCATGCTGTCTGTAACAACGGTCAGTACACTAACCATTGTGCTACAGCTCTGTTTCAGTGCTTTGTGTCTGTACGCCTTCATATGATTAACGCGCAGTAACGCACCACGGCGCCCTGTAACGCTCGTTAGTTTTTGGAATGCGCGTTAGTGGTTAGGATGTCCCGCCCATGTCCTTTTTTGGCTTTCCTTTCACTAACGCGGCTCCTAACGCGATTTGCACTAACGCAGTTTAGTAAACATACCCCTAAGTGTACCTGAGGTAAAGGAGGGTAAAATGACTTGCCCAAGGTCACAAGCTGCATCAGTGGAAAGAACAGGATTTGAATTATGTCTTTCTTTGCTCTCAGTCTATTACTATTACCTCTAGGCCAGCGATGGCGAACCTATGGCACGCGTGCCAGCTGTGGCACGCGAAGGCCTTGCAGCTGGCACGCGGGAAGGTCCGCAAAAAAAGAAAAAGCTGGCTCTGACTGCTGCCGCGGACGCGGCAAGGGCAGAATGCAGCGTCCCGCGGGGCCCCCTCCGCCCGCTAAGCCCCTCTGCAAGAGCTTTCAGATTCGCGAGGGAGAGCGTCTCCCTCGCGTCTCTGTTAAGCCCGCAGGGGCTAATGGGAAATTTCCATCAGCCCCTTTAGACGCGAGGGACTGATGGGAAATTTCCCATTAGCCCCTGCGGGCTTAACAGAGACGCGAGGGAGATGCTCTCCCTCGCGAATCTGAAAGCCCTTGCAGAGGGGCTTAGCGGGCGGCGGGGGCCCCGCGGGACATTGCAATCTGCCGCGGCAGCAGCCAGAGCCTGCTTTTTTTTAAAAAAAATTTGCCAGAGGGGGGTTAGGACTTCTAATGGGCTGGGGGGGGGGGGGTTAGGACTGCTAAGGGGCTGGGGGGGGTTAGGACTGCTAATGGGCGAGGGGGGGGGTTAGGACTGCTAAGGGGCTGGGGGGGGTGAGGACTGCTAATGGGCTAGGGGGGGGGTTAGGACTGCTAATGGGCAGGGGGGGGTTAGGACTGCTAATGGGCTAGGGGGGGGGCGGGCGGGCGGGGGGCTAGGACTGCTAATGGGCAGGGGGGGGGTTAGGACTGCTAATGGGCGGGCGGCGGGCGGGGGGGGTTAGGACTGCTAATGGGCTAGGGGGGGTTAGGACTGCTAATGGGCGGGCGGGCGGGGGTAGGACTGCTAATGGGCTGGGGGGGTTAGGACTGCTAATGGGCGGGCGGGCGGGTGGGCGGGGGGGGGTAGGACTGCTAATGGGCTGTGGGCTGATGGGGGCTGTCTGGAAATGGGGTGATGGGGGTTAGGACTGGTAATGGGTTATAGGGGGGGGGCTTAAACTGAAAATGGGGTGATGGGGGTTTAGGACTGGAAGTGGGTTGATGGGGGGGGGCTAGGACTGGTATTGGGTTGGGGGGTTGCTAGGACTGGAAATGGGCTGATGGGGGGCTAGGACTGGAAATGGGCTGATGCAGGGACTAGAAGGGAATGGATGCTGGGTGAGGCTGGAACTAGAAGGGAGCTGATGTTGGGGGAGGATTAGAATGGGATGGGGCTGGGAGAGTAAAATGGAGAGGGTAAAAATATAATGAGATGGAGGGATAAAAAATCTACAAATGGCCGGGTAATTGGAGAGTAAGTGGGGATAGTGGATGGAGGGGTAAAAGTAGAGTGGAAGCAATATGAATGACGAAAGAGCAAAAAGGAGAGAAAGATCAGTATGTTAAAGCAGATGTAGAGAGAGAGAATGAAAAAAAAAAAACTAGAAGAGAGAAGAAAGGACAAATGGACAGCAGATGATGGAGAGTTAGCAGAAAACATGAAGAAACCAGAAGAAAGTGGCTGGAGCAATTGCAACTGTGTAACTGAGCTGAGGTATTCTGTTTATGTAATTCCTTTTTGACATTGCCACGTGTTCTCTTTCCCCAGTAGGTCATGTATTGTTATTGTCTGAAATGTATTGGTTTAATATTTGCAGTGTTGCCTTTTGATAGGTATGGTGTGGTGCTTTGTGAGTCCTGGTAGTGCTGTTAGGATACGGCGGGTTTGCTATTGGTTCTAAATGGGCAGTGTTTGTAGTAGTTCCTAATGTGCCTGGCGGTTGGCACTGGATTATAGTAATGTAGAAATCTTTTAGTCTGTCTTTATCCATACACTCATTAAGAGACATGTTTACTAAAAGTTAGTGTATGTTAGCATTATGCAAATATTTATGCAAATTGACGTGCTGGCACTTTGAGGAAATTCTTTGGTTTTGTGCGGCAGTTTGGGCACTCGGGCTCAAAAAGGTTAGCCATCACTGCTCTAGGCTATTCCTCTACTGATTCTATAACATGAAGCAGAAGACCTGACCAAGTAAATGAATCTAGGTCTCTGCATGGAAGCACACAACACAACTACTGAGCCTCTAGACCAGTGGTCACCAACCTCCAGAGGGCCGCGGGCCGCACAGCCGACTTCCGGGAGCCTCGCGGGCCGCACCCCCCTTCTCCCCGCCCCCGCAAAAAAAAAATGCTCACGGGAGTAATTACACCACGCTCTAACCTGTATTTGATGAAGGCAAAACTGCTGCTTCTCCACTGGACTGATGACGAGACCTGCAGGGAACAGGAAGGTAAGCTCCTCCTCGCTCCCCATCGTGTAAATTCCTTGGCGGGCCGCACCGGGGTAGAGCCTCGCGGGCCGCACGAAGGTGACCCCTGCTCTAGACCAACCTTTTCTGGGTAGTATATTTGAAAGCTGAGAATGACCAAAAAAAGTTTGGTTTGTGCATGTTTTAAATACTTTTGCCCTATGTTTGGTCATTTTCTTTCATATTCATTTCACCTATTCATTTTTTGCATGCGCATTGTATGTAGACTTGAACTGTAAGTGCAATAATTCATAGGTACTGTATTTGTGCATACAAGCAATTTGCGCACACTTTCAATTTTCCAACACCCAAACAAACCATATACACATTCATGAATGTACATCCCACCTGTTTTGATATCAAGGGGTATGTTTACTAAACCGCGCAATTGTGCGGGGCGCACTTGAGCGTGCACTAAGGTACCTTAGCGCACACTAATAGTGCATTTTTGGTGCCCCGCACACGTGCGCGCTGCCCGCAAAAGTGCGCGGCGCGCTGATGTGCGATAGAGGCGTGGAAAGGCATTTCGAGGGCGGAGGAAGGCTCCCGAGGGGCGGGGGGACGGGGTCAATGGGTGGAGAGTGGGAGGGGAGAGGCTCCCCACACAGGAGCGGTGCTGAATTTCGGTCAAAAAAATACCACGAGTGAAAACCTCGCGTTAGAGCCGACTTAAGGGGAAGAGAAACCATTTCCGTCAGCAATGTACAGCAAAACCGGGGAAACCTACAAAACGTGAGCAGTGTGATACATGTGCACAGAACAAAATTCCAAATAAAACCTTAAAATGACCACAAGAAAAATTGTAAAAATTATAATTCAGCTGGGCAACAGTGATATCAATGGGCAACAATAAAAAATACTCCCAGGAAAGCTCCAAAAAAACGAAATGATTTTTGGAAGGGTCTATGCTCCGTAGATTCTTTCAAAACTCACCTCATTTTATTGGAGCTTTCTTGGGAGTGTTTTTTATGTTGCCCATTGCTATCACTGTTGCCCAGCTTGGTTTTGGTTTACTTCCCCATTTTTCGAGGTCATTTCTGAGGTTTATTTGCGCTTTTGTCCCCATACAAGGTAAATGAGCCCACAGTAAAATTGTGCAGAGCACGGTGTCTGACTCGTCCGGTCAGGTTTCCTATCTCCAGGGACTGCCCTATCTCTGTGGCCACAGTGTGGTGCAGTGAACACAGCCAGTGCCTGTAGGACCAGAGGGTCACAGGTTCAAATCCTAGCTGGGGCTCCTGCCAACCCAGTCCCCATAGTTTTACCCACCACTAAACAGTGATAGTACAGACACCTCTTTATTGCAGAGAACATAAGCATGGTTCCAACACCTATATTTTACCCTACACCGCACACAAACCATAACAATGGGCATTACCTACAGCCGAGTCCCCCAAATTCAGTCCTGGAGTGCCACCAGTCAATCAGGTCATATGCTTTTTCCCAGATAAGGACAGGTCTGCATGTTGGCGGAAGGATACAGGTGGTGGAGGGGGCAGTGGCTGCAAACCACAGCAGACAGTGGCCTAGGCCTGTGCAGGCTGGCACCGTCCACCGCAACAGACAGGCTCTGTCGGATGTACAGTCATGGACTCCCCCAGGAACACAACAGATCTGTGGCAACACAGTGGTGCAGTGCACACAAACAGTGTGTACAAGAACAAATGGTCACAGGTTCAAAGCCCAGCTGGGGCTACTGCCAATCCAGTCCACATATTTTTCCTACAACTAAACCGTGATAGTAAGGACAAACCTTTATTGATGAGAACATACGCATGGTTAATACACCTATAATTTACCACACCAAACACAGACACCAGAAACAGGCGCATTACCTAGAGCAGAGTCTCCAAAATGCAGTCCTGGAGGGCCCCACACCATTCAGGTTCCATGCTGCCTCTTATAAAGATGCCTGTGCTGCATATCTATGCACCACCCCCATGGTATGCTGATGTAGCTCATGCATATTCATGAGGGACAGCATGAAAACCCAAATAGTGTTTGGAACACCAGGACTGGAGTTGGGAAACTCTGCCGTAAAGCAGCAGCCAACAGGGCCAGACACACCCACACACACCCACAGGCCCCATTGGCCAATGCCTCCTGGAGAGGCAGGACATTGGGCCCTGCCTGTATCTCCCAATACAAGCAGTTGCATACCTTAGCAATGCCACCCTACACCTGGGTATATGGTACACAGCTATCAAACGTTTCCTATGATAACTGGCAGATATCAATTCCTACGTTAAGCACATTTTGCTCATTGAGCTCCACCATAACGATCATTGTGATGTCTACGGTGTGTGCTGCAGGTCTGGTCTCTGACAGTGTTTACCACCCTGGGGAGTGACCCCCAACAGTATTGCGTACCATATCCATGCCTGTACTGTGCCCAGGACTGGTGTGGTGGGTATGGCTGCTGAACTCCTCTATAGTAGCACAATGCTGGCATAGGTGTGGGGGTGGCTGTCTGTCTATCCAGTGTGTGGTGGCTGCAGACACCTTCCACAGCCCACACTGCCAGCATTGGGCTGCCAATGTGCATAATGAGGAGCAAGGTACCATGGGTATAGGCCGGACAGGGTGGCCTGGCCAGGGTGCATCTGCACAGGGCATAGGGCACTGACTGGGACATTTTAGTGCCCGGCCACCACCTACACAGACAGGGTGACCTCTGTATGTCCTGCTGAGAGATCACTCTCACCCTGACTGTGCAGTGACCACAGCATGGCTAGGCACCCCCATAGTGCTATATAGTATTTTTCTCATTTGATAGATATGGGTTTCCTTTTGGGGCCCAGTCCCTGATTTATCTGTTTGCTGTGCATGCTGACATCTCAGTTCTGGGTGCATGCATCTCCACTGGGAACATGCACTATGGACTAACTAGCAGACTGCTTGCAGCTGGTATGTGTCTTGATGGAGTGGCTTGCAGGGTGCAGTGGCTGATGACTTGCTGCAGGAGAATATCAGATAGTGGTGAGGTGCAGCTTACCATATCCAGGCTTAATGTCTGTCTGCTATTGTGTTTATGGATGTGAATAGAGCTGCATTGACTGCCCTATGGGGTGTCTGTTCCTCAGCAGGACTGGGGTTGATGGTCCCCTCTACTGCCACCTTTGCAGGGAGGCCCTGTTTGCTGCCCTCTGCCCTGGAGGAGGGGGGTGGTGGGGGGGTGTGGCCCACCTGGGGCTCCATGGGGGCTACACCTGACTGAGAGAAACAGATACAAGGTGTTTTTGCAGAAACTACCTATCTTGCAGTTTACCACTGTTTTGGACCTCCAGCATGACCTTATTCAGCTATGGAAGGTGCTGTGGACCTGGTGCTGGGCGCCTCACCGCACCCTCAGGGTGAGCACAGTACCCGCACAATGTGATGGTGTGTAGCTACTCCGTGCCAGTAAAACACACGGTCAGTACCCCCTACCAGGCCGAGGTGCTGTGGGGGTGCACATGGTCACTTCCCCCTACCAGGCCGAAGTGCTGTGGGGGTGCATTCCCCATCTTGTGTTTATCTGTGGACAGCTGATTTGCATATGCAGTGCATCATGGGTATGGGTGTGCTAACCCTATCCTGGTGACCACAACAGACTGTCTGTGTGGTGACGTGCAGGCTGTTTGCAGCCAGCCTGGGGCTTGCTAGTAGCTGTAGCCCAATGGTTACTTCACTGTCTGTGAAGCCAGAGGTCATGGGTTCAAACCCACAGTGGGGTTATTTGATAGGGTTGTCCAGCACATTATCTATTTTTAATGTGCATATTTTGATGCCAGCAAAGACACCCTCAGCGTACTGTACCCATAAGGTGCCTCTGAGGGTGCTTTATAGGGCACCCTATAGGGCACCTTATGGTTCCCGTCCATATAAGGTGCACTATACATTATCCTGTAACGCAACTTATAGGGTGCCCTATAGGGGACATTTTAGGGTGCTGTGGCGGACAGTGCAATTTATAATGTGCCCTATGGAGTGCCTTATAGGGTGCCTTATACGGCACCTTCAATTACGGCACGTGAGGGCGTGTTTGCTGGCAGCAATTAATAAGATAAAAATAAGGTGCTGCAGGAAAACATATGTACAATGCAAAGCTGATGCTACAGCCAGCCTTACGTATTAGGCACACTGGGGAGCAAACTCAAGACCCCTGTATCAGCAGTCAGTGCCTTAACCATTGTGCTCCACTGCTGCTCCTCCTTGCTTGTCAGCGAACCTACTTATGCTTTCCATTCCTTAAACTGCACAGTGCTGCCATAACAAACAGTACTCTGACCTTGCGGTACCTCCTACGGCACCCTCTAAAGCGCCCTATAAGCAACATTCTAGGGTGCCTTGGCTGACAGTGCACTTTAAAATGTGCCTTATAGGGCGCCTTATGTTAGCACGCTTTGAGAGTGCGTTTGCTAGTAGTGAAAATTAAAATAAACATAAAATGACTCCAAAAGCAATCTTCCCCATAATATGTAATGCCTCAGCAAGCCTTGTTCATTGGGCATTGTGGGAGATTGAACCCTTGATCTCTGCACCATTGGTCAGTGTCTTAACCATTGTGCTGTGGTTCTGTTTCTGGGCTTGCACATTAGCGCGCCGCCTTATGCCGCCCAGTATTAAAAAAGTCCAAAGAGATCCCAGCATACAGTAAACCACAAACAAAACTTTTTTTGTTGGAATGGCCAGCACAGTATACAGGATTGTACCTGCTACCACAGTGGCCCGTCCTTTTTAGTCAATTATAAAACAAATTTAAAACAGCTCTCATTGAAAGATAGCTGTACTTAGCTGTGCAAAACGAAAGCAGGCTGGAAGAACGTTATTTGCAGCGATGAATCAATGTTAGCCTCAGTAGGTCAATAAGGTAACGACGTGTCACGTTTTGGGGGTATACACATCAACCCCCTGCTTCAGGTCAGACCTCTGAATCAGGTAAAGAACATCAGACCTCTGAATCTTTACCTGATTCAGAGGTCTGACCTGAAGCAGGGGGTTGATGTGTATACCCCCGAAACGTGACACGTCGTTACCTTATTGACCTACTGAGGCTAACATTGATTCATCGCTGCAAATAACGTTCTTCCAGCCTGCTTTCATTTTGCACAGCTAAGTACAGCTATCTTTCAATGAGAGCTGTTTTAAATTTGTTTTATAATTGACTAAAAAGGACGGGCCACTGTGGTAGCAGGTACAATCCTGTATACTGTGCTGGCCATTCCAACAAAAAAAGTTTTGTTTGTGGTTTACTGTATGCTGGGATCTCTTTGGACTTTTGTGGTTGTTAAACCCAGTTTCGAAGCATTTATAATTCACTTTGGTGCCCAGTATTAAAAAGCATCCTAAATCAATAGCACACCACCTAATGCCCATCAGTGTGCTGCCTTTTTAGACTAGCTCCTAAAGTAACACCTCAGCCAGCTGTCTACATTGAGCACTGTGGGGGATTGAACCCCTGATCCCTGCACTATTGGTCAGTGTCTTAACCATTGTGCTGTAGCTTTGCTCTTCTGTGTGCACATCAGCGCACCACTTATGCCTCCTAGTATTACAATGCCTACAAAAACATCAGCGTGCTGCATAATGCAGCCCATTATTTAAATGCCTCATAAATTAACTCCTCAGCCAGCCGTCTTCATTGGGCACTGTGGGGGATTGAACCCCTGATCCCTGCACCATTGGTAAGTACCTTAACCATTGTGCTGTGGTTCTGCTCTTCTGTGTTCACATCAGCGCGCCACTTATGCCTCCCGCGCAGCTTCCTCATGCACTAATGTGCGGGGCGCACATGGGCGCCATGCACCTTAGCGCATATGTCAATCACGGCTTTTCTTTTTCAGGACGGAACGCCCACTCCTTATATGGCATCCGCTCACTACCGCGGCCCACACATTAGCGGGGTTTTAGTAAACATGCCCCCAAGTCTATAAGTAACCATGACTGATGTTTATTTTAAATGTTTACTTCGGTTTTCATTACAGATTTGGGTCATTCTCTTCTTTGCTGAAACCAACTCATTTCTCTCAATATAAATAATTAGAACTGGGGTTTTGATTTGTTGTTGCTATTTGGCACTGAAAATAAATAATGAGGCTATCCAAGTACAATTCAAACAGGCTTGATCTCGAACGTCTGCATGTACTTGACTCTCGGAGATTCACTGAGGCATAAATATGTTGTACATCTGCTGTTAAGATGTATAAATCATTAATCAGTTTTGTAGCTTCTCTGATTTTACAATATGGTTTATGCAGTGTTTATTGATTTGTTTGTGCTATGGGCAATGTTGCTGGAGGTCCCCGTGATCCTTTTTGTAAATGAGAAATTATACTGGGACATGATTTTATTCTGATGAGTAAAGCTTCGATCAATGAAAAAGTTAATAACTGAACAACCAAATATGAAACCTCTGGCATGAAATCTGTGTCCCTCTTCATTTAGCAATTTTTTCCATAAATGAAACTAGGGACTAATCATCTGTTCTGCAAAGTGCTCTAACTACCTGCATGGAGCTGGAATGTCAGATAGGGAAAATTAGATTGGGGTATGATCCTAAACCCATCATTTGCCCCCATCCATGTCAGATGAGATTTAATATGCCTGAATGTGCATTGTATGAGTGAATTGCTAAACTAAGATACCGAAGTTTGAAAAACTCCTCACATATAATGTGTGATCAAAAAGTATCAAGACTTGTTGTATAGCTATATAACAATATGGGGTATGTTTACTAAACTGCGCTAATGTACGCTACTGTGCGCTAATGTGCGCTGCGTGACGTTAGCGTGCGCTAAGGTACCTTAGCGCACGCTAATGTCGCATACGGGGCCCAAATATGCACGCTCATCTGCGCGGCGCTCATGTGCGCGGCGTGCTAATGTGCGATGAAGGCGGGGAAAGGCTCCCGGAGGGCGGAGGAAGGCTTCCCAGGGGCGGAGAGAAGGGATCAATGGGTGGAGAGTGGGAGGGGAGAGGCTCCCCGCACATTTGCGAGACTGAAATCCGAGGCAAAAAATACCGCGAGTGAAAACCTCGCGTTAGAGCCGATTTAAAGGGAAGAGAAATCATTTCTGTCAGCAATGTACAGCAAACCCAGGGAAACCTACAAAAAGTGTAAGTGTGATACATGTGCACAGAACAAAAGGGCAAATAAACACTGAAAATGACCCCAACAAAATATAGAAAAAACATAACCAAGCTGGGCAACAGTGGTTTTAATGGGAAACATCAAAAAACACTCCCGAGAAAGCAGCCAAAAAAAGATATGAATTATGGAAAGGTCTACGCTCCGTCCCCATACAAGGTGAATGATCCCACAGAAATAGCACTGATCAGGGTTTCCCTCTGCATCGGACAGGTGTCCTATGGCATGCACATGTCCCGCAACAGTAGGGCGGGCATGTCGGAACGGGCAACTGGTCAGATGCCTGAAAAGGGGCCACAGAGGGCTGCAGGCGGCACATGCTGTAGTGCAGCCAGGGCACAGTGCAGACCAGGCAGATGCCTAGGTGGCACATAGGAATGCTGAAACTGAACAGCAGCCAGACAGCAACTGATGAGGGTCCAACATGGGCACGAGAGTGTTTATCACAGTGTCACAGGGGATAGTACCCAGCAGGTACCCCCAAGGACACAGAACATTGGCAGGCGGTGTTGGGGGCAAGCATGGACGCCTATGCAGACACCCCTACCCCAGAACACGCACCATAGGCAGCCGCCTACCTGCACATTGGATGGCATGAGACTGCACACCACCAGCACCACCAGCAGAAGGGCATGTCAGCATGATGGCAGAGGGGTACTGGTGGTGGAGGGGGGCAGTGGCAGCTGCCCAGAGCCGACCATGGCCTAGCCCTGTGTAGGTGGGTGCCATGCACTGCAACAGACAGGCTGTGTCTGGCAAACAACCATGGTATCTCCAGGGACTGCACAGTCTCTGTGAGCACAGTGTGGTGCGGTGCGGTGAGCACAGCCAGTATGTTCAGGAGCAGAAGGTCACAAGTTCAAGTCCCAGCTGGGGCTACTGCCAATCCAGTCCCCATATTTTACCCGCTACCAAACCATGATAGTAAGGACAAACCTCTATTGCAGTGAACATACGCATGGTTCAAACGCCTATATTTTACCCCACCGAGCACAGACACCAGAAACATGCGCATTACCTAGAGCAGAGTCCCCCAAATTCAGTCCTGGAGGCCCACAAATCATTTAGGTTTTATGCTGTCTCCAATATAAGACCATGTCAGCATGGTGGCGGAGGGGTACTGTTGGTGGAGGGGGCAGTGGCAGCTGCCCAGAGCAGACCATGGCCTAGCCCTGTGTAGGTGGGTGCCATGCACTGCAACAGACAGGCCCTGCCGGACAAACAGTCATGGTATCACCAGGGAATGCACTGTCCCTGTAGCAGCACAGTGGTGCAGTGCACACAACCAGTGTGTTGGGAGGCAGAAGGTCACAGGTTCAAGTCCCAGCTATGGTGCCTGCCAACCCAGTCCCCGTACTTTACCCACTACTACAACGTGCTAATACAGACAGAACCTTTATTGCAGATGACGTAAACATGCCCAAAACACCTACATTTTGCCCTAAAGAGCAAAGACACCATAAACAGGTGCATTACCTAGAGCAGAGTCTCGCAAATGCAGTCCTGGAGGGCCCCACACCATTCAGGTTCCATGCTGCCTCTAATAAAGATGCCTGTGCTGCATATCTATGCACCACCCCATGGTATGCAGATGTATCTCATGCATATTCATACGGGACAGCATGAAAACCTGAACAGTGTTTGGCACACCAGGACTGGAGTTGGGAACCTCTGCCGTAAAGCAGCAGCCAACAGGTGCAGACACACCCACACCCACAGGCCCCATTGGCCAATGCCTCCTGGAGAGGCAGGACATTGGACCCTGCGTGCATCTCCCAATACTAGCACTTGCATACCTTAGCAATGCCACCCTACACCTGGGAATATGGTACACAGCAATCAAACGTTTGCTATGATTACTGGCAGATACCAATTCCTATGTTAACCACAATTTGCTGATTGAGCTCCATCATAGCAACCTTTCTGCTGTCTGTGGAGTGTGCTTCAGGTCTGGT
This sequence comes from Ichthyophis bannanicus, assembly GCA_033557465.1. Classification (NCBI taxonomy): domain Eukaryota; kingdom Metazoa; phylum Chordata; class Amphibia; order Gymnophiona; family Ichthyophiidae; genus Ichthyophis; species Ichthyophis bannanicus. Next base: position 628,561,059 of record CM066032.1, read on the forward strand.
CTCTGACAGTGTTTACCACCCTGGGAGTGACCCCCAACAGTATTGCGTACCATATCCATGCCTGCACTGTGCCCAGGACTGGTGTGGTGGCCAGGGGTGCTAAACTCCTCTAGAGTAGCACAATGCTGGCATAGGTGTGGGAGTGTGTGTCTGTCTATCCAGTATGTGGTGGCTGCAAACACCCTCCGCAGCCCACACTGCCAGCACTGTTGCCAGTATTGGCCTGCCAATGTGCATAATGAGGAGCAAGGTACCATGGGTATAGCCCTGACAGGGTGGCCTGGCTAGGATGCATCTGCACAGGGCATAGGGCACTGGCTGGGACATTGTAGTGCCCGGCCACCACCTGCACAGACAGGGTGGCCACAGCATGTCCTGCTGGGATATCACTCTCACCCTGACTGTGCAGTGACCACAGCATGGCTAGGCACCCCCATAGTGCTATATAGCATTTCTCTCATGTGATATTTATGGGTTTCCTTTTGAGGCCCAGTTCTGGGTGCATGCATTACCACCAGGAACATGCACTATGGACTAGCTAGCAGGCTGTCTGCAGCTGGTATGTGTCCTGATGGCGCGCCTTGCAGGGTGCAGCGGTTGAAGGCTTGCTGCACGAGAATATCAGATAGTAGTGGGGTGCAACTTAGCATACCCAGGCCTAATGTCTGTTTGCTGTTGCGTTATGGATGTGTACAGAGCTGCATTGACTGCCCTGTAGGGTGTTTGTTCCACAGCAGGACTGGGGTTGATGGTCCCCTCTACTGCCACCGTTGCAGGGAGGTAGAATGTGGATCTGTTGGTGGGAGACCCTGTTTACCACCCTCAACCCTGGAGGAGGAGGAGGGTGGTGGTATATAATCCTCCTAGAGGTCCATAGGGGCTACACCTGACTGAGACATACAGATATATCCAAGTTGTGTCTGCAGAAACTACCTATCTCACACATTGGACCTGCAGCATGGCCTATCTCTGCTGTGGACCTGGTGCTGGGCGCCCCACCTCACCCTCAGGGTGAGTGCAGTACCTGCACAATATGACGGTGTGTAGCTACTCTGTGCCAGTACCACACACGGTCAGTTCCCCCTACCAGGCCGAGGTGCTGTGGGGATGCATACCCCATCTTGTGATCATCTGTAGACTGCTGATTTGCATGTGCAGTGCATTATGGGTATGGGTGGGTTAACCCTATCCTGGTGACCACAGCAGACTGTTTGTGTGGTGACTTGCAGTCCTTCTGCAGCCAGCCAGGGGGTTGCAAGCAGCTGTAGCCCACTGGTTACTTCACTACCAATGGAGCTAGAGGTCATGGGTTCCAACCCACAGTGGGGTTATTTGATAGGGCTGTCCAAAGCATTATCTATTTTTAAAGTACATTTGTGCTGCCAGCAATACCACCCTCAGCGTACTGTACCCATAAGGTGCCTCAGAGGGTGCTTTATAGGGCGCCCTATAGGGCACCTTATGGTTACCGTCCATATAAGTTGCACTATACAGTATGCTATGGAGTGACTGATAGGGTGCCAGTCCGTATAAGTTGCCTTAAAAGGTGTCCAATGGAGCGCCTTATAGGGTGCCCTATAGGGGACATTATAGGGTGCCGTGGCGGACAGTGCACTTTATAATGTGCCCTATGGAGTGCCTTATAGGGTGCCTTATGCGGCACCTTAGGTTACGGCACGTGAGGGTGTGTTTGCTGGCAGCAATAATTAAAATACCTCAGGAAACAATACTTACATGTCAATGCTGATGCCTCAGCCAGCCTTATGTATTGGGCACACTGGGGATCAAACTCATGACCCCTGTATCATCAGTTAATGCCTTAACCATTGTGCTACACTGCTGTTCCTCTTTGCATTTCAGCGCACCTACTTAAGATTTCCATGCGTTGAAATGCACAGTGCTGCCATCAAAAACAGTGCTATGACCTTGCTGTGCCTCATAGGGCACCCTATATGGCGTCCTTTACGCCACCCTTTCAACAACATTGTAGGGTGCCGTGGCAGACAGTGCACTTTAAAATGTGCCCTCTGGGGTACCTTATGGGGCGCCTTATGTTACAGTGCTTTGAGAGTGCGTTTGCTAGTAGCAGTAATTAAAATAAAATTAATATGCCTCAGAATGCAATATTACACATAACAGGTTGTGCCTCACCCAGCCTTATTCATTGGGCACAGTGGGGGATTGAACCCATTATCCCTGCACCATTGGTCAGTGTCTTAACCATTGTACTGTGGCTCTGTTTTTGTGCTTGCACATCAGCGCGCCTGCTTATGCTTCCCGCGCGCATTTCTCATGTGCTAATGTGCACGGCGCACATCAGCGCACAGCGCACAGCGCACATTAGCGCATGATTAATCCCGGTTTGCTTTTTTTCAGACTGACACGCCCACTTCTTTTATGGCATCCCGCACACTAACGCGGCGCGCACCTAACGGGGTTTTAGTAAACATACCCCTATGTCACACCACAATGCTATTACGCATGCAGTGACCTAGTTATGTGCTCTGCATGTGCAGAGTATAGCATGGCTGCAGCACACAGCTGTTAGTGTAGTTGGGTTTAAAAAAGGTTTGGACAAGTTCCTGGAGGAAAGGTCCATAAACCATTATTAAAGAGGACTTGATAAATCCACTTTTTACCACAAGACGAGCATTGTGGAACCTGTGGCCTTTGGGAACCTACCAGGTACTTGTGACCTGGATTGGCCACTGCTTGGTCTGACCCAGTATGGTATTTCTTATGTTTTTATAAATTACATGATGTTTGGTATCATGTAAAAGCAGTTCGTCAGATTTACAAAGAGCAAAAAAATTGAACAGCAAATGTGCATTAAATTCAGCCAGATACTTGGAGAACTGTCCACCACGCTCCCGCTGAGGCTGCTCTCCCTGCACGGGATAGAGCAGCCCCGTCCGACTGCCATCGCTCTGCCCAATCGGGGAAGCAACGAGCAAGAGTAAAAGGCAGCGCCAATCGGGCACGCCCACGCCTGGCGGGCCCACGCCTGAGGGCCTCACCAGAGGGTCCTTTGGCATGGCCCTTAGGCGGTGGCACTGCGGCAAGAGTCTAAAAGCATATACTGACCAGTACCATCGCCACAGACGGCAAAGAAAACTCAGAGCAAATCTCTCACGCCCAACCAGAAAAAGCCACGACTGAACATCACGAGCTGAACTCCACATGTGAATTTGAGACCTGCAAACACCACGCAAATCACAGAGGTAACACTCTCATTTAAACGGCTCTATGTGCTAACTCTCTATGGGCACAAAGAAAGCGAAAAAGCCATTACAACATAAACTCCACCATCCCAGGTGACCATATCACTAAGAACTGCACAAAGAAAGATAACCAGTTAGAAAAGCCATCAGCATCTTAAACAAAGGCAGTGATCGAAATAGTTAGCCATTTATTTTGAAATGTTATTTTGAAATGTTTTGTGACCTACGAATGATATAAAAATACATGCAGATAATCCCATAACAATATAAGTTTCTACCCGGTATATGGGTAAGCAAACTGTCTGATATACTGATCTCTTGTGCTCTAAGACAGCGAGTAGAAGTTTCCAACATAGTAACAACTGGCATAACAGACCTCTGAACAGAAAAAAAAAATGGAACTTTTCAACTATTTACTTTTATTATCTATGTACATGTTTATACCGACACACACCTTCAACACTAATATGCACTACTTTATATCCTACACATTGAGACCAATCTATATCTACAACCCCTTTCTGATACCTTCACTACTGCAACTCAATCAATACACTAAATACATGCAATACCACCCTACCCTCCAAAATCTCTCACCACAACCGTTTCTAAAACCTCCTTTCATGAACCAGACAAAATCACGGAAGTCTCACAACCCAAAACTACAAAGAACACGCAGTACTAAACCCACAGGAAGACAAAGCCAACACAAACAAGCAGACCAGCTCATGCAGGATACATACACCATCATCCTAATCAATGCCAGATCCATAAGGAACAAAACACACATCATCCACAATATCATCACAGATGAACAGCCAGACATCCTCTGCATCACTGAAACATGGATCACTGATGCCGACGCTGCAATACTAAACCAAATAAACACACCCGGATACAAGATACACAACTGCCCCTGAACCAACAAAAGGGGAGGAGGAGTCCTAATCGTTGCTAAATCCTCCTTATCTCTAACCGACACCTCCCACAGCCCAACTAAGGACATCGATGTACTCAAAGTAGAAAACAACGCGATAGCCATCTGTCTAATCTACAGACCCCCATCGTCACATCACGAATCACTGGCTACAGCATTAGAAAACATCTCAACCACAGCACTCAGAAAATATCAAATTATCCTGGGAGACCTAAATCTAACATCAATTCCACAAGGTCAGGCAAACACCTTCCTTGAAGCCATGGAACAACTTGGATACAAGCAAGTAGTAAATGTTGCCACCCACAACAAAGGAAATACCCTAGACATGGTATTCATACCCACCGAACAGCAGTGCGACAGAGCAACACAACCTGTAACAAAAATAACTCAGGTACCATGGTCCGACCATCACCAAATAGAGCTCAAGATGCATCTACCCGCGCTACCCAAAAACCTGAAAGCCGAGCGACCAACTCACACTCACAGAAGTTTCAACAAATTCAACAAAGAAACCCTATAAACTCTATCACATCACACAAAGATCTAGAAAGCACTGACCTCAACAACCTAATAAACAACTGGAACTCAGGAATTCAAGCAACAGCAGAACCGAAATGGAAAGCCACAACTAACACAACCAAAAACAAAACAGAACCATGGTACACAGAAACTCTGACCAGACTGAAGAGAGAACTGCAAAAATTAGAGAGGAAATGGCGGCAAAGCAAAACTGATGAACACAAAACTGAATACCTGACACTACTCTCGAAATACAAAAATGAAGTCAACCTGGCAAAGCGAACACATCACACTAACTTACTAATCAAAGCCATAAACAAGCCCAGAGAACTGTTCGCACTGGTCAAATCCCTCACCAAAACCGCCCAAGAGGATCACTATAATAACAAAATCAAGGCCCAAACACTAGCAGATCACTACGCTAGCAAACTTAACCCACACGTGGCCATAAAACCCACACAAAGCCTGGACAACCCCCCCCCCCCACGCCTCAAATAAACATGACGACGAGCGAAACCTGCATCAGTAAATGGACCAACTTCCAGAAAATTGGAGACAAGCACATCATGAACATTATCACTAACATTAATACCACTACCTCCCCACTTGATCCCTGCCCTGCTGCTTGGATCAAAGCAACGAAAACAGAGACCGCCCAGCATGTCTCTCACATAGTAAACCAGTCACTTCAACAAGGAACAATGCCCGCACAACTAAAGAAATCCATCATAAGACCGATTCTAAAAAACAAAACACTCAATGGGTACGACCCAGCATCCTATCGCCCAATATCCAGCATAGCCCTCCTAGCAAAAATTATTGAAAAGGCAGTCCTACAACAACTGCAAGACCACCTGGACAACAACGGAACCCTAGATGACCACCAATACGGCTTCGGGCAACATCATGGAGTCGAAACCCTGCTTATTGCACTAATGGACAACCTACTCAAAGGCCTAGAAGATAAAATGAAAAAGTTCATTCTCATATTTATTGACATCTCAGCGGCTTTCAATACAGTTCACCATCAGACACTCCTGAGCAGAATTGAAGCAATAGGAATATCAGGAACCCCCCTAAAATGGTTCTCATCTTATATTACAGACAGAATGCAACAGGTCCAATTCAACAATGAGAAAGCAGAGGCCTTCCCCCAAACACAAGGCATACCACAAGGCTCAGCCCTTTCCTCACTTCTTTTCAACGTATACATGCAACCAATCTGCGAAATATTCAAAAAGCACAAAATCAACTACCACATTTACGCAGATGATATTATGCTATACACACAACTTGACGCAGATAATCCTAATTACACCCAACTAGAAGATTGCATAAGCGAAATGCAAAAATGGCTTCAACAAAACAACATGGCTATAAACCACAAAAAAACTGAAGTCATGTACATCTCAAGAAAACCGGAGTTCAACCCGCCTGCAATAATCTCCCTGTGCAAGAACACCTATCACACAAAAAATGAAATAAAATATCTAGGGGTAACGCTTGATAGTGACCTAAAGATGAAAAAACACCTCCGCTTAATAAACACGGCCATTTTCCACAAACTCAGAGTCCTACAGCCACTACGGAACATCATTGAAGCTAGTGATTTCAGGACAGTAGCACAAGCTCTCATCACACCCCATTTCAACTACTGCAATGCCATTTTACAGGGCCTTCCAAAGAAAACCCTAAACATACTCCAAATGGCGCAAAACGTCGCAGCCAGAATCATCATGAAAAAAGGCTTTGCTGAACACATCACACCAGTGTTAATCGAACTGCACTGGCTCCCCATCATAACTCGCATAAAATACAAAAACCTAATAACCGCTTTCAAACTTATCCACAACATAGCACCATCATTCCTCTCAAACCTAATCAACACGCAACCTCTCAACAGAAACAGAAGAACCACAAACCTAAATACCCTATGTGTGCCAACAAGTATTAGAGCCGTCAAAACCGTCACAAGTAAAGCAGATGTAGAAAGAGAATGGTAAAAAACTAGAAGCGTGAAGAAAAGACAAATGGACAACAGACGATGGAGAGTTAGCAGAAGACACAAAGAAACCAGAAGAAAGTGGCTGGAGCAATTGCAACTGAAAAAAAAATGCACAAAAGGTAGAAAAATATCTCTTTATTGAATTTATTAACTGAAATATACCAGCTCTGGGAAATGTGCTTCATTAACGTCTGCGCTTTGTTTAGTACAAGAGGAAATTAATTTATAGTTTTATTTCTACAGTGTTGTTGGGCTTTTGGGGTTCCCAGTTTAATTATTGTCTTCCTGTTTCTAAATTGTGATTCCTTGTTTGGTGATGGTCTATGTTCTGCATGTGTAACTGAGCTGAGGTATTCTGTTTATGTAATTCCTATTTGACATTGCCACTTGTTCTCTTTCCCCAGTAGGTCATGTATTGTTATTCTCTGAAATGTATTGGTTTAATATTTTCAGTGTAGCCTTTTGATAGGTAGGGTCTTGTGCTTTGTGAGTCCTGGTAGTGCTGTTATGATACGGCGGGTTTGCTATGGGTTCTCAATGGGCAGTGTTTGTAGTAGTTCCTAATGTGCCTGGCAGTTGGCACTGGATTATAGTAATGTAGAAATCTTTTAGTCTTTCTTTATCCATACACTCATTAAGAGGCATGTTTACTAAAAGTTAGTGTAAGGTAACATTATGCAAATATTTATGCAAATGAGTTCCCTTATGCAAATGAGGCCCCGCACCGAGTCTCCGCACATGGCCCCGCACCCCCCTTGGGCCGCCCCTGCATACACCTATTTGAAAAGCTGAACAAGTTAAATTACTATAGTACAGATCCCTACATACAAATTCCATGTTAACAGAACACCTGGCCTTGGTCGCACACTCAGAACACAGACCTCACCAAGTACAGAATAAGTGACCACAACCTAAAGCAAAAATAAAACTATGTCGACAAAATTTAAATTGAAACCCCAAGAAGCCAGAGTCCACATGCAGTGCAACATCAGCTAAATAAGAGATGCAGTTCCCCCTGTGTAAAATATAAAAATAGCACAACACAAAGTCCAATCACTAAAATGAAATAAAATTATTTTTTCTACCATTGTTGTCTGACCATTTTATTCTCTGATCATGCTGGTCCCGATCTGAGGCTTCTGCTTTCCTGTCTTCTCTTAGTTCTCTTTCTGTGGTCTATGGTCCATCTGCCATTTCTTATCTCTTCTTTTGTTTTCTTCACTTCCTTCTATCAGCCCATTTCCAGTTCCAGTAACCCTCCCCACTATCAGCCCACTTTCCAGTCCCCCCTCCCAGTACCATCCAATGTCAACCGCCTTTCATTCCCATGACTGCTACTGATGTCCATTCCCTTCCAGTCCCCCTCCTTCCCCACTGTCCAGCCCCTTCTAGTCCAAATACCATCCCAGATATCAGCTGATGTCCACTCTCAGTGCCACCCCCCCAGTCAGCTCCCTTCCAGTCGCCCTACCCTCTATCCATCCCCCTTCCAGTGCCATTTGCATGTCAGCTCCCTTCCAGCCTCCTCCCCATTACCCAACCACCTACCACTACCATCCCCAAGTGTCAGCTCCCTTCCAGTCCCCCTTCAGTACATCCCAGGTGTCAGTTCCTTTCCAGTCCCCTCCTTCGCCCGTGTCAGCTCCCTTCCTGCCCCCTCCTTCCCCTGGCAGACCCTCTCGTTATCCACTCCCTTCCCTGTCCTATTCTACCATCCTCCCGCACCAGCCCATTTGTAGCCCTAGCCCCTAGTTTTCTTCCAGGGCCAGCAGCACTCTCCTCCCCTCCCCCATTAGCCTGTTTCCAGTCCTATCCCCCTTATCAGCCCACTCTAGTCCTAGCCCTCCAATCAACCCATTACCAATCCTAGCTCATTTCTGGTGTTAGCCCCCCATCTGCCCATTACCAGTCCTACACCCCCCCCAATAAGTCTATTTCCAGTCCTAGCCCCCCAGTCAGCCCATTCACTGTCCTAGCCCCCTAATCAGCCCATTTCTAGACCTAACTCCACAAAGCAACCCATTACCAGTCCTAGCTCCCCTCCCGATCAGCAAATTTCCAGTTCTAACCCCCCATCAGCCCATTTCCAGTCCTAGCCCCCCCTCCTGAACAGCCCATTTCCAGTTCTAACCTCCCCATCAGCCCATTTCCAGTATTAGCCACCCCCGATAGCCTATTACCAACCCTAGCCCCCCTCCCGATCAGCCCATTTCCAGTTCTAACACCCCATAGCCCACTACCAGTCCTAACTCCCCCCCATCAGCCCACATCCAGTCCTAATCCCCCCATCAGCCCATTTCTAGGCCTAGCCACCCCTGAAAGCCCATTACCAGCCCTAGCCCCCCCTCCCAATCAGCCCATTTCCAGTCCCAGCCCCCCATGGCCCATTACCAGTCCTAACCCCCCCATCAGCCCGCTTCCAGTCCTAATCCCCCACCCCATCAGCGCATTTCCAGTCCTAGCCCCCCATAGCCCAGTATCAGTCCTAACCCCCATCAGCCCACTTCCAGTCCCAACCCCCAGCCTATTACCAGTCCTAGCCCCCCATCAGCCCACTTCCAGTCCCAACCCCCTATAGCCCATTACCAGTACTAACCCCCCCATCAGCCCACTTCCAGTCCTAACCCCCCCATCAGCGCATTTCCAGTCCTAGCCCCCCATAGCCCCAGTCCAGTCCTAACCCCCCATCAGTGCACTTCCAGTTCTAACCTCCCCCATTAGCCAATTTCCAGTCCTAACTCCCCCCATAGCCCATTACCAGTCCTAACCCCCCCCCTCTCATCAGCCCACTTCCAGTCCTAACCACCCCCCATCCCCGGAAAACTGAAATTTAAAAACCTGGCTGCCGCCGCAGCAGCAGCAGAAGAAAGAGCCCCGCGGATGCCCCGTCATAGCCCTCCTCACTCCCTCAGCACCGGCTTTACAGAGCTGTGAAGGGAGAGTTTCCCTTTCTCGCAGCTCTGCTAAGCCCGCCGGCACTGATGGGAAACAGGAAATGCCGTTTCCCATCAGCGTCAGTGGGCTTAACAGAGCTGCGAGAAGAGGAAACTCTCCCTTCGAGGCTCTGTAAAGCTGGCAGTGCTGAGGGAGTGAGGAGGGCTCTGCCGGGGCAGCCGTGGGGCCCTTTCCTATGCTGCTGCCGCCGCGGCTCTTTCCATCAGGATTTTTGTTTTTTTTTTAAAGGTGGAGTGAAGTGGCTCTTTTGGGGGCATTTCTGCTGCTCCCAAAAGTTTGCCGCCTGAGGCCACCACCTCACTCCGCCTAATTATAGAGCCGCCTCTGCATGTTGAGGAGGTGACATCTGGTTGAGTTTGGAATATTTTGGTATATATAGGTATTTTGGACTTCTCTCCATTGATAGGGGAACCAACTCATAGAGCGGGTCATACTTTATTTATTTATTTAATGGCATTTGATATAGCGATACAATAATGAGATTATTACATCCAACATTTTTAGACTATACTTGTGCGGCCCGATATTCAAAGGGATTAGCATGGTTAGCATAATCCCCCTAGCTGGGATATTCAACAGCACTAACATAAGAACATAAAACATAAGAAATGCCATACTGGGTCAGACCAAGGTCCATCAAGCCCAGTATCCTGATTCTAGCAGTGGCCAATACAGGTCACTAGTACCTGGCAGGTTCCCAAAAAGGTACATAGGTTCCACACTGCTCGACCTGGCATAAGCAGTGGACTTCCCAGGTCCTCTTTAATAATGGTTTATGGACCTTTCCTCCAGGAACTTGTCCAAACTTATTTTAAGCCCAGCCACACTAACAGCTTTTATTACATCCACCAGCAATAAATTCCAGAATTTGATTACGCACTGAGTGTAAAAATATTCTCTCATTATTCTTAAATGGATTACATTGCAGCTTTATTGCATGTCCCCTAGTCTTTCTACTTTTTGATGGAGTAAATAACCTATCTACGGTTTTTGGTTTTTTTTTTTATTATTTATAAATTTTAACAAACACATATCAAGCAATCAAGCTTATTATATATATCATAACATAAGAAAAAGAAAGGAAATACAACACTGATTCACCTGTAGTCCACAAACGGGAGGGGGAATAGAAGAAAGACAAATAAGAGAAAAGCTCTTAAGAGGGACTGGGGTTTCTAGTCCCACAGGTGGTCTTGGGCAAGCCACTTAACCCTCCATAGCCCATGTTCCCTGTAAAATAGTTATCTCCAAGTTATAATGCCCTGTTCAATGTAATTTCAGTTTGTTCAATGTAAACCGCACTGATGCAGAATAGCGCGGTATATAAGAGAATATGAATAAATAAACCATCAAGGAGCATTATAATTCATCAACCAATATAATAAAGAAAAGATGGCCATAGAGCAAGAAGGTAGACATAATTAACTGCAAGGTAACTTCACCCCTCTAGAGGGGATATAACATTGGGCAACCTAGAACTAATAAAAGTGGATAAAGCGTCAGGTTGATAAAAAATAAATTTCTGAGAGTTAATCACTATTACACATTTGCATGGAAAACGTAAATGATGCGTTTCCCCCTATCTGCATTACCCCATTTTTTTAATAAAAGAAATTGCCTGCACCGTTTCTGAGAATCTCTACATATATCCGGAAACATTCATATCCTAGCCCCAAAGAAGAGAGAAAAATGTTTTTTTAAAGAATAATTTCAGTAGCCACTCTCTGTCTGAGACTAAGGCAAGAGACATCAACAAAGTTGACACCTTAACAGATCCTACAGTTGGAGAAACTAGTAAATCAGAAATATTCAGTACATCTGTAGCCACATCCACACTAGCAGAACCCGACTCTTTTTTTGTTATAGGAAGATAGAAGGCTTTCGAAATTGGTAGTAACAAATCTTGAGGTACAAGTAATACATCAACCAAGTACTTTTTAAAGAGATCCAGCGGGGCACTCCCTGGAATCATAGGAAAGTTCAGGACTCTCAAATTAACCGTCCGGGCAGCATTCTCCAAACCTTCCATTTTCGCCCGCGGCAGAGTGTTATCTTTAATAAGAGCCATAGTAATATCAGAAATAGTACCCAGCTTCTGTAGTAACTCTCCAACCTGAAATTTAAGTTGGTCCACCTCATTACAGCATCTCTGCAAATTCTCCTTGATTTGAGACACTCTCGCCGAAGGCCCAGCAACCTGAGTGGTGACTGCCTCCGATAACGAAATAATGGCATCCCATATATTGTCCAAAGTAATTACCTTGGGGCGAGGCAACTTAAAAGAAGTAAAAGAGACCTCAGGCACATTTTTCAAGGTAAATATACCTCGCTGATTTGGAGTTTGCAATTCCCTCGGCGGTGAACCCTCCAAATCGCCTTCTCCTCCGGCGCCAACACTCACACTCCCTTCATTCACCTCGTCGGTTTCTTTGCGCCCCCCCCCCCAGCTGTGACACCGCATTCCGACTCACTTGCGGGGGAAGCCAATGATGGTAGAGGGGAAGACGCCGGGGGCTGTGGCAGGGACCTTGCGACAGGAGAGAGGGTTGAATCTAGGCACTCAGGAGAGATCGACTCCTCACGCGAAGCTCCACCTGCACTCAATCCGGCATTAAAATGGAGATTTGGAGATTAGCACCACGTGATTTACACAACATGCCTACCACTTTGAAGGTGCAAAATATCTTTTATTGTGACACAAGCAATAGGTAAAGACAAAAAAAAAACAGAAATCATGAGTGTGCATAGGTATTCCCCCACAAAGTCAATACTTTGTAGAGCCACCTTTTGTTGCAATTAAGCTGCAAGTTTCTTGGGGTATGTCTCTATTAGCTTAGCACATCCAGCCACTGGTATTTTAATCCATTCCTCAAGGCAAAACTGCTCCAACTCATTTAAGTTAGATGGGTTGCGTTGGCGTACAGTAATCTTCAAATCATGCCACAGATTCTCAATTGGATTGAGGTCTGGGCTTTGACTAGGACATTCCAAGACATTTAAATGTTTCCCTTTAACCACTCCAGTATAGCTTTAGGAGTATGTTTAGTGTCATTGTCCTGCTGGAAGGTGAATCTTCATCCCAGTCTCAAATCTCTGGCAGACTGAAACAGGTATTCCTCAAGAACTGCCCTGCCATCAATTGTTCCTTCAGTCCTGACCAGTGTTCCTGTCCCTACTGATGAAAAACATCCCCAGAGCATGATGTTACCACCACTGTTTTTCACTATGGAAATGGTGTTCTCGGGGTGATGGGATGTGCTTTTTGCCCCTCGCATGGTGTTTCCCATGATGGCCAGAAAGTTCAATTTTCATCTCATCTGACCAGAGAACCTTCTTCCTTGTGTTTGGGGAGGTCTATCACATGCTATTGTGCAAACTCCAAACATGTTTTCTTATTGCTTTCTTTAAGCAATGTTTTTTTTTCTGACCACTCTTCCATAAAGCCCCGCTCTGTGGAGTGAACAGCTTAAAGTGGTCCTATGGACAGATACTCCCATCTCCACTGTGGATCTTTGCAGCTCCTTCAGTATTATCCTTGGTGTCTTTGTGGCATCTCTGATTAATGACCTCCTTGCCTGGTCTGTGAGTTTTCGTGGGTGGCCTTCTCTTGTCAGTTTTGTAGTAATGACATATTCTTTCCATTCTGTTATAATGGATTTAATGGTGCTCTGTGGAATATTAGGAATTTGGGATATTTTTTTATAACCCAACCCTGATCTATACTTCTCCACAACTTTGTCTCTTAACTGCTTAGAGTGCTCCTTGGTCTTCATGTTGCTTGCTTAGTGGTGTTACAGAGTCAGGGGCCTTTCACAACAGGTATATTATGCAGGCATCATGGGACAGATCATGTGACACTGATTGCACACAGGTGGACCCTAATCAACTAATTATGTGACATTTGAGGTTAATTGGTTGGACCAGATCTTATTTAGCGGTTTCATAGCAAAAGGGATGAATACATAAGCACTCACAAATTTTCCATTTTTCTTGTTTTTTTATATATACAAGGTATTTTAGTGTCATTCCACTTCACCAATTTGGACTATATTGTTAGGTCCATTATCTAACCTTCAAATGAACCTCCATTTTCATTCGAGGTTGTAATGTGACAAAACAGGACAAAAACCGAGAGGATGAATACTTTTACAGGGCACTGTATTAGTAGTCCTGGTACCCCATGCTATTATGTTATGTCATGGCTGTTATGTATAGGTTCAGGGCATTTTTTGGCAGAATCATGTTTTTGTGACAGAAAGTGAGAGTGTGTGTGTGGTTTGAGGGGTGCTTGGAGGGATCTGGTGTGCTCATCTGCAATTCAGGGAGAAGATGAAAGCCTGGCCAGTATCTGGACTGTATGGATGACTACAGCGTCACCAGGTGCCAGTGTGAGCGGGCAATCAAACTCAGAGATGGTTCACTATAACTAAATGACAAATCATATTCCTGTCAATAATAAGGGTCCCTCAGAATAAGGGCACTCAACAGTAAAAACAGCACTAATGCATGCCCACAATGCACACTTTGTGGGACCAATAGTGTTGCTGTTGAGCATGTAGTAGTGCTGTTTGCACTGCTGAATGCCCTTATTCTGAGGGTCCCTTATTATTGACAGGGATATATTTTGACATTTAGCCATAGGGAACCTATGCTGATTCCTTCTGGATTATTTTACCAGTTTGTATTTAAAAACGAATTCTCTTTAATGAAACCTGCACTCAAAGTGTGGTTCCTTAGCATGCTACCCCATTAGTTTCAATGAAATGTCTTTTCAAGTTTATAACCATGGTACAATGTAGCACTTAAAATGTATGAGGTTTATAAGAAGTGCATAGTCTCCCCCTAATGGTTCTTTGTTGTCCCCACCAAAAATATTTTCAGTAGAAAAATAGCTGAACTCCCCTTGTGCACTATGAATTCATGAGTGTTCCTAGGTCTGACATTTAGCTATTCATTGGCTTGTCTTTCACTTGTGGCAGTAGATCCATAGCGATCTTCCTACCAAGCCGTGCTACCTTTGGTAAGGGAGGTACTACAATATTGTGTTGTGGTCACAAAGAACAGGCACTAAAAGCACAATATTGCAGCACCTCCCCCTACCTGTAGCAATGTTCCGGAGGACACCTGAGCAGTTGGCCAGAACACTGATCCATAGGCTCGCATACTTTGGCACATCTTGCCATAATACAGCAGGGATGACAACCTTGGCAAAAGAAAGTTCAGGCTTCAGATTCTGCAATATACACACATTTCTTGAAGGACTACCAAGAGGGCTGCTACTGATGGGAAGAAATCTGTACTTGTAAATATTTATCTTCTGAGAAATTCTCTGAATCTTGGGGAAAAGAGAATTCTTTGGGTTAAAATATGTGTATTTTAAAATTCAATGTTTAATTAAGTGAATGAAATATAGCCAGTTAGGGTGATTTTTATCCAGGACACCGGGCAGGGGTCCAGAGAAGTTGTGGTGTTGATGTTGGTGATTATATGGTTGAGTTCTTCAGGAGATACAGTTTTGAAGGTGGACCAGGAGTATGCAGAGGAGATGCTTTTGGTGTGAGAGGGTAGAGTGAGGTTGGTAGAGTTGTGTCTAGATTGTAGGTATTGTGCCATTTATTTATTTATTTATTACAGTTTCTTATATACCGCGCTATTTAGAATCAGCGTGGTTTACATCATAACAAAACTACCATAACGACAAACTGTCAGGTTTTACATTGAACAGGAGCACAAACTTGGATAACTGGGTTAACTATATACATAAACTATCTACACTGCAGTGTGAGGGCATTTCTAGATTGGGTCATTTCTTGGAGGGGATATCTAGTTCAGTTGCTGTCTGGGAAATATTGGCAGAAAAGGTATGTTTTGAGAGCCTTTCTGAACTGATATAGATTGGTAATGGCTCTAATGTCAGGGGGTAGGGTGTTCCAGCATTTTGGTACATAAAAACTGAATGCCCTGTTTGTGGTGTTCGTGTTGGACTTTGTTGAAGCCTTTGGTTTTGCTAGCAAGTTTACAGCTGATGTTCTTCTTGCTCTGTTGAGGGGGAGCATGTGGATTAGATTCGTGAGTGAGAGGGATGAGGTGCCTTTGATTGCCTTAAATGCTAATACAAGGGATTTGAAGGTGATTCTCCCGTGAATTGGTAGCCAGTGTAGCTGTTTGAGAATAGGAGTCACGTGGTCGTTTCTGGATGCACCGTAGAGGACCCTAGCTGCGGCATTCATGGCCAACTGTAAGGGGGTTAGTGTGGATTGGGGGAGACCTTGTAGGATGGCATTTGCAAAGTCAAAATGCGGCAGGATCAGCGCTTGATATATGGTACGGAAATCGTCTGGGTCCAGCAGGGAGCGTAGGTGTTTGAGGGAACGGATTTTGAAGTAGATGGCTTTGACTACGCTGCTTATGTGGCGTCTCATGTCTAGATGTTGGTCCAGGGTAACTCCCAAATATTTTATTGCATCTTTAGTTTGCAAATCAGCTTCCTTGACACTGACGTGGGATGGGGGCGTAAAGTTGGAGTCTCTGGAGATGAAAAGGACCTCTGTTTTTTTATGCTGGATACGTAGGTTCTGTGTCTGGAGCCATGTTTTGTGGATTAAGTGCAGTCTCTCAGTTCTGTTGAGTAGGGTTTCTTGTGAATGACTTTGCTAGGTCAAAGAGTTCTCTGGGTCTCTTGATGGCACTTCATATGAAATTGGAATGATATTCTTGTTTAGCTTTGTTGGTAGCATTGCAGTAAGTTTTTAGATTATCAAGGTATATGGCTTATAGGCTGGGGTTCTTCAATCTCCACCATTGGCTCTGGAGAGTTATGATGAAATATTACAATCATGTACAACTCATGTGTCATATATCTGCAGGGTAAACATGTCTGACCCTTTGCAATGTGCTACAGCAGAGCAAAGTCAAGATGTCAGATGGGCATGATTGCAATGTACACCTTTGCAGACCCAATGTGCTATCATAACACATAAAAAAGTATAAGAATGTGTGACCTCCAGACAATGCAGACCCCAGACTGTTTCTGGCAGTAAATTGAGGTGAGCTCCCCACAGCCACAGAGAGAACAAGTGGGAGTCAAATCATGATCTGTTGCATACTGAGCCAGTGCGCTAACCATTAGGCCACTCTTTGCCATAGCACTGTCTAGAATCAATGAGATTGCAGGTCCCTGCCTGCAATGGACGAAACCCAGGACATGAAACAATGTGGTTGGCACTGTCTGAGACAGTGGTACACTACACCTAGGGCCTGCCTACAGCAACACACATGCAGTACGCACTGCAATGCACACTCAGTTCACTGGCTGCATAACAGATACAGAGCTGCAGAATACATGTCTTGTTCAAAGGCCAAGACACATGTGAGTTCAAGGCCAAACAACAGTTGCACGCAGAGGTCTGCTGCGCCACAGTGTAGCACTAACCCCTGAGACAGCACATGTTTTGGGCATGCAGTCACTTGTCACCTGTTGTGTACTGCAAGATAGGTACACCTGCATATACACCTAACTCAAACCACATTCATGACCCCTGCGGTCCATCGCTGACCATCCTGCCCTCCTCGGGGGACCATGCACACATCTCCCACCATCATAGAAGACAAGCAGGTACTGGGCAATGCTCCAGTGATCATAGTCACTGCTGTGGCTGTAATTGGAGCCCTGGATGCCGATATCAGTAAGCCCCTCCATTACTCATGATGCACCGCACAGTCTGAGCACATATATGTAACTGATGGCCATATGGAGAATGCAGCGATCCATCATATCTGCACTGTAATATGTAGGGACAATGTGTGCTTCCTGCACATGACAACTGCAATATGTGCATATGGCCTGTTTCTGCATTCACCCTAATTCTGAGGGAGGGCAGACATCACCTGGTCCCTAGAGCAAGCCCTGCAATAGATGGACTCTCTGGGTTTGGGAGCAGATCTCTATCACTGCCAGTATGCTACAGGAATTGTCTGCAGTATGTGATTCTAGTCACTTGGTATTCTGCACAATTGCAGTATGCTGGTGTGGTCTGTCTTATCTGGACCTTGTGTCCTGCTCCTGTTTGCTAGGGACTCTCCTATAGCATCTCATATTGGTTCCAAATGTTGCGGCAGCTGTTGACAAGGAACCCAAATGCAGTAAATGTTGTCTAGGCAGGAGGAGTGGAGCTGAGACCAAGCAGAAGGGCCTGCTAAGACTATAGTTACCAGCAGCCCAAGAACAGTTACTAGCCTCACTTTCTGAGAATTCCAATCAACCAGATCAATCCCACACAGCCTGCATATGTTGGGCAACGCCGTCCTGTGTTAGCCACTCACATACAATCTGTACCTAGGCTGCTAGTCACCACATGCACATAGCCACCATGGATACATTGGCTTTATACAAACAGCATGGACAACCAGCAGCTTGTGTATGGACTGTCATAAAAGAAACAGCCCATATATCACTACAGCTTGGCTCTTTATAGCACCTTGTGCATACATAGCCCTCAGCATGAACAGATATGTACTTCTATGGACTCTTTTATTCCATCTACTGTTGAATGCAAGCGGTTTAGCTGGTCTTCCAGTGCCGCAGTTATCATGCATGAGATCAGGCTAGATCTCCCACTCCCCCGGGAGATCTCGTGGCCATTTTCTTTCTGGATGGGGCTTCGCTGCGGTGTTTCTTTTGGTGATTTAATGTGGCATGCCCTATTTGCCATCACAGCAGAAGCTCCTCTCCTGGAAATGCAGACTTGCTCCCTTTTTTCCTGTGTTTGGGGTTGCTCAGAATGATGTTGCCGATTTTGTAGGGAACCAGTTCAGGAGTACTGCTCTCACATGTCTGCTCTCTTCATGCTCCTTACCCGAAGTCCAGTCTGCTACTCTTTAGTTTATCAGATTGCTGTTAATACATCTTTCAGGTTTATCAAGATTTGTTTCAATTCTTCCAATACATCACCTTTAAATATCATTTCTGGTATGGGTAACTTCCCTACATCTTCTTCAATAAAGACTGAAGCAAATAATTCATTCATTCTCTCCACTATGGCCCTGTCCTACCTTAGTGCTCCTTTTTACTTATGGGCTGCTGCAGGTAAAGAAAATCTGGATATTTGTGGCAGTATCTAGAAAGCAGCTGCTACAGCTATTCAGACTGGTGATTTTCAGCTGCTATCCAGATAGCCAATCTGCATACACTCAGCATAACTTTTCTCCTGTCTTCAGTTATGTGGATACTTACCTGCATAGTAGCACTGAAAAGCATTGCTTTTGTATAACTGCTGGCTCCTTCTCAGCTCCACCCACAGACGTCTCCAGCACTATTTGAATACTGCTTCACCAGGGCGTATCCAGTTAGCAGGTACTGCTACCCAGATAAGCTCTTTTGAATATTGGGCCCTTAGTATTTTGGACCCTTTTAAGAGTTTTCAGAATCTTCATGCTTGAAATGTATTACAAAATTAAGCAAAATAAGTGTCAATGGGGTATGTAGCCATGAGCCTATGAGTGCAGTATGAAATGTGCTTGTATTATTGAAGGCCATGCTTCCTTTTGGAATAGTCATCGGCTACGGGTGATAGCGCTAAAGCAGTCACTGAAGTGCATGAAAACAGATGCTTTGTTTTCAGAGCAACTTTTGTGCTTTTGAATGACTGGCATCCCTTGTTAGGCCTGCAGCCAAGGCAGCTGTAATAACAATGGAGAAGGAAGGCCTTCAGCTACTTGAATGATTAAAAGACTTCATTTGGTACTGTAAACCTTTTCCCTTCTGTTCAGGAGTTGTGTTAATTCCTGTTCCCATTAAATGGGCAGGCAGAGGAAATCATGACCTAAAAGCTGATGCATACAGAAATTTCTCCCCATCTGACATCTTCTTTTCCTGTATTAGAGGAGAAGAAACTCAACTAGTATTTTTTGGTGCTTGATTTCACAAACGTTTTAGTGCGTCCCCCCCCCCCCCCCCTTTTATAATCCTGTTGCTTTGTGTTGCTTTGCCATGTCCTTAAAAGGAATTCATAAAGCCACTGATCTGGCCCATCTGCTTCTCTGCTGCTGAGTTAGATGTCCTCTCCAGGGACGCTTTGGTATCCTTATGCACCACCTGCTAATTCTCTTCACATCTCTTTTGGCTCCTTAGAAAATGTTTTGAATGTATCTTATGACTGCTAATTATTGTTTGATGAATACCTATTCCAGAAAATACTTTGAATGGTTTCCAAGTGCTGCTTTTTTGTATAAATGAAAAGATTTAAAAGTTATACAAGGGGATTATCAAAGACAGTTTTGGATTATTTTTTAATAAGAAATATATGACAAAGAAAAATGGATTATTAACTGAATAATCCAAAAGTACATTATGTCCAGGCTCTAGGCTGCTCATTCTTTTTCACATTCAGGTTTTCATTTTACTCTTCCTCTGCAGAGGATACAAGTTGAAATGGCTGTTGGTCCATTTGATTTTCATGGTATAATGACTCTGTATATTCTTTCAACCTTTTCTTGATCTTCTCAGCATCATTCAACATGGATCCTTGAGCATCTTGTAGCATTCCAAGTCGAAGTTGGAATTTTTTCTTTAACTCTCATAGCTTTAGGAAAGCCAATCTTATTCTTCCTCTAATAGTTCCTGATTCTATTTCCTTGCATGCGTCATTGTAGTACTTTTCCTTGTCTTCTCTTGCTAGACATTGGTAATCTCTGTTGAGTTCAGCGATTGCCTCTCTTTCTCTTCTGGCTTTAACTTCTCTGCATTTCTGGGCAATTTTCAGAGTTTCTTCGGTCAATACTTTAGAAGCTCAGATAACAAGACTTCGACTTTCATACTTTAGACACATCATGCAAAGAGAGAGACATCATGCTTGGCAAGGCAGAAGGTCAATGCAAAAGAGGAAGGCCAGCAATGAGATGGATTGATACAATAACAGCAGCTATGAGTGCCACTCTGTCAACAATGAACCGCCTGACTGAAGACCAAATACAGTTTAGGACAACTATCCAGAGGATCGCCATGAGTTGACACTGACTCGACGGTACTTAACAACAACATGCACAGGGTATTAAAGAATATCAAAAGCCATCTAGCTCCCTCCTCCATGTATCTATTTATTTGGCTTCCAGCCTCTCTTTCTAGTTTAGGTTGTCTGTCTATAGATAGCCAGTTTAAGTCCTTCAGAGAGGAGGTTTGGGACTGAGCTGAGGCACAAGGGTGGGCAGCCTGTCACATAGCTACCTAATGGAGGAAGAGCAGGGCAACTGTTCTACTATACTGTACCTACTGTTCTACTATACATACTAGTCAGCAGGAGTAATAGTAATAGTATTGGGTAGGAATGTATATTAGTTTGATAATGAAATGAAAAACACAGCAAAAAAAAAAAAGCTGCTTCATTTCTAAATGAAATGAAATGAAGACATAAAAGAAATGTGCATTTTGCTTGCCTTTCTTTTTAATGTTTTTAATTATTTCTTCCTTTGTCTTTCAAGTCTATGAGCGATTAAAGTTAATGGAGAAACAGAAGCACTGCATGTGTACTTTTCAACTCAGCCAGAAGCCAGTAGCAGGAGCGGGAAAGAAGCAGGATCAATCCCTCGCAAACAGATTTCCAATCAGCATTCACAGATTTTGCAAAGTGAAACTAATACAAAAGATATCACAGCCACCATTTGTAGTCAGTGACCTGTTGGGAACTTTCAGGGAATGAATATAGAGGTTGAGAACCTCCTTTATTTTCACAGCTTAGAGGAAGAGAGTTTAAAAAATTATTCATGAAGAGAGAAGTGCTATCTACTGTGGTGAGCCAGAGGGTGCCAGCATGAGGAGTAGGGAGCCCAGTCGAATATCAGCTGGGGTCTATGGACAAGGGATGGAGAAGTGGAGACTGGACCCACTCTAGAAGATCAGTCCATCCCCTGGTGACATCATCTAGGATGCCAGCCTCTTTATTTATAATCAAGTCTCTTGGCGGTTTCTTCTACTACTTGTAGTCAACCAAAGGGTGCCATTGTGAGGACTATAAAGTCCAGTTGGGGGGTCAATGGAGCCTGTGAACAAAGATTGGAGGGGTAGAGACCAGATGTGCCTTGGAAGATCAGCCTGCCACCCTGGTG
Source organism: Ichthyophis bannanicus (assembly GCA_033557465.1). Lineage (NCBI taxonomy): Eukaryota > Metazoa > Chordata > Amphibia > Gymnophiona > Ichthyophiidae > Ichthyophis > Ichthyophis bannanicus. The sequence continues at coordinate 628,582,798 of CM066032.1, forward strand.
ATGTCATCAAATATGATTGCATCTTTATTTAAAATAAAGTCTCCTTGCAGTGTGTGACTACAGGCACATAACCAAAGAGGCACAACTAAAAGGATATACCCTTTTGTGCCACTTTTGTACTACTTTGGGTCTGTTTGCCCTTGGTATGGGCAAAAGAAGGCAAAATCAGGACTGGAGGTCCCTGGGATTTCAACTGCAATTTAGGGCCCTATGGTTAAATATGTTAAACTCTTTTCAGACTCTTTGGGTAACACTTTGGACCAATATGTAATAGAATCTCTTCAGATATCAGAGATTGTATCTGGAAAAGCTAAGAGAAGTTGGGAATGTAGTCAGGACAGCGAAGATGTAAATGGAACTGAAAATAACTAACACAGTACACCAAGGAGACAAGGCAGTTTTTATAGATATGTCAGTACGAGGAGGAAGTGCAAAAAGTGCCATTGTGAGACTCAGAGGTTATGGAGAGGATTATGTAGAGGCTGATGAGGAAAGAGCAGAATTGCTTAACAAATTTCTGTTTGGTGTTCACTGAGCAAGGGATAGGAATAGGGCTGCAGAAAACATAAACAGGAATGTAAGTGAGGTAGACCTATAACAATTTTTACAAGGCTATGTTCATGAGGAACTAGCTATACTAAAACTATACAAAGGGGTGGATCCAGATGGGATAAATCCAAGGGTATTGAGACAACATAGGGAAATTCTGGCAGCTCTATTTTTCAATGCTTCTTTAGAGTCAGGAGTGATCAGAGAAAAGATGCCATCTGTCACTGTATCAGTGCACATGGAGCCCTATTCCATAACATGCACTTCTAAATTGAAAATGGGCCCCATTTGAATCTCATTCTGCATCCGCGGGTCTAGACGTGCCCTGGACGCCATAATTGGGGAGATAGATATCTCCATTGCAGCATGGGCAAAGCATTATTCAGCCATCCCATGCACGCATCTGGTGCGAGGCCTGCACATGGGTGCAGGCATGGGACATGCGATATAAAGGAGAAATACGTCTTTCATCAATATTATGTGACACGGGTAAATGTTTCAGATGTCCCCAGGCCTACCATATTCTGAAAAGTTGCAAGTTTCAGATCCTGCCTGTCTCCGGGATGTACCCACTGATGCCATGCCACCTCAGTAAAACATGCATCTCCTAAGCTGCTCTTCACACTGACAGTAGTTTGCTGATGCAAACTAGACATAAATACCAATGAGAAATGACTGCTGCTGCAACCTAGACCATCTACCAGTCCTCCTCAAGCCCTGAAAAGGTTTAGGTAATCTCAGTGCACTCTAATATAGTATAAGAGAATGTAAATATTATACCATATTCAACAAGCTAAAGAGGTTGCAGAATCTAAGACCTCTCCTCTCCACAAGCGACTTCAGAACAACACTACAGGCTATGATCTTCCTGCACCTCGATTTTTGTAACACCATATTAATGGGTCTCCCAAAGAAAACAATCTGCAAATTACAACTAGCTCAAAATGCAGCAGCCAGAGTAATCTCTCAAACACCAACCAAAGAGCATATATCACCAGTGTTAATGAATCTTCACTGGCTCCCAATCGAGAGCAGGAAAAAATATAAGGCCATCCACACTATATTTAAATCCATCCAAGATGATTCATCCACATATCTGAAAACGCTAATATCATTCACACCGGATAACAGACCAAGGAGAAGCATCAATAAAGAACGCCTTGTTGTTCCAATCGAATACAGGAACTGCAAATCTTCAACTTCAAAGGCAGCATTCTCTTTATACACACCACAGTTATGGAATTCACGTCCAGAGGACTTAAGAGCCACCAAGGACCCGGTAGCATTCCATAAACAGTTAAAAACTCATTTGTTCAACTAACACTTTCGTGAACTAATTACTTAAAGAAAATTCCACAGAGCAGCCAATGCTTACAATGCAGTCTATCAAATCATTTTCAAGTTCCCCTACAAGACGATAAATAGAAATAAATTCCACTATAGAGCTAGTCGCTCACTTATAAACAAATACAAAAACAAACCAACATTTATCCTAAGTTATTTTTCCTATCCCCTTCCCATTGAAGCAGCGAAGTGCAGACAATGAATAAATCCAAGAGTCAATTGCAGGGTCCAAGCCAATTTATTGTGCACAAGGCCCAGACAGTCAAGCTTCAAAAAGGACTGAGCAAAGCTCTTACAGAAACATATTCATTTTATACATTTCTTTTCAGTTTGATACATGCAAACGTTCTATTGGTCCCAACACCCCCTGCATTTGTCCAATCAGAGACCCCTCCTGGGCCTAGCACCCAGCTCCCTCCTCTAGGATTGTTCTAACAATGGTACAGTTTCTAGGTATTGATACAATTCTACTGCAAGGTTGTTTCTAGCTCTAGGAATGCAAGTATTGAAATATTTCTATCCTCAGAACACAAGAGAATAATGAAAGTTTTATGAGTTCATAAGAAACTTCTTATTAAGCAGTTTAAAGCAGTTTTCTCAAACTTTCACAGATTTTTGGTTCTTTACTAAGATGGGGGTTGGAATCAGGGCCTAACTTACAGGCCTTTCATATTTGCAGGCTATCATAGGCCATAGCCTACCACATTCCCCCCTTTGATTATTCTCACCCGCAAGTTAAAAAATAGGGTGGGAATTAAATCACATATTATACTCGTGTAACAGCATCATCTTGGGGTATAGGGTAATATTGCTACATAGCTAAAACTTTTGTAGCTGCCTTCCGTTCTATAGTGCTATCGATAACTGAGGTTATCATACGTAAGCAAAGGGGTAATAGGCATGGGAGCAACAAGCATACAGTTAATATGAATAATACAATAAACACAAGGGTCTTCAGACCACCTAACCATGAAAACGCTGAACCAAACCACGCATCAAGCTTCAGAGCATGCCAGGTCTGAACAGGCACATATGTTTGTTTTCGCATTTGAGTAACTATATCCTCAACAACTTGTCCATTATTATCAATCTGCAAACAACAGTTGGTTAAATTCAATTTTCCGCATACTCCACCTTCAGCTGCTAACAAATGATCTAGAGCTAAACGATTCTGATAAATAGCTGTACGCATTTGTGCACTTTGCTTAGCTAAAAGAGTTAGTGCTTTACTAGTTTCATTAGTTATTATTTCAACAACAGCTTGTAAACGTATAATACGGTTTATCATATATACAGGAGTGCGATATCCCCATGTCCCATCTTGTGTCCAGGTAGCGAGTCCGTAGTATGAAATGATTCTCTCAGGTGGCCACTCCTCATCATTCCATTTGTCCCATTGGCCTATTTTCAAGACCTCTCGTTTCTGTCAACTTCTGTACACGGGGAAACCCAGTTGTTCTCCATGGGAAATGGGCAGAAGAAAGAAGAAAGGTCGTATAGTTCCCAATACACATGCTCCTCCCCAGTGGTGAGGAAGCCTAGCATATGCTCGGGTTCCACAAATCCAATACAGTCCAGGTGGTGCTTGCCAGGTACTATGAAACGCCAAATTAGTCCAGATGCTGGCAAGATTAGGGAAGAGGACTAAAGGGTTGGAGGGCTCTGGAGTGTTGATCCCCGACCACCAGGACGTCTTCCTAGCGGTACTATTGTAGAACTTCTGATTGAGACAGACCAGCTGTCCAACCTGCATGGTAAACTGTAGTCCAGAGCGAGCAAAACACAAATTACCAACAATAGGGTGGGCTAGTACCCATTCACTAGTAGTATTATGTAAAGCAGTCTGATTATAAGGAATGGAATAGTTCACTTCTTGTGCCTCCCAGGGCCATTGGTCTCCCATCTTAGTTCCTCCACAGAAGAAACAATCCGAGATGTGGAGACTAGATGCTACTGCCCCAGCAAATTCGATGAACAAGTTTTGGGAGGTATGAGGGATTTCAAATTCCGCCTTCATGGCCTCATAAAAGGAGTGATGTATTCGATAAGGTGCAGATACATGAGTCTTAGTATTCAGCTGTATATGTATAAAAGTTCCAGGATCTATGCCTCCTCCTGCTATACGCAATCCAAATCTGAACCCCTGCTTCCACTAGTTAGGGTTAAGTATGAGGAGCTGTAGAGGATTACAGGCACCTTTCTTGCACTTCCGAGGCTCCGGTAATGATAATTTTTGCAGGCTGGCTATGCGTTTATCTCCATCTCGTCCAGTAGGCCCACCAGACCAAGTGGCATAGTACACGCATTCCCACTTTGGACAAAAGTAGGCATCTTTAGATGATTTGCTGTAGACGGTTGGGGAACTCTTCCCAGTACACCGTCCCCATCCATATGCTCCTTCAGGACACATATATTTATCATCGTAGTAATAGGCTTGTTCCCAAGATCCACACTTGTGATAGGCATTTCTGTTTATCACATCGCAGGCATCAAAATTGAGGATAACATACTTTGTGGGATCGGAGAGTTGTCGTGTGGCATTTGAGGGTTCCCTCCTCATCATTTCATCGCAACTCCAGTACATAATAAGAGGGGTTCTGCCGGGGGTTGTAGCAAGTCTTACTTTTCCCTTTTGTACAGATATTCAACTCTGTACCATTATACACACACCGGCTAACTATACCAGTGCAAGTATAGTAGGAATGATAAAGTAAAGTCTGAGTGACTTTTATTCCAGTTCGGGTGGTAGTTATACAAGCTGCACAAGGGGGTAAGGCAAAAGTCTTTTCCAAGAATCCCAGGGCTATCGCCCCCATAAGACAGTAGTGGAGGAACATCATGACTACAGTCTTTAGAGATCAACTGAAATATCGGGTACGATGAACTTGTAGAGTCTTTTCTTCTTCTTCTTTTCTGCTTCCGCTGTATGTAGACCTATCGACTGCCACCGTTGTTTGACAGGGGTAGGATTATAGACTCTAAAGACTCTTACAACACCAGTTGTCTCCGCAATGTAAGCCGCAATGGAGTTTCTGGGTCATTTACTGAAGTCCAATGACCAAGTTCAGGAGCGGCTGCCAGCTTCACTCGACTATGATGGATCCAGGGTTCAAGCTCTGCGACTTTCACTGCAGTTGGGGTTGATAGAATGACAACATAAGGTCCCTTCCAATGCGGTGCCAGCGGGGTCTTTCTCCACTCTTTGATCCACACTGACACTCCTGGCTTAAAGGGATGTAGAGGTTCTGTCAGATTGATGGGCAATCGATCTTGCACCCAGGTATGAAGACTCTGCAAAACAGAACCTAAAGCCAATAGTTCTTGTCTAGTTATTTCAGATCCAATTTGTTTCATATCTCCTTTTATTCCCTGTACAATGGGTGGGGGTCGCCCATACAAAATCTCAAAAGGGGAAACTCCTAAAGACTTGGTTGGAGCAGAACGTATCCTAAGAAGGGCTATAGGGAGAACCTGGAGCCACTTTAGGTGTGTTTCTTGACAAAGCTTGGACAACTGAGATTTCAGGGTCCTATTCATACGTTCTACTTTTCCTGAACTCTGGGGTCTATAGGCAGCATGCAACTTCCATTGTATCTGTAGAGCTCGAGCTAACTGTTGAGTCACTTGGGACACAAATGAGGGTCCATTATTTATTTATTCAGTTTTGTATACCACCTTATCCTTCAATCGAAGCAGTCACAACACAATTGGGGGATACATTTAACACACAGGGATATGAGACACATACACTAATATTTACAGGGAACATGGGCAACGGAGGGTTAAGTGGCTTGCCCAAGACCACAAGGAGCATCTGTGGGACTAGAAACCCCAGTCCTTCCAACCCAAGGTTGCTGTCCTCTAGTGGGATTTGAACCTCTGACCTTCCGGCCTGAAGTACCTTGCCCCAACCACTAGGCTACTCCTCCCTCCTATTGTCAATGGTATTCCAAATCGAGGAATAATCTAGTGACCTCTCGAGCTTTCTCAGTTTGGGTGGGACAAGCTTCTACCCACCCAGAAAATGTGCAAACTAGATCTTACAGGTAATGATATCCATTCGCTCATGGCATTTCAGTAAAATCCACCTGAATATCACTCATAGGGGTCACTCCTACTGACTGAACCCTTGGAGATGGATTGGGACCCTGCTTAGCATTATTCATAGCACATGTCAAACATTGATGAGCTACTGCGGCGGACAAGGGTCCTAATAGTGAGATACAGAAATGGGGTCTTAGGGCTCTTTCCATGGCAGTTTTCCCATAATGTGTGGCCTGATGAAAAGCATGAACAAAGGCTGGTCCTAATGCTTCAGGAATTACTGTGGGCTCTGGAGGTGAGCTACCCTCTGGAGGTAGTAGCACTATCCAACCTTTTTCTGTTAAGACACCTCCCTCCTTTTCACAGAAGTAATCTAACTCTCTTGTAGTATATCGAGGAGCCCATGAGCTAAGGGGCACAGGGAATAAAGCTGCCTGCACCGAAGTATCTTGGGTCACAACTCGTCCTGTCATGGCTGCTTTTCGGGCAGTGGCATCAGCAAACCTGTTCCCTCGGGCAACGTCTCCTACTCCTGCCTGATGACCTCGACAGTGCATGACTGCAACTTGCTTAGGGACCCACACAGCATCTAATAATATCAATATCTCGGGCCCATACCTAATGGACTTGCCTCCTGAGGTGATCAACCCTCGTTCTTTATACAGGGCTCAGTGTGCATGCAAAGTTGTGAAAACATACTTGGAATCTGTGTACACATTTAAATGGAGTCCTTCTCCTAATGTCAGTGCTCTAGTGAAAGCTATCAGTTCAGCCTTCTGTGCTGAAGTTCCTGGGGCCAGAGCTGAGGACTCAACTACCAGATCAAGGGTCACCACTGCATACCCGGCACAGCGATGTCCATTGATAACAAGACTGCTTCCGTCCACAAAGAAAGTTCGTTCAGGGTCCTCCAGAGGGACATCAGTCAAATCTGGGTGACTTGAGAACACAGTGTCCATAGTTTCTAAACAGTCATGATCAGGGGGGCCAGGACCAATTGGGAACAACGTAGCAGGATTCAGAGCTTGACTGACCTTCAATTGTATCTGGGGGTTTTCACACAGTATACTCTGATACTTTAACATTCGTGAATTCGTGAGCCAGAAACTCCCTTTGTGTTCCTTGAGGGTCAGAACAGAATGTGGCACAGTAACTTGAAGATTCTGTCCCAGAGTGAGCTTGTCTGCTTCGCTCACTAGAAGGGCTGTAGCTGCAACAGCTCTCAAACAAGGGGGCCAACCTCTTGCTACCACATCCAACTGTTTTGACAAATAGGCCACTGGCCGTTGCCAAGATCCAAGAGATTGAGTCAGTACCCCTAGAGCATTTCCTTGTGACTCATGGACATAGAGATGGAAAGGTTTCTGTACATCTGGTAGACCCAGAGCTAGTGATGACATCAGAGCGGTTTTTAGAGATCGAAAAGCAGCATCCTGTTCAGGTCCCCACTCCAATGGAGACTTTTCCATTCCTTTGGTAGCTTGATACAATGGTTTTGCTAGCAGAGCAAAATTGGGGATCCATATACGACAATATCCTGCGGCCCCCAGGAAGGCTCTTACTTGCCTCCTGGTGGTTGGAGTGGGAATACTGCACACAGCTTCCTTGCGCTCCGGTCCCAAGCGTCGAATCCCGCTAGACAACTGGAACCCTAGATATTTAACTTCAGTTTGACATACGTAATTGCGCCTTTGCTCTTGAGACTTTGTATCCAGCCTCATTTAGGAAGTGCAAGAGTTCACTGGTGGCTTGTAGACATTCACATTCTGAATTTGTGGCTATGAGCAGGTTGTCAACATACTGAAGAAGAACCCTTTGTCCTGGGTTCACTGAGTAACTTGAGAGATCTCCATTCAGTGCAGCACTGAAGAGAGTAGGTGAATTCTTGAATCCTTGAGGTAATCGAGTCCAGGTAAGTTGGCCCCGCCTTCCTGTTGTAGGGTCATGCCATTCAAAGGTGAACAAAAGTTGACTGGTGGGGGCTAGGCGTATGCAGAAGAAGGCATCTTTCAGGTCCAGGACGGTGAAATGAGTATCCTCAGCGGGGATCAGTCCCAAGAGAGTATAAGGATTTGGTACCACTGGGTGTATAGTTTCAACTGCATCATTTACCCCCTGTCCCAGGTTTCTTGACTGGGAGAAGGGGGGTATTCCAAGGTGATTGGCACTCCTTGAGAAGTCCATACTTCAATAGTTTCATCAGATGGCAGTGGATACCTTCAATAGCTGGTCAAGGAAGAGGATACTGCTTCACATGTACTGGTCCCACTCCTGGCTTGAGGGCAACAATGACAGGGGCTATGTTCTTCACTAGGCCAGATGGATTATCTTCTGCCCATACTTCAGTCGGGGCTAAAAGGTTAGGAGGTATACAGGAACTGGCTGACTTAGTCGGAGATACGCTGTAGAACCGCCACTCTTCTTCTCGGGGAACAGTCAGCACCATCAATCCAGCAGGCTTTGGGTTTCTCCCCCTTCAGGCTTTGGGTTTCTCCCCCTTCAGGCTTTGGTTTTCTCCCCCTTTTGCATTTCTCCCCCTTCAGCAAAGGATATTTGCGCCTGAAGCTTAGCACGCATATCTCGGCCCAAGTGTGGAATAGAGCACTCAGGCATATACAGGAACTGGTGCATTATTTTCTGTCCCCCTAGTTCACACATGCGGTTCTGCAGGAAAGGCTTGGTGGCCCTGGCCCCAGTGGCCCCAATAATGGTGACAGATCGAGAAGAAAGAGGAGCCACTGGCTTTGCCACCACTGAATGTTCAGCTCCTGAATCCACCATAAAGTCCATATATTGGTCCCCTACTTTCAAACTGACCATAGGCTCCTGGGGACCCAAGATGAACTTGGAGCCCGGTCTGGCCTAGTCTTCATCCATTTCATCCACGTCATAGCCCGTTGCAACTGCCACTCCCTCAATAGCTTCTTCCCTCTCTCGCTTGACCTGTGCTCAAGTCATTCCTCCACGACTCTGAAATCGGCCTCCTGTTCTCCAGGGACTCCCTCCTCCCCTCCTGGGGGTGGAGTCAAGATGCGGGCATTCACTTCTCCAATGTCCTTCTTCTCTGCAATGGGCGCACTGATTTGCACCCAGTGGGGTCCAATTATTCTCACGACCCCTTCCACGTCCTCTGCTCTTTCGATTAGGAAAACCTCTTTCACGTCGTTCAACTAAAGCGGCAGCAAGAAGATCTGCTTTCTTCTTCATTTTACGTTCACTTTCTCTGTTACGTTCATTTTCAAGATTCACAAACACTTTCTGAGCAACTTCCATTAACTGTGCTGTATTCATGCCCGCAAATCCATCCAGTTTCTGTAACTTTCGTTTTATGTCTCTCTGGGACTGACTGACAAGGGCTGCATTTACCATACGCAAATTTTCCTGAGCGGCTGGATCATATGGGGTATACAATCTATAGGCTTCAGACAACCGCTCATAAAAGGCCGCTGGGCTCTCATCTGGACCCTAGATAACTTCTGACACCTTCCCGATATGCATGACCCTCTGGCCTCCCTTCCTCAGGCCCAGCAGCAAGGCCTGGCGAAATCGAGTTAGGGCCGCCGCCCCCCTTTCATCATTTGGATCCCATCTAGGATCTTCATTTGGGAAAGCTGCGGCGGCTGCTTGTGGGAGATTCATTTCCCCCGCCGCTACAGGATTCTCTTCTAACCAGCGGATGGCTGCTTGCACAATTCGCGCTCGCTCCTCAGTAGTAAAGAGAGTGGACAGGAGCTGGCGACAATCAGTCCAGGTAGGCTGATGAGTTTGCATTATACTAGACATTAACTCTGTCAATTCTTGGGGTTTTTCAGTATAGGATGCATAATGTGTTTTCCAGTTTAATAAATCAGTAGTGGAAAAAGGCACATAGATTAGACTGGTTGGTCCTGGCGCCATCTGGCCCTGTTCATTTAGGATAGGTAGACCAGGCACTTGATGCAATGGCATTAGGCGCCCTGCTTTCTCCTTCTTCTTTGGGGTTACACTTCTTTAATCATATGGTTACCGGGTATAGGCTTCCTTGGCAGGTGACCCTGAACTGGCAGGAGAGCCTCCGCTCGCAGTATCGTCGAAGGACCCTGGTCCCCCTGGTGTATTTGGGCCAGACTCGTGGCTATCACTCGGGGAAGTGGGCTTCTTTTGCTGCTGCAGCGGTAACTGCTGAGGTACCTCATCAGGTTCAGCTTCAGGTGGTGGAGCTGGTGGAACTAACCTATATGGGTACTGGTGTAAACGGGCCAAGATTTCTGGGGACTCTGAGGCGGAGGTCTTGAAGGACTAGAAAGGGGGACTGAATCTCCCACAAGCAGCTGCCGCAGCTTTCCCAAACGAAGATCCTAGATGGGATCCAAATGATGAAAGGGGGGCGGCAGCCCTAACTCGATTTCGCCAGGCCTTGCTGCAGGGACTGTTACTTCTGGAGAGAGATCTGCAACTGTGAGTATATACTTCTGGTAATTTTCTAAAATGAATTCTTTGTATTAAAGCTACTTGATCTGTGAACCCACTGTTTTTTGTTGGATCAGTTAGGGCCTAGTGGCAGCAATTGAGGTTTGAATTTGAAACACAGAGGAGAACTTTCTGGTTACATTTCATACCCAGCAGAGAGCTTGTGGTTTGAATTTGGTAGTCACTCAGGGCCAAGTGGCGGCGAAGTGCTTTTAGTTTGAATTTAACACACAGAAGAGAGCTTTCTGGTTACATATGGAACCCAGCAGAGAGCTTGTAGTGTACATTTGATAGTCACTCAGGGCCTAGCATCAGAAAAGTACTTTTAGTTTTAAAGCACAGAGGAGAGCTTTCTGGTTAAATTTGGAACCCAGCAGAGAGCTTGTAGTTTAAATTTCATAAGAAGTTAGAGCCTAGCAACAGCTAACAGCTATAATTTAAATCAAATCAGAATTTAGCTTACCTCAGCAGCACAAGACAGGGTACTGTGTAGCAGCCCTCTTTTAATAAGTGTTATTTCCCTCCCCACACCCACCCACCCCTGGGATAATCATAGCTTTATAGGTACTTACACATCTTAAAAGACAGGAGGTGCTTTCAGATGAAGCTCATTACCCAAATCAGTCATACACTAAGGACCTGAGATTAATTAAGCTTCAGGTGAACAAGGTATATTAAACGTATTAGGTACAGTTTTATTGGTATAAATACCCATAGCAACCCTTAGTAAATAAGAACTTAAAGATCTAGACACAAACTTAAAACTAAGATGCAGACAGCAGTCCAGCAGCGGGATGGGGGCTTTCCAGTCTTTTTCATTGAGTGTCACATGTATGATTTTCTCCCAGTTGGTGAGAGGTCTTACGTGTGCACTAGGTGCAAGGAGCTCTTTGCTCTCAGGGAACAAGTCCGTTCTCTAGAGGCTAAAGTAGCAGACTTGGAAAACATAAGACAGACAGAGAGGTACATAGACGAGACCTACAGGGATATAGTCCTGAAGTCCCACCTCCAGTCTGGCAGCACCCCTGTTGCCATGGAGGAGAGAGGTCACGTGACAGGAGAGCATCACCCTGGTGTGGCATGAAGTGATCCTGTAACTAGGACCTGTCCTCCAGGTGATGTAAAACCCTCTCGCACCGAGGATGTTTCTCCAGGGCCATGTGCCCATGAGGGAAGGGTTAGGACAGCCGTTATAGTTGGTGATTCGATCATTAGGCATGTAGATAGCTGGGTGGCTGGTGGACGTGAGGATCGCCTGGTAACATGCCTGCCTGGTGCGAAGGTAGCGGACCTCACGCGCCACCTAGATAAGGTCTTAGATAGTGCTGGGGAGGAGTCTGCTGTCTTGGTACATGTCGGTACCAATGACATAGGAAAATGTAGTAGGGAGGTTCTGGAGGCAAAATTTAGGCTTTTAGGTAGGAAGTTGAAATACAGGACTTCCATAGTAGCATTCTCCGAAATGCTTCCTGTTCCACGCGCAGGACCCAAAAGGCAGGCAGAGCTCCGGAGTCTCAATGCGTGGATGAGACAATGGTGCAGAGATGAGGGTTTTGGATTTGTTAGGAACTGGGGAACATTCTGGGGAAAGGAGGGGCTCTTCCGAAGGGATGGGCTTCACCTTAACCGGGATGGAACCAGGCTGCTGGCATTAACCTTTAAAAAGGAGATAGAGCAGCTTTTAAACTAGATATTAGGGGAAAGCCGACAGTTGCCCAAGAGCGGATGGTTCGGAAGAATGTATCCTTGAAGGATACTACCAAAAGCAGAGAGGTTCCACAAAAGAGTAAAGTAGCCCAAATGCCCTCAAGTATGGAGCAGACAGAGCTTAAAGATCCCAATTTACCCATGTCTAACAATAGCCAAATTAACATGAATAAAATACATTCTCTAAAATGCTTGTATGCAAATGCTAGAAGTCTAAAGAATAAGATGGGAGAGTTAGAACATAAAGCACTAAATGAAAGGTTAGATATGATTGGAATATCAGAGACATGGTGGAAGGAGGACAACCAGTGGGACACTGTGATACCTGGGTACAAACTATATCGTAATGATAGAGCTGATCAAATTGGTGGAGGGGTTGCGCTCTATGTTAGAGAGGGCTTTGACTCAGAAAGGATTAAAGTTTTGTAGGAAACAAAATCTGCTGTAGAATCTATATGGATTGAAATTCCATATAAAAGGGGGAAGGCAATGGCAGTGGGGGTGTACTATCGAGCACCTGGCCAGAATGACCAAATGGATGATGAAATGCTCAAGGAAATCAAGGAAGCTAACAAACGTTACAGCGCAGTAATAATAATGGGTGATTTCAATTACCCCGGTATCGACTGGGTCAGTGTCACGTCAGGACATGCTAGGGAGATAAAGTTCCTAGATGAAATAAATGACTGCTTCTTGGAGCAGCTGGTTCATGAACCGACCAGAGGGGAAGCCATATTAGACCTAGTCCTTAGTGGAACACCAGATCTAGTGCAAGAGATAAGGGTGTTGGGGCCACTTGGCAATAGTGATCATAACATGATCGCCTTTGATTTAATTAGTGGAGGAGGGATAGTAAGGAAATCCACAGTACTACCTTTTAACTTTCGAAAGGGAGACTATGATAAAATGAGGAAAACAGTTAAGAAAAAACTAAAAGGAGCAGTTGCAAAGGTTAAAGACGTACATCAAGCTTGGGTGTTGTTGAAAAATACTATCTTGGAAGCCCAGACCAGCTGTATTCCAAGCTTTAAGAAAAGTGGAAGGAAGTCCAAAAAACTGCCAGCGTGGTTTAAAGATGAGGTCAGAGAGGCTGTTGTTGCCAAAAAAGCATCTTTCAGGAAATGGAAAAAAGAGCCAAACGACCAAACCTGGAAACAGCACAAGCACTGGCAAGTCAAATGCAAGGCATTGATAAGGCAGGCAAAGAGAGAATTTGAGAAGAAGCTTGCTGCGGAAGCAAAAACGCGAAATAAAGACCTTTTCAAGTACATTCGTAGCAAAAAACCTGTAAGAGAGTCAGTTGGTCCATTAGATGATAAAGGGGTTAAAGGAGCACTAAGAGGCGACAAGGCAATAGTGGAGAGAATGAATGAATTCTTTGCTTCGGCCTTTACTGAGGAAGATGTAGGGATGTTACCCATGACTGAAGTGGTATTTAAAGGTGCGGAAGAATTGAAGGAAATATCGATACATCAGGAAGATGTCTTACAACTATTAGATAAACTGAAGAGTAGCAAATCACCTGGGCCGGATGGTATACATCCAAGGGTGTTGAAAGAACTGAAATATGAGATTGCAGACCTGCTATCAGTAATCTGTGAACTATCATTAAAATCATCTCTAATACCTGAAGATTGGAGGATCGCCAATGTAACACCAATTTTTAAAAAGGGTTCCAGGGGTGATCCGGGAAACTACAGACCGGTGAGCCTGACGTCAGTACCAGGAAAAATGGTAGAAACCATCATAAAGAATAAAATTACTCAGCATGTAGATAGTCACAACCTAATGGGAGACAGCCAACATGGCTTTAGACAAGGAAGATCTTGTCTTACTAATCTGTTATGTGTTTTTGAAGGAGTGAATAAACAGGTGGACAAAGGTGAGTCGGTTGATATTGTGTATCTGGACTTTCAGAAAGCCTTTGACAAGGTCCCTCATCAGAGACTTTTGGCAAAACTAAAGAGTCATGGGATAGGAGGCAGTGTACTATTGTGGATCAGGAACTGGTTAAAAGATAGAAAGCAGAGGGTAGGGCTAAATGGCCAATTTTCCCAATGGAGAAAGGTGAATAGTGGTGTACCCCAGGGATCTGTGCTGGGTCCGCTGCTTTTTGACATATTCATAAATGACCTGGAAAGTGGAATAACGAGTGAGGTTATCAAATTTGCAGATGACACAAAACTATTTAAAGTTGTTAAAACCCAAGAGGATTGTGAAAAATTGCAAGAGGATCTTGATAAATTGGAAGACTGGGCATCAAAATGGCAGATGAAATTTAATGTGGACAAGTGCAAGGTTATGCACCTAGGGAAGAACAACCCAAACTATGGTTACACGATGCAAGGTTCCACATTAGGAACCACCACCCAGGAAAAAGATTTAGGCGTCATTGTGGATACCATGTTAAAACCCTCGGCCCAGTGTGCAGCGGCGGCCAAGAGAGCAAATAGAATGCTAGGTATGATAAGGAAAGGAATGGAAAATAAAACAAAAGATATTATAATGCCTCTATATCATTCCATGGTGAGACCGCACCTTGAATATTGTGTGCAATTCTGGTCGCCGTATCTTAAAAAGGATATAGCGATTTTAGAAAAGGTTCAGAGAAGAGCCACCAAAATGGTAAAGGGGATGGAAGGATACTCCTGTGAAGAAAGGCTAAAAAGGTTAGGGCTCTTTAACCTGGAAAAGAGACGGCTGAGGGGAGATATGATAGAAGTCTATAAATTAATGAACGGAGTGGAACGGGTAAACGTAGATTGATTGTTTACGTTATCAGAATATAGAAAGACTAGGGGACATGCAATGAAGCTACAGGGTAAACTATTTAAGACTAATAAAAGAAAATATTTTTTCACTCAACGTGTAATCAAACTCTGGAATTTGTTACCGGAGGATGTAGTAAAGGCTGTTAGTGTAGCTGGGTTTAAAAAAGGTTTGGACAAGTTCCTGGAGGAAAGGTCCATAAACCATTATGAAGAAGTGACCGAAGATATCAATGCTTGACCCAGTACAAGCATTGTGGAACTTGTGTCTCTTGGGGAAACTGCTAGGTACATATGACCTAGATTGGCCACTGTTGGAAACAGAATACTGGGCTTGATGGACCTTGGTCTGACCCAGTATGGCATATCTTATGTTCTTATGTTATGTTCTTATGGAATACACAGGCGGCTTCCCCTCTTCAAACTTCCAGGTCCCCCTGGTGGTTGCTACTAGTATTCTAGACTGTTCCTCATAGCAGCGCTTCATCCAAAAGGGCTGCCTTTCGCAAACACCCAGCCAGGAATCTATGTAGGGGAACTGATCAGGGTGCACTTTTTGTATGAGCTGATGAACACGGGAAACTATTTCCATATCAAAGGTGCCCCCACGGGGCCATGAAGTAGCTAGCACAGGCCACTCCCTATCACATAGCATTCTTAATCGAGACGGAGACATTTTTATTCCGTAGTCTCCTGAAAATCCCTTACAGAAATTCTTGATCATACATTCCAACGGAGTTTGCGTGGACTCCGCCCCTCCCATAATCGTAATGGCGTACACGACAACAGACAGTAAAGGTAGGTAGTATGGCTGTAGGTAAGGGGTCCGTACAGCCCACAGAACAATGGGGGTGACAAACACCTCACGCTTCCTCCTTTTCGCGACCTGGGCGCGGTCGCCCGGCCAGGAACTGCGCTACTCAGGAGTGCACTCTCACTCGGTCTGTATCTCAAGACCTCTCAATCACACAGGCAGTCATACCATCACAAGAAATTATTTTTCAAATGCCCAAGGTTTTTCTGACTAACTCATCCCGAAGGGTCGGTGGTTTCAGCTTCCGCTAACCCTTATGCGGAGCGTACTAGGACCGCCCTTATGAGAGGTGATCAAGCTCTCTCGTCTTTGCGCACTTATGCAAGACGTTCCCAGTTAGTCTATACCAAATTTGTCTCACATACTCATGCAAGACCTTTCCCCAGGCTTCACTGACTACTGAACAAGAAAATGTCTACTCACCGGATCCGGTTCCCGATACCAAACCAGTTCTTGGGTTGGATCCTGGACTCCCCTTGGGTTCGGAGGTGTTGGCCAGCTGGACCCAGTGGTCTGCCAAGGCAAGGCGGAACCCTCTCCAATACAAGAGGACCGGTGGCGCCTGAGGTTTCCCCTGCGGTCGGACAAACACGGTTCCGACCGGGCCAATCCTGGAGGCGAATTATGTGGAATATTCGCTTGAATACCATTCACTATCCGTACATTCCCGGCCAACGCACCAAGAATATGAAGCAGCGAAGTGCAGACAATGAATAAATCCAGGAGTCAATTGCAGGGTCCAAGCCAATTTATTGTGCACAAGGCCCAGACAGTCAAGCTTCAAAAAGGACTGAGCAAAGTTCTTACAGAAACATATTCATTTTATACATTTCTTTTCAGTTTGATACATGCAAACGTTCTATTGGTCCCAACGCCCCCTGTATTTGTCCAATCAGAGACCCCTCCTGGGCCTAGCACCCAGCTCCCTCCTCTAGGATTGCTCTAACAATGGTACAGTTTCTAGGTATTGATACAATTCTACTGCAAGGTCGTTTCTAGCTCTAGGAATGCAAGTATTGAAACATTTCTATCCTCAGAACACAAGAGAATAATGAAAGTTTTATGAATTCATAAGAAACTTTTTATTAAGCAGTTTAAAGCAGTTTTCTCAAACTTTCACAGATTTTTGGTTCTTTACTAAGATGGGGGTTGGAATCAGGGCCTAACTTATAGGCCTTTCATATTTGCAGGCTATCATAGGCCATAGCCTACCACACCATCACATGCTAACTATAATTCACGCTAAGGTGTTAACTATATTAACCTGTTTAACTTGTTAAAAATGTGAACAATGTTACTTTTCCAGTTCAATAATGTTATCGTTACCAGTTTATTCTGTTAATTATGTCAAATTTGTTAAATGTAACTGTTCCAGTTTTGAGTTCCTTGTAAAACTGTTCTTGTAAAACTGTTCCATGTAAAAAATGTTCCAGTTTATAGTTCCTTGTAAACCGCTTTGATTCAGGAAAGGTGGTAAATAAGCACTAAATAAAAATATGAACATGTATGTCAGGACATACCATGCATCAAATGGTACATGGCATTAGGAACTGGCCCCAGTGATTCCTGCCTTGGTTGTCTCTTTAAACACGCTTTGAACTCTTAAGGATGAACCCTTACCAAGTGCACAAAACCCGAAACTAACATTGCAGTTCCCCAAAGGATGCATAATATTGCTGAGTAATAAGTGTATGCCCTTTTCATGCCTCAGGCCTATAAGTGCACTCATCCTGCTGCTCCGCACTACCCTTCCTCTCTTATCTCTCCCTACAGGAATGCTGCTCTTCTGGCAGATCATTTCTATCTGTGCCCTGCTCTTCTACTGCCATCTCCAGACTTCGCTCCTTTCACCTGGCTTCTCCCTATGCCTAGCACAAACTACCTGTGTCTGTATTTCAGGCTTCTTCTCTAGCTCTTATTAAATCCAGGCTAAACGCTCAGTTCTTCATTGCTGCTTTTGGATCTGATCCGCCTAATCTCCCTTGTGTTTCCTTACCATTCCCCTTAAATGTATCCTGTCCCCAGCTGCTGTGTTGTCTGTCTTGACTAGATTGTAAGCTTTGCCACACAGGGGCCATCTTTTACGTGTGTCTGTGCAGCGCTGTGCACGCCTTGAACCACTATACAAATGATCAGTAGTAGTAGTAGTAGGGTCTTCTGGCTTTGGCATCCGATTCCCACATATCTGAGTACTGACATTTCTCGCAGCAGCGATGCCTGTCCCATCATGGCATATGTTGATTTGTATACATTCTCTATCTGTGGGGCAACACTTTCTGCCTTCCTACAGTCTGCTTTGTGGCACTGTTCCCCTGGTTAGGCCTATGTGGGCATGGGAGGAGGGATCCCTGTGCCATCATATCCAGGTAGCCAGCCTCCAGATATATCACCGCAGTCTTACAGCTTGCATAGATCCTGGATTGGGGAAGGATGTAGGCCTCACAGCACACTCTGCGGAATGTTGGCACAACATCAGTCATGTCTCCCAGTCCCTGGCACAGCTGATATATGGCTGCCCCATCTCACTGGTACCTGGTGATGCTGCAGTTATCCCTATGGTCCAGGTACTGGCCAGAAATTCACGTCCCCACAGAATTGCAGATGAGCATACTAGATCCTCCCTTACAACCCTCAAACCACATACATACACACACACACACACATACTCTCACTTGCAATCACAATAGACATACAGCTGCCAAAAAGATTCCCTGCACCTAT
Organism: Ichthyophis bannanicus; assembly: GCA_033557465.1. Lineage (NCBI taxonomy): Eukaryota > Metazoa > Chordata > Amphibia > Gymnophiona > Ichthyophiidae > Ichthyophis > Ichthyophis bannanicus. Next base: position 628,601,194 of record CM066032.1, read on the forward strand.
AAACAACAGCTGGTATAACATAATAGCATGGCATCCCAGGACTACAAATCTGATCTGCATTTCTCACCCAAACCAGAATCTTGCCATACTCACTCACATACTATCTCTACATCACCTGTCTCAGTTTACAGAACATAGGAAATGTTAGGGAACCAAACTTTGCTACTTCAGCACAAACAGCAATTGTCAGCATAGCCAGCATAAACACAATTGCTCTTCTTAATATGTCTGTAGGGGTGTTTATCAAAGTTTCATTACCGTAAACCTTCCCTCACCTCTGCTTTCTGTTCTTTATGGCTGCATCATGTGTTCTTCCAGACTGCAGACACAACAGTTCAGAACATAAGTGTCACAATCGTTCTTCAATATGAGACACATTGAAGAGCAGAGCAGAATATTTTCTAAGTCCTGCCCTTATTCCATGTTTGCACAGGAATAATGTGGACCTCTGCGGGAAACACTTAAAATGTACACAGGCCTTTCCTGAATATGCTTTATATGTCTCTGTGGCTGACCATGCCCCCGTTCCATCCCCTCCTGTTTCTCATTGAGAACTGAGAGTAAAATTGTTTGTGCTGTGGCCCAGCCTTAAACCAGATTGACAAGAGTGTAGGAAGTTTGTATGCTGGAGATGGTGTAGGAGTTGTGCAAAAACAAGTTTTTCTAAGAGTTTGGATAACAATGGGAGGTTGGAGACCGGATGAAAATTTGCTAGACTGGCAGGATCTAGGGTGGAATTTTTCAGGATAGGCTGGGCCACAGCAGTTCTCCAAGATAAAGGAAAAATACCTGATGAGAGACTGTTATTCAAAACGGTGAAGATGTACGGAAGGAGTGCCAGAGAGGTTTTTGAGATCCATGCAGAAGGGATAGGGTCGAGGGCACAAGTTATTCGGGAGGATGAGGAAATCACTCTCTCCAAGGCAGGCATGGTGATAGGATTGAATCGGAACTAAAGATGAGGGTGAGCAGAATGAGGCAAGCAATCAAAAGGCTCAGTGATGGATGGATCATCTGTAATGGGAGGTGAGAGAGGGGGATTGATAGAAGGAAAGTGTTGCTGAAGAGAGAAATTTTATCAGAAAAAAATTGAGCCAATGACTCAGCTGAGGGGACAGTTGGTAATGAAAGAGAAGACAATGGGTGGAAAAGTCGAGAAACTATTGTGTAGAGCTGTTTAGGCTTATTATTAGCTTTATGATAAGTTGGCCATAATGGTGCTTCTTTGCTGCCACGATGGCCTGGCAATAGCTAGCATGACTGCTCTTCAATAAGACCAGAGCAGAGGAGATACAGTGGCGACACCATATGCATTTTGCTCTGTGTAAATGAGAGCGGATGGTATGAAGTCCTGCATGATACCAAAGGTGGTGACAAGATGTTTGTAAATGGAAGGAAACATCTGAGGGAACCAGGTTATCAAGAGCATTCTTGAGGGTCTGGTGTGGGAGAAAGGCCTGGCAATCTACTCCCTGTTGCACCTTGCCAAGAAACACAACAGCTGGGTTGCCAGGTGTCAGCATTGATTCAATGCATTGCAATGGTCAGGAGAGCAAGCAATGATTAATCCTGAAGAGAGACATGTTCCACAATGGCATTTGGAGAGGGGTTTTTTCTAATGGACGATCAAGCATTCAGTCCAACTAAACCAAATACTTATGTGTATCTCCAAAAATCGAGATATCTTTTAGTTTTAGTGGAAGACACATCTCTGCCGTGTATGCCAGTAATAATGGGAAGTCTAATTCATCTTCTGCCTCGCACCATACAGGCTGAAACCCTGCACATAGATGGCACCATTGTATACCTTGAGAGAGAATAAAGGCTTTGTGGTATGTGAAAACTATAAGGAAAAGTTACACCTGCAAATTCTCTAGGTTGCTGAAGTTTATTGAGTGCAATCTTGGGTGGTTTATTGCACCATAAAAAAGCAGACAAAAAGCAGTCCATTTCCCCATAAAAATCCACTGAATACACTTACAGCATTATACTTAGCACAAAATTAATTTTAGGTGCTAGCATTACTTTAATAGATGCAAGTTCCCCCTCCTCCCCCACGATAAAAGGTGTAAACGAGACCATTTAAGCACCAGATCTTTAATAAGCTGCATAATTTTACAAGCCATGTCAGAGTCAGTATAGAAAGAGAGGCCTAAGCACTTAATTTTTTTGAGAAGCCCAAGAAAGGCTGAATGGTTGTGCAATCTTCTTATACATATCAGTGTTTAGGGGGAAAAGTTCTATTTTCTATTTATATTTATTTAAATCCCACTCTTTATTAATTTTATAGCCTGAAACTAAAGAGTAGGTATCAGTTAGGGAGAGCAGGGTTAGAAGAGCTGTATCTGGACAAGATCCATAAATTAAAACATCTCCTGCATAGGCTTTTACTTCCATGTCATCCACGTTGATTCCTTTGATGACATTATTAGCAAGAATTAGCAGCAAAAGAGCTCCTATACCTGTGTTAAACAGTAGAGGTGAAAGAGTGCTCAGTTTTTTTATGTTTCCCCTCACAGGTACAGCCATAAACAAGCTTCCTAACACAAGACACACATTTTATTGGCTTTTTCTGTATTTTCATGTTTATAAATGTTATGACTATACCCCTGAAGGAGGCAGACGCTGAAGCATGGTGGGTTTGGAATAAGTTTGTTTGTCTTTTTTCTAAATTGTACCTCGATATTTGTGTGACTGAGGTTCTAGGGGAGAAACTAGCTGGTCAATGCTTTTAGCATCGAGTGTTTTTTAAACGTTGGGCCGCAAAATACATAAAGGGGCCGATTCAGTCCTGGATGTCCTGGCCCTCTGTATGCCGGTCGGAACTAGACGCACAGAGTTAGCTGGGATTCTGATCTCGCAGGACACATCTAGCCCATGAGATCAGAATCGCGTCCAGGCCTGTACATGCAGGCCAGGACCCCAATTCAGGTCGGCCTGCACATACAGCCCTTGCCCGGATAACCCTGTCAAGGCTTTTGAATGGCACCATGGCTCCATTCAAAAGCCGGGAGCCCCAGCCGTAGGACCAAAAAGTGCATTCCCCAAGTCTGACCCTCGATCTGGCCTCCAAATTTCCTCTGCCCCTTGCCGCTTCTTTTGGGCCCCGGGCCTGCCCGATCCACCTGACTAGAGGAACTTATTCCACCTCGGAGTGGAATAAAGTTCCCCGTTCAGGCCAACAATGGAATCAGCCCTGTACGTTCGGGGCCACTGACCGCCCACTGCCCGCCCTAATGCCGCCCACGCTCTGCCCCTTTCCCTCCTCGTCTAACTTTCCTATACAATGTGCGAGGAAGTTAGTCGGGGTTGGAAGGGGGCCTGAATAGCGGGGATGGATGTCCCAACAGAATGATCCTAAAAATGTCTAATCTTTTTGAATAATGTGGTCTGGATTAAAAGATCAAGGAAACATTCCGAATTTGTTCATACACCATACCTCTGAGAGTAGCAATGAAACCAATGATGAATTTGCTGAATTACATAATTAAGCAGTGGTCATTTAGACTGCCACTGGACTAAAGACTGGCTGCCATTTCCTCACAACTTCAGTTTTATCTTTATTCCATTGATTTGAAGGGCAGCAGAGGGAGAACTTTTCTTTATGCAGGACATTACTATCAGTGCTTGTGACATCGTAAATTTGAATAACACTATCCATTCCATGCACCGTCTTCGTTGGTTATTTTTCATTTGTCGTTCTTATTCATGGGATATAAAAGCTTATAAGAAACTGGGGTTCTTTGATTTTTTTAGAATGGTTTTTGTGTTTGGCAGCAATGGGCTGCCAAATTTTTATTGCCACATAAAGTACTGCTAAGAACATCTTTTGTCTAATGCAAGTATTTCATTACTCTTAAGATAATAACATAACAGAATAAGCAATTTGCAGTAAGTGCTTTTATTGTACTCTTTACAGAAAAGCATAAAGGTCCTCATGTATTAATCTACAAACATGTTTGCAGGTTAGTACCCAATTTTGCAAAATTTTGAAATTTTTGCAGGGATCTCTATTGCGACAGATTGGTCTCTGCCACTTCTCAGTTGAGCTAGGGATTCTGTCACCAAAGATTTTCTTGTGCTGGGCTCACAAGGAACTGGAGCATAAAAGTTGGGGGTGAGGGGAGTGGTAGCTGAGAGGGTGCAGCTCATGCTACAACTACTGGGCAAGCTCATGCTACAACTACTGGCAAGCCACTTAACCCCCCATTGCCCATGTTCCCTGTAAGTATTAGTGTGTGTGTCTCATATCCCCGCATATTAAATGTATCCCCCACTTGTGTTGTGACCGCTTTGATTGAAGGATAAGGCGGTATACAAAACTGTCTAAATAAATAAATAAATACTGCTTGCCAGGATGCCTCCTCATTCCCCTGTTGTAGCCCCACTGCCCCTCTGCCTCTGACATGCCCTTTCCTCTACCTGTATCATCAGATTCTTCTTCCAGTGCTAGTTCCTTTCACTTGTGGGTCACAGAGAGCAGCTAGCATGTAAGCATCCTCTTTGGTGAGAGGTTTCGACCTTTTATTCACTTCAGCATATAAGGAGTTTACCAGTACCAAAACCTCTGCTTTGAATCCCTATCACTGCTGAAAACCCTCTGCTGATCTCTTGATAACCAAACGGAATGCCCGTGCTCCACCCTGGCTCTATCTGGATAATGCCAGGGCAATCTGCAGTGATTTTCAGTGACACTATCCATATGTGCTGTGGGAAGTCAAGGTGACATTTTACTTACCAGATAATGTCCTTTCCTTGAGTCCTGTTAGACCAGTCCAGACAAGTGGGTTGTGTTCCTCTACCAGCAGAATGGTACAGACAAAGAACCAATGAAAAGCTCAGGTTTCAATGACATCATTCCTATGCCTCCAGAATTCTTTTCAGTATACATCCCAAAGCATATGGGAGAAAGTGGCAAGCCTCACACAACCTCAATTGTGGGTACCAGTGAGTAATCAACAGGAAAGCAGAAACAGAATGTCCTCAGTAAAAGATGAACTTGCAGAGCCAAGTATAAAAAGAATAGCACACCCAAGGATGCCGCAACAGAGAAACAGAGCTAGTACAGTTCCAGGAGCAGGCCCTGGACTTCTCTGGCAGAACTCAAGGAAAGGACATTATCTGATAAGTAAAATGTTGCTTTCCATATCGTCCTACTATACCAGTCCATACAAGTGGGACATACCAAACCTATGACTCCACTGGGCGGGAAGAAGACAGAGCGGCTTGCAAAATCCTTGAGCCAAAGGCCGTGTCCACCCATACATGGACAACCAAGTGGTAGTGCTTGACAAAGGTGGAAAACAATGCCCACATCGCTGCCTGACAAATATCTGCAGGGGTTACTGAGCTCTGCTTCACCCAGAAGAATGCTTGCACTCAGGTAGAATGGCCACACAAACCCCCCAGAACCAGCTGGTTCTGCAACAGATACACCAAGGCAATAGCCTCCTTAATCCAGTGCCCCAATGTAGACTTAGCTGCCACATCATCTTTGTACGAGCCAGCAAACAGCACAAAAAGATAGTCGGACTTACAAAAAGAATTTGTAACCTCCGGGTACCGGAGAAGCACCCTCTGGACATCCACCAGGCTAAGATCCTTTTCCTTCACCTGACATTGCTTCTTAGAGGAGGGCAGGAAAACCACCTAGTTCACATGAAAGGAAGAAATCACCATACGTAAGAAGGAAGGCACAGGCTGAATGGAAACTGCCTCCTCAGAAAAAGATTAGTAAGGATCCCGGCAAGACAGATCCTGTAGCTCCGATATTCACCTTGTGGAACAAATTGGACCAAGAAGATTGTCTTAAGCGTCAAATCCTTCAGATTAGTATACTTCAATGGCTCAAAGGGCATTGACATCAGGGCCCTGAGCATCAGAGACAGATCCCAGGAAGGGACCACAGACCAGAGGGGAGGACACAGATGCCGAACCCCTTGGAAAAAGTACAAAACATCCAGGTGCAGGGCTAGAGACTTACCAGCCACGGGACCTCAGAAACAGGCCAAAGCTGCCACCTGAACTTTCAGGGAGCTAAGGGAAAAGCCCTTTTCCAGGCCATCCTGTAGAAAAGTCAACAGAGATGGTAACTTGGTCGCCTCAGGAGCCAGCTGCCAAGTGCTACACCATCTTTCAAAGAGGCACCAGACCCGCACGTATGTTAGCTTGGTAGACCTCTTCCAGGCTCCAAGCAGAGTGGAGGCTACCGCCGGAGAGTAGCCCTTACATGCTACCCATCTCCTTTCAAGAGCCAAGCTATAAGTGAGAAGGGAACCAAGTCCTCCAGGATGATTGGTCCCTGCCGCAACAGGCTCCGTGATGGAGGCAACCAAAGAGGAGGCACCTGCAAAAGCTGCATCAGGTCTCCGAACCATGCTCTCCTTGATCAATCTGGTGCCACCAGAATAATCCTGCCTGGGTGGCATTCTATATGCTGAATCACATGTCCCACCAGGGGCCATGGAAGAAACACATACAGCAGGTGCTGACTTGCCAAGGTTGGGCCAAGCCATCGATGCCTTCGGACCCCATCTCTGTGTGGCAACTGAAGAAGTGGCAAACTTTGGCATTGGAGCGGGTCGCCATCAGATCCATCTCTGGATGACCCCAGTGGCGTAGAATCAACTGAAATGCCTCCTGACTCAAATCCCACTCTCCAGGATCCAGAGAGTGCCAGCTGAGAATGTCCACTTCCACATTGTCCACCCCGGCAATGTGCTGAGCCAACAAGACTAGGAGGTTCTTCTCCGCCAAAGCAAACAGGAGAGCCATCTCCAGAGCTACCCAGCACTCCTCATGCCGCCTTGCCAATTGACATAGCCCACCACCATGGCATTGTCCAAAAACACTCAAACCACCCAGCCCTCAACCAGAGGCCATAAACACAGACGAGTCAACCTGATGAACCTCACCTTGAGGCAGTTGATGGACCACACCACTTTCATGAAGTTCCAACATCCCTGGGCCATACGGTCTTGGCAATGGGCTCACCAGCCTGAGAGACTGGCATCCATCATTAAAAGGAGCCAGGAGAAATCGTCCAGTGTTACATCTTTCCTCAAATGACAGGGCTGCTGTCACCACCACCGCAGGCTGGCCTTCACCATCATTGGGAAAGGGAGACTGCACTTGAACTCCTGAGAACTCGGGGACCACCTAATCAGCAAGGACTGCTGGAACGGTCGCATGTAAGCATGAGCCCACTGTACAATTTCTATGGTCACTGTCATCAATCCAAGGAGCTGAAGATAATCCCAGACTCTGGAAGCCTGCTGCACACAGAGCAGCACCAGGCAATCTGACAGTCTTTTGACTTTCTCTTCTGGCAGAAAAATTCTGCCCACTCGCATGTTGAAATATGCTCCCAGGAACTCTAGGGACTGGGAAGACAACAGCTGGCTCGTTCCCTGATTGATCACCCAGCCGAAGACATCCAAAAAGGACATCACTCAGAATGCTTCTGAAAGGTGAGCCAGTTGTCCAGATATTTTATTTACTTATTTAACAGGTTTTTGTACCTCTTTAGTCAAAGAATTTTTCATTGTAACTTAAACTTGGTAATGTATATTAAACAGGGACATTAATAACTTGGATTTTTCTGAGGCAATGGAAGGTTAAGTGACTTGTCCAAGGCCACAAAGAGTGCTAGTGGGAATCAAACCCTGGTCTCTTGGTTCCCAAACCAGTGCTCTAACCACTAGGCTACTCCCCCACAGATCCCATGACACCACAGTACCGTAGCCACCACCACCATGACCTTGAAGAAAGTCCTCGGGGCGGTGGATATCCCGAAAGGGAGGGTGGTGAACATATAGTGAGAGCCAAGCACGGCAAAACGCAGATACTTTTGCTGAACCACCCAGATCAGGATATGAAAATACACCTTGGCAAAATCCATAGAAGCCAAGAACTCTCCTCAGCGCACTACTTGAATCTCAGATCGCAAGGTTTCCACCAGAAGTGCAGGATGTGCATGTTCACATTGACACGCTTTAAGTACAGAATGGGCCAGAAGGAACCTTCCTTTTTTGGCACCATGAAATAGATGGAGTACCTGCCCTTGCCCCACTCATTTGGGGGAATGGGTATCACTACCTTTAGGAGCAGCAACATGTCCAACGTGGTCTACACAGTTGCACTTTTGATCACAGACTCACCAGGGGAAATGATGAAGGCATCCAGAATTGGCTCTTTGCATTCCAGGACATAGCTGAACTGAACGGTGTTTAGCACCTAGTGATCCATGGTAATCCAGACCCATTCCTGAAAAAGAAGGAAAAGCCTGCCTCCAACCAGAGGAACCAGGGAATGAGCTCCCAAACCTTCATTGAGTAGCCTGAGAGGATCCTCTTCTGGAGGGGACTGAGTCCCTGGGCTATTGCACTCCATGAAAGAACTGACAATGAGCCCAAAGCCCAGAAGCAGAGAGGCTTTATGGGTAGTGCCTTTGGAAAATCCCGGTTAAGTCTCTAATGCACCCAGATGCTATGTGGTTAGCATCGGGGCATGTTGGGGCGTATCAGAGCTGAGCGGGGGCGGAGGTTTTTCCTCACCTAGCTTTCAAAAGCCAGGGCTAATTGGGTAGAATCTAAAATCGCTGCTACCCGCTTAGCCTTGGCGGCTGCCAGTGTGTCCAACCAAACCTGGATTTTCACTTCCGTCGCCACAGAAATGAAGATCTGGGTTCTTAAGAAAAGGAGTGCTTTCCATAGCTCTCCCAAAAGGTGATTTTTGCTGAGTTTGCTGCATAACTGTGAGTCTGTTTGTCTTCAAATAACTGTGAATCTGTTTGTCTCCACATATTTATCTATCTGTCCTTAGTAGTGGGTTCCCTTACCCACTCCATTGCTGTAGAGTTTTAAACTTTCTCTTAGCCTACCTGAGGGACTACTCCTCCCCCCTGCTGAGTTAGTGTTGTGGACCTCCATTTCCTGTGCTGCACATGTCTATTTGTTCTTAGTGGTGGGTTCCCGTGCCCACAGTTCAGGAACAGCCTACTGGCCAGAGACACTTAGGTTACCGCCCACCCTACCCCTCGCCCCACCCACCCCAGGGGCTACATTACCTATATAGTGGTCACATACGTGCCATCTATCGTCCCTAACCTGGGTTAAAAGCCACATCGTCGTCATCTTTTCTTCCTCTTCTTCTTCCTCTTCTGGGACTGCATAAACAACATGTCGTGTATTCAGTGCAATAACTGCGGTACTTTCATTCCAAGATGAATCATTTGGAGCCTAAGAGCTTGTCCTATATGCCTAAAGTCAGCCACCATGCATGAAGAACTGACTCTACTAAGGAAAGACCTAGCTGCCATGCATAAAGAAGTGTCTCTACTGAGGGAGGAAATGGCTGCAATGAAGCGCACCTCTTCTAGTATACAAACTGAACAAAGTCCACCACCACTCGCACAAAGTATCAAACGCCCCAGGAACAAATGGATCACAGTGGGTTCTGGTAGATTGCGACCAGTAACACAGAGACATCCTGTACATCAAGAGATATCCCTGCACAATGCCTTCTCTGCCTTGGCTAATGAGGATGCCCAATCCAAAGAAACTGTAGGGCCCTTAAATGAGTCAGACAATACCCAAAACCCTGCTAAAGCACCAAATATGAAGAAAACCTCACCAAACAGAAAACTACTACTACTTGGAGATTCCATCATCAGAGGCACCAACTTGGGAACACAGTTCAAAGGAGAGAAGATAGTCATGTGCCTACCAGGCTCTTCAGCCAGCAGGAATACAAACCAAGTTGTTGAATTACTTAGCGCAAAAAGTGAACACTCCAAACTTGATGTTATTATCCACTTAGGCACAAACGACCTGGCTAGGAACAGTGCCTCCACAGCCCAAAAGGACTTCCAATCTCTGGGAGAGAAACTCAAGCGCGTTGTTAACACTGTTGTGTTCTCAGAAGTTCTACCTGTTCTTGGTAAGGGGACAAAAAGGCTGCATCGCATTAACAGCTTTAATACATGGCTCCAGACCTGGTGCAAACAAGAAGGATTTAGATTTATTGGTAACTGGGACAACAGATGGACCAACAAGAGACTATACTGTGCTGATGGACTACATCTCTCTGTCGCAGGGAAAAGAAGTGAAAAATTCAGGCAGTATGTGGATATGCATTTAAACTAGGAAGAGGGGGTGACGGATGTGGAAGGTCAACATCTGCATGCCACCCCCAGCAAAAGCAGAATACCATCAGAAACAGCCACACTTTTAAACCACACATCAAAAACATGTGGGAAGAAGTAGGCAGAACAAAATCAATGCAAAATACACACAAGCCAGGAAAATGCTGGAAAGCAATGAGCACAAATGCTCGAAGCTTAACCAACAAAATTCCAGACCTGGAAGCCCTAATGGTGGAAATGAATTTGGACATTGTGGCCATTACAGAAACATGGTTTAATGAATCGCACGATTGGGATATAGCCATAGCTGGCTATAATCTATTCAGAAGAGACAGAGAAAATGGAAAAGGAGGAGGATTAGCCTTGTATGTCAAAAGCAATATTAAAGCTACTGAAATGCAGGGGACATGGGGAAAAGAAGAAGCGCTCTGGATTGCGTTGGAAAGAGGAGGTTGCACTGTCATCCATATTGCTGAAGTCTACAGACCTCCGACTCAAATTGAAGAGAGAGATAACGAATTGATTAAAGATATTGCCAAGATAGCAACAAAGGGGGAAGCGATCATATTGGGTGACTTTAATCTACCTGATGTGGATTGGATTACTCCTTCTGCACATCTGGAAAGAAGCAAAAAAATTGTAGATGCTCTCCAAGATGCATTATTTAGACAAATGGTGATGGAACCAACCAGGGAAAGCTCAACGCTGGATGTAGTGCTCACCAACGGTGATAGTGTGTCGAATGTCTGCGTGAGTGCCCCTGTGAGCAACAGCGACCATCACACGGTGTGGTTTGAGATAAAAGCCATGGTACAGGCCATTCATAGCAAGCTCAAAGTCCTAAACTTCAAATACACTGACTTCAATAAAATGGCAGAGTACTTAAAGGAGGAGATGACGCGGTGGAAGGAGATAAAGGAAGTGGAATTGCAATGGGCTAAACTAAAGAAGGCAATAAAAGGGGCAACAGATAAATATGTAAGAAAAGTAAATAAAAACAAGAGGAGAAGGAAACCTATTTGGTTTTCCAAAGAGGTGGCTGCTCAAATAAAGGCAAAAAACACAACTTTCGCAAAATTCAAAAGCTTGCAAACAGAAGAACACAGAAATGAATACAGGATCCAACTCAAAGGGCTATGTTTACTAAATCGCGTTAGTGCAGTTCGCGGTAGGAGCCGCGTGAAGAAGACAAACCCCCAAATAAGGAGATGGGCGGGACCGCGGAAGACCTAGCGCGCGTTACGAAACCAACGAGCGTTACCTGGCGCGTTACGAAACTAACGAGCGGGCCACCGCGCGTAAAGCATAAGTAGCCACCCAGACATACAATACTAATACAGAGCTATAGCACAATGGTTACTGCAATGACTGCTGATACGGGCAGCATGGGTTCGAGTCCCCAGGGTGGCATTAGCAGAAGGCTGGCTGATGTAGCACCCTGCACATGACACAATGAGGGAGGGGGCAGCGCCAATTATATTTTATTTCCTGGACGTGTCGGAGGGATGCAGGCAAACACACCCCATATCAGATAGTGAGTGAGGGCGCATGTCTATGTTTGCTGTCCGTATGGGGTGTAAGTAAACACACCCACACATTATCCACTGAGTGTGGGGGCATGTACATGTCTGTTATGTGTCGGAGGGTTGCCAGCAAACATCCCTGACCCATACAGAGCTGTAGCACAATGGTTACTGCACTGACAGCTGATACGGGCAGCATGGGTTTGAGTCCCAGGGTGGCACTAGCAGAAGGCTGGCTGATGTAGCACCCTGCACATGACACAATGAGGGAGGGGGCAGCGCCAATTATATTTTATTTCCTGGACGTGTCGGAGGGATGCAGGCAAACACACCCATATATCAGATAGTGAGTGAGGGGGCATGTCTATGTTTGCTGTCCGTATGGGGTGTAAGTAAACACACCCACACATTATTCACTGAGTGTGGGGGCATGTACATGTCTGTTATGTGTCGGAGGGTTGCCAGCAAACATCCCTGACCCATACAGAGCTGTAGCACAATGGTTACTGCACTGACAGCTGATACGGGCAGCATGGGTTCGAGTCCCCAGGGTGGCATTAGCAGAAGGCTGGCTGATGTAGCACCCTGCACATGACACAATGAGGGAGGGGGCAGCACCAATTATATTTTATTTCCTGGACGTGTCGGAGGGATGCAGGCAAACACACCCATATATCAGATAGTGAGTGAGGGGGCATGTCTATGTTTGCTGTCCGTATGGGGTGTAAGTAAACACACCCACACATTATTCACTGAGTGTGGGGGCATGTACATGTCTGTTATGTGTCGGAGGGTTGCCAGCAAACATCCCTGACCCATACAGAGCTGTAGCACAATGGTCACTGCACTGACAGCCGATACGGGCAGCATGGGTTCGAGTCCCCAGGGTGGCACTAGCAGAAGGCTGGCTGATGTAGCACCCTGCACATGACACAATGAGGGAGGGGGCAGCGCCAATTATATTGTATTTCCTGGACGTGTCGGAGGGATGCAGGCAAACACACCCATATATCAGATAGTGAGTGAGGGGGCATGTCTATGTTTGCTGTCCGTATGGGGTGTAAGTAAACACACCCACACATTATCCACTGAGTGTGGGGGCATGTACATGTCTGTTATGTGTCGGAGGGTTGCCAGCAAACATCCCTGACCCATACAGAGCTGTAGCACAATGGTTACTGCACTGACAGCTGATACGGGCAGCATGGGTTCGAGTCCCCAGGGTGGCACTAGCAGAAGGCTGGCTGATGTAGCACCCTGCACATGACACAATGAGGGAGGGGGCAGCGCCAATTATATTTTATTTCCTGGACGTGTCGGAGGGATGCAGGCAAACACACCCATATATCAGATAGTGAGTGAGGGGGCATGTCTATGTTTGCTGTCCGTATGGGGTGTAAGTAAACACACCCACACATTATTCACTGAGTGTGGGGGCATGTACATGTCTGTTATGTGTCGGAGGGTTGCCAGCAAACATCCCTGACCCATACAGAGCTGTAGCACAATGGTCACTGCACTGACAGCTGATACGGGCAGCATGGGTCCGAGTTCCCAGGGTGGCATAAGCAGAAGGCTGCCTGATGTAGCACCCTGTACATGACACAATGAGGGAGGGGGCAGGTCCCATATTGTTATGGTTGTCGTGTTGGAGGGGTGCATGTAAAAACACCCACACAGTAGATATTGAGTGATGGGGCATGTCTATGTTCCCATTCCGAATGGGGTGCAAGTAAACACACCCACATGTTATCTAGTGAGTGAGGGGGCATGTACATGTCATGTATGTGACGTACATTTGCTAGAAAACACACACACACATTGGCGTACCCAAGGTTACTGCAGAAAGAACCCCACAATGCACAACACATGCCACATAATAAAGTGTAGTGTCAGCCTAGGTACAACAGAATGTCCCCCATAGAGCGGTCCCTAAGGTAATGTAGAGGGAGCCAGAGAAGGTGACACATGGTGGGCCCATGAGGCGCAGTACGGTAATAGTCCGTGGAGGGGCTGTCACCGGTAGCAGTCTGGTGTATGTAAAACATATAATGCTCCAGACAGCCAAATAAAAGGAATTCATTGTGGGTCTGATCCCATGACTACTGGCCCAACACGCAATGAATAACCCACTGGCCTGCAGCCCCAGAGCTGCTAACCACCCCCTGGCTACCCACAGAAGGACAGCAGAACACCATGTAACTGCTGCTGTCCTGGCCATGATGAGCACAAAGGCAGGCACACCCATGGTGCAATGCACATGCAGACCAGCAGTCCATAGATGAACACAAGAGGGGGCCTTACCCACATAGTCCACGGGTATGCTACGGTGAAATGACTGTGTGTGTCACTGTACATAGTAGTAACAGACAGTATCCCAACATGGTGTCTCGGAAGAAGCCACAAAATCTGTATGTCAGGGCAGACCGATGATCAGCACAATGGGCAAGGAACTGCCTGTTGGTGCAGGGTCCCTGAGTGCACGTCCCCCTGTGGTGGCAAAGTACCAAGGTTGCTTGCAACAGTACCCTCTAGAAATAGAGGTCACACATATGTAGAACCAGTCACCCCTGTGTCTAAGCCATAGATAACCCACGTGACTCAGCATGAGAAAATGAACATGAGAGGTTGGAAGGATTGGCCACAACCCCACGTTGGTAGTGTGCGTGTAAGCCTGAGAGGCGCAGCCCCCAAAGGTAGGATATGCTGTGAATGTGCAGCTGGAACCGGGCGTGTGAAACGTACAAAGGCAAATCTCTACACAAATAGGTAAGAAAGGAGGGAATGCGTCATATGGTACCAGAAACAATGCAGGTGACAACCCAATTACCCTGCCAGTGTAACCCAGCAGCAAACAGCACCAGGACATGCTCTGTGTGACAAAACTATGGGCCTGGTACTAGGTGGGTGTGTCACAGCAAGGTGTGCGTATGTGTGGATGAGTGCACACCTGTCCCCTACACCAGATCAGATATGTCATAGGTGTCAGGTTTGTATGTCCCACAGGTCCTGCTGGACAACATCCACCCACATGAATGCAATCGGAGTTTGCCATTTGGTGTATCCTACGAAAGCCGCACCAGAGGGCAAAGGCCACTGTCCACTGCCTGGCACAGCACCCCATAGGGCATATCCCAAAGCCCCCCCCATAGGGCATGTGACAAGGTCCATGATGAGTCACTGTGAGGAGTCTGCAGTGTGAGGGATGTGTTGTTGTCAGCAGCAGATTAAAGCAGGATAAGAAAATAAACACCAAGGTGATCACAATGACCAACTGTGTGCTAACACCCATGACCTGTGGCCCAAACACACGTCTGGAACCAACTGTATGCCCATATTGCCAGTGCACATAATACAGTCACAATAATGAGGTTGTCAACCTCTGGGTCAAAAATGTCAAATGATCCAAGCCCCCAAACAAAATCACAGAGGACGCACCATGTAAATGTGAGGGCTGCCTGACAAAGAAACAAAGCAAGGTCTCAGCAAACAAGGGCATATGGCAAGCACAATCAAGACCAAGGTCATGATCATTACCAAATATAGAAGGCCCAATAACATCACAGACCGCTTTGTTAAACTGAATGTCAGATGCAAAAGCAACAGCAATAACAAGCATACCCTGGTCACTGTGCGCAGGGAGATGCAGATGTCCCCATACACCTGACCCAGAACCCCCTGACTGTGCAGCGAGGGGTGCCATGTCGACACCCAAGGGGTCTGCTGGTGAGCCAAGGATAGGGGTGCAAGCAACAGTAACCATGGTGCACAGCAGATGCACACCAGCAGGACATAGCAGGGGTCTGGCGCCACCACGGCGCCTGTACAGGAGGGAGATAGCTATATGTGCGCCACTGGCATAGAGCACCTAACGACTCCAGCATAATGTTGTGGGCAGGAAGTCGGCTGAAAAGGTGTACAAGGACACAGTCAAAACAGGTGCCCAACCTAACCTGCAACCTGAGGGAGAACGTGGCAGGACATCGCTGATGGAACTGTGTCCCCAGAACAATCTGGCATTGTGTACCAGAAATGGTATGTTTGCAAAGGTCCATGTGCTGTATAGGCTGCAAGCGGTCGCTGGAGAGCACGCAGGACCTGTGTGGAACAGAGACACGTGTAGCACAAACACCACCTAGAGCACACAGTACAGACAATGAACAGGCAGCAGATGGAGGGTGTTGGGAAACTGGTGTACTTGGAAAGACTGTGTGTGGCAGGTGAGGGGAATATGGGTCCCCCATTGGAGAGTGAGGTTGCCAGGGAGGTGAGCAGAAAAGGCAGAGCAAACACACGGCCAACACGCACAAACAGATGCCACGTACACAACGGTAGCTGGGTAGGATATGGGGCCGCAGTCCACACCAACATACATGACACCTCAGCCCACAATGAGGCAAATACAGGCACCAAAGGAGGCACAGCACATGTGACCACGAGAATATGGCCAGACAGGACGCAGAAGCCAAACAACCAGTGTGAGAGCAACAACACGGATCAGTGCGGGAAAGGCAGAGGAAGGGAGCAACAGAGAGAGTGTACAGCTCAAACCCCTCGGATGGAAACCACTGGAGTGAACAGATGACCTGTGTAGTACACTGTGGCACATAGCAAGGGATGTAGACAGGGCCACAGCAGGCCAACATGACAAACCACAGCTGCGTGTCAGGAAATGGAGCCACAGAGTGTAGGCATGAGTCAGCGTACATGTGGAGGAGGGGTGCACAGATGACAACAACACAGTCCACAGGTGGGATGGGCGACACAAATGAACATGTCCACACACACCCACCAACACACCCACACCAGGAGACGTTATGTCAACCCAACAACATGCAAATGAGTACGGATGTGACACATGAGGTGGCCAAGTGGATACGGCAAGGAAGGCCCATGTGGATGGGCTGTGGAAAGGGGCACAGCATCAAAGGACAAACATGCCAATCACCAACAACATCAGGGATGAGGCCCAGGCTAACACACATCGGCAGAACCACTGCACAGGTATCTCATCAGATGCACCACCCCACAAGGAGCATTACCCCTAGTCCAGACAATGTGGCGCATGGATAGCAAACATGCCACATGGACATGAACAGCTAAAACATGGATGGGTGGGTGGAGATGTGATGGTGCCACACACATGATATGGGCAGGTAAGCAGCACACAAAGTAGAAACAGACAACGTGTAGGTGCCAACAAAAACGTCATGCACCCAGGTGTAAATGAAATGGGGTGACCCACACACCAAACATGCCACACCACGCATGTGCAGACATCTGTTCCCCCCGAGGCAAGCACCAGACACAAGCAGACATCATATGCAGCAGTCAGGTGTACCATATGACGTGAGGAATCACATGGGTCCTGTGTGGCAAGAAATGTCACATGGACACACCCACCACACGTTACAAACGCCACACACCTGTTAATGTCTGTGGAGCCAACACACTCTAAGAACCCCCTGCTGCCACCCATGCACAAAAGGGCACAACAACAGTAGACGTTGGACACAGACAGTGATATGTGAGGCTAATGGTCAAAACATGATAGGACCGCACAGTGCCTGCATGCACCGAATGCACAACAGACAACATCCCCTGCAAACATAGGACACTGGAGAAAGCATGCAGAGCAACAAGGCCAGATGCCATGATAACCTGGACAGTCCATAGGTCACAAGCCCATGTACAGCGCTACAACCCCCTACATAAAATGAGGAAACACCAAGGAAGGTCTGGCCAGCAACGACAGGCCACGCACCGCATGAACAGGAACAATAGGCCAACAATGTGTCAGGGAAAGTGGCGTGTGTCCAACGTGCAAAGGATGACCCCCCCGGGTCGCCCACATGTGTTAACACGCCCACATGGGTGCTGTGCCCAACCACATATGGATGACGAGAGGCCAGGATGCAGTGGAACACATGTGTCACCATTGCTGCCTGTGACCTGTGTGAAATGATGCAGACATCAGTTAAGGGACTAGCACAAAACACCCACGACACCTTGTGGACACAAAGGAGACACACACCTAAGACCAGCAACACATTGAATGCATAGATAGCACCTCATAACATGGCCACAACACTGAGCACACTGCACATGGACCACTGACGTAGATGCCAGTGAACACCACCGCACCATCCCAAGAGGATCATGTACATGCACATGACACGCATACACCACAGGGGTCGAGGGCATGGGCAGCAGAGTTGACATAACTAGATAAAACGTAACAACAGCTGGTGAACAATAGCCGATGTGAAGCATAGGCAGGCCGTGTATGTCCCAGACAATGGAAGGAGAGGGGCACCTGAATGTTACGCCAGTGCCCTGACTGGGAATGTCCGTGTCTGGCAAATGCCACAAACAGCCCCAAACGTGTATCCAGACACCAATGCACAGCGTACGTAATCACCTCTATATGTGTTGCTGTGAGAGGAACATTCCCATGGTTCAATGTGCCCTGTGTGAACACAACTGTCATGTACAGCGGATTATTCGCCTGACCGTGACACAGCGGTGTGACATAGGGGACACATGTGCACAATGTACATGCGGCCAACAACAAAAGGTAACAGCTGGTTGCTCCACGATAATTGGTGATGTGTCCAAGCACAGCCTTACAACACAGATAGGCAGGGACGCGCATACTGAATGTACACGTAGCCAGGACAATTAACAACAAGGAACATACACATCATGGGAAGGTATGCATGCACGAAAGCCAGATGCACCTCCACCAAACACTGACCGACAAATGGAGACACACAACACATCACATGCATGTGTGGCAGAAACCTGTCCAGAGACCTAATGGCAGCTGCTGATCTGCACACCCCCCACACAGACACTGTCCCGCGCAAGAGCACACACACAGATGCACATGATGTGTGCAAGAAACACCATGAAGACCCCAAGGATGTGAACAGGTAAAGGCCACATGTGTGACACATGGAGGCGAGGGGCGAAGGAGCACTGGTACAGATACATGTGTAGCACCATAGGAGTAGTGGAGAGAAAACAACGTATATGTGCCCAGACGTGATGACCGCCATGCATACCCAAAAACCTGACAACTCACCATAGCAAACAGGAAGGATGCAGATATGAGCACACAATCCCCACATGCAGCACAGCTGCAAACTGGATAGTAAGGCACACTGGGTGGACCTGTAATGCAGACGCACATCCTGTGGAGAACAGGACCAGGACAGACATATGTAGACATGAGCTGGCAGTGAAGAACACTACGCACACCATCGAACATGGTGAAGACAGTGACACGTCGCCAGCACAACCATAACTTACAGGTAAAGATGTCCTCGATCAGCTGTTGCCTGGCTGCCATCCCTGCACGTGTGTCACCATGGCCAGGTGCAGGGGGGCACATAGGATCCTCCCCAGGACCCTCATTAATTTCGACAGGGATATTGTGCCTGAGAGCAATGTTGTGTAGTATGCAACAGGCTATGATGATCCGTGCCACAGTCAGTGGATGGTACTGTAAGGCTCCGCCAGTCCTATCCAGACACCTGAAGCGACATTTGAGAACGCCAAAGGTGCGCTCAATCACTGAGCGACTGGAGGCATGGGCCTCATTGTACCGTATCTCTGCACCTGTGCGCGGGACACGCACAGGGGTGAGCAGCCAGGTGCGACACCCATATCCTGCATCACCTGCAAAACATAATGGATCAATGTCACATGCGTAATGAGCAAACAATGAAATGAATGACGTAGTAATCCATAACTGGAGAGCCGAGAGGACATGCACACAGATACGAGGCAAATGCAGTGAACACAGTGGCAGTGCAGCAGAGACTGTGAAGGGCAGTGTCCAATGACCATGACATGCCGATAGTGGCAGGGCACACCCATGCAACTGTGATACAGGACATGTGCATGAACTGTGGCGTAAAGGAGCAGTGGTGGTCGCTGTGCAGCCAGATGACGTACATTGCCAAGTAGCACATGGGGATGCAGGGAGGCACAGGTGTGCAGGTAGGTGGATGAGCCAAACCGCCGCATACAGGGTGCAAGCCATTGGGACATATTGCCTGTGTGGTGTGGGGAATGCAACAGGCGCGGGTGACAGGGGACCCCAAAGACGGCCCACAGGCATGCAGCAGACATGTGTAATAGGTTGAAAACGGCCAGAACACAACCCTTGTTGAACCCACAACATGGGCCAAAAGAGTAGGCTGCGTACACAGGGTGACACCCATGGGGATGTGTAAAGGCCACCCCCCCTGGGTGACTCAACGAAAGCCGACAAGGGGGACCACACGTATCCGCGCTACCAGCACCACTATGTAACATCTACAAACAAACACTATGCAACATCATGAAAGGGAACAACATGCAGCACACAATCTATGTGTATGAACCAATGTTAAACGCCCTCATTGCAATATACAACCCAGACTCCCCCAACACAACAGAGGGCCGTTCACAAATGACAGGTTGGTGTAGAAACAACACCCTCGCAATAAGCTGGCACAAGACCATAGCTGTACGCATTACCTGGAAACAAAGTCCAAAACAACCACACATCTGACAAAGAGAGAGGTGTGTCACATGACACATGTCTGTGACCAAGACACCGGCCACCCCGCATGAGGACGTGGCCAACACCAAACAGTGTGCCCCCACAAGGACTGCTGCAGGGGCAGGCAGGCAGTGGGAAACCGTGGCAATGTAGTACAGACACCCATCTACAGTAGGAGTCTGCCAGTACACAGAATACCCACCCAGCAGTATGTAGTCACCAAATTGACCAGTCTGAAACTGGTCAAACACAGCTGAGTTCTGCAGGATATAGGAGTCATGGGCAGACCCTGGAAAACGTGGAAACCACATTCAGGATATGCATAGTAGCATCACAGATAACCTGCACATTGAGGGAATGGAAGTGTTTCCGGTTGCGGTACACAACCTCCCTGTCGCGTGGCGGGACAAGGGCAACATGTGTGCAATCTATAGCGCCCATCACCTGTGGTATTCCAGCGATCCTATGGAATGCCAGTGCCAGGGCTGCCCAATGTTGCCTACCGTTGGGAATTGCAATGTAATTCCCAACCCGGCTGACCATGGCATGCAGTACCTGGTGGAGACAGCGGGAGAAGGTGGGCCTACTCATACCACCCACAGCTGCCACTGAGGATTGGAAACAGCCAGAGGCAAAGAAATGAAGGGCAGCAAGGAGCTTGATCATACCCGGTATAGCATGTGACCGGGCAGTCAGGGGCTCTAGGTCAGGTCTGAGTTCCTGATAGAGCTCCCTAATGGCCCCTCTGTCCAACCGGTAGAGGGAGAATACCTGTCCCTCCCGCAGGTCCCCGAGCAGGACCCTGGTCCTGTAGATACGGGCCAGGCGTGGGTGGAGCTCAGCGCGCCGATGGCGCCGTTGGTCAGCCACAGCTGCCTGTGCTGGCCCAACAGCTGCAGGCCTGAGTTGCAGTGGTGCCCCACCCATGCCCAGGGCCACTGCCCCTGGGACAACATCTCCCTCCCCCTCGTAAAGCAACTCAGCAATCTCTAGCAAAGCAACCACGGCACCAGCTGCATGTGCAGTATGAGCCATGGTCCACACAGTGAGGAGGGTAAAAGGGTTAGATATAGTGGTGTGGGCGGGGATGGACACCACATGGGTGCCACTCCCATGGGCAAATAGAAAACTCCAGATAACAGTATAATGGAAAGATACCTAATGAAGGGTTCGACGCGCGCTGTGACGCGCCTTCCGGGAATGCAGCCATGGATGATCCCCTGCCTGCTACACAGATGTGGGTGATGCCGAGCGATGTCGAACGCCGTATAGCAGCTACGTAGCACAGATACTGCGACGCCAAGATGCCATTACCCTGATGACCTGGAAGGCATACACCCATGTACAAACGACGGAGGACACGATGCAACGCGCGTAACAACGCGTTGCAACGTCAACGCGAGGTTGCATACGTGTGACGTCGGCCAGCATCAGCTCACGCCAGAAACACACCGCAGATAGCAAATCCTAAACAAATATACGCACCAGCATTGCACACAACTACACACCCAATAATGGATGTGGGAGTAGAATACGTGAAACGGCAGCCACTGCATAAACGCGGACATATGATGTCAGGTCGGGCGCGTAACAATGTGCGATGCCACGTGACGATGCGCGACGCAACGCGCGACGCCACGTGACAAAAGAAACACGTGACTGCGTGTGTAGGCGTCCCCTTGCGAGCCACACCCCGGAATGCCCCATATAGATGATAGGAAATGGAGGGTCCATTCCTTCCGCAGAGCAAAAAGCAACATCATGCATGCACAAGGGAGCGAGGACATGGACCATGCACCAGAGCAGCCCACAGCAGAAGGAGCAGCAGCCACATCTGGTGACAACCAGGTAGCAGGACCATCAGGGGTGCCACTGACCCCAGGTGGCCATCCAAGAGGACGACGCCGCCAGCCAAGGGTTTCTGTCCCTGCGGAGAGCCGACGCAGGGCCGCACGGTTCAGCCAACAGGAGAATGACCTCCTGCTGTCAAACATACTGGACCGATATGACCTGCTCTTCGGCCGGCAGAGCGCTACCCTGACCATCGCAGCACGCACAGGGGCATGGCGGGAGGTGCAGGCGGCGGTGGCAGGTGCAGAAGGGCCGCCCCGGGACATAGAAAACCTACGCAAACGCTTCTGTGACATCAAGCGCCATGTACGGGCAGAGCTGGTGTGAGAGCGATGTGGGGCACAAGGCACAGGAGGGGGCCCAGCGACCGTGGCCCAATTAACAGACCTTGAGAGGCGCCTGGCGGATCGACTGGGGCCCATGTATGTCCACGGTTTGCCTGCTGCGCTGGACACAGCCCACCCACAGGCCGGTAGGTTATAGTACTAGCACATGGTGTGTGAAGGGGCAGGGGGGTGTGACAGAAACTGTCTCTGCTGGACGCGGGGGATCAGAGGGGCACAGAGGGACCACACACTCAGGTGCAAGGATGAGAGGTGGCCGCCATTGGGTGGCGGTGTGTGGCATTAGGCAGTGCATGCAGGACTGGGAATGGGTGCCTGAACCCCCTGACAGAGGATGGTGTGCACAGGCAGGGCCAGACCGTCCATTGAGCAGGAACGTGCTTTGCACAGGGTACCACGTTTCAGGGGTTCCTGCGAAAATAACAGTCCACTCATGGGTAAAAGGACCCCCAATAAACATCCTGCTCTGGCTGCTGCCGATGCCGCTGCAATCGCAGCAGCAGCAGAATAGGGTGTCCCGCGGGGCCTCCACCTCTCGTTAAGCCATGCTGCAAAGGCTATGATAGTCACGTAGGGGGTACGACACACTCGCGCCTCTGGCCAGCCCGCAGGGGCTGCTGGGAAACAGCCCACCCGCCCCTCTGGACACAAGGGGCCGATGGGAAACACCCATCAGCACCTGCGGGCATGACAGAGTCGCGAGGGAGACGCTTGCCCTTCGCGGGTTGCCAGGCCTCTGCAGGGGGGCTGCCCGGGAACGGGGGCCCCACGGGACACCCCATCCTGCTGCCGCCGCGGTGGCACCACCAGCGGCCAGAGCCGGTCTGTTCTCCATTACCACCATAGGCGTTGTGGCACGGGGTGCTAGGCCTGGCAAGGGGGGGCGGAAGGGAGGCGGATGTCACAGCTGGCAAGGGAGGGGGGTGTTATGCATACTGGCATGGGGTGGTGTGTGAGGACTGGGAGGGGGCTGGGGCCTGTCCGGAAATGGGGCGATGGGGGGTTTGAACAGGTAACGGGCTATGGGGTGGCTAGGGATGTTTATGGGCCGTGGGCCGATGTGGTGGTGATGGGACTGTCAAAGAGATATGGGGTGGCTGACAGGAGATGGGCTGATGGGGGTTAGGACAGATGTGGGCTGATGGGGGATAGGACTGGTCATGGGATGGGGGCTCGCCATGACTGGGGATTGTTTGGGTGGGGGTGGAGACCTGACCTGCAGTTGGCTAATGGGGAGGGAGCCTGGAATGGATATGGGCTGTGTGGGAAGGGAGCTAGGCCTGCAAATGGGCGGAGGGAGCAGCCAGGATAAGCCTGTGACTGGGCAGTGAGTGGAGCTACGAATGGAACCGGCCGTGGTGGGGGGCAGACATGATAGGGACCCATGGGGGTGCTGGAGCTGGAGGTGGGCTCAGGGGGGGGGCCAGGACTGGGGGTGGGCTGGGGGGTGGGGAGCTCCGATCTGACCTGGGCTGATGTGTAGGCTGGGAATTGACTGCAATGGGCCGATGGGGGCCGTGATTGGGAATGAGCTGATGGAGGGACACACACTGACAATGGCTGTGGGCGCTCGGACTGGACATGGGTTGTTGGGTGCCTAGGACTGGACATGGTTTACTGTGAGGCTAATACTGGGGATGGGCTGCTGCAGGGACCTGTCGGGGGTGGGCGCTGGGAGAGACAGGGAGCGGAAGGGATCTGATGTTGGTGGCGGGCCAGACTGGGACGGGGCTGTGGGAGTGAAATGGGGAGGGGACAGAAACACCCTGGGTGAGAGGCATGTATGGCCACACATTGGCCAGGTAGTGGGGTTGGGGCCGTCGTGGTTGAGGACGGAGAGGTGACATATATGTGGTTACGATTGGACTGACGGGAGGGCAACAGGAGACAGATTAGTCTGTCTGAGCAGATGTGGAGAGTGGGAGAGTGGACTACAGAACCAGGGGTGGCAGGAGGGGGAAAAGGCCAGCAGGCGGTGGACAGTGGGAAACATGGCTGGACCAGGGGGAGGTGGCTGGGGAAAATGTAAATGGAACGAAAACACAATATGTACGGAGATATCTATTGCCTTTGGATGTATTACATGGACCATGACAGCTCTGGGAAATGTGCATCAGTGATGTCCGCGCAGTGTCTGGTACGGGAGGGAGGTACACAATAGTTGTATCCCCACAGTGGCGTTGTACATACCGTGTCTGGCTCCCGGGGTCCCCAGGTTGATTGGTGCAATCCTGTCACCAGGATGTGTTCGCCTGTTCGGTGATGTTCCATGTTCTGCATGTCTGACTGAGCTGCGGTATTCTCTTCCTGTCACCCCTATATGACATTGCCACCTGTCCCCATTCCCCGGTCTATTCTGTGATTCAGAGGCCTCATATTGGCAGTGCTCCCATGTGATAGGTAGGTTATGGTGCTTCGTAGGACCTGGTGATGCTGGCAGGGCACGGCGGGTGTGCCATGGCATCTGAGTGGGCAGCGTCTGTATTGGTACCCGCTGTGCCTGGCGTGGTGCACTGGAATATAGCTATGTGGGGGTCCATCTGTCCCGCCCCATCCATACACTCATCAGGTTACATGTTCACAAATAGCCAGTGTATAGTAACACCATGCAGTTATCCCTGCACCGGTGGCCACATATGCAACTGTGTCCCCGCACCGAGTCCCCGGACATCGCCCCGCACCCCCCTTGGGCCGCCCCTGTGTACCTGTTGCATCCCGCACGTGGCAGGGCTGGCATGAGCGGTGGGCCGCACGGGGGAGGGGGGGCTAACTGGAGATTCGATGCACCTGCTATGGGAATGCTGTGTAGGGTTACGATGGGGGCGCTGACAGCCCTGGCAGGGGTGTTCAATGGCACCCAGAGGTGGTGGGGGAATGCACTGGGGGGGCGGACCACACGGGGCATCTGCATGGGGTGTCCCCAAGTGTAGGGGCTGCCACAACAGCCATGCCACAGACACACGTGGATCATTGGCGCACAGATGTCTGAGGGGGGGATGTGGTGGGGTGGGCAGGCAGCGGGACAAACCCTCTGACAGCTGTTGCCTTGTGTCACACAGGTGATGTCTGCGCCATCGTGCAGGGCAGGGAGCCGGATGCGGAGACACAGATGGGTACAGTAGGCCCTGTGGACACAGGGGCCCAGGCCGTTGCTTTGGAGGAGGGGGGGCATGCCGCACCACTGCCAGATGTGGACATGGACATCCCCAACATACCCGATTGGGACACATCTGAGACACCTGCAGGGACAGAGGACCTGTCTGCAGAGGGGCAACGGCAACACCGCAACGAGGCACTGGCTGCGGTCGCAACCGTCGTCACTGAGATGCAGGCCAGCTCATCTGCGGCGCGAGCTGATGCTGAGGGTGAGTGGGACACGCTGCTATGGTAGATATGGCCCTGAGCAGGTGCCTCTGTTTCCGTCAACCCACACAGTACTATGTCCTTTCCCCACAGGTGTGCGCCGTCTACTGCGCTCGGTGGTATGCAACCAGAGGCGTAACAGGAGGTGCACAAGGCACATGCAGAGGGCGATAACTGCCCTAGTCGCACATGCGGAGGCGCATGAGCGACTGGCAGCCGGGAGGGTGGCTGGCAGTCCACCCGACCATCAGGCACAGCCAGGGATCCCACCAGCACATGCAGCCGCAACAGCGGCGGCGAGGCGGCAGGCGCCTAGGGGTAGGAGGGGGCGTTCAGGGGCTGGCAGGGGTAGAGGCAAATAAAGGGCCACACCGATGGCCGTTGATGGTGACCTTTGCTCCGTGTCTCATTTTGGTCATGCCACTCACATCCCCGCACCCACCCCATGCCTTGTGGGGTGGGCACGTGCCGCTCCCACTGCTGTCATTCACCATTGCCCCCCCCTAACCCATGCCCACTATGGGTGTGCAGCCAACCCCATTAGCCTACGTGCTCGCCCCTCACTCCCACACCATGGTGGCGTGCATGGCATCCAGTGTTACCAGGCGCACCCCTGGGACAAAGCGCCGAGGACCCCCCAGCCACCATTGGCCTGTGTGCTGTTGTGGGTGCACTGTATGTCCTGCATGTGGTGACACAATCGCCACTCGCAACACCACGGACACGCACAGTATGTGCACTGCACAGGTCCTGTACCCAGGTTCACCTGCACCCGCACACATCCACCTTGTCTCACCCGTCACACATGTGCACAGTGGATACCTGGGCACAGGGATGCATGCACCAGCAACTTTGTGTCACCGCCAGTAATGGCTACCCGTCACACTATGCACCGGTGGCCACTGTATACACCTACACCCCCTTGCCACCCATCCTGGCACATACCAGTACCACATTGGTTTCACTTGACGACATCCAGCAACTGTCACCTGTAGCATCATCCACACTGCAGCCCGCACCCTCCACAGGACCACCTCAGTGTGTCACACCACTGGCCATCATCCCGCTGAGCCGCTATCCCGCCCTCTGCTGTGTGCACCCCCACACCCCCCCTTTTGTGTCCCCACCAATGGCCCCATGTCCCCCAACGGCGGTATGCTTCCGCACCCCCCTGGGCCCAGGATGTCCACCCATGGCGACACACAACATGTTGTTCATATGTTCTGGACTGTCCCGTTTGACCAACGTGTACCATCCCCCATCTCTGTCCTGCATGCTGATACACGTGCCTGACATATGCACAGTTGTTCCCAGGCCCCACACGGTCTCACATGGCAACACACGTTCGGCCTCTTCCCCGCCACACCTCCGGTGTCAGCCTCATGTGACCTTGCGGTGCACACTATGTGCTTCCCCCCTCTGCACACTGCCACACATACACCACAGCTGTCCTGCACCCGTCAAACCAGGCCAACAGTACGT
Organism: Ichthyophis bannanicus; assembly: GCA_033557465.1. Lineage (NCBI taxonomy): Eukaryota > Metazoa > Chordata > Amphibia > Gymnophiona > Ichthyophiidae > Ichthyophis > Ichthyophis bannanicus. Next base: position 628,628,455 of record CM066032.1, read on the forward strand.
GGCCCTGCTGTACTGGTCACACAGGCCACCTGCTCCACACCTCCGTATGTATCATTGTTAATCTGGGCTGTGTGTGCCCCAGGGAGCCACACACATGCTTTTGCATGTCGGTCATGCACGTCACTCACCTCCCCCACGTTGGCCCAACCTTGCAGCAGCGTGATAGTTACATGTGTGCAGGTGTGCTGTCAACATGGACCAAACCTGTTCCACTTCGGCCCCTGCCCCTCCTAGTCGCCACAGCCACACCCATCACTCGCACATCACTGTCACCTGGCAATGAGGCACATCTGCACACACAGTTGGTATGTGTAAAGGTAAACGTATTTATAAAACTTTGATAACAACATAATGTACACATCTTCATGTGGCCACGCATGGGCCATGTGTCACATGGTCTATCTGCTGTGGGTTACATCAGCATGGTCAACAATGCCTTCTGGAACGTGATTACATGGCCCCGCTCCCCCCCGTGCCCCTGACATGGCCACAGAATGGCACGGTCCACCACAGGGCAGGTGTGCTATGTGTGTCCACATATTACACACCCTGGGTGCCCCTGTCGGATGGTGGCTGACTGTGTGTGGATCGGTCAGGGCGCTCATCCCGCTCCCGCAGACGGTCAGCCACCATGGACAGAGTCGCCAGCACCTGCCCCTGGATTAGGCCAAACTGCCTCTGGGCCTGTGCCTGTGCACGCACAGCTGCAGCCAGGCGCTGGCCGCACATGCAGCCACACAGACACACTGATCCACGTGTCTGTGTGGCTGCATGGACAGCGGTCCTGCTTGCAGCCATGTGTGGCATGCACACGTCCAGCTGGCCCTCCATGCCCTCATCAAGGGGCAGGTGGCTGGTGCCCCCAGTGCCCTGTGGCGGAGTGTGCCATTGTGACCCTGCCACCACCCCACCCCCTCCGCTGTGCATAACCTCCCTCCCCCCTGCCCCCAGCATCCCGCCCACGTCCCCATCCCCCTCCACCCCCGTCTCCATGTCGCTGTCCCTGCCACCCAGCCACTCACGTTCCTCTACCCTTCCACCGACATCCCCCCCCCACCACATCCTGCTCACCTGGCTCCCCGACCTCTGTCCCCCTTTCTGTGGGTTCCCCCTCATCCCCTCGCATATGGGCCCCATCCTCATCCCCCTCATCCCCCTCGTCAGGGCGTGGGGGTGCAGGCTCAGGTCCATCCTCGTGCCCATCCCCCCCATCCTCCTCATCCTGCTCTTGTCCGCCGTCCGGCGGGTCACGCTGCCACCTGATCCCCCTCCTGGCCCTCTACGTCTGGGGGCTCCTCCGGAACCTCGGCCTGATTGGCTGCACGTGCATCAGCTGTGGGAGAGATAAAACATGTCATCCCCTGGTGGAGGATCCACATACCATGTCACTGTGGACCTGTGTTTCCACAACACATCCCCCTACATGGCCGTGTCCGGGTACTCACCATTCTGCAGTGCCATTCTGTCGCGCTGCACCCTGGCAACGAATCGGGGGAACCGGGCCCTCTGCTCCCTTGCCTTCTTTCGAAGGTCCTCCACCTGTAGGGGTTACACAGAACATTGCCCTTAGCTAGCGGGGGGACACGTGGTGGCCCCTGCCCCTGCAACTGACACTCCCACGTCATACTACCCGCGCATGCCCCTATTCCTTTGGCACACATCCCCCCATGCAGTGGCGTGTAACAGCCACATGTGTGTGCGACAAACACGCCACCCTGATCTGTGCACCATGTGCCCTATATGTGCGCACCACATACATGTACCATCCCAACTGTGTGTGCCACCTACACACATCTGCATGTGCAGGTCATCCACTGTTGGGGTGTGCAGTTATCACCTACAGTGGTCGCTAGGCTGCTCTTTGCCTGTGGTTTGCCCCTTGTGATCCCATACAGGGCCTGTTTCACGGGGTACAGGGTCGGTACAGGGGACCCCTTGCGGGGCCTCCATCGGACAGGGGCAGGGTTTTGACCTTCATATTCACACAGGGCACCAGCAGACAGTGTGCAGGGTGGGGGGGAGGGATGACCTCATTTGGGCCTACATGTGTGTTAAGCAGTGTTTTGACCTTCATATTCACACAGGGCACCAGCAGACAGTGTGCAGGGTGGGGGGGAGGGATGCCCTCATTTGGGCATACATGTGTGTTAAGCAGTGTTTTGACCTTCATATTCACACAGGGCACCAGCAGACAGTGTGCAGGGTGGGGGGGGAGGGATGCCCTCATTTGGGACTGGATCACTCAGGGGCAGGGGTTTGACCCTTCTATTCACACAGGGCACCAGCAGACAGTGTGCAGGGTGGGGGGGAGGGATGCCCTCATTTGGGCCTACATGTGTGTTAAGCAGTGTTTTGACCTTCATATTCACACAGGGCACCAGCAGACAGTGTGCAGGGTGGGGGGGAGGGATGCCCTCATTTGGGCCTACATGTGTGTTAAGCAGTGTTTTGACCTTCATATTCACACAGGGCACCAGCAGACAGTGTGCAGGGTGGGGGGGAGGGATGCCCTCATTTGGGCCTACATGTGTGTTAAGCAGTGTTTTGACCTTCATATTCACACAGGGCACCAGCAGACAGTGTGCAGGGTGGGGGGGGGGGAGGGATGCCCTCATTTGGGACTGGATCACTCAGGGGCAGGGGTTTGACCCTTCTATTCACACAGGGCACCAGCAGACAGTGTGCAGGGTGGGGGGGAGGGATGCCCTCATTTGGGCCTACATGTGTGTTAAGCAGTGTTTTGACCTTCATAGTCACACAGGGCACCAGCAGACAGTGTGCAGGGTGGGGGGGGAGGGATGCCCTCATTTGGGACTGGATCACTCAGGGGCAGGGGTTTGTCCCTTCTTTTCACACAGGGCACCAGCAGACAGTGTGCAGGGTGGGGGGGAGGGATGCCCTCATTTGGGACTGGATCACTCAGGGGCAGGGGTTTGACCCTTCTATTCACACAGGGCACCAGCAGACAGTGTGCAGGGTGGGGGGGAGGGATGACAGCATTTGGGCCTACATGTGTGTTAAGCAGTGTTTTGACCTTCATATTCACACAGGGCACCAGCAGACAGTGTGCAGGGTGGGGGGGAGGGATGCCCTCATTTGGGCCTACATGTGTGTTAAGCAGTGTTTTGACCTTCATATTCACACAGGGCACCAGCAGACAGTGTGCAGGGTGGGGGGGAGGGATGCCCTCATTTGGGCCTACATGTGTGTTAAGCAGTGTTTTGACCTTCATATTCACACAGGGCACCAGCAGACAGTGTGCAGGGTGGGGGGGAGGGATGCCCTCATTTGGGCCTACATGTGTGTTAAGCAGTGTTTTGACCTTCATATTCACACAGGGCACCAGCAGACAGTGTGCAGGGTGGGGGGGAGGGATGCCCTCATTTGGGCCTACATGTGTGTTAGGCAGTGTTTTGACCTTCATATTCACACAGGGCACCAGCAGACAGTGTGCAGGGTGGGGGGGGGGAGGGATGCCCTCATTTGGGACTGGATCACTCAGGGGCAGGGGTTTGACCCTTCTATTCACACAGGGCACCAGCAGACAGTGTGCAGGGTGGGGGGGAGGGATGCCCTCATTTGGGCCTACATGTGTGTTAAGCAGTGTTTTGACCTTCATATTCACACAGGGCACCAGAAGACAGAGTGCAGGGTGGGGGGGAGGGATGCCCTCATTTGGGCCTACATGTGTGTTAAGCAGTGTTTTGACCTTCATATTCACACAGGGCACCAGCAGACAGTGTGCAGGGTGGGGGGGAGGGATGCCCTCATTTGGGCCTACATGTGTGTTAAGCAGTGTTTTGACCTTCATATTCACACAGGGCACCAGCAGACAGTGTGCAGGGTGGGGGGGAGGGATGCCCTCATTTGGGACTGGATCACTCAGGGGCAGGGGTTTGGCCTTTCTATTCACACAGGGCACCAGCAGACAGTGTGCAGGGTGGGGGGGAGGGATGCCCTCATTTGGGACTGGATCACTCAGGGGCAGGGGTTTGACCCTTCTATTCACACAGGGCACCAGCAGACAGTGTGCAGGGTGGGGGGGAGGGATGCCCTCATTTGGGCCTACATGTGTGTTAAGCAGTGTTTTGACCTTCATATTCACACAGGGCACCAGCAGACAGTGTGCAGGGTGGGGGGGAGTGATGCCCTCATTTGGGCCTACATGTGTGTTAAGCAGTGTTTTGACCTTCATATTCACACAGGGCACCAGCAGACAGTGTGCAGGGTGGGGGGGAGGGATGCCCTCATTTGGGCCTACATGTGTGTTAAGCAGTGTTTTGACCTTCATATTCACACAGGGCACCAGCAGACAGTGTGCAGGGTGGGGGGGAGGGATGCCCTCATTTGGGCCTACATGTGTGTTAAGCAGTGTTTTGACCTTCATATTCACACAGGGCACCAGCAGACAGTGTGCAGGGTGGGGGGGAGGGATGCCCTCATTTGGGACTGGATCACTCAGGGGCAGGGGTTTGACCTTTCTATTCACACAGGGTACCAGCAGACAGTGTGCAGGGTGGGGGGCCCTCATTTGTGGCTTGCAGCATCGATGTATTCATTTGGCGAATCTGTTAGTTAAGAGGGACATGGTGCAGAACCCCTTCCTTCCCTATTGGCCATGGAGGTGGGACTAGGGTGTCTTGTGGTTGGGGGACATCCTTAGCCTGCAGGGGCACCCTGTACCATACCTCTGTGACCTGTGGTGCACCTCTGCCATGGGTGCAGCTAACCCCTTGGGGCAGGGGTGTCTTTTTCAGGGGTGTGTGGAGGACTTTGCTGGACGCAGGATATGTCAGCACCTGCTATACCCTGTCAGTGCATTGTGTATTTTTGCTGGGTTTACTGGGTGTTTTTTCTTTTGTCTCATCATTTGGTGGAATTGTCCCCATGCACTTACCTCACGTGGGTAGTCTGCGCTCCTGTTAAAACGGTGGGCCAGCCGCTCCCAGGCCCTCCTGACCTTGCCCAGGTCCTGCCTCTTGGAGGAGCCAGGGAAGAGCCTCTGCTGGCGTAGGCAGAAAAGCTCTGTCAGCAGGTAGATGTCCCTCTGGCTGAAGGGAGGCTTTCTCGACATGGTTGCCATGTCTTATAGGTGCCTTTGCTGCCTAGCCACGTGCGTTGCCGGGGGCGTAGCCACGTGCGTTGCCAGGGGCGTGGCCACGTGCGTTGCCGGGGGCGTGGCCATGTGCGTTGCCGGGGCGTGGCCATGTGCGTTGCCGGGGGCGTGGCCACGTGCGTTGCCGGGGGCGTATGAACGTGCGTTGCTAGGGGCGTATGAACGTGCGTTGCTAGGGAAGTATATTGTAGGGAGATGTGGCGACACAGAGCACTAACAGAGAGCTGTGGCACAATGGTCACGGTAATGACCGCTGTTACAAGCAGCATGGGTTCGAGCCCCAGGCAATGGCCTATATATTGGAGGGGGATTGGGGAGGGTTTTTGACAGGACATTGCATATGTGAGCCGAGCTACGTGCGTTGGTACGTGTGCAGCGCCGCGCGTACCTACGCGCGTACCATTGAGCCTGGGGATGTTTTCTTTTATGTGTGTGGGTACGTGGGGGTTTCAGCAGTGCGGGCATCTCATATATTACAGACTCTGTAGGGTGTCGTGCACCTATGCTTTCTGCTACCAGATGTACATGTGCTGTGCCATGGTTTATCAATGGCTGCGAGCTCGTGCTGCGGTTTCAGAGGGATTGAATAATACAGTCACCCCCATGATGCACTGCACATGCTAATCAGCTCTCCACACAGGCACACCATATGGAATGCATCCCCACAGACTCTGGACATGGTAGGGGTAAATTGTCATGTGCACCCCCCACAGCCCCTTGCCCTTATAGGGGGTACTGACCATTTGTTGTACTGGCATTGAGGACCTGCCCAACACCACATTGTGTGGGTACTCTGCTCACCCTGAGTGTGCAGTGGGGCATCCAGCCCTAGGTCCTCAGCACCGTCCATGGCGCAAGTCCACAGCACTGTTACTGTGTGAGATAGATATTTTCTGCATGATCACCTTGGACATCTCTGTCTGTTTGGGGCAGGTGTAGACCCATGCCCCACCGCCCCCCCTCACCCCCGGGTGGCAAACAGGGTCACCCATCATAATCTGCACATTCTACCTCCCTTGGAAGGTGCCAGTGGAGGGGGACATTAACCCTAGTCCTACTGAGGTGCAGACACCCCACAGGTCAGTCACTGGAGATCCAGACACATGCATGCCACAGGAGCAATCAGACATTGGGACTTGGTATAAAATGACAATCCCAACCACTATCTGTAATTCCCCTGGTGCAGGCCGACACACCCTGCAGGCCACTCCATCACATCACCTACCAGCTGCAAACAGGCTGCTAGTGACCAGCAGAGATGCCTGCACCCAGAACTGGGGTGCCAGCATACACAGCCAGCAGATACATCTGTGACTGGGCCCCAGGGGAACACCCATATTTATCACATGAGTGAACTACTATATAGCACCATGGTGGAGCCTAGACATGCTGTGGTCACTGCACATTCAGGGTGACACTGAGCTTGCAGCGGCATCTACCGTGGTCACCCTGTCTGGGCAGGTGGTTGCCAGGCACTACAATGTACCTGTCACTGCCCTTTGCCCTGTGCATATACACCCTGGCCAGCCCGCCTTGTCTGACCTCTACCCATGGTACTTTGCTACTCATTATGCACATTGGCAGCCCACTACTGGCAACATTGCTGGCAGTGTGGCCTGTCGACGGTGTTTGCAGCCACCACACACTGGCTGGACAGACAGCCACCCCCACACCTATGCCAGCATTGTGCTACTGTAGGGGGGTTCTGCAGCCATACACACCACACCTGTCATGGGCACAGTACATGCATGGATGTGGTACGACATACTCTTGTGGATCACTCCCAAGGGTGTTGGACACTGTCAGGGGCCAGACCTGCAGCACACACCACAGACATCTGACTGCTTGTTGTGGTGGAGCTCAATGTGCACAATGTGCTTTACATAGGACATGAGTTCTGCATTTTATCATTGGCAACTTTTAGTGCATGTGTACCATATACCCATGTGTAGGGTGCCATTGCTAAGGTATGCACCTGCTAGTATTGGGAGTTGACAGCAGGGCCAATTGTCTTACCTCTTCGGGTTTCATTGGCCAATGGGGCCTGTGGGTGGGTGGGTGTCACTGTTAGCTGCTGCTTTACGGCAGGGTTCCACAACTCCAGTCCTGTCATTCCAGGCACTGATCGGGTTTTCATGCTGTCCCTCATAAATATGCATGGGCTACATCTGCAGACCAGGGGGGGGGGCATAGTTATGCAGCACAGGTATCTTTATTGGGGGCAGCATGGTAACTGAATGGTGTGGGGCCCTCCAGGACTGCATTTGGGGGACTATGCTCTGGGTAATGCGCCTATATCTGGTGTGGTAAAATATTTGTGTTTTGTCCATGCGTATGTTCTCAGCAATAAGGGTGTGACCATTCCATCACAGTTTAGTTGTGGGGAGAATATGTGGGCAGGATTGGCATGGCCCCAGCTGGGATTTGAACCTGTGACACTCTGGTCTTAGAGGCACTGGCTGTGTCTGTTGCACCACACTGAGGCCACAGGGACAATGCGATCCCTGGAGATGGGATACCTGGCCTGACAGGTCAGAGACCCTGCTCTGCACCATTTTACTGTGGACTCATATTGCTTGTATGGAGGCAATTTGCACGTAACCTCACATACGACCTCGCATGAGGGGGCAATCCCCCATGACCAAGCTGGCCAAACATTATATCATTGGGCAACAATACACGACACTCCCGCGAATGCTCCAATAACAGGGGATGTGTTTTGAAAGTGTCTCCGTAGCGTGGTCCCTTCCAAGTATCTTTTCTTTTTTTGGTTTCGCTTTCCAGGGAGTGTGTTTTTTATTGTGGCCCATTGCTATCACTGTTGCCCAGCTGACTTGTGATGTTTACAGTTTTCTTTCTGCTATTTTCCACGTTTTATTTGTGTTTTCATGCTGTCCCTCATACATATGCCTGACCTACATCTGCCTACCATGGGGGTGGGGCATAGCTATGCAGTACAGGCATCTTTGATGGGACAGCATGGGACAGGAATGCTGTGGGGCCCTCTAGGGCTGCATTTGAGGGGCTCAGCTTTCGTTGCTGTGCCTGTTTCTGGTGTCTGTGTTTGGTGTGGTGTAAAAATAGACCATGCCTTTGTTCTCTGCATTAAAGGTGTGTCTTTACTTTCACTTTTTAGTGGTGGGTGGGACTATTGTGACTGGGTTGGCAGCAGTCCCAGCTGGTATGTGAACCTGTGACCCTCTGGTCTTACAGGCACTGGCTGTGTCCATTGCACCACACTGGGGCCACAGAGACAGTGCTGTCCCTGGTGTTAGTATAACCTGCTTGGCTGGTCAGGGACTCTGCTCTGCAAAAGGTTTACTGTGGCCTCATTTCCCTTGTATGCAGACAACGGTGCACATACACCTCAGGGGGACCTCACAGGAGGGACACACACCCATATCCAAGCTGGGCAACAATGATATCATTGGGAGACATTACACTACACTCCCAGGTCAGCTCCATTACAGTGACTTTCCCTTTTAGAGGGTCTGCGAAGCGTGAACCCTTCCACATATCATTAGGTTTTTATTTTGTGCTTTCCAGGGAGTGCTGTTCCTTGTTGTCCATTGCTATCACTGTTTAACAGCTGATTTATGTTTTTAAAGGGGTTTCCTCTGGTCATTTTTATTGTCTTCTGTGACATTTCATTCTGTGCACATGTATCACACTGCTCACGTTTTGTTTGTTACCCAGGTTTCTCTGTACATTGCTGACGGAAATGGTTTCTCTTACCTTTAAAGATGCCTTCAACGGCAGGTTTTCATTCGCGTTGGAATTGAGCTCAGAATTACAGCGCGTTAGTGAGGGGGAGCCTCTCCCTGCCCCCTCTCCGCCCATTGACCCCTTCTCTCCGCCCACTCTCCACCTTCTGCGCTGTTTTAACGCGCCGCGGGGCTTTACGGTCGTTATGCGCGGTCAACGCGCGTAGTATGACGTTACCGGTCGTTGGCGCGTGTTTACGCGCGTTATACTGCGCTTGCGGTCGTTAACATCATACAACGCGCGTTATTCACGTTTACCGCACTTTAGTAAACATACCCCTTAGAGTGTGTGCTCCCTTAGAGCCTTAAAGATAATTTTTCACTGGACAAGTGAGACTTTTGGGATACCTACAAGTGCTACAAGAAGGGTATGTTGTCTGCCCATCTGGCTTGAGTTTGCTACTGCTGAGGCAATGAGGATGAAATGCTCCAAGCAAGAGCCTTCTTCATCACAGAATGCCATATAGGTGAAGATGCCCAAGGTCACGCTAAAAGCTATCCTGCAGGATATCGTGCAACTTAAGGATATTTATTTAGCAATGCTTATATACCGCTTTTCACTGGGTCAAAGTGGTTGACATTCAGGGCTCACAATCTGTGTTTTGAACCTGAGGCAACAGAGGGTTAAATGGCTTACCCAAGTCCACAAAGAGTGCCTGTGGGACTAGAAACTCCAGTCCCTCCGTTGTGAGGTTGCTGTCCTCCAGTGGGCAGCTGCAAAATGTGAAATAAGAATGAAAGTCTGTGGTACTCTCAAGTGTTGATGATCTTACAAGAGGCATGACAAAAGGCACCTCTGCACCTGGAAGGTGAATAGATTTTGATTCTTCCAGACTTTAGCAAAACTATACAGCAGAAAAGGAAGCAATTATTAGTACTGAGGGAACCCTTGCAGAAGCTTGGAGCACAGTTTGGGCTCAATACGTAGTGAGCATAAAAGTCACTTATTAGAATGTCACATGAACTTTTGATAAGGTGGGCAGTGTGGTAATAGTGATAAATTGAGGACCTTCTAGATGAATGTTCCTGCCTGCCATAATTGTAGAAGGTTTGCAGTATCTGGCCCAAATTGCCATAAGGGCAAGTGGACACCAAGTGGGAGTAGTAAATAAACTCAATGTGAGCTCACACTCTTGGGAGGAAGTAGCTTCCCTTCTCTCTTCAGTGTGACTTTTTTGAAATCAAATATTACTATAGAATAGTGATTAAATTAATATTGGTTAGAATGGATTTTCATAGTTAGGGATGTGAGTTAGGTTGAGTAACTGGAACTCTTTGTGGTGCGACATGATGAGTATTCAGGAAGGGTAATAGCTGGGAGAATGAGGGTGTAGAGCAGTGCTTCTCAACCAATTTCCCACTGGTGTGCCTGGGGAAAGTTCTAGGTGTGACTTGGTGATAACAGCCAGAGGTATGGCTTTGTATGATCTAATAAGGCTCTTGCTCCATTTTTATTGAAGGTGCCCCAGAGAATAGTCCTCTGCTTCCTACAGCAGCCCTAGTCTTAAAGAATGTAGTTTCCAGTATAGTTTGAGAGTAAATTCTGCAAAGTTCCATGGAGGCAGTCCAAAGGATTCCCTTCTCACTCCCCCCCCCCCAAAAAAAAAAAAGAATTGCTCACTTGCTACTGGTAACACAGGGAACCAGTCTCTGATTTACCCACCAGAAAACAAGTAATTGTACCCACCCTATCTTTCTTCCCACTGGCAGAAGGAGAGCAGCCCATTCTAGGTGTGTGTGTGTCCTCTTTTGGCTTCAATCTGACAATCATCAAACTAAGGTGATATGATAAAGAAAGGAATGGAAAATAAAACAAAAGATATTATAATGCCTCTATATCGTTCCATGGTGAGACCGCACCTTGAATATTGTGTGCAATTCTGGTCGCCGTATCTTAAAAAGGATATAGCGATTTTAGAAAAGGTTCAGAGAAGAGCCACCAAAATGGTAAAGGGGATAGAAGGATACTCCTATGAAGAAAGGCTAAAAAGGTTAGGGCTCTTTAACCTGGAAAAGAGACGGCTGAGGGGAGATATGATAGAAGTCTATAAATTAATGAACGGAGTGGAACGGGTAAACGTAGATCGATTGTTTACGTTATCAGAATATAGAAAGACTAGGGGACATGCAATGAAGCTACAGGGTAAACTATTTAAGACTAATAAAAGAAAATATTTTTTCACTCAACGTGTAATCAAACTCTGGAATTTGTTACCGGAGGATGTAGTAAAGGCTGTTAGTGTAGCTGGGTTTTAAAAAAGGTTTGGACAAGTTCCTGGAGGAAAGGTCCATAAACCATTATTAAGAAGTGACTGAAGATATCAATGCTTGACCCAGTACAAGCATTGTGGAACTTGTGTCTCTTGGGGAAACTGCTAGGTACATATGACCTAGATTGGCCACTGTTGGAAACAGAATACTGGGCTTGATGGACCTTGGTCTGACCCAGTATGGCATATCTTATGTTCTTATGTTCTAAGGTCACTTTTCAGAGTGAAAATATCAAAATCAGAAAAAACACTCTGTACAAAACAAAACACTGGGATAAGTGTTTAAAAACCACCAAAAACATGCATGGAGAAAGGAAGGTCTCAGAACCAACGGGCTTCTTTCAAAAAACCGGCCTTTAGAAATCTTCTGTATGCTGCTGCCCTTGTACATCAATGAGCTTTCCTACTCCTACTTTAATTTCATACTTTTCAAATGACAAAAATGTATTTTTTCATGCTTTTTAAGTAACAAACAAATACGTCAAGAATGTTAAGCAGACAGGGAAACAGCCTCCTGCTGATCTGATATACCACAACGCCAATTTCAAGGCACCCATAAAGCATTTTGCTAAACAGCTGCTTCAGGGGTAATCAAACTTTGAATACCAGCGCATACATGCATCATTTTTGTCAAACAATGGCCATCTATATGGTGTTTCTGTGACCCTCCCCCTTCCTCACACACACACACATTGTGTTGAATAGCAGAGAAAGAGCACCCTGAAGTTTCACCTAGAGTGCCCAGTACCCTTGCATGTCCAAAGAGGAGTGGTCGGGAAATGGTAAGAGGGAAGGTGGGACATTAGAAGAGGAGGAAGAAGAGGCTGGGAAGGAGTCAGATGTACAGGCCAGGGATCCAGTTCAGTTACTGGTGACCCGGCTTGCCCATTCCTTTTCCCTACTAGACCAGATGTGTTCCCATAAGGTGCAACAGGGCTCTGATGTAGTCACAAGTTCCTGAAACATCAGGATTATGCCCCTGGAAGGCTGAAAGCAGAGATACATGCCGTGGTATGGGTCCTTAATCAGCTCCTGGCACATATTGCTGCTCTAGACAGGAGGGAAAAGCATGAGGAATAGGTCACTGAATCATTAGGTTTGGAGGTTATGTTTGTACCATACTTATATTTCTGTCAGGTGCCCCAATAATATAAAAAATAATATAAAAAACCATGATTGTTTGCAAATATGTGTCCTCTGATGTGTGATGGTGTGTACAACATCACCACTGCCCAAAGCCAAAGAAGGGGCGGTATAGAAGAAACTGTTAAATGAAAAATAAATAAAATAAAATAGGGCTCTGCCCTGGGGCATGTCAGCACCTATATTCTCAAAATGGGAGCTCAGCCTGTGACAGGTTTACCAGGCACTCCAGTGCACTATCTAGATACCAAGTCAAACACATGTCAACTATATGGTGTAGAGACCCCTGCCATTGCAGCCTGCACTCATACTCAGTTACCTGGATCTAAAATGCAGGTCAGGTAATCAGACCATGCATACTCTCCCCCCCCCCCCCCCGTGCCAAGACAATGCATTCCCTGGTACACAGGGTGACTGCCATCATCCATTGGATGATCCAGATGATATGTTGGTCCATGGGCACTAACACAGGTATGCAGACATAGGTCAGGTATAGCTCTACCTACACCTACATCAGCATGCACAATATTTCTGGTGCTGCACACATTGTCCCCAGAACATAGGTTAATAAGTACCTTCAGAGGGCACACAAAGATATAGATCCAGTGCCAGGAGTTATCCATGCCTGAACGTGACTGAATGTGGCCTTAGTTGAGTTTATCAATCTTTACACATGTGTCACCATTTGATAAAACAGCCTTTGCCATCCTCCCTGCAATGGTCTGAGAACAGTGTTGACACATCTGGCAACCTCTGGTTCATCATCATGTGCAAGGGGACTCACCACCCCCTCATAGCAGTGGAATGCCAACTCACTAGTCACCTCACATGCACAAATGGACTCCATTAAAACCTAACTAACTGAATGTGGGTATGGTAAAATTAGGTCAAACAAATAACATTTCTTTGAAAGCTCTTGTGTGTTCAATTTTGCACATGAAGAAGTGAGGCTGGATCCCAGATGCCATTAAAAAACATATTTATTAAGGGTGTGGTCACAGTGAAAACATATTGCAGAGAAAAACATTGGACATGACAGTGAATGAAATGAATGTAAAGCATACATGGTAATGCTCAAGCATTCAGAGACTCTAGCCCCCTGCCATATGTATAGTTTAAAATGGGCTGTGGACATCCTGGAGAGCTTGTCACAACAATGATAAAAGCACAAAATCCCCCCCCCCCCCCAAGTATGAATTACAGGGCTTACGAGGGAAGGAGGAGGCACTGTGGGTTCAACTAGAAAAAAGGAATAGGGAATCCATTTACACTGGTGTGATATACAGATCTCCTTCACAAGCAGAAGACGTGAACATGGCTTTATTTAAAGACATTCACAGCACTGACATGAAAGGAGAAATACTATAGATAGGTGATTTCAATATGCCGGATGTTAAATGGTACATCCTTGCTGCCATGCCATCTAGAAGTAAGGAGATTCTGGAGTCTCTACAGGGAGAACTATTCCAGCAACTGGAACAGAACCCACATGTTAAGGGGCCATACTGGACCTGGTGCTTACCAATGGGGAAATTGTTTCTGATGTTATCATGGGAGATCATCTTGCATCCAGTGATCACCAGATGGTGTGGTTCAGCATTAGGACTAGGGATGATAAAGTCCATTCAAAAGCAAGGATCCTAGACTTTAGGAAAATTAACTTCAACAAGATGTGACAATACCTCAAGGAATCATTTGTGGGATGGGAAAAATTAGGGGATGTAGAAAAGCAATATTAGAAAAGTAAATAAATGTTAAAGGAAAAGGAGGCCACTATGGTTCTCAAAAGAAGTAGCTGAAAAGGTGACGAGAAAGAGGGTGGCCTTCATAAATACAAGAGATCATAGAAACAGAAGCTAGGAAAGTAGTTAGGAAAGCAAAGATACAAATAGAAGAAAAAATAGCCAATGCAGTAAAATGGGGGGACAAGACATTTTTCAGATATATTAGTGAGAGGAGGAAGTGCAAAAGTGGTATTGTCAGACTCCAGGGTGAAGGGGAGGAATACAGAGAAACTGATGAGGATGAAGCATAATTGCTTAACAAATATTTTTGTTCTGTGTTCAAGGATGAAGGGCCAGGAGCAGGACCTCAGAAAATAGCCACAGTAGGAAATGAAGGGGATCTCGGACAATTTTCAGAAAACTGTGTTCATGAGGAACTAGCCAAACTAAAAGTACTCAAAGCAATGAGGCAAGATGGGAATCATTTGAAAGAACTTGGGGAAGTTCTAGCGGCTCTACTGTCTGACCTTTTCAATGTTTCTTTAGAATCAGGTGTGGTCCCAGAGGACTGGATAAAGGCACATGTGTTCACTTTACACAAAAACAGAAGTAAGGATGAGGGTGAGAACTACAGGTCGGGTAGTCTGGCTTCTGTAGTAAGTAAATTAATGTAAATGTTGCTAAAAAAGAGGATAGTGAGGTTTTTGGAGTCCAATGGATTTCAGGATCCAAGGCAGTATGGTTTTACTAGAGGCAAGTCTTGTTAACCAAATCTAATCAATTTCTTTGACTGGGCAACAAGAGAGTTGGACCAAGGGAGTGTGCTAGTAAAGCTGAAATTTAACACTAAAAAATGCAAGGTCATGCATTTGGGCTGCAAAATTCCAAGTGAGCAGTACAGTATCGGGGATGAAGCAGTTCTGTCCATGAAAGAAGAGCAGGATCTGGGTCTGACTGTTTCTGATGATCTTAAGGTGGCTACACAGGTAGAAAAGGCAAAGGCAAAACCCAGAAGGATGCTTGGCTGCATAGGGAGAGAAATGGCCAGCAGGAAGAAAGAAGTGATAGTGCCTCTGTATAAGTCATTGGTGCGACCTCTTTTGGAGTATTGTATGCAATTCTGGAGACCACTGCTTCAAAAGGATATAAACAGGATGGAGTTGGTGCAGAAAGTGGTTATTAAAATGGTCAATAAGCTTCATCATAAGGCATATGAGGACAGACTTAAAGATCTCAATATGTATACTTTGGAGGAAAGGGTAAAGGGACATAACATGAAGGTGAAAGGGGATACAGTATACTCAGGAGTATCATGCATAAATGTTTTTTTATGGAAAGAGTTGTAGATGAATGGAATAGTTTCCCAGAGACCAGTACAGTGTCTGAATTTAAAAGAGCATGGGATAAACACAGAAGATCTGTGAAGGAAAAGAAGGGACTATAGCAGTTGGTGTGGAAGGGCAGACTGGATAGGTCATATGGTCTTTTTCTGCCATGATGTTATCATGTTTCTATGTTCAATCACTTCCTTCTCCAGGGGAAACAGAGAAACCATAGTTAGTATGTAGCTTAAAACATAGGCACAGATATAACTGTCCCACCACATATCTCTCCTTCTCTCTCCAACACACAGCCACTCATTGTGAAGGAGGCATCTTTCTGTGGATACATGCAAGTGAGCCTCATTTAGATGGCAAACCAGCCCATAGCAAACAGAGTGCTCCTCAATTGCTACAACTAAATGTGGACCATAAGAACATAAGAACATAAGATATGCCATACTGGGTCAGACCAAGGTCCATCAAGCCCAGTATCCTGTTTCCAACAGTGGCCAATCTAGGTCATACATACCTAGCAGTTTCCCCAAAAGACACAGGTTCCACAATGCTTGTACTGGGTCAAGCATTGATATCCTGGGTCCCTTCTTAATAATGGTTTATGGACCTTTCCTCCAGGAACTTGTCCAAACCTTTTTTAAACCCAACTACACTAACAGCCTTTACTACATCATCCAGTAACAAATTACAGAGTTTGATTACACGTTGAGTGAAGAAATATTTTCTTTTATTAGTTTTAAATAGTTTACCCTGTAGCTTCATTGCATGTCCCCTAGTCTTTCTATATTCTGATAACGTAAACAATCGATCTACGTTTACCCGTTCCACTCCGTTCATTAATTTATAGACTTCTATCATATCTCCCCTCAGCCGTTTCTTTTCCAGGTTAAAGAGCCCTAACCTTTCTAGCCTTTCTTCATAGGAGTATGCTTCCATCCCCTTTATCATTTTGGTGGCTCTTCTCTGAACCATTTCTAATAACGCTATATCCTTTTTAAGATACGGCGACCAGAATTGCACACAATATTCAAGGTGTGGTCTCACCATGGAACAATATAGAGGCATTATAATATCTTTTGTTTTATTTTCCATTCCTTTCCTTATGATACCTAGCATTCTATTTGCTCTCTTGGCTGCCGCTGCACACTGGGCCGAGGGTTTTAACATGCTATCCTCAATGACACCTAAATCTTTTTCCTGGGTGGTGGTTCCTAATGTGGAACCTTGCATCGTGTAACCATAGTTTGGGTTGTTCTTCCCTAGGTGCATAACTTTGCACTTGTCTACATTAAATTTCATCTGCCATTTTGATGCCCAGTCTTCCAATTCCAGCTGATCACATCCAAGTAAATGACAGAAGGTTCAATAAAAATGGGGGGGGGGGGGAATCCTCCATCTTTATTGGGTTAAAATTTCATTTGAAACTAATTTGAAACTTAATTTTCATGGTGGTAGATCATTGGCACTTTTGGCCGGAAAAAGTAGATCACGATCTGTTCTTAAGGCCACTGACATTTTTTCTGTCATCCTGTGGGTAGGACACCATCATATCAGCAATTTCTAAGGTCTTTTACAAGCCCATACTCATGACTGAATGCACAATAGCCTGCAGAAAACAAAATGACCATTTAACTTCCAAACATATTCAAAACATGACCACACAGAATGTCAATATGCAAACTTTTTCATACCACAGCAACTACTTCAATACCTACTATGCACCACTGAATGTTGTTCGGAAGATAAAATATCCCACTGAAAATATCCTTGCCAACCAAAAATGGATGTTATCCATACCAGACAAAAGATCTTTGCATTCAGACAATAGGATAACCACTTCAGTATCCAAATATGTATAGTTCTTCAATACATGTCCAATTCCTCTCTGCTAATATATAGATACCAGTGAAGGATGAAGCACAAAACAATTGACGGATGTCAAAGGGGTACAGATGTTTAGACCTTGAAAGCTGCAAACAGGCTAGGTTTTCATAACATTCCTAATGAGTATGCAGGAAACAGAACTGCTATCCCTACTATATGCAAATTTCTCATGCATATTCATGTTATGCGTATATCCTGCAAACCTGGGCTGTTTGCGGCCTTGAGGACTATACTTGTGCATCCCTGTTGTATGGGATACCTGCCTCCATTTACTAAGTAGAAAAAATCTGGGGATCCAAGAGGTCACAGAAATGCAATAGAGTGCAAGGACAGTATTGGGCTTGTGGATGAAGGAGCATAGCCTTCAGTATGACCCTTACACTTTCTGGTCTGAATGCCCAGAAGTAATACCAATAGTTTATATGTGAAGTGAGAATGTGAAGAAGCACAAAAGTTAATGCCACTTATTGCCCTACATCTGCCACAAGTGTAAAGAGGAGTTGGAAAGACTAAATTATCATTACTCATATCTCAGCTTGATTCTAATATATTCTGTCTCTTGGGAGACAGGTTTATGCAACTCACAGACTGACTCCACTAGTGCTGCTTCTATGCAAATTCCTCCTGCACAGTCCACAAGAATGCTGCAGCTTTGTGTTCCTTGCACATCAGATGTTGAGCCTACATTTACTACAACACACTCTAATGGAAAGAGCCGTAGTTTCTTGCATATCATGGATTACATGCAAATTAGCTGCATGCTGAGCCTGCCAATTTTCTTAAGTAGTCACTAAAGTGCATAATAGTCCAGCTTGCTTGTTGCTTGTTGCTCTTAACGAGTCTCAAATTGTTCATCATTGCTCCTCTCAAGATCCAGTACTATACCAGATTACACTCAAGGGCTGATTGTCTAACACAAACTTCTCTAGACTAGTTCCTTCCCCTTTAGATGGTTGCTAAACATGTGTAAGTGGAGAAATGGGCAATACTGGGACCCTTCTCTCATCAGAAGCCTGTGGAGGTTGAAATTTATCCATCTACACATGCATAATCATGCTGAACTTCCTTAGAATGACACCTCTTATTTTATCATCCAGTGCCTGGGAAGAGAAGAGACAAGAAGGTCCTGTAATGAAAATAACTTGTGTAGTAGCTGATAACTGATTAGAGAGTAATGGAAGTGCCACGCAGATAATTTTGGAGACAATATCCTACCCAGTAGCTTCAGTCCTTACTCTGAGCAACAACAAAATCATTCTTTAGATCAGAAAAGTTCAATGACATCACAATATGTGGTTTCAAGAACAAAATGTACTACCATGTGCCTCTTACATATATAGATATATGTTTATACTCCAAGACCTTTTGAATATTCTCAGACTCCAATGACTGAAGGGTCATGGAGGAAATAAATGCAATGTGTGCCTTTTGAGTCAATGCTGATTCCTGGCAACCCAGAAGCTTCTGGGTTTTCTTGGCAGTGTGACCAGAAGTAGAGTGCCAGGCCTGTCTTCTGAGGCAATGGAGGGTTAAGGGACTTGCCCAAGGCCACAAGGAGTGCTAGTGGGAATTGAACCCTGGTTGCTTGGTTAGCAAGCCAGTGCTCTAACCACTAGGGTACTCCTTCACAGTGGAAGTAAACAATGCCTTGGATTTTGTGGTCCATCCTGAGAGTAGTGGCTAAGAAAGTGATGCCTATACTGAAAGAGGACACTATCCAGATAAGTCCCTCTGATTTCCCATATAAACTGCCCTAGAAAAATCTGGAGAGTGCCAAGATAGTGCATGGGCAGAGCTTGGAGTTATCCAGAGAGCAACAATATTCATGCTGCTCTCTGGACAGCTATCAGGACAACTCTAGGATGGCAAAAAGCTAACCTGTGTTGGGGCACTATGACTTCCTTCTATTGACTAGTTAAGTCCCTGTCCATGCAAACTAGCATCATTCTGGTTTTGACCACAATCTTCTCACATGCTTTCACTACCTTGAGATTCTCACAGATACTGTCACAGCAAGGTCTTTGCAGCAACAAGAGCAGGGCAAATATAACTAAAGGGTGCATTTCTTCTTTGCCCTGCTCTTCTTGCTGCGTTACTTTTCTGTGGGTGCAGGTGCCCCGTTGTAGACCCACAGCAAGATCTTTGTCCTTGTTGATACAGATCTACTCCTTTGGATTTCTGCACCACAAATGCATTACTCTTTCAACTAGTCTTCCAGATTTTGTAGATCACTTCTCATTTTATCTACTCCCTCAATGGCATACACTCTGTTGCAAATCTTCATGTCATCCTCTCAAAAAGGCAAACTTTGTATTTTAAGGGCAGTGGGTAGCTGTTCTAAAATGACTAGCTATCACCGTTGAATCTAGCCACCAACATTGAATATCCGGGTCAGTGGAGAAGCTAAGTGGTAGTGGCAATATTTAGTTGCCGCCCGGTAACTTTCACCACCAAGGGACAACCGGGCAGCAGCTAAATATCACTGCTACTAGGTTATCCGGGGGTGCTTCCCCCAAAATGTCCCAATAAAGCTGCCCAGCATCGGGGTGCCTAGAAGCAGTACCCATAAATATTTGATTTAAATATCGGGTCCTAACTTTTTGCTGTTATCAGTCAGAAAGATATTGAACAGATCAGTCCCAGTATTCATCCCTTCAGCTCTCTATTAGTCATCTTTCTTTCTTCTGAAAGAATCCCATTTACCACTACCCACTGTAATCTGTCAATCAATTTGGAATCCAGTTCACTACTACTACTACTTATCATTTGCAGAGTACTACAAGAAGTATGCAGCACTGTACAGAGACATATTAGAGACAGTTCCTGTCTTGTCAAGACAGACAACACAACAACTGAGGATGAGGATATATGTAGGGGAATGGTAAGGAAACCCATAGGAGGAGAACAGGACACTAAGGGGATCAAGATCCAAAAGCAGTCAGAAGTGAGTTTTAAGCCTAGATCTGAACAAGGCCGGAAATGGAGCCTGACGTACTGACTCAGGTAGTTTGCTCCAAGCATAAGAAGCTGCAAGGTAGAAAGATCAAAGTCAAGTTGGCAGTGGAAGGGAAGAGCACAAATAGAAGGTATCTGCCAGAAGAGTGATGTTTCCGAGGAAGGGTGTAGGGAGAGATAAGAGAGGAAAGGCAATGAAGAGCAGCTGAATGAAGGCACTTACAGGTCAGTAGTATAAGTGTGAATTAGATGCAATAGGGAGCCAGTGAAGTGTCTTGAGAAGAGGAGTGACATGAGCATAGTGACACTGGCAGAATATTAGCCATGCAGCTGGGCTTTGAACAGACTGAAGTGGGGAGAGATGATTCAGAGGAAGACCAATGAAGAAGAGGTTCCAATAGTCTAGATGGAAGGTGATTAGAGAATGGAAAAGGGTCTTAGTAGTGTGTTCATAAAAGAAGGGACACATGTTGCCAATGTTAGAGAAAGAAAAGACGGGTTTTAGTTATCTGTTGGATGATTGGGGTAAAGGAGGAGTCAAAAAATGACTCCAAGGTTGCAAGCAAAGGAAACAGGGACCCACCCTTAGGCTGCTTAGTTTATTCATGAGCTTTCTATGAGGAATAGGATAAAAGGCCTTTTTGAAATTTAAGTAGACCACATTCAGTACTAGCCTCAATCTAATTCTGTAATCATTCAATTGAAGAAATCAGTCAGATTTGTTGGACATGTTCTGCCTCTGGGGGAAATTAAAAAGAAACCAAAAGGAAGGGTTTGATAGGTCAAAGGTTTGCATGCAGTATGAACACTATTTTAAAACACTATCTTAGAAGTCCAGACCAAATGTATTCCATGTATTAAAAAAGATTTGCAGACAACTATACCTCTAATGTTGTAAATGTTGAGATAAAAGAGGCTATTGAAGCCAAAATGACATCTTTCAAAGAATGTAAAGCAGATCCAAATGAAGAAAATAAGCAGGCCAAAAGTGAATTTGAAAGAAGCTAGCTGCAGTGGCAAAAACTAGTAATGTACTAATAAGTACATACAAAGCAGAAAGCCAGTGATGTCGTTAGTTGGATAATTAGATGACTGAATGGTAAAAAGGCACTCAGTGCAATGCCATAGCAGAAAATCTATATAAACCCTTTGCTTTGGTTTTTATTGAAGAGAATCTCAATTATTTATTTAGCTGTATTTATATCCTGCTTTTCACTGGGTCAAAGTGGTCAATTGGGGGATACATTTAACACGAGGGGATATGAGACACATATGCTAATGCTTACAGGAAACATGGGTAATGGAGGGTTAAGTGGCTTGCCCAAGACCACAAGGAGTGCCTATAGGACTAGACATCCCAGTCCCTCTGGCCTGAGATTGCTGTCCCCAGGTGGGACTTGAACCCCTGGCCCTCCAGCCTGAAGTACCTTGTCCTAACCACTCCTCCCTACTCATGAGTACAAAAAACCAAAGTACTGTAGAAGTCTTATAAAACTCTGCAAACAAATTCAAAAGATTGTGAGAAAAGAAATTTACAGATAAATAATAATGTGTATTGTGATGAGGAGAGTGTGTCTGAGCCCATGGAAATAGAGGAAAATCAAACATCTACCTTTAAGGAAAGAGACAGGCAGCAAATCCATAGCTTGGAGAGTGCAGGAAAAGAGAAAAAACAGGCAGTTGCTGAAGGCAGGCCACACCCAAGCTCTGCTAACTTAAGGGCAGGCTTGGAAACTAATGAAAAACACCTGAGCAGGGGGCAGTGCACGATAGGAAAAAAAACAGCTTTATAAACCCAGAGGAACAGGAAGGAAGGGGAGTTCACCAGGGAGTTCACCGGGGAGTTCGACCAGGAATTCGATCAGGGAATTGACCAGGGAGTTGGAGTTGACCACAGAGACTGCTGGGGAGAGAAGCACCCAAGAAAGACCCAGAGAGTTCACCAGGGAGGAGACCGGTGGAGACTTCCGTGGGGACTTCAAAGGTGAAGGCAACAACCCAAGAGAAAGTCAGGCTTGCTGGAAAAGTACAAGTAGTTCTGAAGCCAGCAGAGGTGTGGCTGGGAGAATTACTGACCAGCAGCAGAGTGCAGTTTCTACAGTTTGTGAACCAGCTCTAAGGGTTCAAGCTCCCAGAAGGTGGGTGAACAAAAGTACAGCTAACAGTGACCTGAAACAGTTAGAGGCACTGTGGCATTTAATTCAGAAAAAAAATCTTCACCTTCCAGGTGAAAACCTTGCTCGTAGTGGAAAGCCTCAGTGGAGAAAAGTTCAGGAGCTTTTGGAGTGCATTGAGCCAGAAGCGTTGCATGGAGCTTTAGAGTCAGACGTACCGGCAGGAGATCCAGAGGAAATGCAGGTAGATTGTTCTGAACCTGTTTCTATGTCTGAAGATTCATTAATGAACTGTTCATGGTGTCAGAGAGCTGAATAAAAGCTTCTGGAGAAAAAAAAAACCCTGTAACTAGAAAACCCCAAAGCATTAAGGAAACAGGGAGAGTTACTCTAGCCAGAAAAGCTAAGAACCCTGTTTAATGCAGAGAAGACATTTACTTTTGTTTGAAAAAAAAAGGGACGTATTTGTTTGTTATATATTGAGAGACAGCTTCATGTGTTAAGAGAGTCTTCTAAAGCAGTTTCAGTCTTTGGTTTCATGGACTTTCCTGAGGAATATTGTTTGGAGAAGAATCCTGTTGCCTTCTATTAAGCCTTAGTGTTTTGAAAAAAAAAAAAAGAAGAAATAAATTCCTGTTTGCCTTTGAAAAAAACCTTCGGTTTCCATACTTCTGTTTTTGAACAAGTAACACAACTACAAGTCCCAGAAGCCCAGGCTCTGGACGAGGATAACATAATCTTTATTTAAAGACTAACAAGGGCAGCCCTACGCCTATAGGCCGCGGCCTGGGCTAGGGTCCCACACAGTATATATTAAAAATATAAAAACAAGAAAATAAAAAATATACACTTAACGTGGAAATAAAAAAAGAGTATTAAGCATATAAATACACAAATGTGCACTACTAAAAACATAAAATAGCAGAATTTCCATGTTTTGACATGTTGCCTGTTTGAAGGATGCAAAAATATAATCCAAATGTCTCAAAAATATTACCTATATACTGAAACTGTTAAAAAGCATATGGAATGCAGCCACACATTTAGTTCTGGATTGCCAGGTTAGAGAAAATGTAACACCTTATCTTGGACAGCTTTATTGGCTTCCTGTAAAACAACAAGTACAGTTTAAGCTAGGCTGTATAGTTTTTTGGCTTTTGAATGAGGGTCAACCTCAATAGCTCAATGTTTTTCTTAAATTAGTGAAGCCATCCATTAAATCTACAGTCTAATAATACTCAAATGTTGATTATAGTGTCAGTGATATAAGGATGAGCAGAATTCAGTCTTCAACACTTTGTGTGATGGGGTCTATTTTTTGGAGTAGAACTGTGAGTATGTTCTGAGGAACTGTGAGTATGTTCTGATCAGCTGCAGTTTAGGAAAAGATTGAAGACAGTACTATTCACAGAAGCTTATGGAAATGCATGATAGAGGTTTGCTGCTAACTTCAAAGGCCAAGATTGACAGAGTGGAGTGTAGCGGCCTGGGGTAGGGAAGGACCCCATCGTTTAGGGTAGACATCCAAGTTTCATTGTATCTTAGTTGAAGAATGGGGCTTTGTGTTCACTGGAGGGGGGAAGGAAGGTTGTATCCCTTCGTCTGAGCCTTTTCGTCATTCCAGGGTGGTAGGTCATCCTCCCTGGAATGACCTTGCCCTGCTCTCTCCTGGCTGATGATTGCACCATTGAAACTGACCACCCTTCCACTCATCCTCAGCAGATTCTTCCCTGGCAAAGGGGAGGCAATGCAGGACCCAAACTCGCTGTGAGCAATGGAGATGGAGAGGGAAGGGCCATACTATCCTTATATACTCTAGGGCAGAAGAAGCAGAGGGGACTCTAGACGTCACATTCTAAGATGGGATATTGGATGACCCAGCCCTGTTAAGAACATAATAACATAAGATATGCCATACTGGGTCAGACCAAGGTCCATCAAGCCCAGTATTCTGTTTCCAACAGTGGCCAATCTAGGTCATATGTACCTAGCAGTTTCCCCAAGGGACACAGGTTCCACAATGCTTGTATTGGTTCAAGCATTGATATCCTGGGTCCCTTCTTAATAATGGTTTATGGACCTTTCCTCCAGGAACTTGTCCAAACCTTTTTTAAACCCAGCTACACTAACACCTTTACTACATCCTCCAGTAACAAATTCCAGAGTTTGATTACACGTTGAATGAAAAAATATTTTCTTTTATTAGTCTTAAATAGTTTACCCTGTAGCTTCATTGCATGTCCCCTAGTCTTTCAATATTCTGATAAGGTAAACAATCGATCTATGCTTACCCGTTCCACTCCATTCATTAATTTATAGACTCCTATCATATCTCCCCTCAGCCGTCTCTTTTCCAGGTTAAAGAGCCCTAACCTTTTTGGCCTTTCTTCATAGGAGTATCCTTCCATCCCCTTTACCATTTTGATGGCTCTTCTCTGAACCTTTTCTAAAATCGCTATATCCCTTTTAAGATATGGCGACCAGAATTGCACACAATATTCAAGGTGTGGTCTCACCATGGAACGATATAGAGGCATTATAATATCTTTTGTTTTATTTTCCATTCCTTTCCTTATCATACCTAGCATTCTATTTGCTCTCTTGGCCGCCGCTGCACACTGGGCCAAGGGTTTTAACATGGTATCCACAATGACGCCTAAATCTTTTTCCTGGGTGGTAGTTCCTAATGTGGAACCTTGCATCGTGTAACCATAGTTTGGGTTGTTCTTCCCTAGGTGCATAACCTTGCACTTGTCCACATTAAATTTCATCTGCCATTTTGATGCCCAGTCTTCCAATTTATCAAGATCCTCTTGCAATTTTCCGCAATCCTCTTGGGTTTTAACAACTTTAAATAGTTTTGTGTCATCTGCAAATTTGATAACCTCACTCGTTATTCCACTTTCCAGGTCATTTATGAATATGTCAAAAAGCAGCATACCCAGCACAGATCCCTGGGGTACACCACTATTCACCTTTCTCCATTGGGAAAATTGGCCATTTAGCCCTACCCTCTGCTTTCTATCTTTTAACCAGTTCCTGATCCACAATAGTACACTGCCTCCTATCCCATGACTCTTTAGTTTTGCCAAAAGTCTCTCATGAGGGACCTTGTCAAATGCTTTCTGAAAGTCCAGATATACACTATCAACCAACTCACCTTTGTCCACCTGATTATTCCCTCCTTCAAAAAAACATAACAGATTAGTAAAACAATATCTTCCTTGTCTAAAGCCATGCTGGCTGTCTCCCATTAGGTCATGACTATCTACATGCTAAGTAATTTTATTCTTTATGATGGTTTCTACCATTTTTCCCGGTACTGATGTCAGGCTCACCGGTCTGTAGTTTCCCGGATCACCCCTGGAACCCTTTTTAAAAATTGGTGTTACATTGGCGATCCTCCAATCTTCAGGTATTAGAGATGATTTTAATGATAGTTCACAGATTACTAATAGCAGGTCTGCTATCTCATATTTCAGTTCTTTCAACACCCTTGGATGTATACCATCCGGCCCAGGTGATTTGCTACTCTTCAGTTTATCTAATAGTTGTAATACATCTTCCCAATGTATCGATATTTCCTTCAATTCTTCCGCACCTTTAAATACCACTTCAGTCATGGGTAGCATCCCTACATCTTCCTCAGTAAAGACCGAAGCAAAGAATTCATTCAGTCTCTCCGCTATCGCCTTGTCGCCTCTTAGTGCTCCTTTAACCCCTTTATCATCTAATGTACCAACTGACTCTCTCACAGGTTTTTTGCTACGAATGTACTTGAAAAAGTCTTTACTTCGCGTTTTTGCTTCCGCAGCAAGCTTCCTCTCAAATTCTCCCTTTGCCTGCCTTATTAATGCCTTGCATTAGACTTGCCAGTGCTTGTGCTGTTTCCAGGTTTCGTCGTTTGGCTCTTTTTTCCATTTCCTGAAAGATGCTTTTTTGGCAACAACAGCCTCTCTGACCTCTCCTTTAAACCATGCTGGCAGTTTTTTGGACTTCCTTCCACTTTTCTTAAAGTGTGGAATACAGCTGGTCTTGGCTTCCAAGACAGTATTTTTCAGCAACAGCCAAGCCTGATGTATGTCTTTAACCTTTGCAATTGCTCCTTTCAGTTTTTTCTTAACTGTTTTCCTCATTTTATCATAGTCTCCCTTTTGAAAGTTAAAAGGTAGTACTGTGGATTTCCTTACTATCCCTCCTCCACTAATTAAATCAAAGGCGATCATGCTAAGATCACTATTGCCAAGTGGCCCCAACAATCTTATCTCTTGCACTAGATCTGGTGTTCCACTAAGGACTAGGTCTAATATGGCTTCCCCTCTGTTCGGTTCATGAACCAGCTGCTCCAAGAAGCAGTCATTTATTTCATCTAGGAACTTTATCTCCCTAGCATTTCCTGACGTGACACTGACCCAGTCGATACCGGGGTAGTTTAAATCACCCATTATTATTACTGCGCTGTAACTTTTGTTAGCTTCCTTGATTTCTTTGAGCATTTCATCAGCCATTTGTTCATTCTGGCTAGGTGGTCGATAGTACACCCCCACTGCCATTGCCTTCCCCCTTTTACATGGAAATTCAATCCATATAGATTCTACAGCAGATTTTGTTTCCTGCAAAACTTTAATCCTTTCTGACTCAATGCCCTCTCTAACATAGAGAGCAACCCCTCCACCAATGTCCCACTGGTTGTCCTTCTTCCACCATGTCTCTGATATTCCAATCATATCTAACCTTCCATTTACTGCTATATATTCTAACTCTCCCATCTTATTTTTTTAGACTTCTAGCATTTGCATACAAGCATTGTAGAGAATGTATTTTATTCATATTAATTTGGCTATTGTTAGACATGGGTAATTTGGGATCTTTAAGCTCTGCCTGCTCCATACTTGAGGGCATTTGGGCTACTTTACTCTTTTGTGGAACCTCTCTGCTTTTGGTAGTATCCTTCAAAGATACATTCTTCCGAACCATCCGCTCTTGGGCGACTGTCGGCTTTCCCCTAATATCTAGTTTAAAAGCTGCTCTATCTCCTTTTTAAAGGTTAATGCCAGCAGCCTGGTTCCATCCCGGTTAAGGTGAAGCCCATCCCTTCGGAAGAGCCCCTCCTTTCCCCAGAATGTTCCCCAGTTCCTAACAAATCCAAAACCCTCATCTCTGCACCATTGTCTCATCCACGCATTGATACTCTGGAGCTCTGCCTGTCTTTTGGGTCCTGCGCATGGAACAGGAAGCATTTCGGAGAATGCTACCCTGGAAGTTTTGGATTTCAACTTCCTACCTAAAAGCCTAAATTTAGCCTCCCGAACCTCCCTACCACATTTTCCTATGTCATTGGTACCGACATGTACCAAGACAGCAGACTCCTTCCCAGCACTATCTAAGACCTTATCTAGGTGGCGCGTGAGGTCCACTACCTTCGCACCAGGCAGGCATGTTACCAGGCAATCCTCACGTCCACCAGCCACCCAGCTATCTACATGCCTAATGATCGAATCACCAACTATAATGGCTGTCCTAACCCTTCCCTCATGGGCACATTTATTTTTATTATTTATTTTATTTATTACATTTTCTTTTATACCGCGCTATTTAAGATCAGTGCGGTTTACAATAAACATTAAATCTACACATCTCAGTTTAGTGATTTGTGCTTACAATAAACAGGTAAAAGTAACTCGGGTATACAGTATACAATAAACACATGGCCCTGGAGAAACTTCCTCGGTGCGAGAGGGTTTTACATCACCTGGAGGACAGGTCCTAGTTACAGGATCACTTCCTGCCACACCAGGGTGATGCTCTTCTGTCACGTGACCTCTCTCCTCCATGGCAACAGGGATGCTGCCAGACTGGAGGTGGGACTTCAGGACTATATCCCTGTAGGTCTCGTCTATGTACCTCTCTGTCTGTCTTATGCTTTACAAGTCTGTTACTTTAGCCTCTAGAGAACGGACTTGTTCCCTGAGAGCAAAGAGCTCTTTGCACCTAGTGCACACGTAAGACCTCTCACCAACTGGAAGAAAATCATACATGTGATACTCAATGCAAATGACTGGAAAGCCCCCATCCCGCTGCTGGACTGCTGTCTGCATCTTAGTTTTAAGTTTGTGTTTAGATCTAAGTTCTTTACTTACTAAGGGTTGCTATGGATATTTATACTAATAAAACTGTACCTAATACGTGTAATATACCTTGTTCACCTGAAGCTTAACTAATCTCAGGTCCTTAGTGTATGACTGATTTGGGTAATGAGCTTCACCTGAGAGCACCTCCTGCCTTTTAAGATGTGTAAGTACCTATTAAGCTACGATTAATTCTTTTAATTCTTACTGCCCATAACTGAATGAGAAACAAGAAAGGGGGAAAAGTAAAAAAAGGGGGAACAAACAGTATAAGCCCTCAGATCGATTGTTAAGAAGGCAAAGGGGGGAATAAAACGATGGAGAAAAGAGGGATGATGCTAACTACATCCCTGGGCTACCTTTTAATTATAGGCAGCACAGCCAAGAGGATACGAGTGAGAGAACACTGGTCTCTTTGCTTCAGGAGCTGTGACCAAAGAAGCTAGAGGAGTAAGCCTAAATACAACAAATGACCCACAGCAGGAACCCTTTCCCTGTGCTGCGGAAAGGGGAAAAGTAAGTAAATCCAAAAGGAAACCCGAGTCCAGTTAATTTTACTGGCACAGGTAAGAAGGAAAAAGAGTAAAGAAGAAGCAAGGAGAAGCAATCCAAATTAAAAAAAAACAGGTAAAGTAAATGGGAACAATGAAATCTAAGCTCCTGTTGTTCAGAAAGTCAGCAGAAGGCTTTGCTTTGCACTAGCAGCTGCTTGCTGAGATCACTTGTGGCCAGCTGCTATGGTGAAGCCTAGGCTGTGGGATCATGTGAAGGGGATGAGGGGAGGAGGTTTTGGGGAGAGACAGACAGATAGGCAGTCAGAATGACTGATCTTCAATAATAGATTATATTGCCTGATGCAAAATCCAGCAAAAAAAGTTGGGCCCGATAATGAGTTGGGCAGGTTATGCACTATGGTGGCTCATAGCCTGCCAGCCGACCCCTTTAACCTGGATTTTCACTTCCGTGCTAGCGGAAGTAAAATTCCAGGTAAGCCTGCATACCCCGGAAGCTGCAGAGGCTACATGGATAACAGAGATTTTCAATGCTACCCACATAGCCTCTGCACCCTAAAGATAGGCGAGGTAAAACCTTGCCTATCTTTAAGATGCAGAGAGCTATGTGGGTACCATCGAATAATGCTGCTACCCATGTAGCCCCTTCCTCCGCCCCCACTCCACCCCAGAATGCCCCTAACATGCCCCGATGCTACCCATGTAGGTGCCCTTCGAATATCCCGGATAAGGCCCTTACATGGGTAACTAAGGAATATCCATGTAAGGGCCTTCGAATATCGGGCCCTTTAGTAATAAAAGGGAAGAGTAACTAAAGGGAGACAGAGTGGGTGTGGGGAAAACAATCATGGGCTAGCCCAACAGCAAATCCGCAAGGCAATCCCCGCTTGAAGTATTGTATCACCTACTCTCTTCACATCTGACTTTCCTTATATTCAGACCTAAAGCGAGAAACACCCATTAGAAATGTTTTGTCTGTCTTACCGAGGTGCAAAAGACAACTATCAACTGGCTACTTTCTTGACTGTGAAACTCCTAGGTCACAGCAGCATGTTTCCATCCTTAGCTCTTGAGGGCCATTGGTTCAATCCCTATCAATCTTGACAGAAATAGAGACTGCATGGATGTTACTGCGAGAGCAGCAGCACCATCCAGTATCCCTACTAGGGATTAGAGAGAAAAGGTCTAGCATTTTCCAAAACAAGGCTGGTCATTTCTTACTAGGGAGGGACTCTTCAGAAAAGGAAAAGCCTACTTTGTATATAAACCACTCCCAAAGGCAGAATTCTGTCTTTGGCACCCAGCCATTATACCATACAGTTGTAGAGTTAGTCTACCATTAGGGGCAGGTGAATAGCCTCTGCCCTTAAGGGGAGTTGTCTCTGGCACACAATAACAGCACCAAAGAGGATATTTTGGGGGGGTTTTGCACCCAGCCACTCATGTTATCCAGAGTGTGCAGTAAGCTTAAAGCATTTGCTTAGGAGGAGAGAGCTGAGGGTTGATGTTTGTGTAAACCCTGCCAGTGCACCACTGTCTCCGAAGAAGAGTAGCTAAGCCTGTGAAAGAGGTTCCAAGAGCTGTACAAGTAATGAAACCTTCCAGATCATCAGAGCCAGGGGTCTTGTAGAACAGTTTCATGTACCTGCATTTACAGAAGCCACCAGCCCTCTGGAACCTAAGCAATCATCCCACACCAGCGACACCAGAGCCATATGTGACATCCAGTACAGCATCTGGGAACTGTGTCCGCTTCACATACAAAACCAGACAAAGTACTAGAAGGAGGATAGAGGGCTTGCTACTCAGGAAAGATTAGATTGTGAAAGATGTGTATGCGGTAAAGAAACCAGATTAAGTAACAAAAGTGAAAGAGTAGTACAGAAACATAGGCACAGTTTGCAGAGGTCCTGGAGGGCAGTGTCCCCCCCCCCCCACCCCCATGTTACAGGCACTAATGGTGAATTGGTGCCTTGCCCCTACTTCCAGTATGACTTCCATGCTCTTTGTCTCCTCCCTCTCCCCCAAAAAGGTAGCAAACTATTCTGATGTACATAAAGAAGAAACTTCACAGATTAAGTGAAAGTAAGGTTATTTATCAGATGTCCTCAATTTTCAGAGATTCTCCCTGATTTTGAATTAATATCCCTGGCCCCATGGACTAAACTACCTCCTGTCCCCATTTTCAGTGCAGACTGAGGCACAGAATTTTTCTTCTCCCAAAAGCCCTTCCAATAGAGTGTAAGTGGCCTATGAAGTCTTCTCGATCCTCCCCTCCCCCCCCCTTCCATATCGGCAGCAAGAATAGTGCTCAATAGCCATGCATAACTAGTATCCTCTGTAAATCTAGGGGACTCTGCCCCCTTCTGCTCCTCAGTCCCAAAACTCCAAAACACTACCTTTTCTCCCATGTGTCCCAAATTTGCTCTTCAATAATCTGGTACCGTGTGAAAGAGTAACTAAAAGGAGATGGTAAAATACCTTAGTTGAAAGGATAGCAAAAGGTAGTCTGCCTATAACAGATTTTGGCACAAAGGAAGGAGCTGACTGCTTTTATTATTGTTCTTGGTTGTTCCTGCCAATTGTTGTTGGGTTTTTTAGTGATCCTTAAATTTTTGGCCTGGGCTCAGTTATTTAAAAAGGGATTGGTTTGAAAGTGTCAGGTGCCAAGGGCCTCCTGGCTTAAGCAGTTCCCACCAAAGAATGAGAAAGGGCACATAGGATTCATGCCCCCCCCCCCCCCCCACCACCACCACCATTGCCTGCCAAGTTGCTAGAAGCAGCTGAAAGAACCACACAGGGTTACACATATTAGGAGAGCAGGAAAAATGGTTAGAAATCTTGAGCAGCAGATTGACTATTCTTTAAAATGTATTCTATTTAATAGGAACATTTTGTATAATACGATGCCAAACTATTGAAATGCTACATGTGTGTACTAGCTCTCATCTATTGAAGCAAATTCTGTTTTTAAAAAAGATACTCTGAGCCTGTAAAGTTACTGCAGTTCAAATATTTTCATGTTCATCAGAAGAAAGACTATGAAAGGTGTATGCTATTCATTGTTGGATAGAAGGTGCTCGTCTGTTTTTAAAAATAAATGTGAATTGCAGCATAATTTTACTTCCTGCTGAATGGAAATTTCTATAGATTACTTTCTATAGATTACTCCTACTGCTATTTGCAGTTGCCATGTGGCTCAGAATTCTATCAGTAAAAGTAGAGGTTATTTTTTCATTGTTATCATGCTGTTCAAATAGCCCAATGAGTTTTCTTACCATGTGAATGAGGAATGACTATACTTGGTCAGAAGGCAGCACGACTCATCAAGTGTTAAGATTATTTATGCATATTGTCGGAAAGGATGGCAAGGAAATATATGAAGGAAAGAAAAACTAACAAAGTTGTTTTCTGGAATCTGAATATTGATACTATAGTTACAAATTATTATGACAATACTGTGTATATGCTCTGAAGTATTTATATTTCATATTGTAAACCCAGTGTTCTCTTAATGATGTGATCTTACTAATACCTAATAGCTACAGTATGTCAAAGTTAGCCAAAGTGAATAGCTCAGATCAACCACCAATCAAAACCTGGGTATACAAGTTTTATACAAATTTGTGATGAATCCACTTTTCCCAAATTGTATACAAAACCTCACCGATGCTGAAAAGTATGTTGTTTGAGCAAAAATCCCTTTTGCAAATGAACAAATGTAAGTATATTTAAATTCAATTATTTTATTTTAAACAATTTTAAAAACTCGCACAATAGTGCAATAACTATCAAGATGAAATAAATTAAGTTCTATTTAAAATACACTGTGGCGTTTCTTTTCAAGTGCACACAATGCTGTATTTAAAAGGTCATCTGTATTAAGAACAAAAGAAATACGCTCTAACAACTTTTCCCTTGTCTAATGGGATAAGGGACCCTTTTATAAATGCTGTTAACCATTTCATGTGCATTTTAGTGTGTGGGAACTGGGCATGATGAACATTAATGTTTAGATATGCCAGCCACCAGCCATAAAATGCATCATGTGTGAGGCTGGAGAGTGAGCAGGTTAGGCATGGAGTGTAGGTGTGGCGAGCCCATTGCCACTATTGCACGGCCAATATCATGCTCTCAGTGGCACTGTGGCAATTAGCACGAGTGTGCAGACCTTCGCCTCTATGGGTGGTGTTTGGTGCACCTGCAGTAACTGCACTGCACGTTAGCATTTGCATCCATGCACTAACTGTGGGCACAGCTCCGACAGCTGGTACATGAGGGGTGCCCTTACCACAGCTTTATTTGGCTTCTAATCACATGGTAAGTGCACACGGTTAGTAAAAGGGCCTTTAACTCTTCTTTTCACTTAAAACATCAAAGAAGTATTTTTTGTATTTCAATTTCAGTTGACAACTTTTTTTACCAGAAATAAATTTTCTTTCAGTAACATTTTTCTTATTTCTGCAGGGATGTGCTTTAACCGCAAGAAATACTTCAAATAAGTATATATCTAGATTTTTTTTTTACAAAAATGTTTAGCTCCGTTTTAGGAACTGGATGATTTTAAAACTAGTGCATTAGTGTTTGTGTAAATGTAATCACTTATCTCTCTCTCTCCTTTTTGCAAGTTGAATCTCTTGCTGCTAACCTGTGGTTTGGCACTATTGGGCTGTTCATCTTCACTAGCTAGTCCACGCCCCTCCCTGGACATCCCCTAAGGTTTTTTTCTTACCCATTCGCCCTCCCCCCTTTCTTTGTCATCCCCTTGTCACCCTGTCTTCCCTGTCTTTACCCATTTTCCCAGCTAAGAATACAGACGGAACAGTCATGTAGTAAATTGTGGCAACAAATGGCCACAGTTTTTACTAATAAGCTCCACTGCTTTCTTGAAGCCAGGTGCATAACCCATAGGCGGTGGCTGACTCACCTCTTTGCAGAGGCTAAATGGGAAAGGACTAGGACAGAGCAGGGTGGAGCTGGGGCGGGGCATGGCGGAGCGAGTTAAAATTCTTGGGGTGTGGACAACACTTAGGTTAGCAGTAAAGAGACATAGAAGAGGGGTACTTTTGAGCGCAGCAGGAAAGGATTCCTCACTGTGTGGCTCTGTTGCCTCTCCACTAATAACTCTGTTACTGATGGTAATATGACATTGAATATGCTTCAGGAAATTATGTGAAAAAAAAAATCGAAATGATCCACCAAATAATAACATATGAAGCAGAACAGTATTTGCAGTATTCTGGAATATATGCAAGTGCTTTTAACACTCAGCTCTCAGTCGACCATAGCCCCCCTTCTTCCTATTGGCCATGGTCCTCATTCTGACCCATGTTTAGTGGGTCTGGATGTCCGATCCAGATGTCCAGAGCAACTACTACTACTACTACTATTCAGCATTTATATAGCGGCCACACACGCAGCGCTGCACAGCTAACATACAGGAGGTAGCCAACATATAAGAGACAGTCCCTGCCCGTCAGAGTCAAGCTCATCAGAGCTTACAATCTAGTTAAAAGAACACAGTACAGTCATAAGTTAGATCTAAATGCAATGGTGAAGAGGTGAGTCTTCAACCTGGATTTGAAGAGGGCCAGGGAGGATGCCTGGCACACAGACGCAGGTAAGCTGTTCCAGGCGTATGGAGCAGCAAGGTGAAAGGAGCGCAGTCGGGAGTTCACGGTGTGGGTAAAGGGCATTGATAGGAGCAATTTGTTAGTGGAGCGCAGATTATGAATGGGGACGTAGGGGGAGATAAGAGATGAAAGGTATTGAGTGGCCATAGAGTGAATGCATTTATAGGTCAGCAGGAGAAGCTTGAATTGAATGTGGAATTGCACAGGGAGCCAGTGAAGTGACTTGAGAAGAGGAGTAACATGTGTGTGGCGAGGCTGGCAGAGGATTAGTTGAGCAGCGTGATTTTGTATGGATTGAAGAGGGAGGAGGTGGCTAACGGGGATACCAGCGAGGAGGATGTTGCAGTAGTTGAGGCACGAGACGATCAAGGAGTGGACAAGCGTTTTGGTGGTGTGTTCAGAGAGGAAGGGGCGGATTTTGCTGATGTTGTAGAGAAAGAGGCAGCAGGTCTTAGCTACAAGCTGGATATGAGCGGAGAAGGAGAGAGAGGTGTCAAAGATAACCCCTAGATTGCGGGCAGAGGGAACAGGAAGGATAGTAGATCCATCTACCTGGATTGAGAGAGGGGGATTTAGGGGGGAGGAGTTGGGCAGAAAGACAAGGAGTTCAGTCTTGGCCATGTTCAGTTTCAATCGGCGATGAGACATCCAGGCAGCGATGTCCGAAAGACAGGCAGAGATCGTGGACTGGGTTGCTGGAGAAATATCAGGTGCAGAGAGGTAGATCTGGGAGTCATCGGCATAGAGATGATACTGAAAGCCATGGGAGGAGATAAGCACGCCAAGGCCTTGGGTATAGAGAGAGAAGAGGAGGGGGCCCAAGACAGATCCTTGGGGTATACCTACATGTAGCGGGGTAGGGGAGGAGAAGGAGTCACCAGAGCATACTCTGAATGAGCGATGGGAGAGGTAGGAGGAGAACCAGGATAGTATGGAGTCCTTGAAGCCAAGCGAGGAGAGGGTGGTGAGGAGAAGGTTGTGATCAATGGTATCAAAAGCAGCAGAAAGGTCAAGAAGGATGATGATGGAATAGATGCCCTTAGATTTAGCCAGGAATAGATCATTGGTGACTTTTGTGAGTGCTGTTTCAGTGGAGTGTAGGGGACGGAATCCAGATTGTAGTGGGTCCAGGAGGACCTGGGAGGTGAGGAAATTGAGGCAGCGACGGTGAACTGCTCGTTCCAATAGTTTGGATATGAAGGGAAGGAGGGAGATGGGTCGATAGTTAGAAGGGCATGTGGGATCAAGTGAGGGTTTCTTGAGGAGGGGTATGACAACAGCATGTTTGAAGTCGATGAGGACAGTTGCCGTGGTGAGAAGTTGAGGATATGAGTTATGGGGGGGGGGGGCAATGGTGTGGGAGATGGAACGTAGGAGATGGGTGGGGATAGGGTCTGATGAACAGGTAGTGGATTTGGAGGAGGAAAGGAGGAGTGTGCCACTAAACACCTGGATCACACTGGCGGGAACAGAGCTCCCTGCATGTTGATGTGAGTTGTGCAGGGAGCTCTGTTCATGGGAGGGAGGGGGCGGGCCGAGGGAGGAGCGAGGGCAGGCAGTGGGTGGCATCATGACCCTGGACACACATAGCCATCTGTTCCAGTCCTAAACCCTGGATATTCAATGCTGGGGTCATATGTGGTCCCAGCATTGAATATCTGGGTTTGCCACAGATGCAGTAGCTAATCGAGCAGCGGCGATATTGCATGCTGCCTGGTTAGCTCCTTCAGCTAAAAGATAGGCGAGCTTTTGCTTTGCCTATCTTTTAGCCGCAGTTCGCTAACCGGGCAGCATGCAATATTGCTGCTGCCTGGTTATTGACTGTCACCACCTCCACTCTTCCCTGAAATGCCCACGACATGCACCGATGCTAAGCAGTTAGCAGCGGGGCATGTAAGAGAGATCGAAGATATTCAGTGGCACTAACCATGTTAGTTGCTGTTGAATATCCTGGTTAGAGGCATTTTCATGGTTTACAGGGCTGTAAATATCAGGCCCCCAGTGTTTAACAACTCTACGCCATCTTCCTACTCCCCCTGTACAACATCTCCTTTCTGTCTCCCTACTCCTCCTCACCATGTTCAGCATCTTCCTTGTCTTTCTACTCCCAATCCAGCAACTCAGCTTCTACTTCTTCCCCCAATCCATCATCTCCTGTTTCTATTGCCTCCCTCTATCCATTATCTCTTGCTTCTTCCACTGCCCCCCCCCCCATAAAGTAGTCCGGCACGCTTGCTTCTTTCCCTGCCTCCCCCAATTCAGAAATCCAGCATCTCCAGCTTCTTCCCCTGCCCCCTTGGCCTCCCCCTGATCCAACATTCCAGCATCTCCAGCTTCTTCCCCTGCCCCCTCTTCTCCCCTAATACAGAATTCCAATATCTCCTTCGTTTTCTCCACCCCTTCCCCTATGACTGCCATCTCCAATGATTCCTTAGACCTATGGCTGGGCAGCAAAATTAAATAAGGAGGTGTTTACTCATCTATACTGCTGATGGTTCCAGTCCTCTCCCTCAGAAGCAGGAAGTCTTTGTCACAGGGGTGGGTCCAGCAAAGTCATCAGTGGCATACCTGGAAAAAATGTCTCCATATTTTTTTAGATATTTGGTTACCCTACATAAGAACATAAGAAATGCCATACTGGATCAGACCAAGGTCCATCAAGCGCAAGTATCCTGTTTCCAACTGTGGCCAATCCAGGTCACAAGTACCTGACAGGTTCTCAAAAAGGTACATAGGTTCCACAATGCTTGTCCAGGTGGAAGCAGTGGATTTCCTGGATCCTCTATAATAATGATTTATGGACCTTTCCTACAGGAACTTGTCCAAAGCTTTTTGTAGACCCCCACTCCCGGAGAAGGGTAGAATCAGACTCTTACAACAATACCTCAGATGTTGTAGTGTGGTCCAGTAGGCCAAGTGGGCACCTCAGAGCCTCACATCCAACTCCAGTAGAGACTTACAGACGTCACTAACTCTGTCTCATCCAGATCCACTGGAGGAAAATTAATTAAATTGGGATAAGTCCCTACCAAGGTGATTTTACAATTATGGTGATAGGGTAGACTTTGCAAGAATGGGACACAACACCTTAGTGTCTATAAACAGAATTTTCAGAAAAATGTATTAAGCTTGTTGAACAAGCTTAAAGATGGATTCAGAAATGTTAACAGTTAGTTAAACAAGTTAAATTAATACGGTATTTATACATGGTTGCACCTTAGAACTCAGAAGTAAGTCAATATTCAGTGTTTCTCTTTTGTTCACAGTAGTCTATTAATACAAAATACTCAGTTTTTCTCTTTAGGATACTCTTTACAGTTTATTTCTTACTATGCATATATTTCTTTATACAGGAACTTCCACCTTTTAATTGGTGAGTTCTCTTATTATCCAGAGTACTCTGAATGTATTTCAATAGGTAATGTAAACTATGAGTTCAGAAATGTAGTACTGGTTCCTTTCTTCCCAGAAATTTTCTTGCTAAGGGGTCCAGTCTCTTGTCCAGAAGTCCCGCAGTGTCCTCTTCCTGGAGATCCGATGTCACATGAACTCAGGATTCCGCTGGTCCAGCGATGATCCGGATTGTACCGATTCCCTAACCTAAATACATCAATAAATAAAACTAATCTAAATGGAGACTGCGTCCACAGTCACTCGGGGGTTAGAATGTTGACTGAGATCTGATGTAGAATACTGTCCCTACTCCTAAGCAAAAATAAAAGATAATTGAATGTCCCTATCTAAGCCCAAACACTGTCCAGTCACACCTTTCACAGTCATAAAAATGTATTCCTTTAAGAACTCAGGAATTTCCAGTTTAAACCTTAATTAGGCAGTGTCCTTCTGCCAGAAGTCTAAAACCAGTGGCTTTCTCTCTCCCTCTGCACTGCTTCCAATAGCATGCAGCAGTGTCACTACCCTTAGGATTCTAAACTACTCAGCAGGGCTATCTGGATTCCTTCACAGGATTATTTTCCAAAGAGCTTCTCTGTAGTTTCAGCTACCACTAATCTTAGGTTTCTTAAAGGAGCCCAATGCAGCTTTCTTTTCCAATTTCTCAAGTTGTTTTAAAGAAAGGCAGTTTCCCCTTTCCCCCTTGCTCAGAGGACTTCAAACTGCCATGCCCAGCAGAACTACCAGCTCCTCTGCACAGGATTTAAAATATTTCTTTCTTCTAAGAAGCTTTGCTACAATCTTAGCTTTCAGAACATTTAGTTCCTTAAAGAAGCATAATCTAGTATTCCTTAGAAACTTTCCAATTTATAAAGCAGGAAATATTTCCCTGTTTCTTCTCAAACCCAGTTCCAAGAAACCCTTTTTCAGGATTTTGGTTGTATTTCTCAACAGACAAAAGCAGAGCCAATTCCTTCTGGTCAGAAGCTTTTCACTGCTTCAAAAACATTTTTTTTTAAAGAAGCTCCCTTCCTTATACACTCTCTCTTAGTTCTGTCCAAAACCTAAACTTTTAAAATGAAAACTCAGTCAGACGTTCCTGCTCCAAGCTGTTTAAGCAAATTTTTTACCTCCAATACAGCTTGTACCCAGCAAATCTTTGCTTCAAACACAGGGCATAATTAATAAAACTCAGAGTCTGTTAACTCTCTTTCTTCCAATTCTCTAAGTAGGCATCAAACAGTAAGCATACCAATGTCTCAACAAAGTTAAACTTTTTTAACCCAATTTCCAGTTATCTTAAACTTTCACAGCACAGACAGATCTCCTTCCCTCTTTATTTCCAGCCCCCAACTGTTTCTTTCAGTTTCACTTCAGTCCTCCAAAGCTAAACTATTTAGTAGTCTTCCACTGCTAGAACTGCAAATAGTACGAGTAACCCCAGCTCTGCTCCAGAAAAAGGCAAAAAACCCTCAAATCTCCAGATGCAAGTACTTTTCCACAACACATCAGAATATATCCTAAGGTTCTGTGCTGTTTTTCTAAGCCTCTGAAGCAGCAAATTTAAATACTGTCTCCCTGCATCAGTCATTTTCCCAGTCCCTGCTCTTCCCCCAGAATACTCAATGCTTTCCTAAGGGGTTGGGACTTGTATTTAAATTAAATTTCATTTTTAGCATTAATATTGGCCTTTTAAAGCCTTCAAAGCCAGGATTATACTTCTTTTAATTTATCTGAGGCTCCAGTGCTCTCTCTGGGTCCTGGGAGTGAAGCCCTGCACCTCCTGGGGCACCAAACAGGTAATCTATTTTAAGCTATTGGTTACATCTTTTTAAACCCAGCTATACTAACAGCTTTTACTACATCCTCCAGTAACAAATTTCAGAATTTGATTATGCATTGAGTGAAAAACTATTTTCTCTTATTACTCTTAAATGGCTTACATTGTAGCTTCATTGCATGTCCCTTAGTCTTTCTACTTTTTGATGGAGTAAACAATCTATCTGCTGGTCTAAGGAAGCAGTGGAGGTGACAGACAGGGGTGAGGAGTGGGGAAGGAAGATTCAGCTAGAATATTTTTCCCCAACTGTGAGTCAAAACTGTTAGGCAGATTAAATTGCAGTGCTACCTACCAGCTGACTCAGAGTCGGGGGGAGGGGGGAGGGGAAGGAGGAGATCATTGTTGAGGTTGGGGAGGCTTAGGGGTATGTTTACTAAAACCCCGTTAGGTGCGCGCCGCGCTATTGTGCGGAATGCCAAATAAGGAGTGGGCGTTTCAGTCTGAAAAAGCAAACCGGGATTAATCATGTGCTAATGTGCGCTGTGCACCGCGCACATTAGTGCATGAGAAACTTGCGCAGGAAGCATAAGTGGCGCGCTGATGTATAAGCACAGGAACAGAGCCACAGTACAATGGTGAAGACACTGACTGATGGTGCAGGGATCATGGGTTCAATCCCCCGCTGTGCCCAATAAAGAAGACTGGCTGAGGCATTACCTGTTAAAGGTAATATTGCAGTCTGAGGCATATTAATTTTATTTTAATTACTGCTACTAGCAAACGCACTCTGAAAGCACTGTAACATAAGGCGCCCCATAAGGTACCCCAGAGGGTACATTTTAAAGTGCACTGTCCGCCAAGGCACCCTAGAATGTTGCTTATAGGGCGCTTTAGAGGGTGCCGTATGAGGTACCGCAAGGTCACTGCACTGTTTTTGATGGCAGCACTGTGCAGTTTAAAGAATGAAAATCATAAGTAGGTGCGCTGACATGCAAGAAGGAGCAGCAGTGGAGCACAATGGTTAAGGCACTGACCAATGAAACAGGAGTCATGGGTTCAATCCACCACTGTGCCTAACAAAGAAGGCTGGCTGAGGCATTACCTGTTATAGGTAATAGTGCTTTAGGTGGCATTTTATTTTTATTTTAATTAGTGCTGCCAGCAAACACACCCTCAAAGTATTGTAACATAAGGTGCTGCATAAGGCGCCTCATAGGGTACCCCAGAGGGCACATTCTAAAGTGCACTGTCCGCCACGGCACCCTACAATGTTGCTGAAAGGGTGGCCTATAGGGCGCCATATAGGGTGCCCTATGAGGCACAGCAAGGTCATAGCACTGTGTTTGATGGCAGCACTGTGCATTTAAACGCATGGAAATCTGAAGTAGGTGCGCTGACATGCAAGGAGGAGCAGCAGTGTAGCACAATGGTTAAGGCACTGACTGCTGATACAGGGGTCATGAGTTTTCTCCCCAGTGTGCCTAATACGTAAGGCTGGCTGAGGCATCAGCTTTGCAATGTACGTATTGTTTCCTGCAGCACTTCATTGGTATTTTATTAATTGCTGCCAGCAAACACGCTCTCACGTGCCGTAACTGAAGGTGCCGCATAAGGCACCCTATAAGGCACTCCATAGGGCACATTATAAAGTGCACTGTCCGCCACGGCACCCTAAAATGTCCCCTATAGGGCACCCTATAAGTCGCTCCACAGGATAACGTATAGTGCACCTTATATGGATGGTAACCATAAGGTGCCCTATAGGGCACCCTATAAAGCGCCCTCTGAGGCACCTTATGGGTACAGTACGCAGAGAGTGTTTTTGCTGGCAGCAATAATGTACATTAAAAAGAGATAATGCTTTGGGCAGCCCTATCAAAGAACCCCACTGTGGGTTTGAACCCATGACCTCTGGCTCCACAGGCAGTGAAGTAACCAGTGGGCTACAGCTCTATACCTACTAACAAGCCCCTGGCTGGCTGCAGAGGGACTGCATGTCACCACACAGACAGTCTGCTGTGGTCACCAGGATAGGATTAGCCCACCCGTACCCATGATGCACTGCACATGCAAATCAGCTGTCCACAGATGAACACAAGATGGGGTATGCACCCCCACAGCGCCTCGGCCTGGTAGGGGGAACTGACCATGTCCACCCCCACAGCACCTCGGCTTGGTAGGGGGTACTGACCGTGTGTGCTACTGGCACAGAGTAGCTACACACCGTCACATTGTGCGGGTACTGTGCTCACCCTGAGGGTGCGGTAAGGCGCTCAGCACCAGGTCCACAGCACCTTCCATGGCAGAAATAGGCCATGCTGCAGGTCCCCATCAGTGCAAATGTGGGAGATAGGTAGTTTCTGCAGACACATCTTGAATATATCTGTATGTCTCAGTCAGGTGTAGCCCCTATGGAACCCCAGGAGGATTATGTACCACTACCACTACCACCACCACCACCACCACCCTCCTCCAGGGCTGAGGGTGGTAAACAGGGTCTCCCATCAACAGATCCACATTCTACCTCCCTGCAATGGTGGCAGTAGAGGGGACCATCAACCCCGGTCCTGCTGGGGAACAGACACCTACAGGGCAGTCAATGCAGCTCTGTACACCTCCATAACACAATAACAGACAGACATTAGGCCTGGATATGCTAAGCTGCACCCCTCCACTATCTGATATTCTCCTGTAGCAAGCCTTCAGCTGCTGCACCCTGCAAGGCACTCCACCAAAACACATACCAGCTGCAAACAGTCTGCTAGCTAGTCCATAGTGCATGTTCCTGGTGGAAATGCATGCACCCAGAACTAGGATGTCAGCATACACAACAAGCAGATAAATCAGTGACTGGGCCCCAAAAGGGAACCCATAAATATCACATGAGAGAAATACTATATAGCACTATGGGGGTGCCTATCCCTGCCATGGTCACTGCACAGTCAGGGTGTGAGTGATCTCCCAGCAGGACATGCTGTGGCCACCCTGTCTGTGTAGGTGGTGGCCGGACACTACAATGTCCCAGCCATTGCCCTATGCCCTGTGCAGATGCATCCTGGCCAGGCCACCCTGTCCAGGCTATACCCATGATACCTTGCTCCTCATTATGCACATTGGCAGGCCAATACTGGCAACAGTGCTGGCAGTGTGGGCTGTGGAGGGTGTTTGCAGCCGCCACCACACACTGGATAGACAGACACACACTCCCACACCTATGCCAGCATTGTGCTACTATAGAGGAGTTTAGCAGCCCTGGCCACCACACCAGTCCTGGGCACAGTACAGGCATGGATATGGTACGCAATACTGTTGGGGGTCACTCCCCAGGGTGGTAAACACTGTCAGAGACCAGACCTGAAGCACACACCGCAGACATCAGAAAGATTGTTATGATGGAGCTCAATGAGCAAACTGTGCTTAACGTAGGAATTGCTATCTGCCAGTAATCATAGCAAATGTTTGATAGCTGTGTACTGTATACCCAGGTGTAGGGTGGCATTGCTAAGGTATGCAATACTATTATTGGGAGATGCACGCAGGGCCCAATGTCCTGCCTCTCCAGGAGGCATTGGCTAATGGGGCCTGTGGGTGTGGGTGTGGGTGTGTCTGCCCCTGTTGGCTGCTGCTTTACGGCAGAGGTTCCCAACTCCAGTCCTGGTGTGCCAAACACTGTTCGGGTTTTCATGCTGTCTCTCATGAATATGCATGAGATACATCTGCATACCTTGGGGGTGGTGCATAGATATGCAGCACAGGCATCTTTATTAGATGCAGCATGGAACCTGAATGGTGTTTGGCCCTCCAGGACTGCATTTGCTAGACTCTGCTCTAGGTAATGCGCCTGTTTATGGTGTCTGTGCTCGGTGGGGTAAAATATAGGCATATTAACCATGCGTATGTTCTCTGCAAGAAAGGTTTGTCCTTACTATCACTGTTTAGTTGTGGGAAAAATATGTGGACTGGATTGGCAGTAGCCCCAGCTGGGCTTTGAACCTGTGACTGTCTGCACCACCGTGTTGCCACAGATATGCTGCATTCCCTGGGGAGTCCATGACTGTACATCTGACAGGGCCTGTTTGTTGCAGTGCACGGCACCCACCTGGACAGGGCTAGGCCATGGTCTGCTGTTGCCACCAGCTGCTGCCACCTCCACCACCAGTACTGCTCCATCCTTAGATTGGAGACAGCATAAACCCTGAAGGATTTGTGGCCCTCCAGGACTGCATTTGGGGGAATCTGCTCTAGGTAATATGTGTGTTTCTGGTGTCTGTGCTCTGTAGGGTAAAATAGAGGTGTTTGAGCCATGCTTATGTTCTCTGCAATAAAGGTTCGTCTTTACTATCACGATATAGTTGTGGGTAAAATATGGGGACTGGATTGGCAGGAGCCCCAGCTGGGGCTTGAACTTGTGACCTTCTGTCTCCAAACACACTGGTTGTGTGCACTGCACCACCGTGTTCCCACAAAGACAGTGCATTCCCTGATGATACCATGACTGTTTGTCCGGCAGGGCCTGTCTGATGCAGTGCATTACACCCACCTCCACAG
Source organism: Ichthyophis bannanicus (assembly GCA_033557465.1). NCBI lineage: Eukaryota > Metazoa > Chordata > Amphibia > Gymnophiona > Ichthyophiidae > Ichthyophis > Ichthyophis bannanicus. The sequence goes on from CM066032.1 coordinate 628,672,756, forward strand.
GGCTTGGCCATGGTCTGCTCTGGGCAGCTGCCACTGGCCCCCTCCACCTCCAGTACCCCTGTGCCACCATGCTGACATGCCCTTCTGCTGGTGGTGCTGGTGGTACGCAGTCTCAGGCCATCCTGTGTGTGGGTAGGCGGCTGCATATGGTGCATGTTCTGGGGTAGGGGTGCCTGCATATCTGTCCGCACGTCCCCCAATCACCGCCTGCCAATGTTCTGTGCCCTTGGGGGTACCTGCTGGGTACTATCCCCTGTGACACTGTGCTAAACACTCTCGTGCCCATGTTTGGCCCTCATCAGTTGCTGTCTGGCTGCTGTTCAGTTTCAGCATTCCTAAGTGCCATCTAGGCATCTGCCTAGTCCGCACTGTGCCCCAGCTGCACCACAGCATGTGCCGCCTGCAGCCCTCTGTATCCCCTTTCCCAGCATCTGTCCAGTTGCCCATTCCGACCTGCCCGCCCTGCTATTGTGGAACATGTGCATGCCATAGGTAACCTGTCCAATGGAGAGGGAAACCCTGATCAGTGCTATTTCACTGTGGGATCATTCACCTTGTATGGGGACGGAGCGTAAACCCTTCTAAAATTCATATTTATTTTTTGCAGCTTTCTTGGGAGTGTTTTTTGATATTTCTCATTACTATCACTATTTCCCAGCTTGATTATAATTTTTTTATATTTTGTTGGGGTCCTTTTCAATGTTTATTTGCACTTTTGTACCGTGCACATGTATCACACTTATCACTGTTTTGTAGGTTTCCCCGGTTTTGCTGTACATTGCTGACAGAAATGGTTTCTCTTCCCTTTAAATCGGCTCTACCGTGAGGTTTTCACTCGCGGTATTTTTTGCCTTGTATTTCAGCCCCACTCGTGTGCGGGGAGCCTCTCACCTCCCACTTTCCACCCATTGACCCCTTCTCTCCGCCCCTGGGGAGCCTTCCTCCGCCCTCCGGGAGCCTTTCCACGCCTTTATCGCACATTAGCGCATTGCGCACATGAGTGGGCACTTTAGTGCTGCACGCACCTGTGTGGGGCACAAATACGCATCATTAGCGTGTGCTAAGGTACCTTAGCGCACGCTAATGTGCGCCGCGCACATGAGCGCAGTTTAGTAAACATACCCCTTAGTCTCCCCAAGCCTCTCGCTGTATACAGGGCACCTATGGCATAGCCATAATTAACAATTTAAACAAATTAACCTCTTAAATGACCTCACTAGTCCAAAGAGGAATCCCCTTTTGCCTAAGAATCTTATGTACAGTATGTTCTGTGCCTTGCCTTGCTTCCTCATAGTCTTCCTACTCACTCCATAGTAAAATGCTATCACAGGTGCCCTAGCACTGGTTGCTGCTGTGCTGCTAGGCCCCTTGGCCATGCGCTAAGCAGTCAAGGTTGCCTCTGGTCCAGATACCTCCTTAGGTTTAGCACCTAAACCCCCCTATATTCTTGAGTCCAAGACATCCTAATGTTGGTGCCTTTAGTCCTCCAAAACTTCTATCATCCCTTTTTAGGCTGGTAAGATCCTCGCCACCAGGATGTTTCAATGACTAGTCCTTGAGCCCAACTATCCCCACTATATAACCAAGCCAACCATGTTTTGCAATTGATCTATAGACAGTCTATTACCCTTGAGAGATGCATCCCATCTGCTGATTAGATTTACTTATTCCTTTTGTTTAGCTGCTGGTGTCCTATGATGTTCACCCCCCCCCCCCCCACTGACTTAAAATAATTCCCTATCTTGGTGTTCAATTTCTTTCTCTCCCTTTCTATGCCCTCTGGGTCTCGAGAATCCAACCATTTTAATCTGAGAATCACATGTGAGCACATGATACCAGTTGTCTTAGATGTTTGTAACTTCAATGCAAGCTAAAACCTTTTTTATTTTTATGATCAGATCTATATTTTTTGTGCTTAAGAGGTTGTTGCCTCCCAAATGCAGTATGAACCTAGCTTGCCCAGCCAGGCCTCCGATTTCTTGGACCTCTGTTTGAGATTCCCCTGCTCCAGCAATGTTCTCAGCAGTGACCAGAAACAGAATTTTCCTCTGATGTTTCCTACCACTTTATCCTTAATTGAATATAAAAGAATCTGCCTCCCTACTTTATGTGAAATCATTTTAACTAAGGGATCCTTTTACTAAAATGAATTAGGCTTTTCCAAATGATGTAGATTTAGTACAAACAAATAATGTGCAGTAATTTCAACTGCTGTGCGCTTACAGCCAGGGGCATGTACAGCGAGTTCCTAGCACTTACCGCACTCGTAATTAACATGGGTGCACTTAACTCAAGCTATTGAAGTGGCATTAGATGAACCCACACTAACTGTAACATTGACAGGACACCACAGTTATTATTTTTATTTATTTGACTGAGCTTTTATACTGCTTTTTACTTGGTCAAAGCGGTGTACATAGAACAAATAAAAAAAAAAAAAACATTTCCAGAGAACTGTAACTATTTACATTAACAATAGGACATGTTGTCCTTACCTTATTTACAGAGCTATCTTGGATAGAGGGGCAGAAAACGTCAGTTGAGGAGACAGGTCTGGAGGGATAGGGGGTTAGGTGGGGGATCCAAAGTGTAAGAACGACTCATTCACCCCCCCCCCCTCACTCATCCGTCACCTTAAACCATACAGAAATTCAAGTCAGATCCAAAGTAAAATACCTGGGAATCACCCTAGATCACCACCTCACCCTTCAGGTGATTCGCAGGTATTTTACTTTGGATCTGACTTGGATTTCTGTGTGGTTTAAGGTGACGGATGCGTGAAGGGGGGGGGGGTGAATGAGTCGTTCTTAGTGATGAACACGGCTTCAGTTTTCTTGAGGTTATGGAAAGGTGTTTTGTAGCAAGCCATTGGGAGACATCAGTGAAGCATTGTTGTAGGCCAGCGTAGGATAGTTTTTTAAGTTGATTGGAACATACAGCATGATATCATCAGTGTAGACATGATTGTGGATGTTGTGTGATTGGATAGTTGTGCAGAGTGGTTGCATGTAGATGTTAAAGAGTAGTGCTGAGAGAGCGGATCCTTGTAGGACTCCTTGAGTCTGAAGTTAGAGGGTTCAGGACAGTCTACCAATCTTTATTTGTTGAGTCTGTTGTTTAAGTAGGCTTAGGGGCATGTTTACTAAACATTCCTAACGTGCGGGGCCGTGCTAGTGTGCCTGTGCCATATAAGGAGTGGGCGGTTCAGGCAGAAAATAGAAAAAAAACGGTAGTAAGCAACCGGACGTGTGTGCGTCGCGCTAATGTGCGGGGGTCGACATTAGCGCGTGGAAAGGCAAAGTGGCGCGCTGCTGAGTATACAAACAACAGAGCCGTGGTACAACGGTGAAGACACTGACCAATGGTGCAGGGGCCATGGGTTCAATCCCCCAGTGTGCGCAACGACAAAGGTCAGCTGAGGCAGTAACTGTAATGATTAACATTGTTTTAGGAGGCAAATTAATTTGGAACGGCATAAGGCGGCGCACAGTTATTTTTGGGCGGCAGAAGGCGGCGCACAGTGCTTTTTGGGCGGCATAAGGCGGCGCACAGTTATTTTTGGGCAGCAGAAGGCGGCGCACTGGTCCCCTTGGGCGGCAGAAGGTGGCGCGCTGATAGGCACAAGGCGGCGCGCTGATGCACAAGCACAGGAACAGAGCCACAGCACAATGGTTAAAACACTGACCAATGGTGCAGGGATCAGGGGTTCAACTCCTCACAATGCCCAGTGAAAAATGCCTGCTGAGGCAGTATGTATTATGTTGTGGAGTGCTGTAGGAGGCTGTATAATTTTATTTTGTTATCACTACTAGCAAACGCACTCTCCCAGCATGTTAACATACGGCGGCCCATAAGGCACATGTTACAGTGCACTGTTCGCCAAGGCACCCTTGAATGTCCCCTATAGGGCAGCATGTATGTTGCGACACAGGATAATGTATAGTGCACCCTATAGGGATGGCAACCATAAGGTGGCCTACAGGGCACCCTATGAAGCACCCTCAGAGGCACCTAATGGGTATAGTAAGCTGAGGGTGGTCTTGCCGGCATAGACATATGTACAGTAAATAAAAATAAAGCTGTGGACAGCCCTACCAAAGGGCCCCACTGTGGGTTTGAACCCATGACCTCTGGCTGCACAGGCAGTGATGAAACCATTGCGCTACAGCTCCATAGCTGTAAGCAAGCCCCTGGCTGGCTGCAAACACCTCACAGACAGTCTGCTGGTGTCAACAGGATAGGGTTAGGCCACCCGTACCCATGATGCACTGCACATGCAAATTAGCTGTCCGCAGATGGACACAAGATGGGGAATGCACCCCCACAGCACCTCGGCCCTGTTGGGGGAAGTGACCGGGTGCACCCACACAGCACCTTGGCCTAGTAGGGGGCACTGACCGGGTGTTTTACTGGCACAGAGTAGCCACACACCGTTACATCGTGCGGGTACTGTGCTCACCCTGAGTGTGCAATGAGGTGGCCAGGACCAGGTCAACAACACCTGCCATGGCTGATGGAGGCCAAGCGGGCGTTCCAAAGTAGTATTAATGTGTAAGATAGCTAGTTTCTGCACAAACACCATGGATATCCCTGTCTGCCGCCATCAGGCACCCCCCCCCCCCCCCCAGCAAACATGGTCCCCATCAAGGGAGCCACACTCTACCGCCCTGCAAAGGTGGCAGTAGAGGGCAACATCAACCCCAGTCCTGCTGAGGAACACCACCACCCCCCCCCCGGCAGGCAGCTCCATACACAGCCATAACACAATAGCAGACAGACATAAGCCCAGGGTATGGTAAGCTGCACTCCACCACCAGATATTCCCCTGCAGCAAGCCAACAGCCACTGCACCCTACAAGCCATTATAGCAAGACATTTACCAGCTACAAACAGTCTGCTGGTTAGTCCATAGTGCATGTTCCCAATGGAGATGCATGCACCCAGAACTGGGCTGTCTGCATACACAGCAAGCAGATAGATCAGTGACTGGGTCCCAAAGAGAAACCCATATCTATCACATGAGAGAACTACTATACAGCACTATGGGGGGCCTAGCCATGCTGTGGTCACTGCACAGTCAGGGTGAGCGTGATCCCCCAGAAGGACATGCTTTGGCCACCCTGTCTGTGTAGGTGGTGGCCGGACACTACAATATCCCAGCCAATGTCCCTGCCAGGGCCCTATGCCCAGTGCAGATGCATCCTGGCCACGCCACCCTGCCCTGGCTATACCCATGGTACCTTGCACCTCATTATGCACATTGACTGGCCAATACTGGCAACAGTGCTGGCAGTGCGGGCTGTTGAAGGGGCTTGCAGCCAACACCCACTGTATAGACAGACACACACTTCCACACCTCTGCCATCATGGTGCTACGATTGAGGGGGTAAGTAGCCTTGCCCACCAAACCGGTCCTGAGCACGGCAAGGCATGGATATGGTACGCATTACAGCTGGTGGTCACTCCCCAGGGTGGTAAGCACCGTCAGATGCCAGGCCTGGAGCATGCCCCGCAAACACCTAACAGATTGTTTGGATGGGGTCAACTAGCAGTATGTACGTAACATATGGATAACTGCCTGCCTGTGCTCCTAGCAAACGTCTCCGAGCTGTGTACCGTATACCTCAGGTGTAGGGTGACATTGGTAAGTTATGCAAGTGCTCGTTTTGGGTGCTGCATGCACGGTCCAATGTTCTGCCTTTCCAGGAGACATTGGCCAATGGGGCCTGTGGGTGTGGGTGTGTCTGCCCTTGATGGCTGCTGCTTTACGGCACAGATTCCCAACTCCAGTCCAGGTTTGCATCACACTGTTCGGGTTTTCCTGCTATCCCTCATGAATATGCATGGGCTACATCTACATGCCATGGGGGTGGTGCATAGATATACAGCACAGGCATTTGTATGAGTGTCAGCATGGAACCTGACTGGTGTGTGGCCCACCAGGACTGCATTTGGGTGATTCTGCTCTAGGTACTGCCCCTGTTCATGGTGTCTGTGCTCAGTGGGGTAAAAGATAGATGTCTTACCATTGCATATGTCCCCGCCATGAAAGGTGTGTCCTTACTATCACTGTTTAGTTGTGGGAAAAATATGTGGGCAGGATTGGCAGTAGCCCCAGCTGGGCTTTGAACCTGTGACCTTCTGTTCTTGTATGCACTGTCTGTGTGCACTGCACCACTGTGTAGCCACAGATTGGTTGGATTCCCTGGACTGTCCATGACTGTGGATCCGGCAGGACCTGTCTGTTGCAGTGGACTGTGCCAGCCTGCACATGGCTAGGCCTCTGTCTTCTGTGGTTAGCAGCCACTGCCCCCTGCACCACATGTACTTGTCCGCCAACATGCTGGCATGAACTTCTCTCAGAAAAAGCAGTTGACCTGTTTGCAATGTGGCAGTATGGGACTGCATTTGGGGGACTTGGCTGTAGGTAATGCCCATTGTTGTGGTGTGTGGGCGGTGTTGGGTAAAATATGGGTGTTTTCCCCATGCATACAGGGGTGTCTGCGCTATCTTTATTTAGTGGTGGGTAAAATATAGGGACTGGGCTGGCAGGTGCCCCAGCTGGGTTTTGAACCTCTGCCCTCTGGTCCTAGAGGTAATGACTCTGTCTGCTGTACCACACTTGGGCCACAGAAACAGTGCAGCCCCTGGAGGCAGTAAGCATGGCAGGATGGAGTCACAAACCCTGCTCTACGCAATTCTACTGTGGGCATATGCACCCTGTCTGGTGACAAACGTGCACATAAACCCCGGAAATGACCACGGGAAATGTGGGACAAAATATCACCACGCTGGGCAACAGTGATATTAATGGGCAACCATAGCAAACACTCCCAGGAAAGCTCCAAAACGTGGAAATGTTTTTGGAAGAGTCTCCTCTCAGTAGACCCTTCCAAACTTCATTTCTTTTTTCTGGAGCTTTGCTGGGTGTGATTTCTGTATTTGCCCATCACTATAACTGTTCCCCAGCTGAATTACTATTTTTAATAGTTCTGTTGTGGTCATTTTCTATTTTTATTTTCACTTTTGTGCAGTGCACATGTATCACACTGCTCACGTTTTGCTGGTTTCCCCGGTTTTCCTGTACATTGCTGACGGAAATGGTTTCTCTTCCCTTTAACTGCTTTCTACCACGAGTGTTTCACTCGCGGTAGTTTTTACATGCAAATTCGGGCCCGATACTGTGCGGGGAGCCTCTCCCCTCCCACTCTCCACCCATTGACCCCGTCCCTCCGCCCCTCCGGAGCCTTCCTCCGCCCTCCTTTCGCCGTTCCACGCCTCTATCGGACATTTGCGGGCCCGCACTTGTACGGGGCCCGTTAGTGAGCCGCGTACCTGTGCGGGGGTGACACGCACGTGTGCGGGGAGTTTAAACGCGTTTCTGCGCGTTTCAGTGCCGCGTTGCCGTGCGCTATTTTGCGGCGCGCTATTTTGCGGATTTTAGTAAACATGCCCCTTAGAATCACTTTAGTACTGCACTATGGATTCCTATTTTTTGTAGGCATTCTAAGAGGATGTTGTGGTTGATGGTATCGAAGGCCGCTGAGATGTCGAGGAATATTAATATGAATCCTTGTTGAGTGTTTTGCATTCTTTTTATGAGCCTGTTCATGAGTGAGGTTAAAAATGTTTCTACTCTGTGGTGTGGCTGGAATCCGCGTTGCTGCTGGTCGAGTAGTTTGTGCTTGTCAAGGTATTCTTGTAGTTGTCATTGAACGATTTTTTCGATTATTTTGGATATGAATGGTAGGCTTGTTATAGGCCTTTAGGAGGTGGGGTCAGATGGATTTAGGTGAGGCTTCTTAAGTAGTGGGTGAATTTATGTATTTATTTAACTGCTTTTATATGTCTTTCTACAATTCAAGATGGTTTACAAGGAACATAACATAACAGTGTAACACAGCTGTTGTACATGGAATGGTAACTTTTTAAACATTTTTGAGGAGGTATGTACCCCATGCTAACTGCAATTTGCTCACCATGCCCAGTCTCTACCCTTAGCCCACATGCAGCACCCGAATGCACAATTGCCAGTTAGCATGAAAATCAACAGGCGTTAACTGTCATGTCCATGTGGTATCTGTTACCCTGGGCCTGAGCACACAGTTGTGCACCAAATTTGCATTAACTATAAAGCACAGTTTAGTAAAATGGCCCCTAACTGTGCCTTAAATCAGGATTTCTTTTACTGGTCATACTAGCTATCCCAACAAAATAAAATGACAATTAAGATTTCCCTATCTGGATTTTCCCCAGATTATTTGTGGAAAAGTCTTAGCCTGAATCAGATTTAGGGGCTTGTTTACAAAGCTGCGGTAGCGGTTTGCGATCGTTATCGGAGCCGCGACCCCATTGATTTCAATGGGGCCGCGGCTCCGATAACAACCGCGAACCGCTACCGCGGCTTTGTAAACAAGCCCCTTAATTTCAAGACTCCAGCAAGCTTAAGCTAACATGATTTTTTAAAATGTGGGACAGATTTGAGCATGTTACACCTCATTTTAAAGAATTACACTGGCTCCCAATTTCTCAATGTATTAAATTCAAGTCTCTTTTAAAGTTTATCATGGATTGTCTGCTCTTTATCTTCAAACTCTCATTCAGAGAGTTGAGGTCAGTTTCCCTCAACTCTCTACAGTAGATGTTCCTTCGGCTCACTCCAAATTCAGCTTTGCAACATCAAGAAGAGTTTTCTCTTTCTTTGCACCCTCTCTTTGGAATACGCTCCCATATGGACTCCGTGCCATCAATGATTTACTGCACTATTTTTAAAGGAAAACTCAAGACTTTCTTATTTAATGAACACTTCTCAAATGTTTCAATTTAATTCTCAGATTCAATTTTTCTATTATGCCTTTACTGTAATTTTGTTTTGTTTTTTACTTTCTTCTGATTTTGTTACATGTAAGTCTTTTGGCATGTTGTTCACTGTAAACCACATAGACTTGCGGTATATAGAATTAGTTAAATAAATAAATATACCACTCCCAAAAATATTTCCTCTCAGAGTGCAGAGGTAACAGCTCAGCATTTAAAGGAGCAATCAGTTTCTAGTGAGCTCAAAACAATAAGAGACGGATCCTAGAAGGGGCACATCCAAGCCATCTGGACAACCCCGACCAGGACGGGCCCATTAGAACTCGATTTTGCACCGCAAGTGCAGGATCAGGCCCTGGGAGACAGCTCATCTGCCCCTGTATCACCACGGGGACATCTTCCTCACAGCAGAACTAGCCCACTGCCTGCTGAGACCCCGATTCCCACCACCCAACTCCTGATGGGGGCAGCCAAGGCCCTGAGTGGTTGGTGGGGACCTACCTTGCATGCCTCCATTGCTTCAGGGGGCTTGGATAACCGATCTAGAGGGGTAGCCCAGCGCTTATTCCACCTCTGAGGTAAAAAATTCTGGCTGTCCCCCCAGTACTCCTAGGGCATACAGGGACGTCAGTGGAATCGGCTCTGTACGTCCAGGTGCCGGTCCGACCCAGGCCCCTTCCAATCTCCACCCCCATGCTGCCCCTGTCCCCTGCAGCATTCACAGCGGCTCTGTGCATGCAGGGGGGTGGGAGACAGAATATGGCGGAGGTGGGGGGGAGTCTATGTAGGTCACCCTCTCCATATCTTTGTTTAGGGTTGTACCTGTCGCTCCATGCAGGTCAGCCCCCTCTATTTTTGAAGTGTAAAGGTTAATTAAGTTTGCTTTGATTCAAAAACTAGAGGGGGGATAACCTGCATGGAGTGACATGTACAAATCTAAACAAAAGCATAGGAGCCAGTCAACATGATGACAGCTAAGTGAATTGTCCTCTGTATAAGGGTTCTTTTTCGATTTTGCTAAGGGGTTTATAATATCCCTTGGTAAATGTTGAGGGTTGCGTCCCCATTTAAATAGAATAAAAAGCAGTGGATTGCTACGAGAAGGTTGATCCTTCAAGGCAACAGTTCCGACAAAAATATTTCATTGTAGGCATATTTATTCCTTTAGTAGGCTTAGTAGTAGAATTGTGGGGATAAGCATAGGTTTCATAGATTGGATAGCCAACATGGAGAAGCAGATGCAATTCTAGCCTCCTTAAAACTGAAACATGACTAAAGTAATGTGATGAGGGGGATGTTTGTGTCAAGAAGAAAGGACTTAAGTTCTTCTTTGTATTGCCTCTAGGTTGCAAAGGACAATTAAATAATTAATACTCTTGGCAGGAGGCACTGATTCAATGTCTTATAAATCTTGGCTCCAGGGGTCCAGAGACAAGTGCCTCAGTTAGCTATGCACAAATCTGGGCCTGGCTTATTGTAAGTTTTGATACACCACTTTTCCTTTCTAACAAAGCGGTTTACAGTAAAACTGAGCACAGTGTCACTCAAGTCATTTCAGATGCTTCAAAATCCATCCACTGAAATGTTTCCGTTTTAAAACACACATGAACTTGGCTTTATTCCCTCACTCGCATACAATTTTCAAGACATACAAATTTACACCAAACAACCCGAAATAGGTCCTGTGAGGGTCTAACCTCAAGAGCATCTCAGTATAGAACCTCACTCCCCAATATCTTTTCCCAATAGGACTCAACCAACTTTTCTTTACACTGACACGGGGTTTTTTTTCCTCTCTTCCAGCAGGAGCCTTCTCTAGCACCTGCAGGTGTGGTTTACAGCAATGGTTCTGTATGTTAACCCCTTCGGCCTGTGGTCCTGAACCCAGCTGCTCACACTCACATTCACCCTACACTTTCGCACAAAATATTAATTATATTTTTATTTAGGTTTGCAGCTTCTTTATGTTCTCTGTAAACTTCCCCAGCCTCATTTAATATTCTTTTTTTTTTTAATTGTGCTTCAATTGCCCAATTGCCCAATGTTTTCAATGTTTTCTTGCCAATTTGTCAGTGCAAGTCAGCCTGAGTCATCACCTCTCCTTGCCCCAGACACCAAAGTAGTCCCGGTACCTCGAATGACCCCTGCAGGTCCTGCTGCTTCATCCCTTATCACTGCTACTGCCTGTTCCTATTGCTTGCCTCGGCCATTTACTCCTTCAAGAAGTGGAAAAACTAGGGGACAAGCAATGTAGCACATTTAAGACTAATCGGAGAAAATAGTTTTTTCACTCAACACGTAATCAAACTCTGAAGTTCGTTATCAAATGATGTAGTAAAGCTGTTAGTGTAGCGCTGGGTTTAAAAAAGGTTTGGACAAGTTCCTGGAGGAAAAGATCATAAACCATTATTAAAGTGCGTTGGGGAAAGCCACACCTTGCCCCTGGGACAAGCAGCATGGAATCCGTATACCCTCTGGGAATCTGACAGGTACTTGCTACCTAGACTGGCCACTGTTGGAAACAGGATACTAGGCTTGAGAGACCTTTAGACTTATGTATCTATCTCTGATTGTTTGTTATTCACATGTAGCTATTATCCTGTTTGATGTAACTCAGTTATTCTATGTAAACTGCTAAGATGCCTCGATATGGCAGTATAAAAATCACACAAATAAATAAATGCTCTTATGCTAGTCATGTGATCAGAGCCCAATCATCGTTCTCCCCTCTGAAGTCTTTTTCAGCACACATGCATGCTTATTACGCGTGTTCAGCTAAGTTCTCGACCAGCATTAAAACTTTTAGTTTTGGCCCAGCACTGTTCCAGCACACATGAGACCCGGTGCACATATTTACTTTATTTGTTGAACAGGTTTTTATATACAGCTTTAAAGTCAAAGAGGTTTACACTAAACAAACTCAAGTGAGTTACATGAGTTACGGTTACATAGAACTTAAGGATACAAGTAACTTGGAACAGGCAAAGTGGTTGGGGGTTAAACTTATTTCAATCAGGAGGGTGCTGGCATTCTAGGCGTTTGGTGATTTTGTCAGTCCCACAGTGTTCTATGAAGAGGTGGGTCTTTAGCATGTTTTTCAGGTCTGGGCTGATCTTATGGGTTCCAGGAGGGAGTTCCAAATTGAGAAGGTAAAGAGGGTGAAAGCTCTATTGCTAGTTTGTTGCATGCATTTTGTCTTGAGTGGTGGGATGGATAATAGGTTTTGGTTTATGCTTCTTCTGGATCTTGTTGCAGGAGCTCTAATGATTAGCGAATCTAGGCAGGGGCTGATTGGTTATGCAGAATCTTGTACTGTATATTGTAGTCACGACCTTGTGTTTTATTCTTTGGGCTATTGGTAACCAATGTAAGTTTTTGAGGGTAGATGTGATGTTTTGATGTTTTGAAGTGCCCTATTGAATGATGATGAATCGGAGGTGGAACTTACCACCATGTGTGAGCAGGGAGTTCCGAGATTGCTGTGCTCCTTTGGTGCCAGTGGCCTTGAGCTGAAGAATGAGTGAGGTGTTGAGTTGCGGTGTGAAGTCTGAAGCAATCGGTGAGTGAGAGAGTTCCTTGCCTGTGGCGTGATTCTTTAAATGTGCAGGAATCGGCCCCATTGAATGACTCTGAATTGGGGGCGGAGCTTACCACCACATGTGAGCAGGGAGTTCCAGGATCGCTGTGCTCCATTGGTGCTGGTAGCCTTGAATTGAAGAATGAGTTGTGTGCCATGTTGCGGTGTGCAGTCTGAAGCGATACAGTATTGGCCACAGCACCTCCCAGAGTTACCTCCTCAATCATGGTGATCTTGCAATTGCGGCAGCTATGGCCCTAACTAGCTGTGCAGCACAGCTCCTCTCCCTTCAGCCCTCCAATATTGACAAGACTGCAAACATACTCTGATGCCTCCAGATCAGCTCCAGAGTTTCTTTCCCATGTTATATTATGGATCTGGGCATTTGTCAAAATGAAAGATGTTACTGAAGTTGACATTTAGAAGATAATATGAACTATGTACGTACGATGCTTATTGAAGTGCATAAAAGACCTCATAAAATTTGGTCATGTCTAAAAGTACATGTGGTGCAAGTAGGCGTGTGTTTGTAAAACAGGCATGCTTGGGGAAGGAGATTGGATAGAATATGGATGGAGTCATGATTTCCATATATATTTTTATAAAATACTCACGTCTGCATGTACTTTATGCGCTAACATTTATTCCTTCTCCAGAGTAGGGCTATATGTCCACACCTTCAATGTTGGTGAAATTTCTGTAGGACTTGTGCTAAAAATAAGCATCTTCCTGCCCTATTAACATGGGTGTCCTGCTTTAAAACTATCCTTGCAAAGTCTATCATGTATTGCTCCAGAGCAGTTTTAGCTCAGAAATAGCAACTGGTCTGAAATGTACAATCTTCTCAGCTTAGGCAGCTTTATTTTTCAAAATTATTTTTTTTTTAGCAAAATAGTATGTTTTGAGTCAGGTTATATAAATTATGGGTCCAATATTGAATTGAGCCAGTCATGGGCCACTACAGTGCATAGCTATCCCAACTGCCCCCTAACCCCAGATATTCAATGTCGGGATCATATGTGGCCTGACATTGAATATCCGGGATCATTGCACATGCCCCGGAGCTGCAGAAGCTAACCAGGTAGCAGCAATATTGCACTGCTGCCCAGTTAACTCCTGCGGGTAAAACTAGGCCAACGTTTGCAATATCGCCACTACTCAATGACTGTAGACGCCTCTGCTCCGCCCCGTAATGCCCATGACAAGCCCCAATGCTAAGCGGTTAGCATCGAGGCGAGTATGGGAGAAGCTCGGAGATACTCAGTGGCATTATCCATGTTAGTACCGTTGAATATCCCGCTGAGCGGCATTTACATGGTTTAAAGGGCTATAAACTGTGTAAATGCCTTTCGAATATCGAGGTCTATGATTTCAGAGCATTCAAAATTGATTTTTAACTTCAACATGAGAGGACTCTCCTATGTCACATAAGGACACAAGAGGGAGCTAGTACTGTTTAGGAATATGCTGGGGTAGAGTGCACGGCCAGTGCGTAGTGCTTTGTGTGATTTAATGAAGTGTTTGCAATAGAACCCCGGCTCTCAAAGAGGTAAAATATAAGTGGTGTTAACTAGGCAAAACATTCAAGTCACTGTTACTTTTAAGCTGATACCACATGTTGAGATTAATTCTATTTTAACATTCAGTATAAGGATGTGTGGAAAATTTGAGATAAAATGCGGAGAAAAGTAAATTTCTGCCTGGATTCTGTTCCTAAACTTTGCAACAAATTTAGCAAGGAAGGCTTAAGGAAGTCAAAACTTTATGGTTTCTTATTCTTCTTACTTTTTGAATAATTCTATAATTGCTTTTTTTGTATGTTGAATAGGTGAGTGAAATTTTCTCCTCCTTTAATTCTTTTTGAATTCTGCTTTTTTGGGCATCAGGATGTGAAAAATGTATGAGAGTGGAAAGACTTTTGCAAGATGCTGTATGCATAGATACCACAAGGTAAGCTATTTTGAATGTGTCTGTAAGACTGAAAATGTACCACAAACTAAAAGTAACTTTAAAAATCAAGGAGCACAAATCTAAAGAATGAAGAATTTAGAGAATTTGAGAGATGATATATGCTAACCTGTTCCTGATTTGAAAGATCCCAGACATGTGGAGCCCGATTCCAGTAGGGGCACGTCCAGGCTATCAGGACAGCCCCAGGCAAGATGAGCCCATTGGGCCCCAGGATGGCCTGGTGTGCTCCTGCCTACCTGCAGGAATGTTTTCCCTGCAGGCTTCCTTGGTCGCCATGGTTCGGCCCCTCTCTTCCCCACTGCCCGACCCACGGCTGGCTAACCAGGGCCTGGATCGGGCAGGGGAAGCTTGTGGACAGTGGTTGGGTGTGCTGGTCCCAATGGAGGCAGTGGTGCCACTGTAGCTGGTGCATGTGGAGCCTTGAGAGAGGTAACACCTGTGTCATCGCCATCATGTGACCCAGGAGGCTGAGAAGAGTGCGGGCAGTGGTCAGGTTGGTTGCCAAAATGCTGCAGCACAGGGATGCAATCACACTCACCCTGTGTGTAGGTAGGTATGCCCTGACTGCTGTGATGTCAGTGTCCACCCTGATGAACTCCAAGCATCTGGGTGGGACACAGGTAGGACTTCTGGTTGTTCACCAGAAGCCCTAGGGAGGTCAGAAGGGTTATGGTCCGCCTGACTGCCTTCTGTGCCTCTCATCGTGTTGGTGCTGAGAGAAGCCGGTCGTCAAGGTATGGAAAGATGCAGACACCCTGTTTGCGGAGGAGGGCCACCGCCAGAGCAGCACACTTTGTGAACACCCTTGGGGTTGGGGATAGACCAAAGGGGAGGACTCGATACTGCTAGTGGTGGCCAAGCACCTGGAAGAGCAAGTACTGCCTGTGTGACTCATGGATGGGAATGTGCATGTATGCATCCCGCGGGTCTAGGGCAGCCAGCCAGTTTCCCGCCTGGATGAGGGGCAGTGTGGATTCTAAGGAGTACATCCAAAACTTTTCTTTGAAGATGAATTTGTTCAGCTTCCTCAACTCAAGGATGGGTCGCACTCCTCCAGATTCCTTGGGTAGAAAGTATCTGGAGTAGAAGTCACTGTTCATCTCAACCAGCAGGACAGGCTCTATCACCCAGGATACCAGGAGGGATTGGATCTCTGCCTGCATGGTAGGTCGCAGGTGTGGGAGGGGGGTTGGTATTCGATGGGGCATACTAGAAAGGTGGGAGTGAGAATCTGATGCAGTAGCCCACCACAATGACTTGAGGGACCCATTTGTCTGTCGTGATCCATGCTCAGGTGTTGAGGAAGGCTGAAAGTTGCCCCCCCCCCAACATTAAGATCCCAGCGGGGGGACCAACCTTGTCAAAAGGATGGGAAACCCTTTGCTGCTGAGGGCATGGTCTGTTTCTGTTACTTCCAGTCTTTCTGGCGGTGTTTTTGCTGGTAGGGGCCTGATAAGGCTGCTGTCTGTACCTTGGGGTTTACGACATGCTAGAAGAGCTATTCCATTTTGAGGAGGAATAGGGCTTGCAGTTGTAGTTCCCTTTCTGATTGTGGGCACTGCATTCTCTGTGAGGATCTGCAGGGTGGTACAGTGTTCCTTCATGTCACTGATCTTAGAAACATAGAAACCTGATGACAGAAAAAGACCACATGGCCTATCTAGTCTGTCCTTCCATATCAACAACTACAACAGTCCACTTTTTACCTTTAGAGATCCTCTGTGTTGGTCCCATGCTTTTTTGAATTCAGTTACTGTCCTCATCTCTACCACCTCCACTGGGAGACTATTCCATGGATCCACTACTCTTTACGTAAAGAAATATTTCCGCATATCACTCCTGAATCTATCTCCCTTCAACCTCATCCCATGTCCCCTCATAGCAGAACTTGCTTTCAATTGAAAGAGGCTCTCTCCCTGAACATTTATGCCACGGAGGTATTTAAACATCTCAATCATATCACCTCTATCCCGCCTTTCCTCTAAGGTGTACATATTAAGATCCTTAAGTCTGTCCTCATATGCTTTATAATGAAGCCCACTAATCATTTTAGTAGCCACCCTCTGCACCGACTCCATCCTGTTCACATCCTTTTGAAGGTGCGGTCTCCAGAATTGCACACTATACTCCAAATGAGGTCACACCAAAGACTTATACAGAGGCATTATCACCTCCTTTTTTCTGCTAGCCATTCCTCTCCGTATGCACCCAAGCATCCTTCTAGCTTTTGCCGTTGCCTTTTCTACCTGTTTAGCTACTTTAAGATCATCAGACACAACCACGCCTAGGTCCCGCTCTTCTTTGGTGGACAAAAGTACTTCACCTCCTATACTGTATTGCTCCCTTGGATTGCTGCAGCCCAAATGCATGACCTTACATTTTTTAACATTAAATCCCAGCTGCCATATTCTAGACCATTCTTCAAGCTTAGCTAGATCCCTCCTCATGTTATCTACACCTTCCTGGGTGTCTACTCTATTGCAGATTTTGGTATCATCTGCAAAGAGGCAAACCTTACCCAACAGCCCTTCCGCTATATCACTAACAAAGATGTTAAAAAGAATCGTACCAAGGACAGATCCCTGGGGCACACCACTGGTAACATCCTTCTCCTCAGAGTGAGCTCCATTTACTTGTACTCTTTGTCGCCTCCCACCCAACCAATTTCTAACCCAAGCAGTAACTTTAGGGTCCATCCCTAGGGTGCTCAGTTTGTTTGTCTTGTCACCGAATAGTGAATCCCCCATGCAGGGGGCGTCGGCTAAGTGGTTGCGTGTGTCCTCCCACAGCCCGTGGCTCGGAGCAAGGTCTGTGGGAGGTACCAGCCGTGTGGGTGGCAGTGTCAAAGGCATTGAAGGCTGCTCATACGAGGTGCTTGGTGCACTCTGTGAGGTCCTCCTGGGCTGCTCAGGGGGCCATTTTCAGTTCTGAAGGCAGGGCGACCATGGTGCTCTTGAGGTTCTTCAGCACAGAGTCCTGGAACAGGGCATGCTGGAACTGATGTGCCGCGATACGCACTCCCAACATGGCCCTCTGAAATACCTTCTTGCCCACGTCATCGAGGAGATTATGGTCCTTGTCTGATGGAGCATTGGTGTGGTTGCGGGAGGAATGGATCCATTTGAGGGTGGACTCAACCATGATGGACTGGCGTGGCTGCTGCTTCTTTAAGAATCCAATGGCTGGTTGCACTTGGTACTTTGATTCGAGATTGCGGGAGCTGGCGGGTCCCAATGCCGGGATGAGCCAGAGTTGAGTCAGGTTGTCAAGAAGGCATTAGTGAACAGGCAGGGTGGCCAGCATTTTGGGGCATTCAGGTACTTGAGGGCCCCTGTGGATTCATTCTTCTGCTCTTCTGTGTCTTACAGGGTGAGAGCGAGTTGGAACGTGGTCCTGCGTAAAACGTTTGGGTAGGTTAGAGCCTCATGTGGAGGCAGTGTTTGAGGCTTGGGGGTGAGGGATGCTATCCCGGTGAGGCAGCCAATCTGGCTGGGGTGATGGCATCTCCTGTGTCCAACATGCCCAAGGATGCTGCCTCCTCCTCTTCTTTGCTGTCTAGGAACTGAGGCGGGGAGGGGGAGAGGGGCCAGCCTGGCATTAATGGAGTCCTGGTCTGGTGCAGTGGCATTATAAGTTGATGGTGTTGCTGTAGCCCGCATGTGGTTAGCTGGACCTGCTGTTGGAGGGGGGCATGAGATCTGCTTGAGGATGTCTTCTGGGGTCCCTACCCCATAGACCTTTCCAGTCTGTGGTTTGTGGAGGTTTCACGGTGGGGAGCAGGAACTGAGGCTGCTGGAGGTGCTAGAGGGTGTTCAATCTCTGTGGTGGTGTTTTTTCTTTCTGTGATGGCTGCGCTTTCTGTTGGGGCAGCTGCTGCTGCTGCTGCTGGAAATTATGCTGGGGCTGCTGTGCCTATGCCTCTTGCGCCGATTACAGCTTCTCCTATGGTTGCGGTGGCATTCCTGGTCCCTCTCCCTGTGGTGCCTCTGTGCCAAAGAAGTTGTGCTGCTGGTGTGTCCCCCCTTTGTCAAGGCAACATCGATCAGGGCTGCAGGAATCCCTTTGGCGCTGACCAATCAACATGGGAGGGGCATTGACCAATCAACATTGGTGAGTGCTGCTGTGGTCATCATGATGCCCTCCAATCGGTGCCAAGGAGGTGGGGCTAAGCCTAGAAGTGCTCTCTACGCCATGACAATGCTGGGACATGTGGCCGGTGCAGCACAAGTCAGCAACATCCTGTGTATTCTGGTTGACTGGGCCTTGGCCGGCCCCCAGATCTTGCAGAAGGGCACAATTTGCGGTGGAGGGTCCATGGGGCACATGACCATGAATGGAAGCATCAATTGGGGCATCCCATGCCGTGGCATGGGTCTTGCTGAGTCTTGCCTTCATCGGGTCCTCTGGAGATGCGATGCCACATAATCCTGCAGTGTGTGGATGCTTGATTTTCTCGCTCATGGGGACATTTTCACACAGTGCTCGCAATCTTTTACCTTGTGGCTCACTCCTAGGCATCGGACGCATCAGTTGTGTGCGTCTGAGTTGCTCATCTTTCGTCCACACTTGTGATACTTTTTAAAACCCAGTATTGGCATCTCTGTTGGTTGCTGTTATGTTCTTCTGATGTTGGTTGTAGGTCTTCTTTTTTATATATATACTTTTTTTGTTTTGGAAAACAGAGAAATCTGTCTTGCTAGCCAGGCAGAAGAACTGAAACTGATCCAGCTAGGGGGCGGGCCAGGATGTAGGGCTACCTTGGTATGTGCTCAGAAAGGTTCACCTCTCTGAGCTCAGGAGAGCATTTCCATCCTTGGCACCGTCGGATGACGTCACCAGGTGTGACTGATGCATCCTACTTGTCCAAGGAGAATGAGAGGTGCAAAGAGTTGGACTGGGAATTGAAATGGAATTGAGAAATGAAGAGATAGGATAGGGGAAGATTTCAGACAAAAAGTAGAAGAGATGGAAAATTACCCTAGAGGCTGAGATGAGAAAATGGAGCGATACAAGTCAATAAGAGAAGGGAACACATGGTGAAGGAAAGCGAATAGGAAAGTTGAAATAAAAAAAAAGTATAAGGGGCCTTTTTACTAAAGTGTGCTAAGCAGTTATTGCATATTTTCATATGCAGTAACTGTGCAATGGCCCATGGTAACTGTTACTATGAGGGCTGTGATGAGGAGAGCCCTGCTGAACGAATGGAAATAGGAAAAGATAGTGAATATACCTTTAAGGAAAGAGACATTCCTGAAATTCACAGGTTCCAGACTGCAGTCAAAGAAAGAAAGCACGGAGTTGATAGAGCCAGTTTGCCACACCCAAGCTCTGCTGACGTAAGTGCAAACTTAGGGAATAATGGCAAACACCTGTGCAGAGACAGAGAAAGGCAGCCTTATAAACCCTGCTCAGAAGGAGAGAAGGGGGTGCAGGATCATGTTGCGCTTCAAACTGTTTGTGTTCCAGTTCCAGTCCAGAATCATGGGCAAGTTCAGAGAGTTCAGCGTGTTTCAGCTATTCCAGGAGTTCAGAGAGAGGAACTCAGAGGAGGAAATATCAGGGGAAGGAGAAGGATACGGAAGGAGACTGAGAGCCAAGAAACCACGTGTGCTTTGCTTAGAGAAAGAAAACAGGGAAGTCTTCTACCCCGGGTCTCGGACCGAAGGGTTCAAGCTGCTCAAAGGTGGGTGAACAAGGCTATAGCTAGAAGTAACCAGAACCCAGCCTGGAGCAAGGAACCGTGGCTGAACAATGGAAAGGAACCAAGGCAACTGAACCAGGGAGAGATATCCCATACTAGAGGTACAGACATTCCTTACCGGGTAAAACAGTGCTGGAGGGAGGTCCAGGGATTTCCCCAGAGCATTCACCGAGGAGCAGATTGTGGGAGTTTAGAGCCAGACGTATATGCTTTAGAACAAGAGGATATGCAAGTGGACTGTGCGGATCAAATCTCCATATCAGGTGAATTGCCAATGGATTGTACATTATGCCAGACAGAAGCTATGAAAGTCTGTTGATAAGAAATGCTTGATAAAGAAAGGTCTTGAGAAGCAGTGTGAATGAACCTAGTTTTGTTTCACTAATAAATACCTACTAACTCAAGAGAACGTTGCCAGCTTCTACATTTTGTGTTTAAAGAAACAGAAGGTAAATGAGGACATTTAACTTTGCTTAAACAGAGAAGCTGTATTTTGTTTTGCTGATTACCTTATGAAAACAACTGCACATGTTTTAAAAGCTTATGAAGCTTCCTCAGTTACAGCTTATGATAATTTCTGAAGTATTGCTTGGAGAAGAATATCCTGACGTTGTGTGTTTGAACCTTAGCGTTTTTGGGGAAAAATAAAACTTTTGTCTTTGCCTTTAACCCTTGGCTTACACGACTATCCTTGAACGAGGAAAACTTCAAGTCCCAGAATGCCTCACTGTGGACAAGAATAGTGTTTAATTCCTTTATTAGAGGACTAAAATTGGCAGCCCTATGCCTCTAGGCCCTCGGCCGGGGCTGGGGTCATGACAGGGCATAACTGTTACCACATCTTTATTTGCACATTAATTACCAATTACATGTTGTGGTGGTGAAAGGGTGGGTTAGGAGCAGAGAGTGGGCATTGTGAGCACATTGTAGTTAGCATAGGGTGAGATCACATGCTGCCAACATAGCCATTAGCGCAGGTACACCTAATACCTCCTCAATAGGTAGAGTTGGTTGTCCACCCACGTTCATTGCATCATGCGTTAGGGTCTGCGTCTTCATGGTAACTGCCAGGAACATGCCAGCCATGCCCTCTACAGTTACTGTGGAGGCTTTGCAGTTAATGTACATTAGGTTTTCTGCTAAATGTGCTTTAGGTTTTTGCACTTAACGCACTTTAATGAAATAGCACTTACAGTAAGTGTTGCAGGGACAGAAATTGTTGGGTTTGATTTATCAGTGTAGGAGTATGCCGATATCTGGGGGGAGGTGGGATTTTTCTCTGACGCCTCTGTGAAAGAGACATGTGGGTTAAATATAATCTTTTGGGGATATTTATATTGTTTTGATTTTTCTCATTTTAATTGATGGTTTGAAAACGGCCCCCCCCCCCCTATTATTATATTGTTATTATTTCTATAGAACTGCAAGACATATGCAGCACTTTATCGACACACACAAGACAGTCCCTGCTCCTCAGCA
The DNA here is from genome assembly GCA_033557465.1 of Ichthyophis bannanicus. NCBI lineage: Eukaryota > Metazoa > Chordata > Amphibia > Gymnophiona > Ichthyophiidae > Ichthyophis > Ichthyophis bannanicus. The sequence goes on from CM066032.1 coordinate 628,694,301, forward strand.
CTCACAGTCTAGTCAAAGCACACACAGGATGCAATGACAAAACATAAATAAGGAATTAACCAAGCAGGAATTCAGGGGGGGGGGCAACTTTGCTTCTTTGTTGAATCAGTCCATAATTAGATCTTGGCCCAGGAAGTAAACTATGGAAGGAAAACAGAACATGGGATTGGTGGAATCCCCATGTAACCCCTATCGGTCCAGTGACCCCCCCAGAGTGCCTCTTTTCTGCCATGTGGCAGACTGGGAGTACAACTTCAGGGAGGTAACAAATTTCTTTCAGGTTTAACTGGGAATTTTTAGGGTTCCAGGTCGGGACCAGTAAAACTAGGAGGCCATTAGCACCTTGGATCCACTCACTTCTCCCTTCACCCACTCTCAATGAAACACTTCAGCCAGAATTGGTTGTTTTGAACCAAGTGTTATACTGAAAAAAATCTTGAGGGGTCACTGACAATAATAATAAAAAATGTAGTGGCTGGGTAAAAAGAACTAGTCAGTTACAGTCACATGGCTTAATCTAGGATTGCCCCTTGCAACTGGGGAACCTTTCCTCACTAGCTTCTTCCCCAGAGTACCTTGCAGAGCTGGATATTGGTCTCAGACGTGGCTGCAGATACTGTACTGTGGTAAAGCCTGGTTCATGTTGAGAGAGTTCCAAAGGATGTCCTCTCCTGGCTTTCCAGGATCAGTGTTCCTTGCTTCTCCTTCAGTATCCAAGGTTTCTTCTCTCCCACTTTCTCCTTCATGCCCTTAGAACAAGAGTGTACTGGTGTAGATAATCAGGTCACATTGTAAATCTGGACAGCAACCTTGGGCCGGAAGGACTGGGGTTTCTATTCCCACAGGTGCTCCTTGTGGTCTTGGGCTGTACTTTTTTCATGTGCATGCAGTTGCAGAATTGTATAAAAGGCCCTTTCTATGTGTAAAACAGGTTCTATGTGCAGAAAAAGCTTTAGAAAGTTTCTCCCGTGCATGACATTTTCAATAGTTTATACCTACAGTACTTTTCCAGCAAAAGTCTATTCACAGGAAAAGCCTGTGCAAGTGACTGCAAATATTTTGCATCCATGATTCGCTTCAAAGTGGAAGTGTGTATATACTTTAGCATCTAAAATTAGTGCAAAACATTTGCCGTCTTTGTCCAAGTGTAGATGGTTTAGAAATTTCCCCCAGTATGTTTACTTATAGTGTATCACTGAATTCTATTTCCAAAAGAACAGGTGATATAGCACAAAAAAGGAGCAGAACAATATAGATGTGCATACAGTCTATATAGGTGCAATCATATATAGAATTGCTGTATCCATGAAAAATAACTCTGATCAAGTCACCTGGTATAATCACAATGCCCAGTCTCTATGTGAAAAAACATCATCATCCCAGTACAAAGAGCTATAGCAAAAAAAATTAAAAATGATTCATGATTTTAAAAAAAATTAATTTGCAATTTTTTTTCACTTTTTCTGGGGCAGTCGTTTCCTTGATCCCTTCCAGTGTCTCTTGGGTGGGTGAGAGATTGCCTTCCTCTCTCTGTGGTCATTCCACTAGACAGCCACTAGATCAGAGCGTCACTAAGAGGGTCAAAAAGGTCATGTAGACCTCATCCTCAACAAACTTCTATCACAATGCAGAAGATGGCAGTGATAATGAACAGTAGGACCATGGTACCTCAAAGGAATTCATATCCAGAAAGGTCATCCATTCCACTTCACGTTGAATTTGAATGCAATGGTTCTCAAACTTAGGATCGGGACTCCAATTGGGATCACATCATCAGTGGGTGCTGCCACAGAACCATGTCCATTTTCTATTTCTCTTGTCTTTCACTGTGACCTATGCCAAGTAGGGGCGGCCCAAGGGTGGTGCGGGACCATGTGCAGAGATTAATTGTAGGGCCTCATTTGCATAAGGAGCCTCATTTGCATACATATTTGCATGATGTTAACATGCATTTTTAGTAAACATGCCTCTTAATGAGTATCTGGATAAAAAAAGACTAACAGATTTCTACGTTACTATATTCCAGTGCCAACCACCAGGCCCATTAGGAAGTACTATAAACACTGACCATTTAAAACTCATAGCAAATCCACCACATCATAGCAGCACTGCCAGGACTCACAAAGCACCAAACCCTACCTAACAAAAGGCAACACTGCAAATATTAAACCAATACATCTCAAAGAGAATACCAATGTATCTCCTACTGGGGAAAGAGAACAAGTGGCACAGTCAAATAGAAACTACATGAACAGAATACCTCAGCTTGGTTAAAATGCAGAACATAGACTATCACCAAAGAACAAGGGATCACAATTTAGAAATAGGAAGACAATAATTAAACTGGGAACCCCAAAAGCCAAACTTGGGATGTACAACAACACTGGAGAAATAAAACTATAAATTAATTTCCTCTTGTACTAAAAAAAACACAAAAGACGTTAACGATGCACATTTCCCAGAGCTGATATATTCCAGTTAATAAATTCAAAATAAAAAAGTATTTTTCTACCTTTTGTTGTTTGTGCATTTTCTTTTTCAGTTGCAATTGCTCCAGTCACTTTCTTCTGGTTTCTTCCTGTCTTCTGTGAGCTATCCATTTGTCCTTTCTTCTCTTTTAGATTTTTTTCCATTTTTTTCTCTATATCTGCTTTAACATACTGATCTTTCCCCTTTTGCTCTTTCCCCCATCTCTTTCCTTATTCCTTTATCATCCACTCAAATTTCACCCTTCCATTCTCAATACCCACTTACTCTCCCAATACCTGGCCCATCGTAGACTTTTTTCCCTCCCACACAAAATATCTTTTCCCCTCTCCATTGTCATTCCCCATCCCCATCCCTTTCTAGTCCTCCCCCCAAATCAGCTCCCTTATAGTTCTAGACCCACCCAACATCCGCCCCTTCTAGTCCCATTCTCCCAAGCTTCATCAGCCCATTTCCAGTCCTAGCCCCCCATATGCTCTTTTCCAGTTGCAATCCAGCCCCCATCAGCCCATTTCCACTCCAAACTCCCCCATAAGCCCATTTCCATCTCTATTCCAACTCGCATCAGCCCGCTTCCAGTCCTATTCCAATCCCCATCAGCCCATTTCCAGTCCTATTCCAGTCCATCACCCATTTGCAGTCCAAGTTCCCCCCATCAGTCCATTTCTAGTCCTAGCCCCCATATGTTCTTTTACACTTCCATTCGTCCCCCATCAGCCCATTTCCACTCCAAGCTCCCCATCAGCCAATTTCCAATCCTAGCCCCCTCGTCAGCCCATTTCCAGCCCTATTCCAGCTCCCAACAGCCCACTTCCAGTCCTATTCCAGCCCCATCAGCCCATTTCCAGTCCTAATCCAGCTCTTCATCAGCCCATTTCCAATTTTAGACCTCCCATCACAGCCCATTTCCAGTCCTAGTCCCCCAACCATCACAGCCCATTTGCAGTCCTAGCCCCTCCAACATCACTGCTCATTTGCAGTCCAATAACCCCCCCCACCATCACAGCCCATTTGCCGTCCTAGCCCCCCACCATCACAGCCCATTTGCAGTCCTAGCCCCCCCACCATCACAGCCCAATTGCAGTCCTATCCCCCACCCCCCACCATCACAGCCCATCTGCAGTCCATTTCCCCCCCACCCACCATCACAGCCCATTTCCAGTCCAGGTTTCCCCCTGATCACAGGCTCAGCCCATCCAGTCCTAACCCCCCCCCCCCTCCTCTGAACAGCCCCACAGACGTCTAAGGGGCTTCAGAGGGAGCTGGGGAAGCCCGTGTGAGGCCCTGGCTCCCTCTGCACAGCCGCCAGCGTGCAGAGCCTTTTCCTTCACTCTGGCGGCTGTTTCAGTGAAGCTGCGAATGCCAGGAGCGGTTAAAGGGCATAACCTTTCCCGGCATTCGTTGAAACAGCTGCCCACATGAAGGAAAAGGCTCTTCACGCTGGCAGCTGTGCAGAGGGAGGCGGGGGCTCGCACGGGCTTCTCCAGCTCACTCTGAAGCCGTCCACTGTGCTATAATGGAGCTTGCGCGGGGCCTCCTGAAGCGCGGGGCCCTGTGCGAACAACATTATCGCTCAATGGAAGGGCTGGCCCTGATGCCAAGTAGTGGCAGTCAGCAGTCAGCATGTAGTCTGTGAGCCAGTGAGCATTCATAAGCCTTTAGCCCCTAGAAATTCATGCTGAGAACTCAAGGGACCCTATACAGGCTGCTGCTGCTGCTGTTGTTGCCACTACTGTTGCTGCTGCTTTCTCGCTTTAGATGAGCGGAGGGAGGGTGAACATAAGAACATAAGAACATAAGATATGCCATACTGGGTCAGACCAAGGTCCATCAAGCCCAGTATACTGTTTCCAACAGTGGCCAATCTAGGTCATATGTACCTAGCAGTTTCCCCAAGAGACACAAGTACAACAATGCTTGTACTGGGCCAAGCATTGATATCTTCGGTCACTTCTTAATAATGGTTTATGGACCTTTCCTCCAGGAACTTGTCCAAACCTTTTTTAAACCCAGCTACACTAACAGCCTTTACTACATCCTCCGGTAACAAATTCCAGAGTTTGATTACACGTTGAGTGAAAAAATATTTTCTTTTATTAGTCTTAAATAGTTTACCCTGTAGCTTCATTGAATGTCCCCTAGTCTTTCTATATTCTGATAAGGTAAACAATCGATCTACGTTTACCCGTTCCACTCCGTTCATTAATTTATAGACTTCTATCATATCTCCCCTCAGCCGTCTCTTTTCCAGGTTAAAGAGCCCTAACCTTTTTGGCCTTTCTTCATAGGAGTATCCTTCCATCCCCTTTACCATTTTGGTGGCTCTTCTCTGTACCTTTCCTAAAATCGCTATATCCTTTTTAAGATACGGCGACCAGAATTGCACACAATATTCAAGGTGCGGTCTCACCATGGAACAATATAGAGGCATTATAATATCTTTTGTTTTATTTTCTATTCCTTTCCTTATCATACCTAGCATTCTATTTGCTCTCTTGGCCGCCGCTGCACACTGGGCCGAGGGTTTAAAATGGTATCCACAATGACGCCTAAATCTTTTTCCTGGGTGGAGGCTGGAGACCTGCTGTTTTGATTTCATCATCTGGGGTTATGTTAATTTTCAGTTGTTAAAATGGGGCCGCATGGAATAAAAGTTTGAAAAACACTGCTCTAATGTATGCATGCACTAATACGAAACCTGGACTGGATAAGTCAAGTCTCTTACTGAGTAAGCTGCAATGTCTTATTGCAATGAGCAAAAGATCTTATAAGTGAAGAGCAAATAAAAATACTAGAAGATTAGCTTAAAAATATTGGAGAATTAGTATACAAACATGTATTCACATAACACGTGGGTTTCCTTTGCATGCAGCAGGGAATCAAGCTCACAAAGCAAAATCAAATGAGCAATACAACATACATACACACAAGTACAAAAGAAGAGGCAGAAGACATACACTGTACAAAAGGCTAAACTACGTGGCCAGGGCCGGCATGGCTATTAAGTGAACTAGGCAGTTGCCTAGAGCGCCAGTGGCCAGGGGATGCCCATTGCCACCACCGTTGCCTCTCTCCATGATATGTAGCAGCGGCAATATTGTTAAAAAGGCACTATGGTGCTGGAGTTACCTTCTTTTCTGGGCTGCGATGCCATTCGCGATCCTCCCCCTCTCCGATTCTATATCTTTTAACAGGAAGTAGAATTAGAGCACAAATGGTGGCAGTGTGGCCTGGAAGAGAAGGTAACTCCAGCATTGCGGTGCCTTTTTAACAGTATTGCTACCACTGCATGCCCCAGAGAGGGGGATCAGTAGTGGCAATGGGCAAGGGGGTTAGAGCAGGGGCAGTGCTAAGAATGAGGTTCACCCAGGGCGCCTCATATCCTTGCATCAGTCATGTCTATGGTGCATCCAAAGTTGCTGAGAGCTAACATGAGGCGTAAGGCAGACAACCTTTCTGGGCCCCCTTACCGCCAGTCTCCCATTGGGCCCAGGCTTTGAAAAAATAACAGCATGGCAGAGGGCTTTGCAGCACCCATGCGTGTTCTAGATGGCAGTCTCCTGTTGCAATATCCAATACCCTGGGATCAGGACGTAAAGAGAAAACATTATTTTCACAATTACTGCGCCATCTAACCCCTCAGCACATTTTGGGACATCAACAATCTGTGAGAACCTCTAGAAAATGTGGATTATGAAACATGTAATATTACAGATAGCAGATAAGTGAACTTTTTACAGGGAACAGAAAATAACAGTAAAACAGGAACTATTTACATATTAATTATAGACAATAGTTATTTGCTTTTGGGTGAATAGGATTACATTCTGTATGTATTTTGTGTGTCAGGGTATTGTTGTTGTATGTGAGGTTAGGTGATTTGTGAAGCTGAGATAGAATTGTCATTTCCATAGTGGGCAATGAAGAGATATGTTTTGAGTTATTTTCTGAATACCTGTAAGTCTTTGGTTGTGCAGAATGATAAGGGCAAAGAGTTCCAGAGACTAGGGGCAATGAAAGTGAAAGCCCTAGAGCTCATGGTCTGTTTTGTCTTATGAATTGTGTGGGGGATTACAAGAGAGTGGTATCAGGGGAGATCTGGTATCAGGGGTGGGGGTGTGTGTGTGAAGGAGGGTCATGAGGAAGGACAGAACAATATTGTTAATCAGTTTGAAGGTTGTGATCAGTATCTTGTACTTTATTCAGCTCGCTATTGGGAGCCAGTGAAGGTCATACTCGTATAAAATTGGTATAATATGGTCAGTTAGGCGAGCCTTGTGAATGATTCTTGCTGTAATATTTTGCACTGTCTGGAGTAGATTTAGGTTCTTAGTCAGTAGACCCTCTAATAGACTTACATCAGTCAAAGTGTGGAGTAATAATGGCTTGAACTACAGATCTAAAGTCATGGGTGTCAAGGAGAGGTCTTAAGTGCTGGATAGTCTTTAGCTTGCAAAAGATGGTCCTGGCTGTTTGTTTTAAGTGGGGTAGCATACTGAGGGATTGGTCGAGAATTATACCCAAGTATTTAACCTCTTGCTTAACTAGAAGGACAATGTTGTTAATAGTGATGGATTGAGGGGGGGGCAGGATGTTTTGGTTCTTTCATGTATATAAGACTTCAGTATTGCTGAAATTAATGTTAAGATTGTTGGAGTTCAACCAGGATTTAGTTTCACTGATGCAGTTGGATAGATTGTGAAAGGCGGGGTTGTTTATATCAATGGGGAGAGACAACATAATGTTATCGGCATATATGTAGTACCCGATGTTCAATTTTTTGAAGATGTTGCTGACTGGCTGGAGGTATAGGTTGAATAATAGTGCTGAAAGGGCAGATCCTTGGAGTATTTCTTGATCCTGGGGGAAAGTGGCAAAGGGTTCATGACCTACTTGGACGCGTAGTCTATGATTTGTGATTTACGATCTAAATCATAGAAGGACACATGGACAAATGGAGTCACATCATCAGTGGATGAGGTCTCTGGACTTTCAGTGTGACCTATGCCAAGTAGTGTCAGTCACCAGTCAGCATGTAGCCTGTGAGCCAGTGAACATTCATAGGCACTTGCCCCCTCCTGGCAAGTTTCCTGTTAGACTGAAAACCCATGCTGACTACTAAGGGTGTGTTTACTAAAGCGCGTTAGTCATATTTGCAGTGCTAATGTGGGATTGTTGCGCCATGAAGACAGTTGACACGTGAGACATGCAGCTACCATGGGCCTTTTTCTGCAGCAGCTGCATTTCTCATGGTGCAAAAGTGGGCAGGAGCTGGATGGAGAGTGGGTGTTCAAATTTGGAGCAGCTAACATGGGTACTCGCAGTGTGCAGAGCAGCTCTTTTTCAGGCTTCATGGGTGCAGCTACCGCCACTTCAATGGGTAGCAAAGGCTGCATCTGCGAAGCCGTCCTCTCGCGAAACCTGCATTTTCTCCATGGTACCTGCAGAGGAAATGCTGGCAACACCCCCTGTAGATGCCATGGGATCTTTGCAGCTTAGTAAACATACTAGCTTAGTAGCATTGATTTTTTTAAGATGCATTTAGCTACTTTAAAAAAAAGTTATCCAACATAGAGTACAACATCTTAAACAATCTTGAACTTCAGAAAAGCCAATGTAGTTAGGACAGAACAGCAGAAAAGTAGATATAGTAAAACTTTAAAGATGGAACACATAGGGCCTTTTTTTATATACAGTTAAAAGGAGCAATTCCCCTAGGCCCTGCATGGTGGGGGGGGGAGGGGGGCTATTGAGCACATAATGCTCCATTGGCCTTTGCCCGAATCTCCAACAGCACAGAACAGTCTGTTGCTTTCTGCTCCAGTAACTCCAATCAATGTTTAAAGTGGACAGAGTACAGTGCAGATCAAAGAAAAGTCAAGTCTCTGTTCCCTAATCTAGTCCCCTTCCTGCCTCTTGTTCCCCAGGTTAAAACTGGAGTGGAATTCAGATTTTGTCTATAAATCTCTATTGCTAATTTGTGGCCTCATATTCTGTATTTGGGGAGGGTCTGTGTGCTTGACCAAGCTGAGATACTGTATTTTGTTAGTGTGTAAATCTCTATCAGTCCAGCTTACTCTGTTTTCCTCTTAAGAGGTGTTTTATGTGCTCTAGAGCCCCGTGTAATATTTGCATTTCTGTTTTTTCATACAGGATGTCTCTACTTGCAGAGAGAGCTGGCACACACATACATACGTACTTGCAGAGAGAGCTGGCATACCAAAAGCACACTAACTTGCAGCACAAACTGATGGTTCTTTAAGTTTGTGACACCGCTAAGATCTACTGTTTTGCTTTAATTGCAGCTGCTCTTTGCCATCCCTCAGAAGCTGCCGCCCTAGGCAATCACCTATCCTTGCCTAATGGTTGGGCCAGCCCTAGAGGATACTATGACCTGTCTATCCAGGACTGGATCATGCACTACTTCTTGCTCAGACCCGAGGTCGCCCTTCTCTGCAACAGCCTAGTTCTCCACAAGGGCGATGTGAAAGCCATTGTGAAGCTGAGCAGAAATGCTGTGAAGATGATGAAGGGGAAAGAGGGGGAGATCTTGCAGAACAACCGGCCATCTCCTTGGTCTCTCTGCTACGGTGCTGTTGTTTCATGGTCATTCAAGCCTTCTTGGTTTCTTCCAGTGGTGTGGTGCAGGCTCCCTATTATCATGGCACTTGATGCTTGCGTTGTGGCCGTCTCCTAATTCTCGACTTCTTTCGGTGAGGAGGCCCAGACGAGATACCATCCTGCCTCTTGTGCTGCAAGCACACTGGCTCCTGTCTTTCTTCTGGTGGCAGTGCCCAGATTACTTCACACGCTGTGACTCACAGCTTCTTCCATATACTTCACGCTTTGTCCATACATACTTTTCTGTTTGCGCACACAGACCTGAAGTAAATGCTTGAGTTTTCCGTGCTGTGGTGGAATATCACCACTATACTGGTAAATTATGGCTCCCATGCTCACCCCTCTCTCACCTCACCCAACATTACATGGATAGTGGTGAAGAAGTTACATATTCAGGCCATCAGTATCCATATGGGCTCAATATTTATGGTTAGTGGCTTTCTGTATACAGTTATGGTCAACATTGTTGGTACCCTTGCAATGTCTAATATCTCCTAAAAAAAGGAGCCAGTGAAATGGCTTTGGACTGTATATGCATGCATATTTGACACATAAAAGAATCAAATAAAACAAGACCATTTACAAAAGAAAATAGTATAAAAACTGGGACATTGCCAGAACATGATTATTCAATATAACAATGGTCACTTGAACGATAATAGACACAATGTTGTATAAAAAATACCGTTCCTCTATTAAAGTAGGAGATTCTTCAGCACTTCAGGTCTCAGTTTAAAATAACACTGCTGGTTTAAAGGTTTTACCCTTATATTAGCAATCGTGTTTTTTTACATCAATGACCTTGTGCCTATTACTTATAAAAATCAATGTGTGATAAACCTTGGGATTTATATTTGCTCAATACTGCAACCATGTACTCAACTTAATGAACTGATGAAGCCCCGTGGTTTGTTCACACTCCTGTTCACAATCCCGACAATCAATCCCGGTACCAGCTGATGTTTCAAACTTTTCATCAGGGGACTGGTTTTTTACTGTGAAACCAACAAAAATAAACCATTAAAAATATGTCTACCTCATACTCTATAAACCTAACCTAACATAACTTTAAAATCCTGCAGTATTCACCGATATTTCTCGTATATACCTGTGATGCTGCCCACGTTTTCTGAGGATCCCAACCGTAAGTGACCGGACAACACTCATCCAATGCAAAACGCCGCGCATGAGTAGTGCACCTACTAACCACCTTTTAAAGATCCTACCTATAAATCAATCAGCTGTTTCTCATATAGATTTGAATCATCCTGCAAATGTACCCTATCACAGGCAGGCCATCCAATCTATCTCATTATTGAGTCCCTTCGGATCAAGTGTGTCTAATATAAAAATCAAACGTTGTTCTCTTTTGAGTAGTGTTTGGTCTAATGTTCTACCGTGACTTGCCAAATTCACCTGTTCCAAACATAAACAGCGTAATTGCTCAAAAGTGTGTGCTTTTTCTATGCAGTGTTTAACTATTGGTGCTTGTAGATTTTTGCATCTTAATCGGCTCCTATGTTCTCGCATGCGAACTCGAAATAATCTAATCGTCTTCCCTATGTAACATAATCCACAGGGGCACAAAACTGCATATACTACGTTTTTTGAAGCGCAAGATGTCTGACTACGTAAAGAAAACTTAATACCATTATACTCAAAGACTTCCATTGTTAATGTAAGGGCACAAATATCGCAGCTACCACAGCTCGTGTGACCTCTATGTCTAGGGGAATATTCACATTGGTCAATATTCTCAGCCACACAGTCAAACAAGCATATACTAGAGCATTGTACAACCATCGTTCTACTTTGTTAGAACATAATACTCGCCACTTAAGAGAGGCTAATAATGATGCGATTAATTTAGTTACACGCTTCTCCCCTTTAAGTGGAGAGCTGCAGAAAATAGTACACCGGCATGAAAAAATATTGCATACTATATCAGGGTTAGAAGAACGAACGATCCGGTGCGTTTGGCAGCGTGCATCTAATTTGAAAGATATACTAAGTCCGGCTAAAACTCCGGGATTAGATAGTGTGGCTGAGAATATTGACCAATGTGAATATTCCCCTAGACATAGAGGTCACACGAGCTGTGGTAGCTGCGATATTTGTGCCCTTACATTAACAATGGAAGTCTTTGAGTATAATGGTATTAAGTTTTCTTTACGTAGTCAGACATCTTGCGCTTCAAAAAACGTAGTATATGCAGTTTTGTGCCCCTGTGGATTATGTTACATAGGGAAGACGATTAGATTATTTCGAGTTCGCATGCGAGAACATAGGAGCCGATTAAGATGCAAAAATCTACAAGCACCAATAGTTAAACACTGCATAGAAAAAGCACACACTTTTGAGCAATTACGCTGTTTATGTTTGGAACAGGTGAATTTGGCAAGTCACGGTAGAACATTAGACCAAACACTACTCAAAAGAGAACAACGTTTGATTTTTATATTAGACACACTTGATCCGAAGGGACTCAATAATGAGATAGATTGGATGGCCTGCCTGTGATAGGGTACATTTGCAGGATGATTCAAATCTATATGAGAAACAGCTGATTGATTTATAGGTAGGATCTTTAAAAGGTGGTTAGTAGGTGCACTACTCATGCGCGGCGTTTTGCATTGGATGAGTGTTGTCCGGTCACTTACGGTTGGGATCCTCAGAAAACGTGGGCAGCATCACAGGTATATACGAGAAATATTGGTGAATACTGCAGGATTTTAAAGTTATGTTAGGTTAGGTTTATAGAGTATGAGGTAGACATATTTTTAATGGTTTATTTTTGTTGGTTTCACAGTAAAAAAACAGTCCCCTGATGAAAAGTTTGAAACATCAGCTGGTACCGGGATTGATTGTCGGGATTGTGAACAGGAGTGTGAACAAACCACGGGGCTTCATCAGTTCATTAAGTTGAGTACATGGTTGCAGTATTGAGCAAATATAAATCCCAAGGTTTATCACACATTGATTTTTATAAGTAATAGGCACAAGGTCATTGATGTAAAAAAACACGATTGCTAATATAAGGGTAAAACCTTTAAACCAGCAGTGTTATTTTAAACTGAGACCTGAAGTGCTGAAGAATCTCCTACTTTAATAGAGGAACAGAACATGATTATTGGCATCCTTATAAACAATTCAAATCAATTTGAACAGAAGAACCACATTCCCACTGCAGTAAAATTCGATGCATCTGTGATCAATTGTCAGTACTCACATGACTTGAATCAAGCAATGAATGATGGCTCTAATTTTTAAAATGGCCAACAGAAAAGCCATTATCACCAAACATCAAACTTCAAAGGGGCACATGGCCATCTCCAAAGACCTTAGGATTCCTGTGTCTACACTTCACAATGTTATTAAGAGGTTTTCTGCTCATGGAACTGTCAAGAACCTCCCAGTATGTGGTGGGAAGCAGAAAATTAATCCAAGAAGTCTTCAAAGATTAGTGCAAACTGTTGGAAAAACACCACATACGGTGAGAGTTTGCCTTACCTGCCTGCACATTGAGAGCTGGAGCAGATGAACAGATACAGCACAGGACGTTGGTGAACACCAACTGCAGACCATTTAAAACCAGGTCTGTTATAGAGTGATGTGTGAGAGTTTTCCTTACCTGCCTGCATGTTGAGAGGTGGAACAGATGAACAGATACAGCAAAGGACTTCTGCAGACATCAGCTGCAGACCATTTAAAACCAGGTCCCTGGTAAGGCGCGTGGCCAAGGCATACCTAAATGGGTGTGCCACGAGGGGCATGTAATGCTCCTTGGGAGCCCCTTTGGAAAACGTTGGGAGCTAAGGTTCAAGTGTCCTGCTATATTTAACCCCATTAATGAGGAAACATAAAAAGAAGCAGTTTCCAGCTGCTGTAACAGTGCAATGCCCGATGGATAAACATCTTAAACCTAAAGAGGCAACACATCTGTACCAGGTACTGTTACACAGGTGCCATCTCTTACGGGAGCTTCTTTAAGCTCTCCGTATTGTACCCCACCTCTTCCCCCGATTATAGTGACTCCGCCCGTGTCCTATACTGCAGTTGGTACAGTCCACCTATAAGCCAGTTACTTGGTCTCCTCCTGTTGTTGAAGGAGGGGAAAAGGGGGAGTCTCAGGTCTCTTTGGCTGATGTTTGGAGAATAGTAATGTGGATAGAGAAGTCACTTGTGTCTACCATCCCACAGCTATGCCAATTCTCATAGGAGACTGTGGGTAGGCTGGGGACCGTGGAGGAACTGATAGATTCTTTAGCTAGTTCAGTTCTTGGATGTGAGACCCAATACTCTGCCTTACAGGCAGTAAATACCTCCACTGTTAAGGACAGTATTGTGATACATCATAAGCTAGAATCTCTTGAGAACATGATGAAGGCAAAAAATGTTTGCTTGTTAAATTTTCTCTGTCATAGGTTGCTTTCTGCAAATGTATTAATACGTAAATATCTTAAGGAAATTCTGCTTTTGTCTAAGTGATTCAATAGAGGTTGCTAAATCTTATTACCTTACTGGTAGGAGTCTGTCAGCTGGATCCTCAGATGACTATGATGTGCTATAATCGCAGCCTGATTTCGACTTAACTAAGTTTCTTGAGGACACACAGGACAGTATCTCCACCAAAGCTCCATTTAATGATCACCCTAGTTAGTGATCAGAATAAAACATTAATCTTTAAAAATTAGTTAAAAAATAAAGATAAAGAGGCACAGAGGCAGACCCAATTCCGATCTTGCAGGGTCTGGGCATGTACATGCAGGCCGGGACCCGATTCTGATCAGCCTGCATGTACAGATCCCTGCCCAGCTAACTCAGTCAGGCTCCTGAAAGGAGCCGCGGTGCCATCGCATCCCGTTGTCATGGCACCATGGCTCCATTCAGGAGCCGTGATCCCCGTCTGCCAACCACTTTCTCCTTTCCCCGCAGCCTGACCCCCGATCTGGCCTTCCCATGGCCAGGGTCGGACTGCAGGGAACCCCCTGCATCTCTCACCTTTCTGCTGCTGCCCGGGCCTGCCATCCCCATCCAGTCTTCCGACCCTGGACGTACAGGGATGACCTCAGAATCGGCCCTGTACATCCGGGGTCGCGGACTGCCCATGCCTTCCCTCACTCCGCCTCCAGAACATCCCCTCCCGCCCCACACTAAACCTCCCCGTACAAACTCCTTGTTCGTATGGGGAGGCTTCTACCTGGGACGGAAGGGGCGAATAGCAGGGATGGATGCTCCAAAGGGAGAGTCCATCCCCACCATTTGCATTACAGAATAGACCCCAAAATGTTTTGTGGTACTAAACTTCAAAATTTTCCAGATGTCTCCAGAGCCACACAGCTGAGAAGAAGGATTTTTTTTAGTTCTGAATCCCAGGGTTGTGGCTCTGGGAGCTTCCTTTATCTGCGTTACCCTATAAATATTTAATTATATTTCAGGGTACTCAATATGTTTTTCTGGATTCTGGACAGTTGGAGATTTTTCTGCTGAGTAAAGAGAGCAGGATTGGTTCAGGGGATTAGTATAAGGATAGTGGGATTAATGTATTAGGGCAGTCAATTTTGGAAATTGTTTTCCTTATTTCCTTTTTGACGGGGGGATTACCCAGTTTCTATGTTTTTCTTCTCACCATGATGTGGGCTAAATTGGATTTGTAGATTTTCTTATTTTTAATTAATATGCCTTTAATGTTTTACTTTTTCTTTTTCTTTGTATTTGCTTTTGCAAGTATTCTTGTAAAATCCATAAATAATAAATTTTTAAAAAACCGGAAACACCACTTACAAAATCCAAAGAGCTTAAGACTGACCTTGAGCAATCTGGAGTGCCAAAGAGGACCTCACTGCTCAAAGAAAGACATAAAAAAGCACGCCTGATCTTTGCCCAGACTCACCTTGAGAAACCACAATCCTTCTGGGAAAATTTTCTGTGGGCAGATGAAACCAAACTTGAGCTCTTTGGCAATGCACACCAGTGATATATTTACAGGTGAAAATATGAAGCTTATAAGGAAAAAAAACACTCTTCCTACATTTAAATATGGTGGAGGTTCCATAATGTTGTGGGACTGTTTTACTTCCTCAGGAACTGAAGGTCTGAAACATATTAAAGGAATCATGAAGTCAGAGAACTACAAAGCTATTTTGGAGCGAAATGTACTACTTAGGGGCATGTTTACTAAACTGCGGTAATGTCATCCGCGTTAGGTTCTGTGGTAAAGGTACAGATGCCCATATAAAGGCGTGGGCGGTGCATTGTTACAGCAAGCCGTATCAGCTAATGCACGTTACAAGGCGCTGCGCGTTACAAGGTGCCTTATAAGGCACCTTACAAGGCTGGACATTCTCTAGACCTTATTATTTCCCATAATCCTTTCCCCATTGTGCCTTCCTCCCTTTCAGCCTTACCCCTCCCTTGGTCTGATCACTCCTGCATCTTTTTCTCCTTATCCATCTTGTCACCCTCCCCACCTCTTTCCTCTACTCCCAATTCTGGTTCTGTCTTGTCTCCCCAGTCTCGTCGTATTAATGCCAATACCCTTCTTCAGTTCCCATCTTCGGATACCCTCTTCTCCCCTGACTTTCTCTCCCTCCCAGTTGACTCCCAGGTGCGCGCCTGGAACACGACTCTCTCCTCTGCACTTGACACACTTGCCCCTCTTCGCCCTTCTCGCGCCTCTCCTATTCCCTCTCGTCATCCCTGATATCACCCTGGTCTCTATCTCCATCGTAGATATCTCCATCGGGCTGAACGCTTTTGGCGTAAACACCCCTGTTCCTCTAACTTATCTCATTATTGTTATTGTCATCAATTCTATCATTCTCTTCTTCACTCCGCTAAACAGGATTACTACACAAAGCTCATTTCTTCATCTGCTAATTCTTCTCGTACACTTTATTCTGTTTTTCGCTCCCTCTCAGCCCCACATTCCTCCTCTACTTCTTCTCCTTCCCCTCCCTCCCCGGATCCTGCTGCGCTGGCATCATACTTCTCCTCTAAAGTCCTTTCTCTTCGCCTTTCCTTTCCTTCTTGTCCCCCCCCCCCTCTCTCCCCAATCCTCCTTTCCCCGACCCTACCATCCCTTTCCCCCCCCCCTTCCTTACCTTCCTTACCCTCTGCCCTTCTTTCCCTTTCCCACCGCTGGTCCACTTTTGACCCAATTACTGCTCCGATGCTCTCTAAAGTTTTCGCTTCTTCGCGGAAAACCACCTGCTCTTCTGACCCCATTCCTTCCCATTGGCTTTTGGAACCATCCCTTGCTTTTTCCTCTTTCATTCTTTCTATCTTCAATTCTAGTCTAACATCTGGTATCTTTCCCTCTCTTTGGAAACACGCCCTGGTTCGTCCTATCCTAAAGAATAGTTCCCTGGATCCCTCTTCCCCCCCTCAAATTGGCACCCCATATCTAATCTCCCTTTCCTCTCTAAACTCTTAGAGAAATTTATTTATTTATATTCTCTTATATACCGCACTATTCTGCATCAGTGCAGTTTACATTGAACAAACTGAAATTACATTGAACAGGGCATTATAACTTGGAGATAACTATTTTCTCCAACTCTCAGCACATCTTGAGGCTTCTCTTACCCTTCACCCTCGACAATCTGGTTTTCGCCCCGGCCACAGCACTGAATCTGTTCTCCTTTCACTTCTCAATGAATTGCATGCTGCTCACGACCATGGCTCTATCTCTCTTTCTGTTTCACTGGATCTTTCCGCTACCTTTGATCTTATCGACCATCACACCCTCCTGCTTCGACCTCTGGATGCCGGCCTCTCTGGTCTGGTTCTACAATGGTTCTGTTCTTTCTTGTCATGTCGCTCTTTCTCTGTTCTATCTGGTGCTACTTCCTTCCCCTCCACTCCCCTTCCGTGCGGGGTTCCCCAAGGCTCTGTCATCTCCCCTATTCTTTTTAACGTCTTTCTGGCTCCCCTCACTCTCTTGGTTCAACAACACAGTGTTTCTGCTCACTATTACGCTGATGATATCTTTCTCTTGTACCATACTGATTCTTCTGCTCCAGACATCACCCCTTTTAACAATTGCCTCTCCACCGTTGCCACTTGGATTTCCTCTAATTTTCTTCATATCAATCTTAAAAAAAACCTCAGCGATCTGGTTCACCTTTGGTTGCCCCCCTCCCCTTCTTACATCTGTACTTTCTTCTTCACCTATCCCTTTGGTCTCCTCTCTTAGATATTTAGGTGTCACTCTCGACTCTGCTCTCACCTTTAAAGGTCATGTTTCATCCATTGTCCAATGTTCCTTTTTTGCTCTAAAACAACTCCGTGCTGTCTGCCCTTTCCTTTCTTCTTCTTCTATGGCTACCCTACTCCTCTCTTTAGTCCTCTCACGTCTTGATTACTGTAATGTCTGCTTGGCTGGTCTTCCTCAAACTCAACTTTCTCACATTCAATGTGTTCAGAATACTGCTGTCCACATCCTTACCCACGCATCCTGCTTTGATCATGTTACCCCTCTTCTTTTACACCAGTATTGGCTCCCTATTCCGTATCGTATACAGTTTAAAATTCTTATTTTCGTGCACAGAACTATTCACACTGGTGTTCCTCTATACCAGTGTTTCCCAACCCAGTCCTATGGGGCACACCGGCCAGTCAGGTTTTCGGGATATCCCTAATGACTATGCATGAGATATATATGCATTAGAGATATCCTGCCAACCTGACTGGTTTGTGGCCCTCCAGGGCTGGATTTGGAGACCCCTGCCTTACACCTCTGTCATTTAAGATTGTGAGTGGGCAAGGTGCAGATGTCCTAGACATCGAAAGGGTATATAGAATGTGACACATTCCTCCTCGATTCTCACCACCACCAAAATATTGTCTATTAGACAACTTTTTGGTGGTGGTGAGAATCGAGGAGGAATGTGTCACATTCTATATACCCTTTCGATGTCTAGGACATCTGCACCTTGCCCACTCACAATCTTAAATGACAGAGGTGTAAGGCAGGGGTCTCCAAATCCAGCCCTGGAGGGCCACAAACCAGTCAGGTTGGCAGGATATCTCTAATGCATATATATCTCATGCAAAGTCATTAGGGATATCCCGAAAACCTGACTGGCCGGTGTGCCCCATAGGACTGGGTTGGGAAACACTGCTCTATACCTTGCTGACCAGATACGTCTTCACACTCCCCATCGTTCTCTCTGCTCTATACACTCTAACCGTATGTTCCTTCCTTCCCCGTCTCAGGCCCACTTAGAGTCCACACGATCCTCTGCTTTTTACTTCCTTGAACCGCAACTCAAACTCGCTCCCCCCGCCCTCCGATTGGACCCCTCTTTCAAATCCTTTAAAACTCAATTCAAAACACACCTCTTCTGTACAGCTTTTGATCTTCCTCCCCCTTCTTCTCTCCCTTCCCAAGTAGCAAGAATAAAATTAATTAATAATTTCTCTTTTCTTTACTTTTACTGGTTGTATTGTCTTCCTCTTCTCTGACTCTGTCCTTTCTCCCCCTTTTGAAATTTTTAAATTGGTGCTCTCTTTTCTCTTTCTGCAGCATTAAGTAATTTTTGATTTTTAATTTGTAAACCGCTCTGATACCCTGTAATGGGCAGTATATAAAGTTTTAAATAAACATAAACATAAGGTGCCTTGTTAGGTGCCTTATAAAGTGCCTTGTTAGGTGCTTTATATGGTGCCTTGTTAGGTGCCTTGTAAGGCACTCTATAGGGCTCCTTAGGCTAAGTGCCGTATCAGGCACCCCTGGACAAGGCACCATAGAAGGCACCCTGGGCTATGGAACCATAGGTTAAGGTGGCCTAACAAGGTTATGGTGCCCTAGGTTAGTGTGCCCTAAGGGCTGCAAGGTGCTTCAGGATGACATGCATGACCTGTGAGCCACAGAGACAGATGTAGTCCTAACACTAGATAGAGCACTGAGGAAAGGCAATGAACAGGTGAGTGAAGGAGGGAGAGCTGGGAGCCGCTGGACCTGCCATATCGGCGGGCATCCCATGTGGCTGCCAGTACTGTTGATAAACATGGTGGGGGAATCTGTACCACAGCACAGGGTGTTGGCAATGTAAAGTACTGGAAAGACAGTGGGTGGCAGACGATGGGAATCCGTGTCCCCCAGTGGAGGTGGAGGTGGCAGGATAGTTACAATGATGGGTGGACAGAGGAGTGGTGGTGCCATGCAGATCAGGCACAGGCGAGGCAAGCACGAAGAGGCGCAATGCAGGAAAGGGTAGCAGTGCAGGACATGGGGTGGCAGCCTGCACAGGCAGACAGGACTCTACACAGCTGATAGACACAGATAGACGGACCAAAGAAATGTTGGCAATTGTGGCGAGGGTATTATGGGCTGGCAGCACAGATCTGCAAAAATATGACTGTTACAGGCATGCAAACTATTTGAGTAAGACAGGAGAAAGAGCAATGAGGAATTGAACCCATGAACACTACTGAGAATGGCATTGTATTAACCAGTAGGCTATACCTCCGTGGTGTAGCTCACAGTGATTGCTGGGCACAGAAGGACTGCAGGTCACCGCACAAACTGTCTGCTCTGAGTGCCAGGATAGGGTAATCCCACCAGTACCCATGATGCAATACACATGCTGAATAGCTGTCTCCAGCTGATCACCAAATGGGGTCTGCACCTCTCCGGTACCTCAGCTTGGAAAGACAAACTGACAGTGTGTGATACTGGCACAGAGTAGCTACAGCCCATGCCATTGTGCAGGTTCACCCTGAGTGATAGGATGGGTGCCCAGCACTAGGTCTGCAGTACATGTGGTGCTAGAGCTAGGTCCTGCTGTACATCCCCATCACTACCAGTCTGTGATAGGTGTTCCTTGCAATGCATCTGAAGGTAAATTGGTGTCCATCTGTATCCCGCAGTCACATGTGGCCCTCTGGGACCAGACACCACCCAGATAAATGTGTACCCCATGTTAGGGTCTGGCTGATATGGGCATCTGTTATCAGGGCAGAGGGGATTCTAGATTTGCATGAGGTTTGTGTAGCAGTGTCTTTATAGGTCAAAGTGGTATATACCACAAACCCCAAAGGGTCCACAATCACCCCTTTTGTAGGTAAGGAACAGGTGCCTGAGCTCCTGTGAAGCAACCTCCATCCTACTGGTATAAGACAGCCCTCCTGGGTTGGTGGGGATTGCCATACCTGTGACTGGGGCAAAGAGACCAGCAGTAATGCTGTGGTTAGGTCTGGAAAACCCCAACTGCCTCACACCACTGTCTGCAACTCACCAGCA
Organism: Ichthyophis bannanicus; assembly: GCA_033557465.1. Lineage (NCBI taxonomy): Eukaryota > Metazoa > Chordata > Amphibia > Gymnophiona > Ichthyophiidae > Ichthyophis > Ichthyophis bannanicus. The sequence continues at coordinate 628,714,657 of CM066032.1, forward strand.
GACAGCACAGTGAGACTGTACCTTATAGGTGCTCCAACCATGCACAGTTTAACTACAGACAGTCCATAGTGCATGCTCACAGAGGCACTATGTGTACTAAACAAGCATCTCAGTGATTAGGGCCCCAGCACTAGAAACACAAAAGTATTACTAGAGACAGTGTAGAGCGCTATGTGGGAACCTAGACATGCCTTGGTCACTGCTCGGTCAGAGTGAGTGCCCTCCCAGCATGCCATGCTGTGATCACCTTGTCCATGCAGTCGGTGGTCGGGCACTACAGTGACCCAGCCATTGCCCCACACCCTGTGAAGATGCATCCTGGCCAATCCGCCCTGTCCAGGCCATACCCACAATACCTTGCTCCTCATTATGCACATATTCAGGCTAACACTGGTAACAGTGAGACATCGTGGGCCCAGTGAGGTGTGGGCATAGACATACACACGCGCTCCTGTTGCAGCATTGTGCAAAGATAGGGGTTGTTGGCAACCCTGCCCGCCATACTGGTCCTGATCACTGTGCTGACATTGCTAAACTGTGCTGGAGGTAGTAGTAGTGCTCTGGTGACAACTGCAGCTCAATGCTGGGGCCAACAGCCTGACTCTCCATGTGGCTTTGGATTGTGGAGCCTGTGTGAGTGGGTGTTTGCACCCCTGTTCACCGCTGCTTTGGGCTTTGCACATGTTGCTGTTGTATCTGCATTGTAGGGTAAAATATAGGTCACAACTTGCTCAATCGGTCTTCTTTCACAGAGTGGTTAAATCCAGAAAAATACAATAAACTCTGTATAGCAACTAGAAAGTAATACTAGTCAAACTCTGGACTGACGATACTTATATTACTTAAACTTTAAACATGTTTAAAAATTCTTGTCGAGTAGTCGCGTAGTCTCAGTATCCATGGGCTAACGTCAGCTAACTGACTTATTGCCCGAGAAGTAACATCAAAGACCACCACAATGCAGCTCCCGGATTTTTTATATAACGATGTTGGACAGTGAAAAATTCTTTGCTTTAAATATCTTTCCCAACATTAAATAATGAAAAAAGCTAAGCTAAGCATTTTTTTCATTATTTAATGTTGGGAAAGATATTTAAAGCAAAGAATTTTTCACTGTCCAACATCGTTATATAAAAAATCCGGGAGCTGCATTGTGGTGGTCTTTGATGTTACTTCTCGGGCAATAAGTCAGTTAGCTGACGTTAGCCCATGGATACTGAGACCACGCGACTACTCGACAAGAATTTTTAAACATGTTTAAAGTTTAAGTAATATAAGTATCGTCAGTCCAGAGTTTGACTAGTATTACTTTCTAGTTGCTATACAGAGTTTATTGTATTTTTCTGGGGTAAAATATAGGGACATACTCTGCAGGAACCACAGCTGGGATTTGAACCTGTGACTGTCTGCTTCTGACACACTGTTGCCACAGATGCACAGTAGTCCCTGGAGCTACTTGCACTTTTCCTCAGCCAGACCTTTTATGTTGCACTGCACACCACGTACTGGTACAGGGCATGGCCTAGGTCCACTGCAGGCAGGTGCCACCGCCCCCTCCAGCACGGGCACACACACCCCTGCCATGGTGACATGACCATATGCTGTCAGTGCTGGTGGTGAGCAGTCCTAGGCCATCCACTGTGTGGGTAGGCGGTCGCCTAGGGCAGTGTTTTTCAACCTTTTTTGTGCAAAGGCACACTTTTTCCATGAAAAAAATCACGAGGCACACCACCATTAGAAAATGTTAAAAAAATTTACCTCTGTGCCTATATTGACTATATATAAAGTAATTCTCTTGAATAGGAATCAAACACTCACACCAACCCCCCTCCCCTGCTGGTTCACACCAACCCCCCTCCCCTGCTGGTTCACTCACACCCCCCCCCTCCACTGCTGGTTCACTCACCCACCCCCCTGTCACTTACTCACCCCTCCTGCTGGGTCACTCACTCACTTACCCCCCCCTCCCCTGCTGGTTCACTCACACCATCGCCCCCCCCCCTTGCTGGTTCACTCACACCACCCCCCCCCCTCCACTGCTGGTTCACTCACACTCCCCCCCCTTGCTGGTTCACTCACACTCCCCCCCCCCCTTGCTGGTTCACTCACACACACACACACACCCTCTGCCCAAGCCGCTGCTTCTGCTTTGTACAGAGCAGCGGCTGCACTACACTTACATTAAAAAGTAAAGAGAAACTGTGTCAGGAGCCCTCCGGTCATCGCAGAGCCCGAGGAAGTGGCTGTCTTTCCTTTTCAAATTAACTTTATTGCAGCTAAAGTTAATTTGAAAAGGAAAGACAGCCTGTGAGGAGCCCGCCCCCATGACATCACTTCCTCGGGCTCTGCATGATCGGAGGGCTCCTGACACAGTTTCTCTTTACTTTTCAATGTAAGTGTAGTGCAGCCGCTGCTCTGTACAAAGCAGAACCAGCGGCTGCACTGCTATAGGGAATCGCGATCGCGTTCACGCCGCGGACTTCGGCACAAAAGCCGGTTTTTTGCTCTGGCCGCTCCCGATCTTGCGGCCAGAGCAAAACACCGGCTTTTCAATGGCCGGTTTTACAACTGTGCCGGCAGCCGGCCTGGCCATGGAAAAACCGGCCAGGCCGGCTGAAAACCGGCCAGGCCGGCTGAAAACCGGCCGGTTGGCAACCCTAATTTGTGAGCCGAGGCCACATGTTACGGATGAAATTGGAATTTTTCCCACAGCACACCAGACAATATCTCACGGCACACTAGTGTGCCGCGGCACAGTGGTTGAAAAACGCTGGCCTAGGGAGTGGGGTCTGGAGTGGAGGGCATACATGAGCATCCTCACATCCCCCCCCATCACTGCCTACCAATAGTATGTCCCTTCTGCTTGGGGGAGGGTTGGCTGGGGCGATGTCAGGTCAGTGCCCTGGCAACTGTTAGCTCGGGTGGACCAGGTAGATGTAGGTGGATTGTGTTTGGCCTTTGTCAGCTGCTGTCTTGCTGATTTCCAGTTTCTATGTTTCTATGTGCCACCTAGGTGGCTGCCTTGTCCACCCTGTGCCCCAGCTGCCCCCGCTACATGTCCCACCTGCAGCCCCCTAAGCCTCATTTGCACCATCGCCATAGTGGCCTTTCATACTTGGCACTATGCTGTTGCTGCAAATGGAGCACTACTATCATGTTTCTTGGGCTCCCTGCCTATGCTGTACATTGCTGACACATAAATGGTTTCTCTCGCCTGCAAATGTGCATCTAACGACAGGTTTTCATTCGCGGTACTTTTCAACCCTTCAGTTCCCCGCGTTAGTGTAAAAGGAGCCTCTCCCCGCCCACTCCCCGCCCATTGACCCCATCTCTCCAACCTCTCTCCACCCTCTGCGGTGTTTACTGCGGCCGGGAACGCTAACGCCCGTTAGGTAACGTTAACGCGCATTAACGTTACATAGCGTGTGTTAACGTTATGTAGTGCGCGATAACGTAGCCGCTGCTATGTTATCACAGTTTAGTAAACATATCCCTTAGTGTCAGAAAGCTAGGTCTGGGTTGAAGGTCATGGATCCTCCAGCAGGACTATGACCCAAAACATACATCCAAAAGAACAAAAGAATGATTAAAAAGGAAAAAAATGGAATGTTTTAAACTGGGCAGTAAAGAGTCCTGATCTCAATCCAGTTGAGAACCTTTCGAAATAGTTGAAATCTGCCACTGGTAAAAGGAATCCTCGAAACATTCATGAGCTGGAACAAATCACAGTTGAAGTGTGGGAGAAACTACCAGCAGACAGATGTACAAAACTTATAGATGGCTACAAGAAACATTTGGAGGCTGTCATCACTGCCAAGGGTTGTGCAGCCAAATATTAGTGAAGGGTGACATTAATCCTGTTCAGGTCATATTGTTTTTTTCTCAGAAATTATCACATCTAAGTTGCACATTTTTTTTGTTGTTGTATACCTTTGAACATACTATTAAAATGTTATGATGACATACAGTTGGAATATTTCCAATTATTTCTCAAGCTATTGTACACAACATACCTAAAATGCAAGGGTGCCAATAATGTTGACTACAACTCTAAATCCTTTTGAAAATTAGCCCCTTAAATTCTTTGTGAGCACAACTACTTTTTATTGGACCAGAACGTCAAGGTGTTGTTATACATGAGCACTGGAGACCTCATAGATCCCTTCATTTTATGGAACAGAAGACATTTGTATGGCTTAGGAAGTTAGGCTGGCATAAGCAAGCATTCAAACCTCCTGGAAAAAATGGTAAAAGAAAAATAGCAGCAAACCTCAAGGAAGCATTGGTAAAGAAGCAAGGATAAAACCATAAACCAGCTAGGTTCTGTGGTCCACAAATGGTTAGGAAAACGGGCAAACTTGGATGGACCTTGAGGTTTTCTAGCTGATGTCATAGGCTGTCATAGGCTATCTCGAAAGCTCATTTATGGTCAACAGCTTTGGAAAATGTTTATGTTGGACCAATAAAAGATATAACTGCCCACAAAGATTTTTTTTTCAGGGAGAGAGAGTCCTGTACAGTTAAACAAACTCTGCACTATATTTACAGAGCAATAAACTGTGCAGGAAGGAAGTCTCATTTCAGCTTGCAACAACCTTAAACAGTTTCATGACCTGCAAATAATTCCATGCTCTGCAAATGTTAACTGTGTCTAACAAACCATCAGCAAATTATTGAAGCTCTTGAAAGCTTGATACTGGAGGGTAAGCTCTCTTATGTATATGTTTTTCTGTAAGTGCTGTAACAGGAAGGATACAACACAGAGTAACTACCCCAATGACCAATGAAAAATTAAAGAAAAAAAAAAGCAAGCACAATAAAATTGTAAACTGCACAATTTTCAGACTTCTCTGCATTTTTTCAAGTTTTCCATATGTTCACATGTTTTGATTATGCATCTGTTGGTCCACAGTAAATATTAGACAAATCTTTTCATAACAGATGTGAAAAGTGACATCAAATTAAAAACAGCCATACGTGATTGTTAAAGCCAAAATAACAAACTAAAAAAAGAAGGTTTGGCATTAGAAAATGTCATACTTTAAGCAATAATGTGGTAGGTGACATACTGAGCTCATTTCTGCGACTCCCCCTCCTTTTCCTAAGATCATCCAAAGCTGACATATTGATGTTGTTTGTGAACAAATAGGCTTTCCGAATTTGCCAACAGTGGAATAAAATTTGAGTGGTTTGGCACATCGGCATAGCATGCCATGCTAAGAAAGGTCTGTCCTTCTTTGTGCTGTGTTCCGGTGCTGTCGGGTCAGTAGGTTCTGCTGATGTAAACTACACGACTAAAAAGAAACTTCAGTTGAAGCGTTGCTATGCGAGCCCCAAGCTGTTGGTATTCAAAACGACCCCCTCCCTCAGCAAAAGTCAGATTAGGGAAAGGGAAAGATTTTCACTAGCTGAGTTTTAAATTCTAGAATTATAACCAAGAGCTAGCTTTTACCCAGGGTGTGAGCATAGGATCAGAGTATTGTCATCAATTCATCTATTCAGGGTTGCTTTCCAAGAAACCAAAAGGATTCTTTTCTTTCTGTAATCATTCAAGACTAGCAACATGACTACAGGTGAGGAAAAAGGGGTTTGAATAGCTTGTAAGCTCTACAGAGCAGGGACTGTCTCTTAGATCTATATGGACAGTGTTGCATATGCCTTGTAGCGCTATACAAATGAAAAATGGTAGTTATGGCCTTCAATTCATGTTCTCAGATTTCTAGAGGACACAGATAATGTTTCTCCCCTAGTCACACAAGGCTGCTTGTAACAATATGCTTAACCATAAAATGGGCACGGAGCAGAAGGGCATCTAGGGAGAAAGAAAGACAATATATTTCTTCATATAACTAGTTAGCAATTAAAACCAGTTTTTAGATTTAGGCTCACTGTCAATTTTTTTGTGGGGGTAAGATTTATGTAATACTTGAGACAAATGATTTCTTTAAGGGAGGTGGGGGAAGGAAAATGTCTACTCCATTCTGTTTTGGTTTGTGGGTTTTTGTTGTCATTTCTCCCTAAAGCTCTGTTTCCTCACATTTGCATCTAGCAGCCTCTTTAATGTGATATTCCATTTATACTGTCTTTTAATTGCATGTGCTACCTTGGCAGAACATGACTGATGTACTTGCGTTAATTAGGGCTCCAGTCAGCGGCCTGTGCCAGCTGGAAACTGAGAAACAAGCGTAAATTATTCTGTCATCAATCAGCTCGAAAATGTTTGAATCGCTAATTAGTTTGCAATTTGGGTGACAGTTTATCTGACGCAGGCGGTGTCAAAAAACTTAAGATCTAAGATGAATAATTTGCCAGCAACAAGCACATATTCCCTGCTTTTAAATACACAAAGGTTTGTATCTGCAAGGTGGCTCGGCAGTCTTCATTAACTCCCAACCAGGACTATGTAAATCAGGAATCAGTGTGAAGCACTTCAGTCGTCGGTGGTTTCCTAGCTGGTGTTTAGGAAGCAAAAGCCTCTCTCTCACCCACCCCACTTTTTTTTTTATTAATAATTCATAAGCCGATAGATGAGGATGTTTGTGTTTTAACTGCTTAAAAAAAAAAACACAGACGTACACAAAATTGCAAGGGTTTAAAAAAAAATAAGGCAATCATCCCCCTCTCCTTTTTCTTCTGCATGAAAATTAATCGTGCTGTATTTTGCTGTTTAAACTGACTTCTTCTCCTTCCTTGTCATGTGACTGGAATGTTAAACACCTAGTGATTAGCCCTTGTCCTTTAAGACAGGATCATTATTGGGGGTTTATTAAATGGCAGACTTGTGCTACCATTTAACAGGATGAAGGGGCTGGGTGTGGGGAGGAGAGAGGAAGCAGCTAGTAGGAAAAGAGAGACTCCATCTTTGAAAGAAATCCTCTCTTAATGAGCACTCAGCTTCCGAGAAGTCACTTGTCTGCTTAATATGAAGGAGGGTCAAATGGTTCTTTTCAGCTGATAACCTCTATCTTTCCTGTCTAGTGATAGATCTACATTATGCCTAAGCAGCAGTGCTATCAGCTGGACATCCAGCTTGCAATGGGAAATTATTTGCCCCTAGATTCTAAAAGTGGCTGATGATGTGATTTATAAAGCCTGAAGCTGTATCCCGCGCACCTTGTTGGCCCCCATAGTGTGTGTTCGGAAAGCCGAGGCACATTGTTTTTTGTTATAACCCTAGGAAGGGTAAGAGGAACGTGCACAAGCAAAAACCTTTCCAATTTTTTTTAGACGGTCCCAATTTTAGAGCAGCTTTCTCAGTTCATTTCAGACATTCATTTACAATTTTTTTAGCACACATTAAAACGTTTTAATTATATATTGATTGTGCATGTGAAAAGTCATAGGCTAATGTGTCTGAAATCGATTGGAGAAACACAAAGGGGGTCATTCTGCTCAGCAAATAGTGGGGATGAAGCCCGGTTTGGATGTTCAACCCCCGCTATTTGCAGGGACTGTATGCTGGTGATAGAGCTCCCCGCACATACAGCAGCTTTGTGCGGGGAGCTCTGGACTGCGGAGGGGGGGGGGGGGATGGCCAGAGGAGGAGCATGGGCAGGGCACTCAACCCAGATGTTCAGGGCCAATTCAGGTCACGACCCTGTATGTCCGTGGAGGTTAGGATGGATGTGGGACTTATTCCACCTCAGAGGTGAAATAAGTCCCATGGGCCAAGGCGATCAGGGTGCGCAGGTCACGGTAAGTGGCAGAGGGACTGCAGTAAAGTCCCGCCATCCGATCCTGGCCCTGACTGCCCCCGCCGAGGACTGGGCAGTGGGGAAAGGAGAGCGGGAGGGTGTCTGGCCTGGCGGCGCTTCTGCATGGCATCCTGGTGCCATGGTAATGAGATGCCACGACAGCAGGGCTCCAGCAGGAGCATGGGGAGGGTTAGGCAGGTAGGTAATGGGGTGTCTTGTGTGTCTGAATCGAGGCCTGTCTGGCCCGTTCAAGTGCCCAGATTCTGCAACCGCGAGAACATATAGCTCCCGTGGTTGCAGAATCGGGTGCAAATCCGGCGCATCCAGATTTTGGATGTACGGATGGCCCGGACGTGCCTCGATCAGAATTGGCCTCAAAATGTTTTAAGGTGCACTAATGCACTGTATAGGTACTGACAAATGTACATCGCTAGAGGGTAACTTTGGAGCCATTTTCACAAGTAAAACAGTGTTTTACCTGCAGAAATGGCCCGTGACAAAATTCCCCTCCTGACAAGCAGAGAAAAGTAAACACACATTAAGCCAGTATATGTGCGGGTTTGCTCACCTTTAGAGGCAGAGCTTCCGAGAGTGGGGTTAGAGAAGTGTTTGCTCTTGCACACGTACTTTTGAATATTCAAATACATAGTTATATATTTTGGCCTGGGAATATGGTGTGCCCAAAATCTCAGGTGAAAACATCAGTGAGTGGCTCTGCAGGAATAATTTACAGAGCAGAACTATCCACATACTTTTGCTTTCAAAATCTGGCCAAGTCCACATTTTACCCATGTGCGAGCAGTGGGTAATTTTATATGCAACCTGAGCATGTACAACAGGGTTTTCCATGCCTATGTAGTTGTTTGTAAAATTCCCTGGAAAATGCATGAATGATGCCAGGACCGGTATGCTAGGAGTAGCCTAGTGATTAAACAGTGGCCTCTGACCAGCGATCAGGGTTTGAATCCCATTGCCAGTCCTTGTGGCTTTGAGCAAGTCACTTAAGCCTCTATTGCCTCAGATTGTAAGCCCTCCAGGGACAGGGAACTACTTACTGTACCTGATTGTAGCTTGCTTTGAACTACTACTGGAAAGGTGTGCGCTACATACTAGTAAATAAATAGCACCTATGTTTAAGTGACATACAGGTCGGTGCCCCTGGGACAAGAGAATGGATGGAGTGGGCCCCTCATTGGCACCTGTGCATCTGTCTTACAAAATACACATATAAGCAACAGTTCTTAGACTTTTGTTTGGAATTTTGTGTGAGAGCTTTCAGGGAGACCAGGAATGGCCCCAGAGCTGGTTCAAGGCATTGCTGCCCCAGGTGGACCTTAATTTTTACACACACCCTGGCTGTCAAAATACATTTTTTAGCTTTGTATGCCCTGCTTTTTGCCACTGCCACCCCTTAGAGATTGTCACCATAGACAACAACCTAGTTTGCCTGGTGATTGGGCCGGCCCTGAGAGAGGCAGTTTTGTACAGGCACTTATGATAGCATAGCTGCCTTTTAACATAAATGGATCATACATACCTATGAGCCTTTACAGGTCTAGGCATTCTGTTATACAATTACTCTGTATGAGGTTCAATTTATAACAAGTGTCTATGAAAATTCAAACTATCTGCCTATTTTATATTCATTTTACAAAGGCAGCATATGTGTGTATGTATGTGCCTTTATAAAATACACCCCAGAACTATCCCTGTAGTGCAAAAAATGCTCTCACCCAGTTACAACTGTTCTGAGGCAGTTACAACCAGGTATGCATATATTTTATGTATGCACTTATCTCGCTACTAAGCCCCAGCTCTGCCCAAATGGTATGCCAATTGTAGATTGCATAAAAGTATTTAGTTAGTATTTGAATCTAGCTCATGCCCTTTCATTGGTAGCTCAAGGCAGGTCACATTTCAGGTTTAAAGGAACATTTTAGAAAGGCCAATGTAGATGTCCCCTGAGATGTCCATGTCCAAACATCCGAAATTCCATGGGAGGAGCAGCAGAGAAAGTGGACAAGTGTAAATGAGTTCCAAAATCGACCTAACTCCGTCCTGAAAGAAAAATGTTTCACAAACATATAAAAAAAATGGGGGTGGGCAGAATAAGGGGCCAGACACATGTGGAGAGACGGCAGATTTTAGAAATGTGCGTGTGGGAGACATGGACATCGCTGGGAACGGCGACATAGACATGTCCACAGTGGCATTTCAGAAGGCGAACAAGTATGTGTTACTACCTACGCACCCCAGCCTCCCATTCTTGAAACGGAGACATGCAGCGCTGTGGCAGTGTTCAAAGAGGCCTTGATTTTCAACTGTTGTTCTTCTACGAGGGGAAAAATTATTGTGGTACAAGAGGGATTGCCCCTGTTATCCTTCATGTTGAAAGCTGGCCAAAACAAGCACTTTTCCAGTTTGTATTCATGCAAAGGAGCAGATCTAGATATGAACGTGTCTGCTGGTGGTTTTGAATATGTACCACTGTCCTGGAGTCAGAGAAGCAAGTGGATCTTTTTATCGCCACTCCAGACACATCTCTGTCATGCCCCTGTGCGAGATAGCCGTGATAAATGCCAGACGTGTAAATTTTGTCCTTTATAACATGACCCTTGGGGCGCGGATATGATAAGTCACGTCTGAATGGGTTTTTTCAGACATGGAAATCACAAATAGAGCTTCTAAAATGACTCCTTAATAATTACAAAATAAAACAAAACAGCAGAGAGATCGGTCGAACCTCCAGAACTGAAGTGTTGCATAGCTTTCTGTTTCGTTCGAAGGCCAGAGATTCATCAGCCCTCCCTCGTATTTAGCTCAAGTCTGTCCAGTAGGAGCTCAAGGTGAGTCACAGTCACATACTGTAGATATTTCCCTGTTTGGAAAGGACTTACAATCTAACGGGCTAATGCAGAAAGCTTAGTGCGGCATTTTCTGGTTCTTTTCTCACGCTAGGCTTGGGCTCCAATGCCCAAAGCAAGCTAATGCCGGAAAAACGCCTAAAAACAATCACGTTAAACTGCAGCATACTTGACTTGCAAATCACATGCAAATTGCTGCATGAGTAATTGTGCTAGATGTAAAAAACTGTGCTGAAACTTAGCACAGTTTTTTACACAGTTTTTTAACGCTGGATCTTCATGCCATCTTCGGGCAGGTATAAAGATATTGCCGAGAGCAAAAGTATCATCTGAGGTGAAGTTTGATATTTCACCTCAGATGATCCAGGCCTTGGAGAAATCCCCTGATACCATCAGAATACTGAAGGGGGCCTGTGGTCCCAAGACCGACTCCCCCCCCCTACTGAAACCAAATCCCTGGCTTTCCCGATACCTAGGCCATCTGAGGAGACGTGTCAAACTTCACTTTAGATGACCCTGTTTCTCCGGGACAGTGTGCCAAACATGCATCGACCTCTGTGTGCTTGTGTTTGGCTTGCTTTCCCAGTTTAACACTGACTTTTTGCACACTGGATAGTTTGAATATTGCATTCCAGTGCAAAGAATCAGCGTTAAAATCATGCTATGAAACCCTGCACTAGAGATTTAAGCACTGGGCTCTAGCACAGGGTTCCTGCATCAGCCTGTAACTTTGTAGATAGGCAATGGAGGGTTGTGATTCATCCAGTCACAAGGTGTGTCAGCAGCATTTGAATCCTGGCTTCCTGAGTTCTCTGCAATAGCATATTCACATAAACTATGTGCACAGATAAGGCCCGATTCAGTCCTGTACGTCCCGGCCCTTTGAGCGCCCTGTTGGAAATGGACACAGAGTTAGCCGGGATTCTGATCCCGCGGTACAGGGCTTGCCCGGATAACTCAAAAAGCTTCATTCCCTGCAGCCCGACACCTGATCTACCCTCTCAAGGCTAGGGTCAGGCTGTGGGGAATCCCCTCTACCCATTTCTACCTCCTCCGAGGGCCAGGCCCGCTGTAACCTGCCGACTAGGGGAACTTATTCCACCTCAGAGGCAGCCGGCCCTGGACGTACAGGGACAACATTGGAATCAGCCGTGTACGTCCGGGGTCGCCAACCACCCACTGCCCGCCCTAACGCCGCCCCCGCTCTGTCCCTTTCCCGCCCCCGTCTAACTTCCCTGTACAACATGCGTGGAAGTTAGTCAGCATCGAAAGAGGGCCTGAATAGCAGGACGTCCATCCCCGCTATTCGCGCATCGGAATGACCCTGATAGTGTACACGTACCAACTTTGATGTGATCCGTGCATAGGTGTTTCTAGAGTATAAATACTTTTTTGTCTTACTCAAATTCATTATCTAATCATCAACTGCTAGATAATATCATCTAGTCTACTTAGATAATGAATCTGGATCTCACAAAAATATATTTATGACTTAAAAATGATTTATAGAAGTAGAAAGGGTTTGCTATTTTTCATTAATTATATCTCCGTGTTTCCTTTAATACCAGTACATACTTAATACAGATTTATTTATTTATATTCTCTTATATACCGCGCTATTTTGCATCAGTGAGGTTTACATTGAACAAACTGAAATTACATTGAACAGGGCATTATAACTTGGAGATAACTATTTTATAAGGAACATGGGCTATGGAGGGTTAAGTGGCTTGCCCAAGACCACAAGGAGCACCTGTGGGACTAGAAACTCAGATATTTTCTAGGGGCATAGTTTGGATGTGCGTATTTTGTAAAGTACATGGGTACATGAGTAGAGTATATGCACATATTTAGAGGAGATGTAAATATGTGTGTGTTGGTGTTTATGCGCTACTGGGGCTAGATCTGAGGGCCTATCTTATAAAGTCCCAGGAGCCTATGTTGTCTTTATAAACTGGTTTTAAAATAAGTGCTCTTCTGGATCTCTGACATAGGTGCTCTGTTAGAAAATCAAGCCCAAAGGGGGTCATTTTTCGAGGATGTGCGTACTTTATACCTTATGCCTACTTGGGTGGTATTTTAGTTATTTACGCATGTATATGGCCACATATGTGCCTGAATGCCCTCTTATAAAATACTGACCAGCATGAAAGTGTGTACATTCACATGATGGCATGTACTTTGCTTGTGGACTTGGGTGGAACATGGGCAGAGCATGCAAGCATGTATGTAGATTATAAAATACGACCATTTGTGCCTGTACTTGAAGGTGAAATCACTTACACTAGCCCTAGAGCTGGTGTATTGTAAATGAGTGTGACTACATTTAGCAAATTATCGTATTTTAGAATCAATGCATGTATTTGTACTGCCCCTCCTCTAGCAATTTGCACACCTGTGGAAGTCAATTCTAATCGGGACATGTCGGGCCGTTGGGATGTCCAAAAAATGGAGGAGCCCAATATGTACCCAATTCTGCATTCATGGGTGCAGAATCTGGCACTTAGATGGGCAAGACTGGCCCCAATTCCACAGCACAGGATGTCTACCCTCCTGCCCAGCCAGCCTTCCCTATGCTCCTGCTGGTGTGTCGGTGCTGTGGCGTCCCGTCGCTATGGCACCGGGACGCCAAGCAGGAGCACCAAAAGCCCGCTGCAGCCAAAAACCTCTTTTGCCCACTGCTCAACCCTTGGTGGGGCCTACGAGGGCTGGGATCGGGTGGCAGGGGCTTACTTCTACCTTCCCTGCAACTTTGGTGTGTCTGCATGCCCCAATCGCTACAGCCCCTGGGACTTATTCTATCTTCGAGGTGGAATAAGTCTCACGTCCATCTTGCAATCGCCGGACATACAGGGCCATGAACTGAATAGGCCCTGTATGTCCAGGTTGTGCAGCCCACCCTCATTCTTCCCACTCTCTGCCTCTGCTCCCCCTCCCACCCCTGTCCAGCGTTCTCCACACAATGCCGCTGTACATGCTTGGAGCCTGGGGCTCAGAATATGGCGCAAGTAAATAGCAGAGGTTGTACGTTCAAACTGGATATACATCCCCACTATTTGCTGTTGAGAATGACCCCCATAGTGAAAAGTATGTACTATCAAATTTACATGGGTGCTTTTATGGTGGTCGGCATTTTGTAAGAAGTCATTTATGAGTATATGTGGTCAGTTATGTGTGCAAATGATTAAAATAGCAGAATTGACAAGCATTCTTAGCACCTAAAAATAGGCACCGCCTTATAAAAAGACCCCCAAATGTCCAATCAGTAATTCCATATATTATTAGGACACCTCACTACAAGCACAAACCGATTTCCTCCTAGTTTATTCGATGCATTTGCAGTCATCTCCTAGCATTCTCCGGTTGCTTGCCTGCAGATTTATTTATTTTTGATTGTTATCTTCTTCGGTCTTTTTATTTACTCTTTATTGCTCTACAAACCTGACATGTTAAGTTTTTATAATTCATTAAAGATTTAAGCTCATTCCTGAACTCTGGATCAAGGAATAATGTATTGATGATAGCTTTTCTCTCCTGTTCTCCATCTTTCACCTCCTCTGTCTTAAAAATGTTTTCTTCATTTCCAGTTACATAAAATGTGTCTGTGGGAAAGATAGCTCTCTCTCTGACACTACAATCAAAGCTCACATTTGCTGTCTGATTGGCACATTGAATCCCAAACACAATCAAGTCTTTTGCCTCACTGGCCTATGTCACTATTTGTTTGCATGTCTCTCAGTCTAAATAGACTTTCATAAGTGATTTTTTATTGGTTATTTTATATGCATTAAATATGTTGAAAGAATATATTCCAGGTTTGAAATCCATGACAAAGTTTGTTTTTGAAAAGGACTTTTTTGTTTAAATAGGACGTTTGCAATGATCCCTATAACAGCACCTCTCGAGTAAGGTGAGGCAGCAGAGTGCAATAGGGTGCATTACCCACCACAGTAGAAAGGAGGCACTGTAGGCAGAAAGCTGTCATTTAACAAGGAACGAGAGAAAAGTCAAGAGATTCAGATGACCTACAACTCCAGGAGGTTAAGGAAAGGAATGCAGACAGGAAGTGTGGGATACGGACAACTCCCAAAGTAGAAAGGATACGGAAGAAAAGGAGTCAAGGAGAGACAGACTGGAGAGGAAGAAAGAAACAACAGGAATCATTTGCAAAACTTGAAGCTCTGATTTCTCAGGTGGATGTTGCTAGAATTGGGGGTCCTTCTACTAAAGGCTGCTGCTCTGTTAACGTGCATTTTAGCCTGTGGTAACTGGCAGCTGGGAATGCTAATGCACATGCATACCGACTACCAGCCACTAACATGCACATTCAGTGGCTGTGGAGGAGAGTGGGCAGGTTAGGGGTAGAGTGTGGGCATGATGAGCAAATTGCTGCTAGCATGAGGACAATTGCCTTGTGCTCAACGGCATGAGCTATACAACAATGCCTCTATGGCGTCATTAGGTGCACCTGCATTCATCGCGCCACATGTTCTTGTACTTGATTGTGCATTAACTGCTGGGAACTTAATGAGCATACCCTCAACAGCACATGACATTTGCACTTACCTCATGTTAGATTTGCCACTAATTGTGCAGTAATTGCACACCTTTATTAAAAGGGCCTCTTGAAGTCGGAAACCTAACAGAGGCAAACTGTTAGTGTGCCTTTAAGAATTTGTTCTTATTGTTAAGTGCCATCGACTCATGGTGACCCTATGGACAGTTGTCCAAAACTATGTTCGGTCTTTAGGCAGGTGGCTGATTACTGAGAGAGGGGTATCTATATCTGCTGTTTTTGAATCTATCCATTGTATTGTTGGTTTTCCTCTTTTGCATTGACCTTCAACCTTGTCAAAGCATGATGTCTTTCTCTAATGATTCTTTTCTTCACCATGATGTGTCCAAAGTCTGAGAGTCAATGTCTTGTTTTCTGAGCAGCCCATGGTATACACAGTATTCTTGGCCAGCACAATAATTTGAAGGTATCAATTTTCTTGCTGTCTTTTGTCTTCACTGTCCAGCTTTCACATCCATATCAATATTGAAACTATTATAGCTTGGACAAGTTGAATCTGTATACGCAGAGACACATCTCTGCACTTGGAAATCTTATCCAGGTCCTTCATAGTCATTCTGCCAAGAGCAATGCATCATTGGATTTCTTTCTTCTTGTTTCATTATTGATTACTGATTATTGATCAAAGAAGTTTAAAGTTGTCTATTATTTCTATTTCTTCTCCATCAAGAATGAAATTATTGATTTTGCCAGTTGTCATGATCTTTGTCTTCTTCACATTAAGAAGTAGACCCATTTTAAAACTATATTCCTTAAGCAGATGTTTTAGATCATCTTCACTTTCAATCAGCAACATGGCAAAGTCAGTATAGCGAATGTTGTTGATGAGTCTTCTACCAGTCTTCACACTTTGATTGTCTTCATACCATCCTGCTACTGTGATAATTTTTTTTCTGCATATAAATTGAACAGGTATGGGGAAAGTATGCAGCCTTTTTAAACATCTTTGCCAATTTTAAACCATTCTGTTTCTTCTTATTCCATTCAAACTGTTGCATCTTGATTGATGTAAAGCTTATGCATGAAAACTATCAGGTGTTCCAGTACCCATGCTTCCTAATGTGGTCCAGAGTTTTTCATGCAATCAAACGTCTTATTGTAGTTAATAAAACACATGTAGATATCCTTTAGGTATTCTTTTGTCTTTTCAAGGATCCATCTCCCCCATGCATTTGCTTCCCACATCCCCTATGTGTACACCTTGACATCCCCCATGACCCCAATCGGGACCTCTTTTCAGGACCACCATGACCAGAAAGTGGTCTGGCCATGGAGGCCCTGGAAAGGGGCCCAATAACTGCCTGGAAGCAAGTCCCCCCTCCCCCAAAATACACCCATGCCCTCCCCCCCCCCCTTCACCCAGCACTTACCTGGTAACCAACAGGGCCTTCCATGGTGATCTAGTTGTGATTGGGGCAAAAGTGGTTCCCCTCCACTCCTGCCCTGTCTCCGGCTTTATCCCAAGCCTGTCTATAGAGGTAAAACTGTTACGTATCACCCAATGAGCAACTGAAGCATTATTTTTGAAGCTATAGTTCTGTTTTCACTATGCTGAGTATCTTACAGTATTGTTAGTTCAACTATTCTTTGTCTTTGTAGTTGTTGCTGTTTCATTGTAAAGGAAGGTTATGCCTTCTGCCTGTTTTGTAATACCTTGTTGAACATTGGAATTGCAGTCAATAAATTGAAAGACTACTCAGACTGCACTAGCCATTTTATTAACAAAGAAAAAAAAAGTGAAGCCTCCCCAACAAAAAATGATCAAACTAATGTTTAGGGAGCTAATGATGAAAACTCTCCAGATATATTTTCCCAGACAGCTACTAGAAAAACAGGAGCAGTAGCCCAATGGTTAAAGCAATTGGCTTAAGAAGCAGTGAAATAAAGTTCAAATCCCACCACTACTTCTAGTGACCTTGGGCAAGCCACTTATCCCTCCACTGCCTTAGATGCAAAGTTAGATGGCAACCTTTCTAGCAACTAGAAAACCACAATAATATCACTACAAATCAAGTAGCCCCAGATAACATGAGATAAAAACTGTACCCCCAGAATTCCATGCTCTGTTTATGTTTATTAAAATACTTTCTATACCGCCCCATACCAATGGCGTCTGGGCGGTTTACAAATTAAAAGAATAAAATACAATACAGGCTGTCAGAAAAGTTAAAAAGAACGCCAATTAAAATCTTAAAAGGGACAGAAAAGAAGCAAAGGATAGAAAACACAGCAAAAGTATAAAAAAGAAAACATCAACAAGAAGAGGGAGAAGGAGACAAAGACGGGGGAGGGAGGTCAAACGCCAGACAAAACAAATGGGTTTTTAGTTGTTGTTTGAAAGCTTGGTATGATTGCTCTGCACGAAGGAGGGGGGGGGGGGGGAAGTGAGTTCCAAAGCCTAGGACCCAGAAAATAAAAAGCCGAAGAGCGTGTGGACTCCAGGTGAGCTTGAGAAGGGGAAGGAAGGGCCAACCGATTAACATGAATAGAACGGAGCAGGCGATGGGGAGTGCGGAAATGAAGAAGATCTGCAAGATAGAGAGGGGTACCTGTGTGAGTCACCCTGTGCACAAACGTAAGAACCTTATACTGTACACGAAAAGAAACCGGTAACCAGTGATGGTGCAAAAGTAGGGGAGTGACGTGGTCATAACGGGAAGCACAAGATAGTAGACGGACAGCTGCATTCTGGACACGTTGCAAACGGGAAAGTTGAGATTTTGGTAGGCCAGCTAAAGAAACATTGCAGTAATCGAGTCGGGAGATTATAAAAGAGAGAATAAGGGTAGCAAAAGCAGAGGGCGAGAGAAAAGGGCGCACAGGCCGAAGTTGTTTAAGAGATAGAAAAGAGCGTTGAACTATGGACGTGATGTGTTCTTTGAATGAAAGAGAGGAGTCAAGAATAACACCAAGGTACCTAAGGGATGAAACAAGAGGAATGGGCTGGGAAGAGAGGGAAGGAGCACAGGTGGGGAAGGGCTTCCGAGGGTAAACCAGATGGCAAATGACTTAGTGGGATTAACCTGAAGAAAATTAGAGGTGAACCAAGAAGCAACAGCAGAAAGACAGAGATTAAGAGGAGAAATATCGGGCGTATGTGAATCAGTGTGGTGCAGCAGTATGATATCGTCCGCGTAATAGTACGCGGAGATACCAAACTGCTGAACCACAAGTGCAAGAGGGGCCAAGAAGACATTGAAAAGGAGAGGAGCAAGGACAGATCCCTGAGGCACACCACAGGTAAGAGAAGTGGAGGGCGAGGAAGCGGACCCAACAACCACTGAAAAAGAGCGACAGGAAAGAAAAGAGCGAAACCAGTGAAGAACAGTCCCAGAGAGGCCAGCGTCTTGAAGACGGGCGAGAAGGGTGCAGTGATCCACTAAATCGAAAGCTGCAGAAAGATCGAGAGAGACAGCAAGAGTAAAGAGACCATGATCGTGAGCAGCATACACCTCGTTAAGAAGAGAAAGAAGAATAGACTCTGTACTGTGACCAGGACGAAAACCAGATTGCCGAGGGTGAAGAGCAAGAGAAGCCTCAAGGTGAGCAGACAACTGAAGAAAGACAAGTTACTCAAGAAATTTAGAAAGAAAAGGGAGATTAGAGACAGGGCGCCAGTTTGAAAGTGCTGTAGGGTCGGACGTGTGGGATTTTAGAATAGGACGAACAATAGCGTGTTTCCAAGGTGTAGGAAAGAAACCAGAAGATAAACTAGCATTAAAGAGAGACAGAATATAAGGAGAAAGAGATAGGGAGGATTCCAAAAGCCAGCGGGAAGGGATGGGATCAGCAGGACATGTGGTCTTTCGGATAGAGAGAAAAGTAGTTTGGAGGACAGCTGGGGAAATCATCTCGAATGAGGACCAGGAGTGAGATAAGATAGGTACAGAGGAGAAAGGAGATAAAGGGGACGGTGGAGAAAGCAGAAAGGACCCTACTACGGGGGAAAGAGGGGGAGGACAGGAAGGGAAGGACTGACGAAGAGTCTGGACTTTGGAAGCAAAAAAGAAGGCATTCTCTCCTGTCTGCTGTGTTCATACCTGAAGTAGCAGACCTGTGTGGTAGGAACCATCCTCCTTACAGCATCTTTTGGCTGGACTGATAAATGATATGATAAGCTGGAAAGAAACAAGTTTTCTCCAGCACCTAGGGATTACTCTGGATCAGCATTTTGAATTTAAGGAACACATTCGGAACGTCACAAAGGCTGTCTACAATAAAATAAGAACGCTAAGACAACTCAGACCCATGCTACCTCACAACAACTTCCGGACCATTTTCCAGGCCCTCACACTACCTCATTTTGATTATGCTAATGTCATCTTATACGGTCTACCTAAAAACACCATTAATCCTCTACAACTGGCGATGAATGCGGCTGCTAGGGTGCTTTTGTGGTCTATCAAGATCAGACCATATCACCCCGACTCTCATGGAACTACACTGGCTACCAATTCATTGCAGGATAACCTATAAAATCCTCATCATCACTTTCAAGATCATCAACAACCTTGCCCCCACGTCTCTTAACGATCTCATCTCCCTCACCCCAAAAAACAGAGAGAGAAGGACAACAACGGACAACACCCTGATTATCCCCAAGGAGTCCATCAAATGTACCCAATCAACCAAGAAAAGGACCTTCGCCTTCTATGCACCTAAATGCTGGAATGACCTCACACCTGAAATAAGAGCGACTAAAGACCTCTCTCAATTTCGTAAGGCAATCAAGCACCACATCTTCCTGATCCATTTTGCACAAGCATCCAATCCTCATCGGATCAACAGCCCTCTTAAACCGACTAACTCTCACTCTTCTCCCCAATTCCCTCACAAGTAATCTCTGCCCCAAGTTCTCTTATGTCCTACCTTATTCCGACCATGGTCTGCCTGTGAATACTAAAGAACCCTATATGTTTATACATAGCTCAGTTTTTACACTGTTTTTGTACATAGTTCCACTGTGTGTACATAGTTATAGTTTTATTACCCCCTGTTCCAAGTTTAATTTCCCTGTTATAATGTAAGCACACCAGTGTTTTCTGATTGTGCAGATCTGTTACTTGTAAACCGCACTGAAAACAAATAGCGCGGTATATAAAAAATGTTAAATAAATAAATAAAAATAACTTCCAGAATAGAGCCTTACTGCAGCCTGACTCTTACAGGAATTTACATTTCTTCATTCAAGGTGCTGTAAGCTCTGAGGACTAGAGCGAGCAGCTTGCCCTCAATAAATGGAGTTCCTTCCTGGAAAGAAAGGACCAGAATGAGAGAGCAAAGGTTGGGCAGATTCAGTATTCCATTCAGGTATCTAAAACCTTTATGGATACAATCATACCATAAGGCAAGAGAGCCACTGCTGCCAATCAGGAGCTTCCTTCCCCTTAAACAGAAACCAATTGTGTAGCACTACTCAGCAGACAGCACGACAGAGAGTAGCCCCCTAGATTCTAAGCTCGACCCATCTCTAATTCAATATCCAAACAACAGGAGGTGCATGATTAGCAGATAGAAATATTAATTATGTGTTTCATTTCAGAAATCTGAATTTGACAACAGCAATTGAAACTAAAATCTCTGAACTTTGTGTGACTACAAAAGAAATTACTTCTAAGATACCTTATTATATTATATATTTTAAAAACTATTAAGATATAGAAATAACAGCTCAGAAAATTCATGGCATTGATTCTACTGCTCCAACAAGCTCAGCACAAGTTACTCAGCTACCTTTCTGCCTTTTAGCCCTCAACAGATAAATGACATACACTCCTTCCGAGTAATGAGCTAACTATATGGTATTAAACCAAAGGTGAATGAAACGTTCCCAGCATAGGTACAGTAAATGAAGTGTAATATTGGAATGTCCAGGTTTATACCATTGTGAGGCACTTGTACTGACATCTGTGCCAGAAGGAACAGACACAGTCCTGCAGTCGCAATTGCTTTGAAACTCTTCATACATCTTACTAAGCCATGGATGAGATTGCAATAATAATTTTTTCAAAAATGAGTGAAGCCCATGAGTGCTGCAGAGCCTTCTGGCCCTGCGCTATTGAACCTCAGCCCCAAAGCGAAATGCACATCACAGATGTTCAACAGTGTAGGGCTAGAAGGCTCTGCAGCAGTCACATAACTTAGTGGGTTTTTAAAAATTATTATTGCAATCTCATCTGCAGCTCGATACAGTGCGGAAGCTGCATGATACTGCTTGACCAGTGAGGAGAGGGATAGTGAATGGCAACCATGAAACACTGTAAACCAATGGCACAATGCCCCTGCTTGCCACCCCCTTGGAGCTGCCGCCCTGCACAAGTCCACAGCTTGCACAGTGGGTCACTCCAGCCCTGTTTTCATAACATGATCCATGCTAAATTTAAATGAAATGATTAGCATAATTGTGTGTATTAAGCTGAAACCCTTGTTGATGCAAAGAAAATTCCATATTACTGCTAACACAAGCTAACTAATGTCACTTTAATGCATATTAAGCATTAATAGAGGCGTTTAGAGGATAATTTTACAAAGGGATGCCAAAATTTGTGCATTCATTTACACGTGGAAAGCACAGTGTTTTAGTGCTTTCTGGGTATAAATGGCTACTTATGCAAGTAATGTAGCCACTCACTATTCTGGAAAGATATGCATTGGACTGATGGTGCGTATTTTCACTGTGGGCATGTATGGGGCAGAGTTTGGGTTTAACACAAATTTACTTGTGTAAATTATTAAACACTACAATTTACATACATTTTTTTAAAAATCTAGTTGTGGACATTTACACCTATTATATTATTGTTGTAAATTGCCATCGATCCAGTGCCAACTCATGGCAACCCTCTGGATAATTGTCCTAAACTGCGTTCAATCTTCAGTAGGAAGCTCATTGTTGACAGAGTGGCACCCATAGCTACTGTTATTGTATCGATCCATCGCATTGGCAGTCCTCCTCTTTTGCCAAGCATAATGTCTTTCTCTAATGATCTTTCTCTTTGAAAGAATGAAAGTCAAAGTCTTGTCGTTTGAGCTTCTAAAGAAAGATAAAGTTTGATCTACTCAAGTACGGACTGGGTTGGTCTTCGGATAGTATCACTGCGCACCCCCTCAAAAAAGCCCTGCATGAAAGTACATGATACTGTCACATAGGACATATTTTGACAGTGTATATATGTAGGCCTTCCTAAGGACAAAAGTTGGACAGAGCTCAGGCAAAGCTGGAAGATTCAGCTATAAGATTTACATACATCCATGCAAACTTTGGCCAAAAATTTACACCTCCCTCGGGCCAGACTCAACTTTGTATGGTAGCTCTCAGGAGGCTATTTTAATGAGTTACTGTATGTTGCCCCTTACATAATATAACATAGTATATGACTGCAGATAAAGACCAGTGCGGTCCATCTAGTCTGCCCAGCAAGGTGGCAAGAGTAGGTGCACCTGCTGCTTCGTGCAGGTCATCCCTCCCCATGCCTCTGTTTAGGGAACTCCTATTTGTAGGGCAGCCCCTCCCCACCTGCCGCTCTGTGTAGGGCACCCCTATTTGTTGAGATATAAGAGATAGTTACGTTTATTTTGATTTTATCCTGTTGCTATAAAGGGATCCACTGTGTCTGTCCCATGCCTTTTTGAATTCTGTCACTGTATTTGCCCCCCACCACTTCCATCAGGAGGGCATTCCAAGCATCCACCACCCTTTCAATGAAAAAGTATTTCCTGACATTGCCTTTCAATTTACCCCCTTGAAGCTTCATATTATACCCTCTAGTTTTACAGCTTCCCCGTCTTTGGATTATATCTCTCCTGTCCCTCTTCTCCTCCAAAGTGTACATATTTAGATCTTCAAGTCTCTTCTCATAAGTCTTCTGACACAAGCTCCAAATCATTTTGGTCACCTTCCTCTGATCCGTTTCCAGTCTTTTTATATCCTTTGTGAGATATGGTCTCCAAAACTGAACACAGTACTCCAAGTGAGGCCTCACCAGTGACTTGTACAGTGGCATTAGTACCTCTTCCTTTCTGCTGGTAATTCCTCTTTGTATGCAAACCAGCATCCTTATGCTTTTTGGCACCGCCTTTTCACACTGTTTCGCACCCTGAGATCCTCAGAAATAATCACTCCAAAGTCCTTCTCCTGGTCCGTGCACAACAACCTCTCACCACCTATCGCGTACATTTCCCTTGGGTTTCTGCTTCCTAAGTGCATGATACTGCACTTCTTCAGATTAAATCTTAACTGCCAAGAATTAGACCATTCTACCAGCTTTTGGAGATCTTTCCTCATGTTCTCCACTCCCTCAGGTGAGTCCACTCTGTTGCAAATTTTCGTGTCATCTGCAAAAAGACAGACTTTTCCATTCAGTCCTTAAGCAATATCACTCATAAATACATTGAACAGTACTTGTCCCATGACTGAACCCTGGGGCACACCGCTAATCACCTTCCTTTCATCTGAGTGAGTTCTGTTTACCATCACCTTCTGTCATCTGTCAGTCAACCAATTTCTGATCCAGTTCACCACCTTGGGACCCATCCCCAAGCTGTTTAGTTTATTGATAAGCCTCCTATGAGGAGCAATATGAAAGAATTTGCTGAAATCCAGGTAGATGACATCTAGTGCATGCCCCTGATCTAGTTCTCTTTCACCCAGTCAAAGAACTCAATCAGATTTGTTTGGTAAGATGCCGTTTGGTAAAACCATGTTGCCTCGGATCATGCAACCTGTTGGTTTTGAGAAAGTCCACTATTCACTCTTTCAGGAGTGCCTCAATTACTTTTCCTGCCACCGAGTTAAGGCTTACCGGCCTGTAGCTTGTCACTTCTTCCCTCTTACAACTTTTGTGAAGAGGTGCCACATCAGCTCAGTCCTGAGGAACTTCTCCTGTCTCCAAGGATCTGTTAAAAACATCCTTTAATGGCCCAGCAAGAACCTCTCTGAGCTCTTTCAGTATCCTGGGATGTATCCCATCTGGTCCCATGCCCTTATCTATTTTCAGTTTTACAAGTTTTTCTAATACATCATCTTCTGTGAATGGTGTGGTATCTACTCCATTCCCATTTTTTATATTTGGGAGTCACAGGTGATCCTTCTCCAGGATTTTCTTCAGTAAAAAAAAAAATAAAGCAGAAGTATTTGTTTAGCATTTTTGCTTTTTCAATGTCACTGTCCATGAGTCCGTTCCCAGCACTTCTGAATCCTACAATTCCACCTCTGATTTTCCTCCTCTCCAAAATATACCTGAAGAAAGTTTTGTCGCCACACTTCACACCTTTAGCTATCTTTTCCTCTGCCTTTGATTTTGCTATCCTTATTTCTCTTTGAGTTTGATTCTGTATTCCTTTCTGTGTTCCTCTGTTTGCGAGCTTTTGAATTTTGTGAAAGTTGTGTTTTTTGCCTTTATTTGAGCAGCCACTTCTTTGGAGAACCAAATAGGCTTCCTTCTCCTCTTGTTTTTATTTACTTTCCTTACATATGTATCTGTTGCCCCTTTTATTGACTCCTTTAGTTTAGCCCATTGCAATTCCACTTCCCTTATCCCCTCCCACCCTGCCAACTCCTCCTTCAGGTACTTGGCCATTTTACTGAAGTCTGTGTTTTTCAAGTCTAGG
Source organism: Ichthyophis bannanicus (assembly GCA_033557465.1). Taxonomy (NCBI): domain Eukaryota; kingdom Metazoa; phylum Chordata; class Amphibia; order Gymnophiona; family Ichthyophiidae; genus Ichthyophis; species Ichthyophis bannanicus. Next base: position 628,739,400 of record CM066032.1, read on the forward strand.
ACTTTGAGCTTTGTATTATTGGACTGCACCTTGGCTTTTATCTCATACCACACCATGTGATGATCACTACTGCTCACATGCGCACTCACATGGACATTCGACTTGCCATCTCCGTTGGTGAGCACTAAATCCAGCATCAAGCTTTTCTTGGTCGATTCCATCACCATTTGTCAAAGAAACACATCTTGGAAGGCATCCACAATTTTTTTACTTCTTTCCAGATTTGCAGAAGGAATATTCTAAACCACATCGGATAGACTAAAGTCACCCAATATGATCACTTCCACCTTTGTGGCTATCTTGGCAATATCTATAATCAATTCATTATCTATCTCTTCGATTTGAGTTGGATGTCTGTAGACCACACCAGTATGGATGACAGTGCCATATCCTTTTTCCAACACAATCCATAGCATTTCTTCTTTTCCCCATGTCCCCTGCATTTCAGAAGCTTTAATATTGCTTTTGACATATAGGGCTATTCCTCCTCCTTTTCCACCTTCTCCATCTTTTCTGAATAGATTATAGCCAGCTATGGCTATTTCCTATTCATGTGACTCATTAAACCATGTTTCTGTAATGGCCCCTGTGTCTAAGTCCATTTCCACCATTAGGGCTTCCAGGTCAGGAACTTGGCTAAGCTTCGAGCATTTGTGCTCATTGCTTTCCTACATTTGTTAACTGGCTTGCTTGTATTTTGCATTGTTTTTGTTCTATACACCTCTTCCCACTTGTCATTGATGTATGGTTTAGAAGTGTGGCTGTTTCCAATGTTATTCTGCTTTTGCCAGGAGTGACAAGACGTAAGCAGCAAGAATGTATGCAAATGGGGCTATTTTAGTCCTTTAAGTGAGTTAAGCGGCTACTGACACACGCAAATGAGTGCAGTCATGGGGCAGCCCATTCTGCAAGCATGCATGCAGATGTCATGGTGCATACTTACAGTGTTGATGTGCACAACGGCAGAGTTTGGGCAGAGTGTGGATGGGTCACAAAGTTACTCACATAAATTATAACATACTACAATTTACACGTGTTCTTTATAAACCTAGGTACGGACATTTATACCAGCTCTAGGGCTGCTGTAAGAGATTGTGCCTTAAATTAATGTGTTTCGCTAGTATTTTATAATGAAATGTAGGTGCCTACTTTTCTTTATAAAATTACCCTCTTTAGAAGCATATGCCTTTTTCAAGCTTGTATTTTACCTTTATAAAATAGACATTACATATGCACCTATGTGCCTTCCCTCCCTGGGAGCCCTGCAGCAAAGTTACCCTTTTAAGATAGATCTTAAAAAATGGAGACTCCTATCTCAGGATACAGCACACGGTCCTCAAGCTGCTGTAAGTTATTTCAAGTAACACACAATCAAATACCACAGGAAGAGAACATTAATACTGGGAAGTTTTCTTCTTAGCTAGCTATATTTTAAATAAATAATTTGCATTTGCTCTGCAATCTGATAGCTAATCAACAACCATAGATTTCAGAAATAACCCATACAGCCTTCTCAAAGGATAGAAGCCCCCCAAAAAGCAAGTTTATACTCTGCATGACAGCATTTAATGGAGTCACGTGAAGCACAGGAGGCCGCATTATTGCTGCCTTTATTCACTTGGAGTTGTGGACAATGAGGTACAAGAAGATGCATCACTTGCATATGGTCTCAGAGTTCATGGCAAAGCTGAAGCTAGCAAGCAGAATGCCAGCTTTTCTAATTCCAGATATTCTGTCCCAGCCTCTACCCCATGCCCTTCTCCTTAAGTAAATGAAAAAAAAAATCTAAATTTCTGCTTTACCGAAAAAGATCGTTTCTTGGTAAGACTTCTGACACAAGTCTGTAGATCAGACAGGTAGTATAGCGGACCTTCCTTGGGGATAAACTGTACACAAATCCTGTTATCATCTTTCAAGAAAGCAATTCAGGCTAAGGTACTGTTCCCCAGTTTGGCTGTGATTGTTCACAAATTTCACAATGAAATTTATTGACACATTTTCAGACTTCCTTCAACTTACAGCATTTGTAGCTCTCTTATAATATTCGCAAAAAGATCTTCCACCATAGATATATAGACATATTTTCTTTACCATCGGTTAGCAATCGTGAAGGTAGAAAATTAGGGGTACAATTGGTACCCCAAAAACCATGGTAGTCAAGGAAATGTCCATGATCACTGAGAGGTTTGCTTATGTTGCAGGGTTTTTCCCTTTAAAAATCTCTTCAGCCAGGCTTTCCTATCTAATGACTGGACCTTTGGTAGGTAACCTTCTGGAGGAGTGGCCAGGACTCACTCTTCTTTACCCATGGACTGACACCTCTCATCAATTCCTGAGCTTCTTGATCTGGAGTTAATGTCACTGACAGTCCTATCAGGGCGTCAGTGGCACCCGATCTTCTCAATGTCAACTGTTTCTCCCTACATACTGAAGACTCCCTCCAGATCTTTCTTGCAGAGGAAAAGAAATCAGATCTTTCTAACCGATTCTCCAGATACACCATAAGATATTAAGGCAAGGGTTTTCCAGGGCACACCACGATTAAAAATAGACTAAAAAAAATTGATTCTATTGTTTCAAGTATCCGTATCAGGGATGAAGTTTTAAAAGTTGTCAATATATTGATCTGGGTCTTCACTGCTCTCCAGAACTCCTGCAATACTTGTAAGCTCTTGTTGGTTTAGCATTATCGACATCCACTGATCATTTAAATGCACAGCATGTCTGAAAATCCAGATGATGAAACTGAACTTTTTGCTTTTATTAAGTTGTTTGAAATATATAGGATGGGAAGCTTTAGTAGCTTTCCTTTCTAACATTGCTAGTGTGCATCACGTCCTTGAACATTTTTATATAAAAGATACTGTATGCTCTTTCATGCCTTTGTGGTGTCCTTCCTTGGTAATTGCAACTCTACTTTTCAGCCTCCATTATGTTCAAAATACTGCTACTTGATTCCTTACTATAGCAAAAGATGTGATCATATTTCTCTTGTCCTCAGAAGAGTTCACTGTCCCCATTTCTTTTTCAGAATTCAGTTCAAAACTACAGTACTCATCTTCGCAATACTATACAAACTTCTGAACATTTCTGGGACTATATCTCTCCATGCTCCTTCCTGGTGTAGATTTTCAAGCAGTCTAGCTGGCTGATGACAGGAGCTAGGTCAATAAACTGAGGATCTGCAAATGCTCTCCCGCTGAGTCTTTTTATTTTCATGTGGCCGCCATATCAGCCACTGAAAAATTGGGTGTTCATGGAGGTGTGTTTGAATCGAAGAGCAGAGCTTAGTTGGCAACCTCAAATTTTCAGCATCAACTTGCTGGGGTAAGTAGCTATGATTACAGGGCCAATGTAGTGAGTTGCAATATCCTTTAGTGTCGCAGTTTACTTCTGAATTTCTTGTGCTGATCTTGCTCCCGATGTAGCAAGAACTTTTCAACGCAGAAAAATCAGCGGTAAAAAATTGCAGTGCTAAAGAGTACTTACAGCGGGCATGCAAAAGGCTGAATGCAAAATTGCTCCCAATGTAAAGAATTGTTCAAAATTTTGATGTGGCTTTTTCAATTCCCTAGTAGCACTGAATCTGAACACCAGCTCAGCGTTGTAGTAAAGATTTCAGTGCGGGAACAAAAGAGTCATCTGAGGCGGTCCAGTGAGCCTCAGATCATCACCCCCACTTCCACCCTGCAAACATTTCCCTGGCGGTCAAGTGAACTTCTGATCCCTCCCCTCAAACATTTCTCTCATGTCCCCATGGGCCCTGGAACCCCCACCTCACATCCTGTAAACATTTCTCTGGTGGTCCCATGAGCCCCCGACTCTTTGTCACCCCCATCCACCATTAAGATGGGCGGCAGGAGCAATGCTCACTTGCTCTTGCCTCCGACCCTGCCTCGTACTAAATGCTGGCACCTGACTCCTAGTGCTGCTTTGTGATGGATTGCTAGGGGGCAGGCACTGCTGCTTTTCAAGATAGTAGTGTTGGAGGAAGGATGAGGAGTTTAGGAGGAGGTTGGGGGATCTGGAGCCCATTGGATGTCAGAGATCTTTTACTGGGCTTTTTTTGTATCCCTTCCTGTGACTGTGTGAGCTCACCTTACACCCAATATAATAAGCAATGGCATGTTACCACACTGGTGTTCATTGTTTTTTCTGTCAGTGCAATATACCATCATTCGGTCTGTGCACAGCAGTTTGCAATTCAGAAATAACCAGAAAAGCAGTAACAAACCACAGGACTGTCACAAGAGGCTGGGGAATGCATTATACAACAATAATATACTTTAGACGATGTCAAAACCAGAGACACACAAAGGCAATGTTCAGAACAAAAAATCCCTCGGTTACAACACCACTAACCAGTCTAGTTCCTTCAAAAGCCTTCAGCAGAAGCCACAACCACAAATCAACTTTAAATTCCTTCAGGGACCTTATGAAGGTCCAAAGGAATGAAGTCCAAAGAGAGAGAGCTACAAAGCCAAAGGCCTCAAAGCACATTAATTCCAATTGAAATTGAGATGGTGAAGGAATAATAAGGAAATGAGACAGCAAAGATATTAACAGCTGCCCTGGACAGTAGGGTGTGGTGAGGACTGCCAGATAAATTGGAGAACTAGTATAATAAAATCTATGAACAAGAAAGATAATTTTGTGTTCTAATCCTATAAAGGATCAGTAACCAGGACACTCTTTCAACAACAGAGAGGCCTGATCCATACACTTGGACTTACACAAAAGCCTAACGGCTGTATGCTGAACATTTTGGAGCTGCTTTAAAGTATAAGCTGGGCAGCCAACTATCAAGGAGTTATAAAAATCCAGTTTGCTAAATATCGACACATGGATATGGATATTCCAATCCCCTGTGGCAAGACAATGCTGCAAAGAGAGAATAAGTCGCAAAATGGTGAAAGAATTCCTAACCACCAAAGAAACATGATCTTGAAAAGACAAGGAAGTGTCCAATATCAGCACAAGAGGCTGAACACAACCTCAAACCAGAGGCTTAATACCAGAAATCACCGGTTGAAACTCAGGGGACACAGTATGGCCTGGCAATTACATCACCTCAGATTTGGCAGTATTAAGCACTAACGTATAACAGGAAAGCAACGCAGTAATGGCTGTAAAGGCCTGATTGAAAGTCCCACCAAGGGACGCATCCCAATAAGCATGAGCAATCAAAATCTGTATGTCATCTGCAAACAAAAATGGACTAAAACAATAATTGTGATTCACCACCTCCAGGGGTACCAGGAATACATTAAACCATAAGGGTGCTAAAGGATAACCTTGTGGAGCCCTGGAGAGCAAGGGATGACACATGGCAATAGCATGGTCAGCCATAACTGTGAACATTCTAGAAGGAAAATATGATGCAAATCGTTGAAAAGCAGTTTCAGCATGAAGTCTCTGAAGCAACTAAATCTAATGCTGAAATAAGAACCAGATGAATTAGAAGCACATCCCAACCCTTCTCCTAGTGCACCTTCACCTCATTTAACATTCAAACGAGCCGATTCTGTACTATACCTCAGACTAAAACCAGATTGACAGAGATGGAAAACCTCAAGTGGCCTAGTGGTTGGGGCAAGGTACTTCAGGCCAGAAGGTTGGGGGTTCAAATCCCACTAGAGGACAGCAACCTTGGGCTGGAAGGACTGGGGTTTCTAGTCCCACAGGTGCTCCTTGTGGTCTTGGGCAAGCCACTAAACCCTCCATAGCCCATGTTTCCTGTAAATAGTTATTTCCAAGTTATAATGCCCTGTTCAATGTAATTTTAGTTTGTTCAATGTAAACCACACTGATGCAGAATAGCATGGTATATAAGAGAATGTAAATAAATAAGAAGGTGGACAAATGCTGAGAAGCCACCCTTTCAGTAATCTTTGTCAAAAAATTAAGATTAGAAATGGGATGATAACGGGCAGGCACCATTTTTTTCAAGAGTGGTCTAATGCAACTTTCCTTCCAAACAGACAGAACTCCCTGAACCAAGCTAAGACTGACCACCTGCAAAATCTCTTTAAAAAGGTAGGGCGTGAGCTTTTTCCAAAGCAAAACAAAAAAACTACTAAAATAAAATTACTAATCATTTGAATAGCGCTACAAGGAGTACACAGCACTGTACAGAGATGTAAGGCACAGTCCCTGCTAAAAGCTTTCAATCTAATCAAAATGAAAAAACATTACAGAACTGGGGAGCAGAGGTGGGGCTTCAGCTTGGACTCAAATAGGGCCAGAGAAGGAGCCCGACGCACCGACTCAGGTATTTTGTTGCAGGCATATGGAGCAGCAAGGTGGAATGGATGAAATCTGAAGTTGGCAGTGGAGATAAAATGGAACTGCAATAGAAAGGGGCCTACCTGGTTTAATAGTTGGCAAAAGCCTCAGGAGAGTAATTAGGTGGGAGGATTTTCCATATGTCAAGGACAGTCTCTTTATTGCAAATGCAATGCAATGTGTGCCTTCGAGCAGGGCCGGATTTACCTTGAGTGAGGCCCTACGCCAACAAAAATTGTGGGCCCCCAGAAAAAATAAAAACGAGATCAACTTACCAAAACAGAAATGGCAATAGATGTATAGAATTGCCTGACATAAAGAGGCAATAGGGACAAAATCAGCATCGGAATTCAAGAAATACATTAAAAAAGACATATTCCAGTTAATAAATTCAAAATAAAAAGTATTTTTCTACCTTCTGTTTGGGCATTTTTTCAGTTGAAATTTCTCCAGTCACTTTCTTCTGGTTTCTTCGTGTCTTCTGCTAGCTATCCATTTGTCCTTTCTTCTCTTTTAGATGTTTTCCATTCTCTCTCTATTTCTGCTTTAACATACTGATTGTTTCCCTTTTGCTCTCTCCCCAAATTCTTTCCTTATTCCTTTATCATCCATTTAAATTTCACCCTTCCATTTTCAAGCCCCTCTTACTCTCCCAATACCCAGCCCATCATAGACTTTTCTTCCACACAAAATATTTTTCCCCTCTCCATTCTCATTCCCCATCCATTCTAGTCCTCCCCCAAAATCAGTTCCCTTATAGTTCTAGACCCACCCAGCATCCACTCCCTTCTAGTCCCATTCTCCCATGCCCCACATCAGCCCATTTCCAGTCCTATTCTAGCTCTTCATCAGCCCATTTCCAGTGCTAGCCTTCACATCACAGGCCATTTCCAGTCCTAGCCCCCCCCCCCATCACAGCCTATTTCCAGTCCTAGTTCCCCCCCCCCACCATCACAGCCCATTTGCAGTCCAAGTTACCCCCCCCCCCATAGCCCTTTTCCGGTCCAGGTCCCCCCCCATCACATCCCATTTCCAGTCCAAGTCCCCCCCCCCCCATAGCCCTTTTCCGGTCCAGGTCCCCCTCTCCATCACAACCCATTTCCAGTCCATGTCCCCCCCCCATAGCCCTTTTACAGTTTAGGTCCCCCCCCCATCACATCCCATTGCTTTTCAGTACAAGGCCCCCCCCCCCCATAGCCCTTTTCCGGTCCAGGTCCCCCCCCTTCAAAACCAATTTCCATTACAAGTCCCCCCCCCCATACCCCTTTTACATTTAAGGTCCCCCCCCATCACAGCCCATTTCTTTCCAGTCCAAGTCCCCCCCCCCCATAGCCCTTTTCCGGTCCAGGTCCCCCCCATCACAACCCATTTCCAGTCCAAGTCCCCCCCCCAATAGCCCTTTTACAGTTCAGGTTCCCCCCCCCCCCCATATATCACAGCCCATTTCTTTCCAGTCCAAGTCCGTCCCCCCCTAGCCCTTTTCCGGTCCAGGTCCCCCCCCCCCATCACAGCCCATGCAGTCCTTGGCCCCCCCGACCAGCACCGCGGCTGTCTGAGAGGCTTCAGAGGGAGCCGGGTAAGCTCGCGCGAGACCCCGGCTCCCTCTGTACAGCCGCCAGCGTGAAGAGCCTTTTCCTTCGCGCTGGCGGCTGTATCTGTGAAGCCGCAAATGCTGGGAAAGGTTAAAGAGCATTGCCTTTAACCTTTCCCAGCAATCGCGGCTTTACAGATACAGCCGCCAGCGTGAAGGAAAAGGCTCTTCACGCTGGCGGCTGTACAGAGGGAGCCGGGGCCTTGTGCGAGCTTACCCTGCTCCCTCTGAAGCCCTGCAGTATGTGGGCCGGCCCCTGGTGGGCCCTTGCCAGCTGTGGGCCCTATGCCATGGCGTACATGGCGTATAGGTAAATCCGGCCCTGCCTTCGAGTCAGTCCTGACTCCTGGCGACCCAGAAGCTCCTGGGTTTTCTTGGCAATGTCACCGGAAGTAGATTGCCAGGCCATTCTTCCGAAGCAATGGAGGGTTAAGTGGCTTGCCCAAGGCCACAAGGAGTGCTAGTGGGAATTGAACCCTGGTTGCTTAGTTACCAAGCCAGCGTTCTAACCACTAGGCAAAATAGATCTCCTGAATGGCTAGAGATCACCACTTGCCCATGAGTGATTTGCGAGTACTTTTAATTAAATTGACCAATCCAAAAGCCTAAACAGAATTAAACAAGCTTTGAAATTTATATGAAGAGGTATTGTCTGGGGCATGATCAGTATGACTCTTGTTATAATCAGTTCTAGAAACCTTCCTTTAAGAAAATATGCTTTTCAACTAGTCCTCTCTAGATACAATAATCGCATCCTACTGCATACTTTGGTTCCTAGATTAGATCACAGTGTGTGCCTCTCCCTCCCACTAAAACATAAGGTGTATCACGGCGCCGCTGATGTATTTAGATTAGCATGGAGGTTGGGGGGGGGGGGAAAGCTGATCAATATGGCTGAAAAATTTAAGAGAGGATAGTTATGCATCGTGCCCCAGCACTCCAGTCTGCAGCAGAGCAACTGGAGGCTGCATTCAGGAATGCCATGAAAAAAAAAGCAAAAAAAAAACCCATTGTACCAGTCACTTCCCAATCTGAGCCAATGATGAGCACTACAGCACAGCCACACCACATTGCAGCAGTTTACATACAGCTGTGCACGTGTTCACTACTCGATCAGTGCAGTTGTGCCTGCCCAGGGTTTCAGACTCCTGATTGGTTGGCAGAGGTGTGTGTGTGTGTGTGTGTGTGTGTAGTGAAGTAGTCCCATGCAGTGTCTGTTACACTGTACCAGAAGCCAAAAAACCAGGCTGTCTGGTCGAAAACCGGCAAGTCAGCCACCCTAATTCAATCCCAGGGTCGGCACTTCCATTAAGTGAACGCGGTGGTTGCTTAGATCACCAGGATTCTGAGAGCCTTGGAAAGCCTCAGCTGCATGGCTTGCATCACCCTCTCTGTGGCACCTGGTCTTGACTTGTGCTGCTGCTGAATGTTCAGTGCCTCCTTCCTGGCCCTTGCTGAAGCTAGATGCCAATCGCTTCACCCACTGGCATTCCTTCTAACATTCTTTGTGCCCGCAGTACTGCTACTGCCATCCATCATATGCATCCCTTTCAGCGCCGGAAAAATGGTGCAGGTGCTCTGGACTGATGTGCCCAGCTGTTTGGAGACAACAGGAATAGAGTGGCAAGAAGGTGGGCAGATGGCATCTGTAGAGAAATGGCAAAGATCAATTGTGGGGCAGCAGGGGCAGGCTGTCAGAGTCTCGGATGGGAAGTGGCAGTGGCTGGGTGAGGTTCCATGGTTCAATTGAAATAAGGGAATGAAGAGATTCTGAAAACAACTATCATCCTTTTTGCTCAAAAATAAAGATAACTTTATACTCTGCTTGCTTGGCATGCCCATTTCCAGCTTTCTCTGCAATCTGTCACCTTGGCTCTTACTCGAGGAACAGATTTGGCGGCATTGCCGTGCAGGACAAGTTTCCTCTGGACTTCATTGAAAAATAGCTCTAAAATGCAATGGGACTGACTGACTCTATTCCATGTGTCACAGTCCCAGCAGCAGATTGCAAACAAAATGTTGCCAGAAGTACTGAACAGAGGCTAAAAATAAAAGTGTTTTTTTAAAAACAAAAAATAAGCTTCTAGATCTAGGGTCAGCAACCCGAGCACACATCCCACATAATGGAAAGCAAAGTGCGTCTTGCCAGCATGCCACTCTTGCTGGTAGGCCAGCAACACAATAAATTTCAAATTCTGCAGGATGGCTAGGATAGTCCTGTCTTGCTCCTGAGGCTGGCATACAGGTAACGGTGGGAGCTGAGCAAGAGGACAGTTATGTTGGAGCTGTTTGTTATTGGTGGTTACAATAATTTTGCCATGGGGATCGCACCACCACAATCCCTACCCCCATATCCCCCCCACAATAAAAACTATGCTGCAGATAGAACCCCTCTCAATAATGACTTTGCTCTCAGGGGACCTCCCTACTACTGCTGTTAGTTTACCATTTCTGTAGCCCTCCTAGACATAGGTCGGGCTGTACATATGCACAAAAGAGACAGTTCCTGCTCCACGGAGCTTACGATTTATTCTATCCTGGCTTTCTTTAAGAGTAATGGCTTTGCCCCCATCCTAAATAATGACTTCACCCTTATCACCCCCAGAGTATAGTTGATCTTGCAGGAAAACCCCTCTAGCTGGGGGTAGGGACCGGCAGAGAAAGTTTTCCTTGCATCATACAGTTTATTTTGCTCTCTGCCAACAAACATTGTCAAACCCTCTGCTAGATACTCCCTGTTCCTCTCTTCCCCACTGTCTTCCGAAGGGAAAGGAGCCTGCACATGGTGAGAGAACAGCTTTAAAGGAATCCCTGTAATATCTTAGGGCTTTTTTTCTTCCCCCCGCAGGCAAAATAATCCAGATATGGAGTGTCAGTACCTGGACAGTGGCTACCACTTAATATCTGGATACAGAGGTCAGCGACGGCAGCATCCAGATCATGGTGATATTCAGCGGCTATCCGGATAGCCGATCCTCATACCACTCAAGGCAGCATGTTTGCAGCCCTGTGTTTTGCGGTTATTTATCCAGAGAGTGGTGCTGGATTTTGCTGCTATCCAGATAAATGGAGGACATTCTCCAGTTAATGCCCCAGACCGCCCCGGCACTATCTGGATAGTGCTGAGGCAGTCAGAGATAACAGTCAGCGCCACTATCTGAACATCAGCCCCTAAGCTTTGCTCCCATAGACAGCGACTAGGAAGAAGTCCTTAATTAAACAGGTTCTAACGTGAAATCATTTTTCAAATCTTTGCAGTGTTTTATTGGTGTTCATTTGCCTCCTGTAAAATTGCAGAAGTGTTAGCATTTATTCACAGCCTACAAAAATAATATCTTTGTAAATATCGATTCTTCTTGGTTTAGAGGCTCAGCGTGTTAAATATTAGAATTTTTTAAATTTTATTTAATATTTTAGGACAATTAAAGCACCAGTTTCTTATTTGTCAATTAAGAGACACGTTGCGTCTTAAAATATGAAGCAGCCATAAAGAATAAAGATTACGGTGTACGAAGCTGATGATTTGGTTTTGATTCACCGTATAAATTTGACATCTAAATGCTTAATTTTTAGTGTTGCAAAATTATTGCCCCCATTACTGACGGAAAGTGAAATTCTTGGGAGAGCCTGCCACAATCATGATGACAAAGCACTGAAATATTCTGCAAAGCAGGTTATTTAGAGAGAACTTGTCATCTTCGTGTACATGACTTCTTCACCCTGTTCCTTCACTGTGCTCAAACCTCGATTACGTGCTGCAAGATGAAGAGCAAATTCAGCCTACATACTCATTAAATTTGGAGCTATTTTGAACATCCTGCCACTTTTGTCAGGCTGCAGGGGAGAAACAAAATCTCGCTGGCTTTTTCTGAGCTTAGTACTTGTCACTCCTAATGCAGTTTAAACAATTTCCTCAGAGGCCAAATTCTGGCATAGAATTCCTCTGAACTCCAGCTGGCCAGATCAATGATCATGAACCTCCACAATGCTCAGGGTTGGGTGATGGCATGCAGTTTAATCAAGCTTCTCACGGCATTCTCACTATTTATTTTATTTTGCATTTATGCAGTACCCTAGAGCAAGGTGTCATACATAAGTCAGAACAACCTAAAGATAATGGGCAATGAATCATAAAATGTAAAATAAACTGAGTGATGATTATCAATGAAAAGTATGATGTCAAGTTTTTCCCCTTATATACCCTTTGTCTTTGATTCTTCCCCTCTCTTCTAGCACCCTCCTATGCCCCTCCTGATGACGTCTGGCTGGCTAAAGGAACTCCATATGGCCATAAGGCAAAAGGAGGTATCTCGTTCAAGGATTGTCCCTCTATCACTCGCTGGTAGGCAAGGGTCACTATGCTATTGGTAGCCACTCCCTCCCCTGTGTTTGAGCAAACCACCTCAATTTTTTACTTAGACCTACAGTAACTATCTCCAACCAAGACTGAAAGCAAACTTTGATTATCCTGCCACACAGGCCCAGACAGCGTATCTCATATACTAATGTAGACATTCTTCCTTCGGCAAATGAACCAAAAGACTATATCAACCCCTTTCACATTAACCACCAGTTTTCATACAGTAATTGCTTTCACAACCATCAGTTCACACGATCACTCTGGAGTATTTTTACTAAACCATGAAGCTTGGTAATGCAGGATTCAGCATGTGGTTTGGGAGCCATGCTAAAAGGTAGTATGGGCTCTTGTGCCAAAAATCCCGCAGAGACTGGGCAGGGCAAGAGCAGAAGGCAGGCATTGTCAGCACATTATATCCAGCCTGGGTGTTAATAGCCTGTGCACACTGCGCTTGCTACCCTTGGGGTGAGTGCACTTCATGCCGCCTCAGTGGGTGGTGTTAGTGTGCCAGCATGCTAGCTTGCTTAGTGCCACATCTTGGGCCCATGCTAACTGCAGGAGGATGGAAGCATACACCCCCTGAAGTTAGCGCTGACCCCTCCCCTCATGTTATTAACGTGTTACCGGTGTGGCCCTTAGTAAACATGCCCCTCTCTGTACAGGAATATTGAGCCTATCTACAGTAATACCCCATTAAAATAGTGACCATATAGTACATGTGACTTCTCGGTCTTAAGGACAGATTTAAGTTTTGGTCAAAAGTATAGACAAAATACTAAGGAGCTGATATTCCGCAGCAGCAGCTAGGCACTTTTAAAGCACCTAGCCAGCGTCGCTTTATCTATACCAAATATGCAGTGCTGGAACATATCCGGCATCTGGTGCTGAATATCCAGTTTTGACATGCAGTGTGCCACTGCCGCCCAGTCTGCAGCAATATTCAACCACAAACCGGATAGCAGAAACCAGTTAGTTAGGACAACCTTTGACCTGTCCTAAACTTAACCAATTTTGCTCTCTGATTAGCACTGACTGTCACTGCTGACCAGATAATAATCAGGACCAGGCGTTTTTTGTGTGGTCTGAGGAGACATTCAGTGGTACAATCCGTAAAGTGCCACTGAATGTCAGGGTCGCCACATTTTAGCTGCTAACTGGCAAAAAAGGAATACATGACTCCGCACTGAACTGGTGTAAATCATACCTGTCTAACCGATGGCAACAGGTAAGGATTGGCGAAACAACATCAGAACCATTTCTGCAAGATCAGGGTGTACCGCAAGACTTCTCACTCTCAGCATTAATGTTCAACATATACATGCAACCTATCTGTGACCTCATCCGTTCTTTTAACGTTACCTGCTTAGCCTACGCTGACGACATTCTCCTATCCATGCCATTCTCCATCAACCACCCTGATTTTACACCACTGGTGAGATGCTTCGAAGCAGTAGAGGATTGTCTCCTCACACAGAACTTACGAATCAACCACAGTAAGACCGATGTTATGTTTATCACGAAAAACCAAAACTTCACACCCCCTGCTACATTAAAGATAAAGGACAAGGAATTGACAGTAAAACCTACTATACGATACATAGGCATCACCCTTGACCAGCGTCTCAATATGAAAACTCACATAAAAAATACAACAAAACTAATATATCACAAGATACGTACACTACGCCACTTACGACCTCTACTGGAACCCACAGATTTCAGAACCATCTACCAAGCCTTGGTGATGCCACACCTCGATTTCGCAAATGCAATTCTATACGGTCTCCCACAATCAACTTTGAATCCTCTCCAATTGGCAATGAATACTGCTGCCAGAGTACTTGAAGGAATATCAAAAGCAGACCACATAACTCCAATCCTAAAAAGGCTCCACTGGCTACCGACCAATGCCAGAATCCAACATAAGATCATAATCACCACTTTCAAAGCCTTAAACAATCAAACACCCTCAACCATCACTGATCTATTACACACCCAGACCCCCAATAGAACCAGAAGATCAGCAGCAATAAATACCTTAATTGTCCCGAAAGAAACAGTCAGATGCATTAAGGAAACATCCAAAAGAGCCTTTAGCATTCATGCCCCAGTAGCATGGAATGCCCTCCCACCAGAATTGAGAGCCATAACCAGCCTAACACAATTCAGGAAAAAACTCAAGCACTACCTATTCTCAAGCTACTTTCCAGTATAGATTTTCCTAAGAGAAATAGTCACACCATGTACAGATCCAGAGAATTTCGACTGTGAATAACTGTAAATAGTTTACCCTGTTTCTTCCAAGTTCTTAAACCCCTGTTACTTGTAAAATGCACTACAGTTACCCTGTATGTATCTGCTCTGTTCCATGTAAACCGCGCTGATGTTAATTGTGCGGTATATAAGAAATGTTAAATAAATAAATAAATAAATAAAAACACTTTGAATATGCCTCCCAAAAATAAAAGCCTGCAGTTTGTTGCTTGACCTTTAAATTCTGCATGTTTTCCTTAGATTTTATTTCTTTCATCTTCTAACAAGTAGGGAAAGCATGCGGAGCATGGCTCATGGAATTCTTTCCAACCCTCAGCACATATGTATATGTGTTTGTGTCTGTATGGGCTCCTCTCCTGGGGTCTTACTGAAAATTATGAATCACATTTCAAGGTCATAGGGAAATCCTTTTGTTATCTGTGTGAGGTCCACACAGTTAGATCTAGAGGCATGTGGCCACCATGCCAAAACTCTGGAGCTGCACTCCTTGTTTCACTTGATTACATACACTGGTACCCTGAGTATACCAGTGTTCAGATGCATCATACACTCGTTTGTTTGGGTTTTTTAGGTTTCTGCTGGAAAAACAAGGTGAAAATGATTTCATACTCTCTGAATATCTTCCTGATTTTTCAGGCATCCATAGCCTTAGTGGTTCTCTCAACCTTCCAACAGAAATCTCTGAAAATCCTTTGGTATCTTGAATACCTTCTACTACACTGAAGTACTTACAGTCTCTGTACAAGAGTAGAGAGGATCATAACATTTCTCTTAGTTAAGGGAATCATTTTAATTAAGGTTGGCTCAACCATTAGGCAAGACAGCATCTCTCTCGTTCCCTCTCTCCTTGGATGGTTCTTTTATTTGCCTTCACAATCTGCTTTCTCCAGTCTCCTGTCCTCTATGCCTCAACTTCCTGTTTCCAGTAGTGGCAGAAAGCAGCAGAAGGAAGGCTCTGGGGCCACTGATGAGAACAGATTGTGAAGGCAAGTGAAAGGACTGCAGAGGAGGTGGGGAGTGAAGGAGAGGAGAGATACTGGATCACAGTGGTGGGGTCAGGGACAGAAGTGACAACAGTGGTGGCCCAGTCAGTAGGCTGGCCTTAACACGATTAATACATTAAAATGTTGAATGCTTATTAAAATTTTAACACATTACTACTGTTAATAATGTGTTAAATGCCCACTCCTGGTTTTTATAGGATTGTTTTAGATTGATTATGATTATTGAGTTTAAATACCAGAATCTTGAGTGAGAAGGACATAAGGCTGAAAGGTGGCCTAGGATGGCCAATATATTTGCGCCACCTCTGATTTTTATTAAGCTAGGGGACGGGGCATTACATATCCATTTCTGTGTTTTTTTATTCTTTCCAACTCAATGGAAGTTGAAAAGAATTATATGAAAGGGGTCAATAAATGTCAGCCTTTCTGTTTGGGAGCAAAGTAACTCTCCACAAATTAAACAGAATGGGATAAAACTCGGCATAAGGAAAACACGGTGAAAAGAAACACAGAGTTCAAAAACAGGCCAGATTGGACCAGGATTTACAGAGAAGTAAACCCCCTCAAAAAACAAATGGCCCAATGCATTCCAACTCCTGAAGCACAGAAACTCTCATATACGAGGAAACAGCAGTTAGGGGATCACTCCATTCAAACTGCCTCTCTCCTGTTAATAACTCTTCACAAACTCCAAACCACTCCACCCTCTGAAAACTATCCCCTGCAATTTTCCCCATCCTCCAGCAAATATCCCGGCAACTCCACGACGACCCCACAAACTGTCCCTACCCCCAAAAACTACTGCCTGCAACTACCTCACCACACTGCAAACTGGTCACACCCCAAACCTCCTGAAACTGCCACCGACACCAAAACCTATCCCCTGCAACTGACAGATCAGCTTGCAAACTGGTTAGTGCCGCTGATTATCCATGGATGCTGCCACTACACACCCCAATACTAACCAGTTAGCACTGGGGCACGCAGGGGCGTTCCAGGGTGGCACCATCGCTAACTGGACAGTGTGATATTGAGCCGCTGCCTGGTTAGCGATACGCAAGTCAGGGGCAAGAAACCCTGTCTTAACTTTTGCCAGAGAAGCTAACCAGGCAGCAGCTCAATATCACCATTGTCCAGTTAGCTTCGCAATAATCCGGGCAGCCCAGCTATTCAATGCCGAAGCCGGATATGGCCCAGGCATGAATATTCATGTTTTAAGTTCAGCGCCGGCAGCTAACCACTTCAGCAGAGCTAGCTTCTGGCACTGAATATTGAGCCTTATGTTTATTATTACTGTATATGTATGTACTGTATTATGTTTTTACTGTATATGTATTGCTGCTTGTTTTCTTTTTTTTTTGTTGTTAATTTGAATTCATTCTGTTTTTTCCTGAATGATGTAATGTTAAAAATTGCATAAATAAAAATTAAATCTATTGTAGTGATCCCATACATCTACTATTTTGAATCACTTCAGGGTGGAGTGGAAACAACTTCAAGAAGGAGCCTATCTTGATAGTATCATACATTTTGCTATCTTGATCTGTGCTAATTATCTAGTATCTATGCAAGTCATAAAGACATAAGAGATAGAGAGCAAGGTGTAGAGCTAGGGAACATGATATGAAACTGCAAGGAGGTAGGCTCAAGAACAATGTCAGGAAATCACAAGAAAAAAATGATGGATACTTGGAGTTCCTGGACAGAAATGGTGATAAAATTCACTCAGTGGGAAAAGCATGTGGAGCATGACTCATGGAATTCTTTCCAACCCTTCTGCATGTGTGGGTGCATGTGTAGCTGTACAGTCTCATTTTGCATTTTTTACATAGATGAGAGACGAAAGGAGTAGCTTTTTCATAGCTTCCCCCCGCACCTCACCTCTCAATAAATAGTTAGGGAAAAATGAACGATCTAGTGCAGGGTGCAGTGGCAGTAGCGTGTTGTGACTGAGCATAGTGATGGTGAAGATTTTGAACAGAGTGGCCTAGTTGATAGAGCAGTGAATTAACAACAAGAAAAGCTGCAAAAATCTTTTTCATCCTTCATTGCAAATGAGGGATGCCAAGGGTAGACTGTCCCAAAGAGTGAGATTTAGAAATGATGTATCTGAGGTATAAATCTCAAAAGAGTTAAGCATCAGAAAGGCTTCACACGTGGATGAAACAGAAAATTATATTTAGCTTTCTTTGATGCTTCTGAAAGGACATAGAGTAGCGGCAATATTAGGACACTTTTCAAAGCAATTTTGCCAGATAATTGAATAGATACATAGAAACAGAGAAAATTATGGTAGATAAAGACCATGCATCCTATCCAGTCTTCCTATCCATACATGCCAATGTCTAAGCTTCACACTT
Source organism: Ichthyophis bannanicus (assembly GCA_033557465.1). Lineage (NCBI taxonomy): Eukaryota > Metazoa > Chordata > Amphibia > Gymnophiona > Ichthyophiidae > Ichthyophis > Ichthyophis bannanicus. The sequence goes on from CM066032.1 coordinate 628,757,274, forward strand.
CTTTCCTCTCCCTTAGAGATTCTCTGTGCTTGTTCCACACTTTCTTGAATTCAGATACAGGCCTTATCTCCACGCCTCTACTAGAAGTCATTCCTTGCTCTCATCACCCTTTCTGTAAAGTTATATTTCCTTTGATTACTACTGAGTCTACCCCCCTTCGCATTCACCTTATGTCCTCTCATTCTAGAGCTTCCTTTCAAGAGAAAGAGATCTGCCTCCTGTTCGTTTATGCTAAAGAGATATTTAAACATCTCTGTTCTATTTCCCCTCTCCCTTCTTTCTTACAAATAACCATATTGAAGTCATTAAGTCTGTCCCGATATGCTTTATGACAAAGGCCACTGACTATTTCTGTGCACTGACTCCATTCTTTCTATATCTTTTTGAAGGTTTCCATAATTATATACAGTGCTCCAAACATAGTCTCACCTTCTTTTTCCTGCTGGCCATTCCTCTCCCTTTGTACTCAAGCATCTCTCTGGCTTTCACCATCACATTTTTTTACCAGTTTGGCCATCTTAACATCATCAGAAGTAATCAGCTCCAGGTCCTACTCTTCTATCATGCAAAGAAGTGCTTCACCTCCTATACTGTACCACTTTTTTTTGTTTTTTGCAGCCCAGATGCATGATCCTGCATTTCTTAACATTATAGCTTAGCTATCAAATTCTAGACCATTCTTTGCAAGATCCCTCCTCATGTTGTCCACGCCTTCCTGGGTATCCATCCTATTGCAGATTTTGGTGTCACTTGGAAAGAAGCAAACCTTAACCTACAAGTCTTCCATAAGATTACTTACAAAAATGTTAAAAAGAACTTTGCCTCTCACTCAACCAATTTCTAACCCAGATAGTCACTTTTGGGCCAATTCCAAGGGTGCTCAGTCTATTTATATGCAGAACTGTGTCAAAGGCATTGCTGATATCTAAATATACCACAACTAGGGCTCACTCTCAATCCAACTTTCTGGTCATCCAATCAAAGAAATTAATCAGATTCAACCAACAAGACCTATCTCTAATTAGACATCCGACTATACATCTCAGAGACATATATTAGTTTTAAATAGCTTAAAGTAATAAGAAACTGCCCCATACCCAAATAAATATTTAGCAAACAAGCAGGACTACATATAGGGACAAAGAACAGAGTTGTTAGATCTCAGGTAAAAGGGGATAGCTGCTCTTTGTTTTAAGGACACTTTAGTAAAAGTTAGGGACTTTGGTAGGTCTTTCTTATTTCCTTCAACAGGTACCAAAGCTCGATGAATTGAGCTATGACTGGGAAAAATCATGTTGCCAAAGCTGTTGCCCCTGCTACAGCTTCTGTACAGATGGACAGCCTGATCCCAGATGAAGGACTGGTCCCATGTGCACGGTGTCTGTAAGCTGAATCACTCATGAAAGAAATGGACGACCTGAGAGAACAGGTGACAAGGTTGTGACAGCAAGAAGTACATCAATGAGAAACTTAGTAAGTAAAGAACTTAAAAGATCTAAACAAAAACTTAAGTAAAGTAAAGAACTTAAAGATCTAAAAAAAAATTAAAACTAAGATACAGACAGCAGTCCAGTAGTGAGATTGGGGCTTTCCAGTCTTTTGCATTGAGTGTCACATGTATGATTTTCTCCCAGTTGGTGAGAGGTCTTACGTGTGCACTAGGTGCAAGGAGCTCTTTGCTCTCAGGGAACGAGTCCGTTCTCTAGAGGCTAGAGTAGCAGACTTGGAAAACATAAGACAGACAGAGAGGCACTGCCATATCTCGGTCCACAACACACACACAAAGAGACACTCGCAAACTCCCAAGCAAAGAGACCAAACAGACACAAATCAAACACCAACACCGGCTCAAAGGAAGCACATGTAGCAACAACCTCTTCCACAAAGACAACAACAATTGAGCTCATAAACGCCAGATCCGTCTGCAACAAGATACACACTCTGGTAGACCACATAGAAGAGCGACAGCCCGACATAATATGCATCACAGAGACATGGCTCAACCCTACCGACAGTGTACTACTCAACCAAATAGTACCGAACAACTACTCAGCATACAACTGCCCTCGCACCCACAAGCGTGGAGGAGGAGTCCTAATAATAGCAAAAACAAAACTCAAGTTCAAGACACAGAACCTCACAGATACACAGCAGTGTAACACAATTAGCATCAAGAACAAGAATATTGCAATCTGCCTAACCTACAGAGCACCCCGTGCTCCACCTGACGAACTAGCCTTCACACTCGAAGAAGCCTGTGCCATAACAGCAAACAACAAACCAGCACTACTAATCGGAGACTTCAACCTAAAGTCCGCCAATACAAAAGATGCAGAGGCCTTCCTTCAAGCAATGACCTCACTTCAATTCACACAGATAGTCAATGCACCAACACACAGACTTGGATCATCCCCAGACCTCATCTTCGCATCAAACTACCTAACTTCAAGAGACCTAATCTCTACACCCACCATCACCCCAGTACCATGGTCTGACCATTACTTAATCGAGACGAAACTGCAATCACAAGAAGACCAGACAAGCGAAAGAGTGAACATCCCACACACACAAAGACGATTCAAGTCCTTTGACAAGGACATATTCATACAGGACACAATACAACACTTGAACATTGACTCAGAGGACCTGGAGGAACAAGTTTCCAACTGGAACAGCGTTCTAGCTAACGCCGCCAAACCATCCGATGACAGGACCGAGAAACAACACCACAACAAGAGACAGAACAAGCCATGGTACTCAACAAAAATACGACAGGAAAAGAGGGAGCTCAGGAAAATTGAACGGAGATGGAGAAAAAACAAAACTACTTCCGACCAACATCTTTACCTAACAAAGCAAAAACAATACAATGAACACATCAACCAATCAAAGAGAGAATTTCACACAAACCTGATAAATTCTTCCATCAACAAACCCAGAGAACTTTTCGAAATAGTAAAAACCCTGACAAAAGAGCAAACAGCAGAAAGAGAAGTACAAGTGGATCCACAGAAATTCGCTGACCACATCAAAGACAAATTCCACTCCACAGAGCGCACAACACCCAGTGGAACCACAAGAACGAACGTACACCCCAAAACCTGGGGCACATTCTACTCTCCCTCAAAAGAACAGATATCCCACATCATCTCCACAATCAACACAAGTACTGCCCCTACTGACCCTTGCCCAGTGTCATGGGTCAAAGCCACCAAATCAAGCCTGATACCAACCATTCATAAAATGGTACACAACTCACTCACTCAAGGACTCATGCCACAGCAACTAAAGCTTGCCTCAGTAAGACCAATCACAAAGAAAACTACTCTCGACAAAAAGGACCCAGCAGCATACCGACCAATCTCCAGCATACCCTTCCTCGCAAAAATAATCGAAAAGACGGTTCAACTACAACTTCAGGAACACATTGACGAACACGGAACTCTCGACGACAACCAACACGGATTTCGTCCCAACCATGGAGTCGAAACTCTACTGATCTACCTCTTCGACAGCATCATAAGAATAATTGACAACACCAGGAATGGAATTATAATGATCTTCATCGACATCTCCTCAGCTTTCGACACAGTTGACCACAATATGCTCCTGGAGAGACTAAAGAACACTGGTATACACGGTACCACTCTGAAATGGTTCCACTCGTACCTAACCGAAAGACAGCTACAGGTCAAGGTGGGACATGACACCTCCCGACCCATAAACGTCCAACAAGGAGTACCGCAAGGATCCGCACTCTCAGCACTCCTTTTTAACATCTACATCCAACCAATATGCAACATTATGAAAGAGAACAACATCCAATACACAATATACGCAGACGACATCATGGTATACTCCCCGATATCAATCGACAACCCGGACTTCTCTAAGATAACAGACTGCCTTACCCAAATGACGAAGTGGTGCCAAAACAACAACCTCGCAATAAACTACAACAAGACCGAAGCTTTAATCATCACTCGGAACCAGAGCTTCATACACCCACCAAACATAAAGATACAAAGCACTACGATACCGATAAGATCAGAGGTGAGATACCTTGGGGTTACTCTGGACAGTAAACTCAACCTCAAACCACACATAGACAAAACAATCCAAAAAGCCTACTACAGGATGCGAATCATCAGGAGACTGAAACCACTCCTCGCCCCAGAACACTTCCGTACCGTCTGTCAAGCACTGATAACCCCAATACTGGACTTCTGCAATCCGATATACCTTGGACTACCAAAACAAGCTCTCAAACCACTCCAGCTGGCACAAAACACTGCAGCTCGAATCATAGCCGGAACCGCAAGGCAGGAGCACATCACACCTACATTAAAGGACTTACACTGGCTCCCAATCAGTGCTCGCATCAGATACAAGACTATCATAAACCTATTTAAGATTAAAGAGCACACATCAGCCAACAGCCTCCACACGCTCATACAACCGGAAATCAGCGCACGTCCTAGAAGAAGTCAAACACGCAACCGAGTCAGTACCCCAAATGAATACAAGCACACACGCAAGGATACAACAAACAGAGCTCTCTCCATGGCTGCTCCAACAATATGGAACAATCTACCGGACGATCTAAGGGCAACTCCAGACCTCAAAGACTTCAGAAAACAACTGAAAACCATGCTGTTCATAGAGCACTATGGTCACATCACATAACCTAAGAGAATGGATAACAGCATTCCAATCCTCCTAAACAACTGTATGTATATAAAATGTGTTTTTAGCACCACTGTAAATAGCCCACCTTGTACATAGCTCAAACAAATCAAGCACCCAACACCGCCATCACACAACCAAGTTTCATCCTCACTGCATGTACAACACACACACTTTACCTGATTGCTTGCTGTGATACCACCTTGATTATTAAGATAAGGCGGTTTAGAAATACTGTTAAATAAATAAATAAATAAATAGACGAGACCTACAGGGATATAGTCCTGAAGTCCCACCTCCAGTCTGGCAGCATGCCTGTTGCCATGGAGGAGAGAGGTCACGTGACAGGAGATCATCACCCTGGTGTGGCAGGAAGTGATCCTGTAACTAGGACCTGTCCTCTAGGTGATGTAAAACCCTCTCACACCGAGGAAGTTTCTCCAGGGCCATGTGCCCATGAGGGAAGGGTTAGGACAGCCGTTATAGTTGGTGATTCGATCATTAGGCATGTAGATAGCCGGGTGGCTGGTGGACGTGAGGATCGCCTGGTAACATGCCTGCCTGGTGCGAAGGTAGCCGACCTCATGCGCCACCTAGATAAGGTCTTAGATAGTGCTGGGGAGGAGTCTGCTGTCTTGGTACATGTCAGTACCAATGACATAGGAAAATGTGGTAGGGAGGTTCTGGAGGCTAGATTTAGGCTTTTAGGTAGGAAGTTGAAATCCAGAACTTCCAGGGTAGCATTCTCCGAAATGCTTCCTGTTCCACGTGCAGGACCCAAAAGGCAGGCAGAGCTCCGGAGTCTCAATGCGTGGATGAGACAATGGTGCAGAGATGAGGGTTTTGGATTTATTGGGAACTGGGAAACATTCTGGGGAAAGGAGGGGTCCTTCCGAAGGGATGGGCTTCACCTTAACCGTGATGAAACCAGGCTGCTGGCATTAACCTTTAAAAAGGAGATAGAGCAGCTATTAAACTAGATAAAAGGATAAAGCCGACAGTCGCCCAAGAGCGGATGGTTTGGAAGAATGTATCCTTGAAGGATACTACCAAAAGCAGAGAGGTTCCAAAAAAGAGTAAACTAGCCCAAATGCCCTCGAGTATGGAGCAGACAGAGCTTAAAGATCCCAAATTACCCATGTCTACCAATAGCCAAATTAATATGAATAAAATACAGTCTCTAAAATGCTTGTATGCAAATGCTAGAAGTTTAAAAAATAAGATGGGAGAGTTAGAATATATAGCACTAAAGGAGAGGTTAGATATGATTGGAATATCAGAGACATGGTGGAAGGAGGACAACCAGTGGGACACTGTGATACCTGGGTACAAACTATATCGTAATGATAGAGCTGATCAAATTGGTGGAGGGGTTGCGCTCTATGTTAGAGAGGGCATTGAGTCAGAAAGGATTAAAGTTTTGCAGGAAACAAAATTTGCTGTAGAATCTCTATGGATTGAAATTCCATGTAAAAAGGGGAAGACGATGGCAGTGGGGGTGTACTATCGACCGCCTGGCCAGAATGAACAAATGAATGATGAAATGCTCAAAGAAATCAAGGAAACTAACAAAGGTTACAGCACAGTAATAATAATGGGTGATTTCAATTACCCCGGTATTGACTGGGTCAGTGTCACGGCAGGGCATGCTACGGAGATAAAGTTCCTAGATGACATAAATGACTGCTTCTTGGAGCTGCTGGTTCATGAACCGACCAGAGGGGAAGCCATATTAGACCTAGTCCTTAGTGGAACACCAGATCTAGTGCAAGAGATAAGGGTGTTGGGGCCACTTGGCAATAGTGATCATAGCATGATCGCCTTTGATTTAATTAGTGGAGGAGGGATAGTAAGGAAATCCACAGTACTACCTTTTAACTTTCGAAAGGGAGACTATGATAAAATGAGGAAAATAGTTAAGAAAAAACTAAAAGGAGCAGTTGCAAAGGTTAAAGACTTACATCAAGCTTGGGTGTTGTTGAAAAATACCATTTTGGAAGCCCAGACCAGCTGTATTCCACGCTTTAAGAAAAGTGGAAGGAAGTCCAAAAAACTGCCAGCATGGTTAAAAGGTGAGGTCAGAGAGGCTGTTGTTCCCAAAAAAGCATCTTTCAGGAAATGAAAAAAAGAGCCAAATGACGAAACCTGGAAACAGCACAAGCACTGGCAAGTCAAATGCAAGGCATTGATAAAGCAGGCAAAGGGAGAATTTGAGAAGAAGCTTGCCGTGGAAGCAAAAACGTGAAATAAAGATTTTTTCAAGTACATTCATAGCAAACAACCTGTGAGAGAGTCAGTTGGTCCATTAGATGACAGAGGAGTTAAAGGGGCACTAAGAGGCGACAAGGCGATAGCGGAGAGACTGAATGAATTCTTTGCTTCGGTCAATACTGAGGAAGATGTAGGGATGTTACCCATGACTGAAGTGGTATTTAAAGGTGCGGAAGAATTGAAGGAAATATCGATACATCGGGAAGATGTATTACAACTATTAGATAAACTGAAAAGTAGCAAATCACCTGGGCTGGATGGTATACATCCAAGGGTATTGAAAGAACTGAAATATGAGATTGCAGATTTGCAATTAGTAATCTGTGTACTATCATTAAAATCATCTCTAATACCTGAAGAGTGGAAAATCGCCAATGTAACACCAATTTTTAAAAAGGGTTCCAGGGGTGATCCGGGAAACTACAGACCGGTGAGCCTCACGTCAGTACTGGGAAAAATGGTAGAAACCATCATAAAGAATAAAATTACTCAGCATGTAGATAGTCATGGCCTAATGGGAGACAGCCAACATGGCTTTAGACAAGGAAGATCTTGTCTTACTAATCTGTTATGTTTTTTTGAAAATGTGAATAAACAGGTGGACAAAGGTGAGTCGGTTGATATAGTGTATCTGGACTTTCAGAAAGCCTTTGACAAGGTCCCTCATCAGAGACTTTTGGCAAAACTAAAGAGTCATGGGATAGGAGGCAGTGTACTACTGTGGATCAAGAACTGTTTAAAAGATAGAAAGCAGAGGGTTGGGCTAAATAGCCAATTTTCCCAATGGAGAAAGGTGAATAGTGGTGTACCCCAGGGATCTGTGCTGGGTCCGCTGCTTTTTGACATATTCATAAATGACCTGGAAAGTGGAATAATGAGTGAGGTTATCAAATTTGCAGATGACACAAAACTATTTAAAGTTGTTAAAACCCAAGAGGATTGTGGAAAATTGCAAGAGGATCTTGATAAATTGGAAGACTGGGCATCAAAATGGCAGATGAAATTTAATGTGGACAAGTGCAAAGTTATGCAACTAGGGAAGAACAACCCAAACTATGGTTACACAATGCAAGGTTCCACATAGGAACCACCACCCAGGAAAAAGATTTAGGCGTCATTGTGGATAACATGTTAAAACCCTCGGCCCAGTGTGCAGCGGCAGCCAAGAGAGCAAATAGAATGCTAGGTATCATAAGGAAAGGAATGGAAAATAAAACAAAAGATATTATAATGCCTCTATATCGTTCCATGGTGAGACCGCACCTTGAATATTGTGTGCAATTCTGGTCGCCGTATCTTAAAAAGTATATAGCGTTATTAGAAAAGGTTCAGAGAAGAGCCACCAAAATGGTAAAGGGGATGGAAGGATACTCCTATGAAGAAAGGCTAAAAAGGTTAGGGCTCTTTAACCTGGAAAAGAGACGGCTGAGGGGAGATATGATAGAAGTCTATAAATTAATGAACAGAGTGGAACGGGTAAATGTAGCTCGATTGTTTATATTATCGGAATATAGAAAGACTAGGGGACATGCAAGGAAGCTACAGAGTAAACTATTTAAGACTAATAAAAGAAAATATTTTTTTACTCAACGTGTAATCAAACTCTGGAATTTATTACCGGAGGATGTAGTAAAGGCTGTTAGTGTAGCTGGGTTTAAAAAAGGTTTGGACAAGTTCCTGGAGGAAAGGTCCATAAACCATTATTAAGAAGGGACCCAGGATATCAATGCTTGACCCAGTACAAGCATTGCGGAACCTGTGTCTTTTGGGGAAACTGCTAGGTACGTATGACCTAGATTGGCCACTGTTGGAAACAGGATACTGGGCTTGATGGACCTTGGTCTGACACAGTATGGCATATCTTATGTTCTTATGTTCCTATGTTCTTGAGGCATCTAAGCTCTCCAACAGAGGTGAAGATGGTATGCCACAGAATGAAGACAGCTGGGCACAAGTCACCAGATGCTGCAGAATTGACACCCAAACTCCAACTCCACCATCCCTTAAATTAAAGAACAAGTATCCATCCCTGGAAGTGGAGGAGGCAAATACATCCCAAGAACAGGAAAATCTACAGCTCTAGCACCCCAAAATTGCAGAATCAGTCAACAGAAGGCAGAAAACGGTAGTGGTGATTGGTGACTCTCTTCTGAGGGGTACTGAGACATCCATCTGCCATCCAGACTTGATGTCTTGGGAGGTGTGCTGTCGGCCAGGTGCCAAAATCCAAGATATTATGGAGAGTTTGCTGAGACTCATCAAGCCTATTGACTATTATCCGATGCTGCTCATCCATATCGGCACAAATGATACTACTAGGTATCCCTCTGAGCATATCAAGACTGACGTTATGGCTCTGGGAGAGAGGGTGAAGCAGATAGGTGCACAGGTTGTGTTCTCCTCCCTATAGAGGTTAAAGGCCAAGGAAGAGAAGCTCAAATTCTAGAGATGGATGCATGGCAGTGTGGATGGTGTCTCAGAAATCATTTTGGTTTCCTGGACCATGGGATGATTTTGCAAGCGCTGCTGAGAAGAGATGGTGTTCACCTATCCAAGAAAGTTTGAAGTGTTTTCCACAGCAGATTGGCTAACTTACTAAAGAGGGCTTTAAACTAGACTTGTTGAGGATGGATAAAGAAAGTCCCCAGGTAACTAAAACATTAAATACATATGTAGATATTGATAAAAAGGGCAATGTCTGGAAAGCAATGTGTACTAATGCCTGTAGTATGAGAAATAAGATTCTGGATGTTGAAGCTTTAATGCTTGACTTGGATTTAGTGGCAGTTATGGAGACATGGTTCATTGAAAACCATGAGTGGGATGTAATTATACCAGGCTATAATTTATTCAGGAAGGACAGGTTAGGAAGAAAGGCAGGAGGAGTGGCACTATATTTAAAAGGTAATATTATAATTTATTCTTTATTCAATTTTCACATTTAAACAAGATATCATACCTTGTTGGGAAAACAGAGGAGAACAGAAAAACAAAACAAAAGGATTGAAATTGCATAGGCAAACAAAAGAAACGTCATCACTGACTAGTCCAAAACTAGAGAGGGAGAAAATTAGAACCAATATAGGAATAAATCTATTTTCAAATAGGCATATAGGCAGACCCCAAAGGCAACAAGTACATAAAAATAAGCAGATTTAAACTACATCCTAACATTAGATACTCTAATCTAGTGATAACTAATAAAAGAAGAAAGTTGTACATGCTCATAAAATACGTGGAGGCCTATTCTGTGTTGGACATCCTGGCCGCTGTGCATCCGGTCAGAAATGGATGCACAGAGGTAGACGGGATTCTGATACCGCAGGGCACGTCTAGCCCTCGCGGGATCAGAATCCCATCTAAGCCTGTATGTGCAGGCCCAGACACAATTCCAGGTGTCCTGCACATACAAGCACCTGCCCAGCTAACTCAGTCATGGCTCCTGAATGGAGTAGCGGCACCATGGCATCCGGTTGCCATGGCACCGCAGCTCCATTCAGGAGCCGTGATCCCCGGCCACTGCTGTCTGGCTTCATTCCCCGCAGCCCGACCCCCAATTTGGCCTCCCAAGGCCAGGGCTGGGCTGTGGGTAATCTTCGGTGGCCCACCCACCCTTTGATGTGCCCCATGCCTGCCATACCCTCCCGTCAGAGGTGGAATAAGTTCTCAGTCTACTCTGCCGGTCTCGAACGTACAAGACAAACATCAGAATTGGCCCTGTACACAGGGACGGCCCGGCCATTGAGCGAGAATGTTTTTTGCACAGGCCTCCGCGTTTCAGGGGGCCCTGCGCAAAGAACATTCTGCATTAAAAGTGTATTTTAAAATAAAATAAAAAAATCTGGCTGCTGCCGCTGCTGCCACAGCAGAATCGAGTGTCCCATGGCCCCCTTGTCCGGCAGAGCCCTCCCTCCCTGCATCAGCCCCTCTCCGCGTCGGCTTTCAGAGCCGCGAAGGAAGAGTTTCCCTTTCGCGGCTCTGTTAAGCATGCTGGGGCTGATGGGAAACAGGAAATGCCTGTTTCCTATCAGCACCCACTGGCTTAACAGAGCCGCGAGGGAGAAACTCTCCCTTCATGCTCTGATTGAAAGCCGGTGCGGAGAGGGAGCTGTTACAGGGAGGGAGGGCTCTGCCGGGCATGGGGGGGGGGGGCTGCGGGACACTTAATGCTGCTGCGGCGGCAGCGGCATCAGCCAGCTTTTTTTTTTTTTTTATTTTCCCGGGGCTGGTGGGGGGGATGGGGGTTAGGAGTGGTGATGGGCATTGGGGGGGGGCTTAGTATGAAGATGGGCTGTGGGGGCTTGGAACTGGTCCTGGGCTATGGGGGGCTACGACTGGTAATGGGTTGGGGGATGCTAGGACTGGAAATGGGCTGAGTGGAAGGGGGGGCTTGAACTGCAAATAGCTGATGGGGATGGGGGCTTGGAATGGAAATGGGCTGAGTGGAAGGGGGCCTTGAACTGCAAATAGCTGATGGGGAGGGGGGCTTGGAATGGAAATGGGCTGAGTGGAAGGGGGGCTTGAACTACAAATAGCTGATGGGGAGGGGGGCTTGGAATGGAAATGGGCTGTGAGGGGAGGGAGCTAGGACTGGAAATGGGCTGAGTGGGGGGAGCTAGGACAGGAAATGGGCTAATGGAGGGGCTAGGATAGGACTGGAAATAGGCTGTTGGGGGGAGCTAAGATTGGAAATGGGCTGTGGTGGGGGCTTGGATTGAAATGGACTCATGGAGGGGCTAGAACTGGAAGTAGGCTCATGGGGGGCTTTGATTGGAAATGGGTTGAGTGGAGGGGAGCTAGGATTTGACATGGGCTGATGATGGGGCTAGGAAAGGACTAGAAATGGGCTGATGGGGGGCTGGGATTGGAAATGAGCTGATGGAGGGACTCAGATAGGACTGGAAATGGATGGGGGAACTAGGACTGGAAATGGGCTGATGGGAGGCTAGGACTGGAAATGGGCTGATGCTGGGACTAGAAGGGAGTGGATGCTGGGTGGGGCTGGATCTAGAAGGGAGCTGATGTTGGGAGAGGATTAGAATGGGATGGGGCTGGGAGAGTGAAATGGAGAGGGGAAAAATATTTTGTGTGGGAGGGAAGAAAAATCTACAATTGGCCGGGTAATGGGAGCGTAAGTGGGGATTGAGGATGGAGGGGTAAAATTTGAGTGGATGAAATAGGAATGAGGAAAGAGCAAAAGGAGAAAGATTAGAATGTTAAAGCAGATGTAGAGAGAGAATGGAAAAAAAACTAGAAGTGAGAAGAAAGGACAAAGGGACAGCAGACGAAGGAGAGTTAGCAGAAGACACGAAGAAACCAGAAGAATGTGGCTGGAGCAATTGCAACTGAAAAAAAATTACACAAAAGGTTGAAAGATATCTTTATTTTGAACTTGTTAACTGGAATATGTCAACTCTGGGAAATGTGCATCATTAACGTTTGCGCTTTGTTTAGTACAAGAGGAAATTAATTTATAGTTTTATTTCTGCAGTGTTGTTGTACATTCCAAGTTTGGCTTTTGTGGTTCCCAGTTTAATTATTATCTTCCTGTTTCTAAATTGTGATTCCTTGTTTGGTGATGGTCTATGTTCTGCATATGTAACTGAGCTGAGGTATTCTGTTTATGTAATTCCTATTTGACATTGCCACTTGTTCTCTTTCCCCAGTAGGTCATGTATTCTTATTCTCTGAAATGTATTGGTTTAATATTTGCAGTGTTGCCTTTTGATAGGTAGGGACTGGTGCTTTGTGAGTCCTGGTAGTGCTGTTACGATATGGCGGGTTTGCTATGGGTTCTAAATGGGCAGTTTTTGTAATAGTTCCTAATGTGCCTGGCGGTTGGCACTGGATTATAGTAATGTAGAAATCTTTTAGTCTTTCTTTATCCATACACTCATTAAGAGGCATGTTTACTAAAAGTTACTGTATGGTAACATTATGCAAATATTTATGCAAATGAGGCCCCTCATCGATTCTCCGCACATAGTCCCGCACCACCCTTGGGCCGCCTCTGCCTATACATCCAGGGCCGCAGACCACCCACTGCCTGCCCCATCTCCGACTCCATGCCACCCCTTTCCCGCCCCCATCTAACTTCCCCGTACAAACTCCCTGTTCATACGAGGAGGCTTGGTGGGGATGGGAAAGGCAGATAAATAGCAGGGATGGAGATCCCAATGGGACATCTATTCTTGAAATTTGCGGTTCAGAATAGACCCCATAATTAACAGGAAATACTGGCTAAACATTTACAAGGACATTTTTTAAAAAATGAGCCCCCCCCGGATCCAAGATGGTGGATCGCAGGCATGGTTGAGTTGTCGGAATTTCCTGATGGGAAGAAAGCGGAAGGGAAAGGGGACTGGTTGTCCTTCTTTGCCTCCCTTGACCTCCACTCCATTACCTGAGGCCCTTGGGCCGCTTGATGCCATTCGTCTCCAGCTACATAGCTCAGCAACCAGTTCAGGCAGGGGAGTATAGCCAGGCTGTGTCTGCTCCAGAGTCAGGCGGCTTGGAGTTGACTTTGGGCTGTGACTGTCTCCCCTGCTTTGTGGCATGTGGCGAAGGAGCCTTGCATTCAAGAGTCCCCAGATGAGCCGTGGCGTACTGATGCTGTCGGCGGCCAAGGGGCTTTCCTAGGATCTCCAGCTGAGGGAGCAGCGCTTTTTCCAGACCAGCAGGTTTGTTATGCTCATCTCATGTTGCAGGTTAGAAAGCGGGCAGTGGGCACAACTGTTCTACAGAGCCGGGCTTCACTGTTGGGAGAGCGAGAGGCAATGGAGGGTCTCTCGGCTTTTACTTTTCAACGCCCTGAGACTTTCACATTGGAATCGATCTGGAATGCTATAGTGCAGTCGGGGCGGCTTTGCTCCCACAGGTTACTTCATTGTCTCAGAAAGTGCAACAACATGCAGAGGCCATGGAAGAATCTTCAGCTAAGGTATTGTTACTTCAAAATTCTGTAGCTACGGTTCAAGCGCAAGTTGCTATGCTGGAGGAGCGGCCTGATTATCATATTACTGAGTCTTCTTTAATTAAAGCTAAGTTGGAGACTTTGGAGAACTCAGCTAGAGCTGCAAATTTACAGCTGGTGAACATTCCCCGGGCTGCACTTGTACCTTCTAGAGATATGCTTTGTAGCTATTCAACTGATATATTAGGAATTCCTCCTGAATTCATCCACCCTTAGTGAGGGTTTACTATCTTCCTTCTTCTAAGAAAAAGGTGGCAATAAGGAATGTCCCAGAGTTGGGTCAAGTTGATATTCTTAATATTACTGAAATTCTGGAGAAATCCCAAGATGATGAAGTTAAACCTGCTACACTGTTGATTACTTAACTTTATTATCAGATAAAGAATGGTTAATAAAGATATTTTTCAAAAAAGAGAACTTTTCATTTTAAGGGATTATTAGTTTGAGTGTATAAGGATCTTGCTCGTGAAACCCAGAGAAGGAAGCGAGAGTTTCTCCTCCTACATCCTGGTGTACAGCAGTTTTGAGGCCTCTTTTTCCTCAAATATCCCTGTAAATGTTTGAATAAATATCAAGCTTGTTCCTATGTGTTTTTTGAGCCCTCCCAACTGCTGACCTTCCTAAACTCCCATCGTTTGGAAGCCTCAGCAGGGCCTCCTACGAATCCAACATGAAATTATGAGTTATCGGTTGTTTATGCCTGTGTTATCTTTCCTTTTGGTTGTAGTATGGGTGATTTCCTGTACTTGGATCACTTATCTGGTGGGCTAGAGTGGAATTGAGTGTACTATTTTCCTAGTAATATATTTTTCTTCTTGATTTTGGTTGTTCATCATATCCCAGTTTCTGTACAAGATTGTATTCTTGGCTATATTGCAAAATTGCATAAAGATAAAAAAAAATGAGCCCCCCCAACTGAAGAACAGCGGGTTTCAGCAAGAGAAAATCCCTATGTCTCCTCTGAGTTTCATGAGAGAGTTATGGAAACATATTAATCGTGTACCCACAAAAAACAGCACTACACTTCTTGAAATACATACAGAGTAGCCATTTTTGGTCTGTGGCTAAAGCAAAAGAAACCAGTAAGGTAGCAGAAACAATAGACTGGGAATTAGAACTCTCCAACATTGCTGAAACATCAAGAACATCCGTCAAGGGGTCCCGGCATAGATCTCTGTGCTATGGGGAGATAATAAGCACACAGTAACATTGGATGAGACTCCACAGGACACCCAGAATTTCAATTAAATAAGCTTTGAACATTAGTTGAAATAAGCATATCCTCGGGAAAATTCACCAACTGCAAACTGGATGATTTGGAAGCATTTTCCAGATTCTCCAATTTAAATTTCACCGAGGTAGTATCTTTCATTATAGCTGAAGTGCAATCTTGTTGGGAATCCAACTTCTTTTCAATCTCAGTGACTTCAAGCTTGACAGTTTCAACATTATTGGAAATTGCAATAATATTTGAATGTAGCTAGGTTTGAAGCGTTTGCATTTGAGAAACCATTACTTTGCCGAGGTTAGAAATCGCTTCCCAAATAGAGTCCAATGATATCTTTGTTGGACGAGGTAGAGAGAACTTTACCAGAGGCAGAGTAATTCCTTTAGCCCATACCCTGTGCAACAAAGTAACAGAAAGTAGCTTGCTAAACATGTGCCGGCGTCGTAGGCTGTGAGTGAGAGCTCTGCCTCATCTGCTTCTGTCAAGTATATCCAGGCAGCAGAGGTTTATAAGGAGCCATTTCTGCGGCGTATTTCTGCCTGGCTTGAATTTGTGATGAGTAGCGATTATGGTCAAGTCTGTTTGGAAGGACTGAGCTGTGGTGGTATGATATTCTGCCTCTCTGGTGTTATAATGAACCTTTCCTCTTGTCTCTTCTATTTCTTTGACTATCACTATCTCTTACTCTGTCCTATCTTGTTAATGGCGTTCTTTTCATATTTTCAGTATCATTTATGTAGTATTGTAAACCGCTCTAATGCTTTGGCCTGAGCGGTATATCAAATGTAATAAACATAAACATAAACACTGTAGATGCATGGACCGCAGCTCCTCTGCCCTGCTGCGACGACTGCGGATGGCTGCCCACCATCTGGACAACCCTCATGTTCCATCCCAGGTAAGGTGAGAAATCCTGGCCAGTCTGCAGATAAAGCCACAGTGGGAGGTACAGGGGGACATCGCTTTTCTTGAGATAAAGATAGGAAGTAGCTTGAAGTTGACACCGAGCCTCCTGGTTTTGGCGCAGAAATGGCCGGGCCCACATCGGAATTGATTTGCTGCATATCAGGCTGGCTAAGAAATGCCTCAATCAACACCTGAATAGAAGGAGGGAAGAGCTGGAGACCTCAGCAGGAACAGTCATCTTGCCCATGGTAGACAACAGTTAAACCAAAGACACTCAGAGCAGCGTTACCTTAACCAGAGCTTCTCCTCCTCCTCCTGTAAAAGATAATATTAAGGCTACTACTGCTACTAATCATTTGTATAGTGTTGCAAGGCATACACAGTGCTGTACATATAGATTTAAGGCACAGTCCCTGCTCATCAGAGCTTATAATCAGGACAAAACACATAGAGGCAATCTCGGACATCAAAGCCAGAACATCTGAAAAGAAAGGAAGGCACATACAAGTTGAGACACAATTCCAGAAACATGGACATGCCTAATATGCATGTGTATCAAATGTCTATATAGACATCCTTAGGAAAGCATTTCAGAACCAAGACGTCTAATAGCAGAATGGTTAGAGCTGGGTCGTCAGGGCTCAAATCCCAGTGTGGGACTTTGTAATCAAAAGCTAGTCACTTAATTCTCCATCTTCTCTACACTCTCTGGATGTTTTAAGGTGAAAACAAATACTTTCCTGATGTCTATTTGTGCCTGGAGCAGGAATAAACATGCACGTGCCTGTAGATGCCTCCACCGCTTCTGAGATCGAACGGGACATATAAGTCCATTGCCCCTTCCCAGACACCCTTCTGCCATACCCCCATGCCTACTTGAACATTCCTGTATCAGAGACATTTATGAATGCCATTTATGGAATGGTTACGGAGACATGTCTGTGATTTTGATCTCCACATGCATGTCTGCAGATGTCCAAACCATGACTAAACTTTTTAGAATGACCCTCATAATGAAACTGAGGACTAGAGTATGCTAAGATACACATAAGTAGTGGACAAGAGAGTGAGGAGCATCAGGATACAAAAGTGGCTTCAGAGAGGTGGTTTTCAGCTACAGAATCGCAGGGCTTATGAGAGAAGAGGAAGGCAATGTGGGTTTAATTGGAAAGAGGGAATGTAGCATCCATTTGCATTGGTGTTATATGAGGGGGGATGCTAAGTCTCTGCCCTTGTAACAAAATAGAAAGCTAGGGGCACAGTTCAGTTCCAGAGGTCCGAATGATCTCTCTGCAGTTTCATTTCATTTAAAACAAAACTGCAGAGAGATCATTTGGACCTCAGGAACAGAAGTGCGCCCATAGCTTTCTGTTTCAGTACAAGGCCAGAGACTTATCAGCCCCCTTTGTACACAGACCTCTATCACTGGCAGAACAAGTGGACAGAGATTTAATTGAAGACATTTGCAGTATTGCTATGAAATTAGACATACTGCTGATAGGTGATTTCAATATGCTAGATATTGATTGGGGCATCCCTGCTGCAGTGTCATCTAGAAGTAGGGAGATCCTGGATTCTTTATAGGAAGAACCATTCCAGCAATGGGTAACAGAACCCACATATGAAGGGCCCATCCTGGACCTAGTGCTTATGAATGAGGAGAGCGTTTCTCATGTTAGTGGGTGATCATTTTGCATCCAGTGATCATAGGATGGTGTGGTTCAGTATTAGCACTAGGGCTGCTAAAGTCCAGTCAAAAGTGAGGGTCCTAGACTTTAGGAAAGCTAACTTTGCCAAGATGGGACAATACCTCAAGCAGTCGTTAGCAGGATTGGAACAGCTGGAAGATGTAGAAAAGCAGTGAGTGAAAATAACAAACATTTTTATTAGGAAAGTAAGCAAATGTAAAAGGAAAAGTAGGCCACTATGGTTCTAGAAAGAAGTAGCTGAAAAGGTGAATAAAATACAAAATATTACAGAAAAGGAAGACAAGCATCAATATTGAGAAAAGCTTAGAAAAGCTAGGAAAGTAGTCTGGAAAGCAAAGATACAAATGGAAGAAAAAATAACCAACGCAGTAAAATGCGGGGACAAAACATTTTTCGGATATGTTAGCGAAAAGAGGGAAGTGCAAAGGTGGTATTGTCAGACTGAAGGGTAAAGGGAAAGAATACATAGTAGCTGATGAGGATAAAGCAGAATTGCTTAACAAATATTTCTGTTCTGTGTTCACAGATGAAGGGCCAAGAGCAGGATCTCAGAAAATACTGACAAATAGGAACAGAAGTGAACTGGATCTTGAATAATTTTCAGAAGACTGTGTTCGTGAGGAGCTAGCTATACTAAAATTGGACAAAGCAATGAGGCCAGATGGGATACATCCAAGAGTGCCGAAGGAACTTAGGGAAGTTCCAGTGGCTCCACTGTCTGACCTTTTCAATGTTTCTTTAGACTCTGGCATGGTCACAGAAGACTGGAGAAAGGCGCATGTGGTCCCTTCACAAAAAAGTGGAACTAAAGATGAGGTTAGGAACTACAGGCGGGTTAGTCTAACCTCTGTGGTGAATAAACTAACGAAAAGGCTGGTAAAAAAAAAAAAGAAGATAGTGAGGTTTCTGGAAGCCAATGGATTGCAGGATTCAAGATAGCGTGGTTTTATGAGAGGCACTTCTTGTCAGACAAATCTCATTAATTTCTTTGACTGGGTATCCAGAGAGTTGGACCGAGGGAGAGCTCTAGATGTGGTGTACTTAGATTTAATAAAAAACATTGACACGGCTGGGGATCCAAGATGGCGGATTGAAATGAGCGTCGTGGCGGTGCTTTCTTCAAGCTTTTACCTTGATTATGGGCAAAAGGAAGGCTAAAGGGCCTAAGAAGTCCTCTGTTGCCCAATAGCCCCATCTGCCTTTTCCTAACAGGTGGTGGGTCCGCTTGATTCTTTTGTTACACCGCTACAGCAGTCAAGTGTTGCGACGGCGTGGCAGCCCACTGAACCCTCACAGGGGCTGGATAGCTCAACAGGTGGATCTGGGCCTGAAATCTCTCTGCCGGAGCAGTAGCGAACTCCCAAGGGTCCACTGCTGAGGAGTAGCCCTGCGCAGATTGAGGAGGAGCTCTCCTCCCAGGAGGTGGAAAGCTCTGCCCTTCGAGGACCAACTGCGCAGGGAAGGAGTGGGGGTTTGAGATCTGTTCCCCCGACCAGAGCAGAGGACACGGTTTTGAAGGGGCCTACAAACAGGTTGGTGGATGTCCTTCCTGTAACTGGGGACTCGAGTATGGAATGCCGTCCGACTGAGGAACCTCCTGGGAAGGTATTGACTTTTACCTTTGATAGACCAGCCGTTTTTACATTGGAATCGATTTGGTTGGCTATAGTTAAGCTGGGTGAATTTGTTGCTCCCAAATTGCTACTCTATTGGCTCAGACACAGGCTCATATGGGCCTTTTGCAGCAACACACTCTGGAAATAACTGCTGTACAATCGTCGGTAACGGAACTGCAACGGAAAGTTTCTAGTTCGGAAGTTGGTATCTCACTTTACCAGAAAGATATGTTGGCAATGAAGTCACGGATTGAATGTTGGAAAACACTACTAGATATCCCAATCTCCGTTGTATTAATTTTCCTAGGTCATCTTCTATCTCGGCCAAAGAAATGTTTAAGAAATATATGTTGGAAGTTTTGGATGTTCCAATTGAATCCCATCCCCCTATGCTTAAAGTGTTCTATCTCCCTTCCGGGAAAAGAGCTTGTGGGGAAGGGATAATTGAGAGGGGGGGGGCTCCAGCAGATTTATTGAATATTTCTGCTATATTAGAGTCATCTTTGCATGATGTAGTTCCTCCCTCTACTTTGATTGCTTCTTTTTCTCTAACATCTGACAGGATTGGTTTTTCCGAATGTTTTTTAAAAAACGGAATGTGCAGTTTAATGGTTTAACAATACGTGTATTTCCAGATTTATCTAAAGAAACTCAAAAACGTAGGAAAGAATTTCTTCTACTTCATCCTGGGGTGTTGCTTTTGGGGGCTTATATTTTTTGAAACTCCCTTGTAAATGTTTGGTCAAATTGAATAATGAATCTTTTATTTTCTATGAACCTTCTCAGTTAGTAAGTTTCTTGAGCGCGCACCGCTCCCCTGAAGAGTCTCCTGATCCACTGTCATTAGATTAATCTTGACCGTAGTTCCATTATCAATATTTCCTGTGTTTTGTGTGTTATGTATTCTCTTGGATCTCTTGTATTGGGGGCTGTAGTTGGGACAGGAGTTGTTTTTTCTATATTACTTGTTATACATGATTGAATGTATTAAGGATGTCTTATTTCTGTCCTGTACCCATTTTTCTTTAAGAAGATGTAAAATTCTTCTTTGTTTTGTAAAAATGATAAAGATAAATAAAAAAAAACATTGACACTGTTCAGCATAGGTGGCTTATAAATAAATTGAATGCACTAGGAATGGACCCTATTGTTAGTGATGGATTAGAAACTGGTTGAGTGGGAGGCACTAGTTGAGTGGGAGGCACAAAGTCTTGTTCCCTTATTTTACTATATTTGTTATTTTTTCTTCAGTTTTCATCTTTACTTCCCTGACTACTTTCCCAGTTTTTCTCAGCTTTTCCAGATATTGTTGCTCATCTTCCTCATTCTAGGATCTCTTGAATTTTATAAAGACTAATCTCTTTTTTTCCTTATCTTTTCAGCTACTTCCTTCAAAAACCATAGAGGCCTCTTTTTCCTCTTACTTTTTTCTACTTTCATAACAAAAAGGTTTTGATGCCCTTAAAATATCTCCTTTCCTTTTTCCCACTGTTTTTTAACATCCCCAGATGTTCCCATCCAACTATTGATTCCTTGAGGTATACCCTTGGCTTTAAACTGCTAGTTGTCCTGAAATCTAAGACACTCATGTTTGAATGAATCATCTCTATCTGTATCCTAATATCAAACCACACCATCTGGTGATCACTAGATACCAGATGAACACTCTCCCCATTTGTAAGAACGAAATTCGATATGGCCTCTCCTATATGGGTTCTGTTTCCAGTTGCTGAAACTCTTCTCCCAGTACAGAATTCTTCCTATCTGCTGGAGATCTTTGATGCATAATGAAGCTTTACATCAATGAAGTTCTCATTGTCAAGGATGCTTCTCGGTCTCTCCACCTCCTGTCTTCAGGAGGGATTCAACCTGCAGGCATCTTGCACACAGAGCCAGTCCCTTGCCTTGGATCAGTCTATCCCTCTGGATAGAGGCCAAAGCTGTGAGATGGGAACAGCTTTGGCAGCACAGTGTTTTCCAGCCAAACTTCAGTTGTAGGTGTTTTGGTACCTGTTGAAAAAAATGAACAAAAGACCTACCAAAGTCCCTACATTTTCCTCAGCTGTCTTGTAAGCCAAAAGAAGCAGTTATCCCCTTTTATGTGAAATTTTACACCTTTCTGTGTGTAATCCTGTTTGCTTATTTGCCTATTAATGGCAAAAGTGACTGGAAGTTGCTTCTGCTCTCCATTTAACACCGGGGACCACTGATAAGAGTCAGGTAGGATGTCAGTAATTGGGAGATCCAGCTTATGGGGACTATTGGCTTAGGATGTTAGGAGTATGGGAAGGAAAGATCAGTGGTAGGGATGTCATTTGTGGATGGCAGGGTGTCAGATGGAGGTTATCGTAGGGTAGGGGGTCTTTAAAGGTGGTGTCAGGAAGGGGAAATGGGGAGGTGTTGGGGAATGATGGGTGATGTTGATGCACCTACCATGTAGTAAGTGCAACAGAATTGGGCAGCTCCTCTTACTGACATCTCAAGTTGGGCTAACTGCAAACGTGATAGTTACAGTAGGTATGGTAAAGTCTTATGCAGTAACTGCTCTGTGCAGTACACTCCCACTCTCTAACATCACCTGCAGTTAGCGTGTGAATTAGCACGTCCTGATTTGCATGCTAATGCAGTAACAGTTACCATATTCATTTGCTAACAGTGCATGTTAATTCATATGCGAAGGGCTCAGCACAATTTAGTAAACATGCCCCAAAATAATACAAAATGGCAAAACATATGTGGTTCATGTTTCAAGTTTGTTTTAAAGTTACAGCAAATGCACATTTATTAAATTTATTTTTAATATGGAGAAAAGTCACATACATGCTAGCTCTGATCTTTGATGATCCTTATAGTGTATCTTCTGGCAAAGAAAGTAAATCCAATGAAATGGAAAACTCTGCATGCTTTCAAGATTTGTCATCATCCGACAATTGAATAGCATTATCTAATGATTTTAAGTCATGAAAGAATCACCCTACATCCCAGAATGGCTAACCAAAAAGCTATGCAGACGATGAAAGCTACAAACCAGCCTCATGTAAACAACTCAGAGGTCTAATTTCTACAGAGACTATAAAATAACCACTATTTTAAAGAAATATTTGGCTTTCCATTTCTATGAAGTAGAATTCCCTAAATTTGAAATGGAAAGTGTAACCATTACGATTTCCTACTGAAATAGGAATCCAAAGGGTCAGAATTACAGCCAGACCTCTTACGTTTTTTTTTCTCATGGAAATGTGAAAAGAACCCACATACTTTCTTCCACAGACTCTGCACCAGTTCTCAGAGGCAAGGTGCATGCATGCTTACCCCTGAAAACTGCCCTTGGAGAAAATACCTGCTAATTTTGCACCGCATTTTCTGTGAATATTTTTCCCTTTCAAAATAATGACCATAGTTTTGAAAACGGAATACTGTTCTTAGTGGTGCCCCTTTGCTCTAACCCCATCCCTGCAAATGTCTCTTGAAAATTGCTCTCAAAATAGGAAAAACCCTTCAATACATCTGATATTTGAGGACTGGCAAAGTTACTGTGCACTGTGTAGTCTGTTCATCTTTTAGGATAGGCATTTTGTGCATCGGGTACATGCCTTAGCACCAGTGGCAAACCAAAGGCGGGGTGGTGAGTGTGGCCCATCCCAAGTGCCGGCCAGCAGTGGGGCGCACCCCTGCCAGTGGAGCAAGTTTAAGTTAAAGCCATGGGTGGCTTGCTGTGTTGCCCTTGCTCCAGGCCCAGTATTTGATCTTTCTTGGCCAAAGTCTTGTGAATCATGAGACTTTGGCCTGGGAGAAAAAAGCCACCAGGCATGGAGCGGAAGGAGCATGGGAAGTCACCCACAGCTTTAAGTTAAGTTTGCCGTGCTTGCTCCACTGTGCAAACCTGGTGGAGGGGGGTCACTGCACCATGCTGAGTGGGGAGGCCACCTGCCACAAGGGGGAAACTCCCGTCCTGGGTACCCATGCTGCTTGGAGCACCACTATTTAGCACTATTTAAAAACTGTGCCAGCTAAGCAGATCTGAAGAATTTTTGCATAATTTTCTAATTTATGGATTCTCTACAGGGAGAACTATTCAAGCAATTGGTAACAGACCCCACACATGAAGGGGCCATACTGGACTTGGTGCTTACCAATGGTGAAAGTGTTTCTGATGTTATAGTAGGAGATCCAGTGATCACCAGATGGTGTGGTCCAGTATTAGGACTAGGGCTGTTAGAATCCATTCAAAGGTGAGGGTCTTAGACTTTAGGAAGACTAACTTTGCCAAGATGGGCCAATACCTCAGGGAGTCGTTAGTGGGATGGGAACAGCTGGGGGATGTAGAAAAACCGTGGGCAAAACTGAAAGGAGATATTTTAAGGGCAACCAACCGTTTTGTTAAAATGGTAAATAAAGGTAAAAGGAAAAGGAGACCGCTATGGCTTTCGAAAGAGGTAGGTGAAAAAGTGAAGAAAAAGAGGGAGGCCTTCATGAAATATAAGAGATCACAGAGAGAGGAAGACAGGCATCTATATTTGGAAAAACTTAGAGAAGCTAGCAAAGTAGTCAGGAAAGCAAAGATTCAAAAAGAGGAGGAAATAGCCAATGAAATAAAATGGGGGGATAAGACATTTTTCAGATATGTTAGTGAGAAGAGGAAGGGCAAAAGTGGTATTGTCAGACTCAAGGGTGAAGGGGAGGAATATCTAGAAGCTGATGAGGATAAAGCAGAATTGTTTAACAAATATTTCTGTTCTGTGTTCACAGATGAAGAACCAGGAGCAGGACCTCAAAAAACACCCACAAACAGGTACAGAAGCGAGGGACATCTTGAACAATTTTCAGAAGACTGTGTTTGTGAGAAACTAGCTCAACTTAGAGTAGACAAAGCAATGGGATACACCCTAGAATACTGAGGGAACTTGGGGACGTTCTAGCAGCTCCTCTGACTGACCTTTTCAATGCCTCGTTGGAGTTGGGAGTGATGCCAAATGACTGGAGAGAGGCTCATGTGGTGCCTTTACACAAAAGCGGAAGTAAGGATGTGGTTGAAAACTACAGGCCAGTTAGTTTAAATTCTGTGGTGAGTAAATTATTGGAAATGCTGCTGAAAGAGAAAATTGTGAGGTTTCTGGAATCCAGTGGATTACAGGATCCGAGGCAGCATGGATTCACCAGAGGCAGGTCTTGTCAGACAAATCTGATTGATTTCTTTGACTGGGTGACCAGGGACTTGGACCGAGGGAGAGCCCTAGATGTGGTGTATTTAGATTTCAGTAAAGCTTTTGACACTGTTCCTCACAGGCGACTTATAAACAAACTGAGCACCCTAGGGATGGACCCTAAAGTTACTGCTTGGGTTAGAAATTGGTTGGGTGGGAGGCGACAAAGAGTACAGGCAAATGGGGCTCACTCTGGGGAGAAGGATGTTACCAGTGTTGTGCCCCAGGGATCTGTCCTTGGTCCGATTCTTTTTAACATCTTTGTTAGTGATATAGCGGAAGGGCTGTCAGGTAAGGTTTGCCTCTTTGCGAATGATACCAAAATATGCAATAGACACCCAGGAAGGTGTAGATAACATGAGGAGGGATCTAGCTAAGCTTGAAGAATTGTCTAGAACCTGGCAGCTGGGATTTAATGTTAAAAAATGTAAGGTCATGCATTTGGGCTGCAGCAATCCAAGGGAGCAATATAGTATGGGGGTGAAGTACTTTTGTCAACTAAAGAAGAGCAGGACCTGGGCGTGGTTATGTCTGATGATCTTAAAGTAGCTAAACAGGTAGAAAAGGCAATGGCAAAAGCTAGAAGGATGCTTGGGTGCATATGGAGAGGAATGGCTAGCAGAAAAAAGAGGTGATAGTGCCTCTGTATAAGTCTTTGGTGCGCCCTCATTTGGAGTATAGTGTGCAATTCTGGAGACCGCATCTTCTAAAGGATGTGAACAGGATGGAGTCGATGCAGAAGGTGGCTACTAAAATGGTTAGTGGTCTTCATTATATAGCATATGAGGACAGACTTAAGGATCTTAATATGTACACCTTAGAGGAAAGGCAGGATAGAGGTGATATGATTGAGATATTTAAATACCTCCGTGGCATAAATGTTCAGGGGGAGAGCCTCTTTCAATTGAAAGCAAGTTCTGCTACGAGGGGACATGGGATGAGGGTGAAGGGGGATAGATTCAGGAGTGATTTGCAGAAATATTTCTTTATGGAAAGAGTGGTGGATCCGTGGAATAATCTCCCAGAGGAGGTGGTAGAGATGAGGACAGTAACTGAATTCAAAAAAGCATGGGACAAACACAGAGGATCTCTAAAGGGAAAAAGGGGACTGTTGTAGTTGTTGATATGGAAGGACAGACTAGATAGGCCATGTGGTCTTTTTCTGTCGTCATATTTCTATGTTTCTATGAAAGTGTAAAGGACAGTCTTTTGAAAGTGAGCCTTATATTTGGCATAAACTACATTATACATGCTTAATATTTGCAATTTTGCCTTTATTTTTGCTCATTCTCTAGATCCATCCCTAAAACTATCTTCCAGTATTTATATAGGGGCTGTAGAAGAAAGAGCAAAATTCTTTGCTGTACAGAAAATGCAATGAATAAGTGTTTTCATTTTGGGGCCCTTTTACTAAAGGCCAGAAACCAGTGAACTCCTGCTTTAGCCTGCAGTAACTGGCAACTGAGAACACCGGCTATCGGCCACTAAAACATACATTAAGTGGTCATCGCACACTAGGGCTGAGAGTGGGCATGTTAGTGGACTTCTCAGCACAAGAGACATCTTTAAAAGCCATTTGTAAAATCACTCTGGGGACATCTCGGTGATTTGGATGTCCAAGTCATGACTAAGGCTTCAAAATGATGCTCCTAGCTGCTAATGACACGTGAATGTTGTTAGTGTGGCAGCACTCGCTAGCAACTCGAACTGATAAGTTTCTAGTAAAGGTCAACGATAAATTTCTCAAGTGAGAACAGCTCATAAACATAATGGGATTGCAACTCTGAATGAAATAGATGACCACAAGATCATTTAAAATCTAAAATAAAGACAGTATAAAATAAATGAAAACATGCATTCATTTCACACAAATAGTTTTCGGAGTGAAGCTTGTGATGCAAATGAATGACTGCCCACGGTTCGAACCAGACTTTTTTAATCAACTTTTTTAAGAAACAGAACAAAAGCCTATGGGGTCATGATGCTTGCACTAGGTGTGCTAAAACAGAGCAGAGTTGCTTGAACCATGCAGCCTATGTTGCTGTAACAACAGGCAAAAATGTGCACCCGCTTAAGCAGTAGAGCTGTCTGCTATCATATTTTGGAAACCTAAATCCATCTGTGTAAGACAGAAGGACCTCTGCTGTTCTTGGCAGTCCCTGCTCTTCTGAAATCAGTACCGTGACAGCTTTAGTTAACATGATTTAGATATTTTTAAAATTCCAAGCAATCAAATCTTTTTTTTACTTATTTTACCATTTTTTCCTATGCAAAATCTTTTGGAAAAACAGTGTTATTAAAAATTTGTATGGACAAAACTAAAAAAAGACAACTAATATATCCAAGTTTTGCCCTGTAGAGTTTTGGACTTGATACTAAATGCTGATCGTAAATGTTATCCAGTTTAAAAAAAAAGATATGCATTTTTCTCATAATTAAACAGTGTGGAGGAGTAGCCTAGTGGTTAGTGCATCTGCTTCCTATCCAAAAGATCAAGGATTTGATTATTACTGGCATGCCTTGTGACCTTGGGAAGGCACTTTACCCTCCATTGCCTCAGAAGAAAAGACCCGGCAATCTACTTCTGGTGATATTGTACATTGCCAAGAAAATCCCAAGGCAGTTAGGTCAGCACTGACTTGACAGCACAAAAAAAAAAAAAACAGCCCACCTCAATCCACTGGACTCATGAATACAAATAATGAGACAATAATTACATTACAATACCATTTGGGAGAAATAGGCCACAGTGTTCTCAAGCTAACATTCACGTCTTTCCTGTGTGCCAAAGCCAAAATGCTATCTTCTTACTAAAAGGTCCACAGTCTTGTCCCAGTATCACCAGTATCATTGCCGGCCTACAATTTGAACTCCTGAGCTTAATGAGTGGCCTGTCTCAAGCCACAAGACCTCCAGCTCCAGGGATCAACCTTGAAATCCATGAAAATAAAGGAGCAAGAAGGAATTTTCAGTCCAGTATTTCATCAGAGCCATAACCTCAGCATTGAACAAGAGCATACCTATAGAACAGATATTATCTTGCCTTGATCCTACCCTCTTGCCTTTGGCATCCTGCACACAACTGTGATGATACAAAATATGCAGGAGCACCCTTAATAACAATGTCTGCTAACTACTCATCAAGAACAGAGAATCAACCAGTATGGATGGGGGGACAAATACCACCATGAAACCAAACATAATCTGTCCATATTTCTGGTAAGATTCCTCCTCTCCCCCAAACACTTAGGACCCTACAGACCACTGTGGCCCCACCCAGTTATGTACATGCTCATGCCTTCCACACCTATCCCATGCCAATTTTAACCCCCATCCTTGGAAAGCAACACCTAATCATCTAGTTCTTGATGTGTGAGGAACCCTTCTGAATAAACTAAAGATCTTTACCCATCCTTCCCCCTACCCCTCACAATCCACCCTCCCAGAGCTCCACTACTCAGCACATAATCCATTTGCACAATTGCAACCCGAATGCACTCCAGCCCCAACACATATACAAGTCTTCCTTTCCTAGATAGGAAAGAGAAGTCAAAGCAATAACTATCTGAAAGAACCCCTGCACTTATTCTTCCACTGCCTCTTCCTTCCCATACAGAAGGACCAGGGTATACTGTGTGGGCAGTTAAAATCACCTAGCAAACAGTTATCATAGACCTGCACAGTAACAGCTTCCCATTAAATCCAGAACCTGTGGGTCAGCTTATCTGTCCACCCAGGTATGCAGTAAAAGGCAATTCTCAAAGAATTCTACTCCCCAGTCTATCTACTGCTACTATTACTACTGAACATTTGTATAGTGCTCCAAGGTATACGCAGCTCTGCACAGACACATGTAAAGGCAGTTCCTGCTCATCAGAGCTTACAATCTACTCAAGACAAACAACACAGTAGCTGTAGACACAGGGCTGGCCCATCCATTGTGTGAGAATGCTGTTTGCAAAGGGCCCCGCACTTCAGGGCACCCCGCGCCAACAACATCCTGCACTGAATGGCAGGCAGCAATGTTCCCTCTAATTTTCTGTAGGCTGTGTGTGCATAAAATATCAGCTGTGTGCAGCTTTTGAAGGAAGGTTAAATATCTGTGCGCCATATAACGACACTCGGAGTTATATACTTTAAAATTTGATTACACGTCAGAATACAGTATGTACACCACATTGATTTTAATCAAATTAAATGAAAATAGACGATTACTAAATGAAGCGGGAAATTTCTAGTAATTACAATCATAACTTTTAAATTTTAAGACGTCTGTGTTTTCTATCAGAATCAGAGCCGTAATTTTTGTGCGCTCTGTTGTAAAGTATGTGCGCTCGCTCGGCGAGGTGTGTGCGCATGCACACGCGCACAGCTTAGAGGGAACAATGGCAGGCAGGGCAGCTTTAGAAGGAGCCAGAGAGGCCCCGGCTCACCTCTAACAGCTGCCGAAGTGAAGTGCATATTTTTCCTTCACTTCAGCAGCTGTACTGAGATTTAGAACGCTGCCGCGCTGAGCGCCTGGAAACAGGAAGTTCCCTTTGACCTCATCGTGGCAGCGTTCTAAATTTCAGTACAGCTGCCGAAGTGAAGGAAAAAGACATGATTTACTTCGGCAGCTGTTAGAGGTGAGCCGGGGCCTCTCCAGCTCCCTCTAAAGCATTTTAGATAGCCATGGGGCTCTTCGGGAGGGGAGGGGAGGGGAAGAGAAGTGAAGGGAAGGGAGGGGAGATGGGGCTTGGACTGGAAATTTATTTATTTATTTTATTTCAGTGCACTTTTATACCGCTCCTTCCTGAGATCAGGGGCGGTTTACATTAAACTTTGCATTGTACATTAAACATTGGTGAACATCAAACTAGGGAGGGGATAAATGTGGAGAAAACATCATGCTTAACTATGTACAAAATATGCAGTAAACAGTGAAGTCATTCACTTACATAGATGAGTGGAGGGAACAGGAGTAGTAAGATGGTCATATTGGGTGGGGGGTTGTGTGATGTAATTGTTGTTGCTTATACCAAAATACTCAATGAAGGGTTTCGATGAGTTTTCTGAAATTCTGGAGATCTTTAATGGATCTTAGCATGTCAGGGAGAGCATTCCACAATGTAGGGGCTATATTGTGTGTATGGAGTGGAGGAGTAGCCTAGTGGTTGGGGCAAGGTACTTCAGGCTGGAAGGTTGATGGTTCAAATCCCACTAGAGGACAGCAACCTTGGGCCAGAAGGACTGGGGTTTCTAGTCCCACAGGTGCTCCTTGTGGTCTTGGGCAAGCCACTTAACCCTCCATAGCCCATGTTCCCTGTAAAATAGTTATCTCCAAGTTATAGTGCCCTGTTCAATGTAATTTCAGTTTGTTCAATGTAAACCGCACTGATGCAGAATAGCGCGGTATATAAGAGAATATAAATAAATACATGGGAGAAGGCTCTATTGCTAGTGGTTTGATTGGATTTGCGGTAGTCATGTGGGTATTTGATAGTGTTAAGGTGGCAACCTCTTTTGCTTCTAAGTTCTGTGTCTGGTAGGATTAGTGTAGAGAGGTGTGAGGGGGAGATATTGTCGATGAGTTTAAAGGTGGTCATTAGTATTTTGTATTTAGTTCTACTAATGACTGGGAGCCAGTGGAGCATGTATAGTATGGGGGTAATATGGTCAGAAAGGAAGACTTTACATATAATTCTGGCTGTGACATTTTGAGCTATTTGGAGTTGATTAGTAACTTTTTTAGGTACTGTATTCCTTGGAGTAGACTATTACAAAAGTCAATATTACAAAAGTCAAGATAATGGATAATCACTAACTCTATGCTCAACATCCCACTATATCAGAAAAGATAATCCCCCCCAATTGAATCAGAACTCAATACGGTTATACCTCACATAAAATGTATATGTATATATAATGTATAAAGTGTTGCACCGTTATGTGCCAATTTGTTCAACATTTTCTGTTAAATTTACATTGTATATAGTTATATGACGTTACATGTAAAACAAACTATGCTTTTGTTGACTGTTGTTAATTGTGAACCGCAGCTGATCTCTGGAAGCTGCGGTATATAAGCGCTTGTTAAATAAATAAAAAAATAAAATAAAATATGAGGTGTAATCAGTGCCTGTTCAACTGATCTGAAGTCATAAGGTTCAAGTAAGGGTCTTAGATGTTGTAGGGTGCGGAGTTTATAATATATGTTTCTTGTGGTGCTTTTTACTTGGGAGGTCATACTGAGTGTCTGATCTAATATGATTCCTAGGTATTTTACTTCTTTGCTTGTGGGGAAGTCCATCTCTCCAATAGATAGTTTCATGGGGGGGGGGAGGAATTTTAGATTCCTGGTGGTGTAGATTACTTCTGTTTTATTAAAGTTCATCTGG
The DNA here is from genome assembly GCA_033557465.1 of Ichthyophis bannanicus. Taxonomy (NCBI): domain Eukaryota; kingdom Metazoa; phylum Chordata; class Amphibia; order Gymnophiona; family Ichthyophiidae; genus Ichthyophis; species Ichthyophis bannanicus. The sequence goes on from CM066032.1 coordinate 628,788,244, forward strand.
AGGTTCAGTGCTGCTAACCAGTATTGAACTTCTTTGATACATGCGGTGAGTGTGTGTTGGTTAGAATTGTTTATGTCAATGGGGACACAGAGCATGATATCATCTGCATATATATAATATCCTACATTGAATTTCATGAAGATGTTACATATTGGTTGAAAATACTAGTTGAACAAGAGTGCTGAGAGGGTGGAACCCTGAGGAATACCTTGTTCTTGCTTAATGCATGGTGAGGTTTCTGAGCCAACTTGTACAATTTGAGTGTGGTTTTGGAGGGATGATATTTATTTATTTATGTTCTCTTATATACCGCGCTATTCTGCATCAGTGCGGTTTACATTGAACAAACTGAAATTACATTGAACAGGGCATTATAACTTGGAGATAACTATTTTACAGGGAACATGGGCTATGGAAGGTTAAGTGGCTTGCCCAAAACCACAAGGAGCACCTGTGGGACTAGAAACCCCAATCCTTCCGGCCCAAGGTATAAACCATTGTAGTGTGGTTCCTGTGATGCCAATGTGCTCAAGTGTTTTGAGTAAAATGTGGTGGTTGACACTGTCGAATACCGAGGCAATGTCAAGGAAGACAAGTATATATGCTTGTTTTGGGTTGTCCATTCACGTAGAAGATTGTCAGTTAGAGTTAATAGGAGGGTTTCTGCACCATGGAAGGGAAGAAACCCGTACTGGTGTCAGTAAGGGGGGCATTTAGGTCAATGTGGTCTTGTAATTGGGTTTGTACAACTTTTTCTATCAGTTTGGCTATGATTGGGATGTTTGCTATGGGTCTATATGAGCTTGGACTCATTTTGTCTAGGGCATTGTGTTTTAGTAATGGATTGTTTAAGTTCAGGTGGTATGTAGCCTTGCTCAAGGGATTGATTGATTAATTATTTGTAGAAGGTAGGGGGCTAGTTCTGATTTTGTTGCCTTAATCCAGCTAACTGGACATGGGTCAAGTAAGGATGCTGTTGTGTTGGTTTTGGTGATTATTTTTATAAGTTGTTTTTGATCTATTAAATGAAAGGCGTTCCAGGTGGTGAGATTTGAGTAAGGTTTAAATGTGGGTGTGGGACTATTTATAGGTCCTTTTTTTTGTTTGCAAAATGGTTGGCAAAAGTAATAGGGCTGATAGGGATGTTATGCATGTCCTGGTGGTGGGGCTGTGTGAGGGATTTGACTATTTCAAATAGTTCTCTTGGGTGGTTGAGAGACTTGTTGAGGATATTGGTGTGAAAGTCTTTTTTTTCTTTTTAGTATGGCTTATTTGTATTTCTGTAGGGATTCCATGTAAGTTGATCTATTGTCTGGTGATTTAGTTGTCCTCCATTTATGTTCTTTCTTCCTGAGTTCTTTTTGGAATTGTTTTAATTCTTCCGTGTACCAAGCTTGGCTGGGTTTGTGGGAGTGGTTCATTTTTCAGGGTTTTGTGTTTATTGCTATTTTTTCTACTGCAGTGTTCCATGATTTTATTGCTGTGCTGATGTCTGTAGTTATTTATTTATATTCCCTTATATACCACTCTATTCTGTGTCAGTGCGGTTTACATTGAACAAACTGAAATTACATTGAACAGGGCATTATAACTTGGAGATAACTATTTTACAGGGAACATGGGCTATGGAAGGTTAAGTGGCTTGCCCAAGACCACAAGGAGCACCTGTGGGACTAGAAACCCCAATCCTTCTGGCCCAAGGTTGCTGTCCTCTAGTGGGATTTGAACCCCTGACCTTCTGGCCTGAAGTACCTTGCCCCAACCACTAGGCTACTCCTCCACTCCAGTTGGATTGTTTAAGTGGGGGGAGTATGTTATTTAGGAAGCTATCTTTGTAAAATTGAACGGATCTTTTTTTGAATTGGGGTTCATTGTTTTGATGTGGGTTGCATGATTCTAGAGGTATGGTGAATTGTATAATATAGTGATCTGACCATGGGACTTGGTTTGTTTTGGGAGGAGAGTATAGTGGGTGTGTAATTAGGTGTTTAGGCATGAAAACAAGATCCAAGGTATTACCTTTAGTGTGTGTAGGTGTTGTTACTATTTGCTGGAATCCCATGTCTGACAGAGAGTTGATAAATGAAGAGGCTTGTGTGTCTTGTAGAGATGGGAGATTGAAGTCTCCTAGTAATATGTGAGTTTTTCTTATAGAGGTTAGGCATGTGGTTTCTAGGATGGCTGGGAGTGTGTCCTGGTTTGTGGTGGGAGGTCTATATACAAGACATATGGACAGGATTTTGTTTTCTATTTTATTAATTTATTTATTTATTTATTTGTGCGCTTTTCTATACCGCCCCTTCCAGAGATCAGGGGCGGTTTACAGAGAATGTGGTAAACATTAAATTACATAGAACATTTTGAGCATATAATAACTATATTTCAAAGAACATATTAAACTATTTTACATAGAGTGAGAAAATATTCATTATTTACAGAGAATAGGACAAGTATGCAACTCTATAATAAACAGAAAAACTATTTACAACAGCCAGTACAGGTCTGACTATCATTCAGTGGGAATAAATGTAGCGGGGTTGTCAGTGGGAACGTGCAATGGAGAGTGAGATATGAGTTAGGTAGGGTAAACTTGTGTTAGGTGATTTGTGTATTTTTGTGACATCTGCTCGAGTGTGTCATTTTAACACTAGAAGCCCCAAAAGGAATTTTACCTAGAAACCCCAAAGTGCGTCAATTGACGCATTATCACGATGACTGCGTTAAGCATGAAATGCAGATGTGAATTAATGTGAAGTTACTTATTTGTTAAATACTTGCAGTATGTGACGTCATTACATGACATCATCGTGTATATTGTTTGTAATGTCGGAGTAAAACTGTAAACAGTGCCACCTAGTGGGAACATGAATTTATACCTAGAAGCCCCAAAGTACGTCAATTAACACATCCAAGACAATTGAGTGTTTCAATTGACATACTTTGGGGCTTCTAGGTATAAATTCATTTTCCTGCTAGGTGGTGCATCTGTCATTAATTTTCGATGCACATATTTGAACATCTTGACCTTGCTAACAAAGTCATGGAACATGACTGACATGGTTCTAACAATGGCGCTGGTATACAACTTCGAAGATGCATTTGCGTCAATTGACGCACTTTGGGGCTTCTAGTGTTAATTATGTCTACGTCATTAGTGTTGTTGCATATATTAATTATAGGCTTTAGTTCTCTTTTGCAAAGTATGAGTACTCCTCCTCCCTTTTTTGTTTCCCTAGGACAATTGAAAAGATGATATCCGTCTATGTTAAGGTGATTTAGTAGTATAGTGTCTGTGTTAGAGATCCAGGTTTCAGTGATGCAGAGTAGGTGGGGGTTTTCATCTCTAATCATGTCAATTATGAGTGGTATCTTATTTCTAATGGATCTCATGTTAATAAGAATAAAGTTTATTAGGATGGGGGTTGTTATGGGTGTATGAATGGTGTTAGGTTGTAGGGTTTGCATATGTATGAGTCTGAGTTGGGTGGTGGTGTTCCCTTTTGCATTGTTTGTTTTAGAATTTGAGTTGTAAGATTTGAATAGTAGGTGGCTGCTTGAGGTTTTGAAGTGAATTATGGGAATGTAGAATTGCCATGTAATATCTGTTTGGGGGGAGGGGAAGGCCGTGGCGGGGGAGGTTGAGGAATTTAAGTATAGGAGGAGAGGTGTGTACAGTATCAGCTTGATATATTCCATTTTAGTGATCCAATCTGAGGAGATAGGATTTGTGTACTGTTGTGCTGTGCTGAGTAGTTGGGTTTCAAGCCTGGGGGTGTGGAAAGGATGTCAGGGATGGATTGGTAGCATATGTAGAATGTAGTACAATTCTGGATGCTTTTAAATTATTCAGTACATTGTCAGTTGGTTACCAGCATTGAACGAGTACAGACAGTGTTACAAGGTACAAGGTACAGCAGTTATTAGTTACATTAACTAGCAGTTAATAGCTAAGTCACTTACATGGGTAAAGTTGCAGCAAGAAATATTCATGGTTAGTGTAAAGGAGGGTGGTCCAGTCTGGAAAAGCTTAGGTTTTGTTGGGAGTAGGGCATGTTGATCTTCTGTTAATTTTTCTTTTTTGTATAGTAGGGAGAAAAGTCTGTTTTGTGTGGAGGGGTTCACGTCTTGGTTTCCCGCCTAAGGGCCATGCCCAAGGGCCCTCTGGCCTGGCTCTCAGGCACAGGCCCGCCAGGCATGGGCGAGCCTGTGCCATGCTGGTTTTTATAGTGTCTCTGTGCCGGTAGAAGGAGTGCTCAGTGGGTGAAGCAGACTGCGCCGTGTGCAGAAGCAGTGTAGATCAGGTAGCAGGAGGAGATAGCACATGTAGTAGTTGCTCACCTCTTTTACTTCCCGTGCAGAGGGGATCGTTGGTCTGCTTGATGATCGCTGGTCTGATTGCAGGGGGAGAGCTGGCAGTTGAGCACAAGTGGGGTTTGTGCTTCCCTCGAAATTGGCTGGTGGGGGGGGGAGCTAGGACTGGAAATAGGCTGAGTGGAGGGGGGTTTGAACTGGAAATAACTGATGGGGAGGGGGGCTTGGACTGGAAGTGGGCTGTGGGGGGCTTGGACTGGAAATAGGCTGCGTGGAGGGGGCTTGAACTGGAAATAGCTGATGGGGAGGGGGGCTTGGAATGGAAATGGGCTGAGTGGGGGAGAGCTAGGACTAGAAATGGGCTGAGTGGGGGGCTTGGACTGGAAATTGGCTGAGTGGAGGGGGCTAGGACTGGAAATGGGCTGATGGTGAGGTTAGGGAAGGACTGGAAATGGATGGGGGAGCTAGGACTGGAAATGGGCTGATGGTGGGGTTGGGATAGGACTGGAAATGGGCTAATGGGGGGCTAGGATTGGAAATGGGCTGATGAGGGTGCTTGGATAGGACTGGAAATGGATGGGGGAGCTATGACTGGAAACAGGGCTGACGGGGGGGGGGGCTTGGATAGGACTGGAAATGGATGGGGGAGATAGGACTTGAAAAGGGCTGATGGAGGGGATACGATTGAAAATGGGCTGATGGGGGCTAGGATTGGATATAGGCTGATGCAGGGACTAGAAGGGAGTGGGGATTGAGGATGGAGGGGGTAAAATTTGAGTGGATGAAAAAGGAATAAAGAAAGAGATGGAGGAAAGAGCAAAGGAGAAAGATCAGTATGTTAAAGAAGATGTAGAGAGAGAATGGAAAAAAAACTAGAAGAGAGAAGAAAGGACAAATGGACAGCAGATAATGGAGAGATAGCAGAAGACAAGAAGAAACCAGAAGAAAGTGACTGAAGAAATTATAACTGAAAAATAAAATACACAAAACAACAAAAGGTAGAAATATACTTTTTTATTTTGAATTTATTAACTGGAATATGTCAGCTCTGGGAAATGTGTGTCTTTAACATCTGCATTTTGTTTAGTACAAGTAGAAATTAATTTATAGTTTTATTTCTGCACTATTGTTGTACATTCCAAGTTTGGCTTTTGGGGTTCCCAGTTTAATTATTGTCTTCCTGTTTCTAAATTGTGATCCCTTGTTCTTTGTTTGGTGATGGTCTGTTCTGCATGTGTAACCAAGCTGAGGTATTCTGTTTATGTAGTTTATATTTGATAATGCTACTTGTTCTCTTTCCCCAGTAGGAGATGTATTGGTATTTTCTGAGATGTATTGGTTTAATATTTGCAATGTTGCCTTTTGATAGGTAGGGTATGGTGCTTTATGAGTTCTGGTAGTGCTGTTAGGATACGGCGGGTTTGCTATGGGTTCTAAATGGGCAGTGTTTGTAGTACTTCCTAATGTGCCTGGCGGTTGGCACTGGATTATAGTAATGTAGAAATATTTTAGTCTTTCTTTATCCATATACTCATTAAGAGGCACGTTTACTAAAAGTTAGTGTATGTTAACATTATGTAACTATTTATGCAAATGAGGCCTCGCACCGAGTCTCCGCACATGGCCCTGCACACCCCTTGGGCCGCCCCTCTGTAGACATGGGATACAGCTGGAGGGAATGGTAATGGAACACAAAGGAGATCAGGTGAGTCAAGATCGAAAAGCAGCAGCGAAGAGATGAGTTTTCAGCCTGGATTTGAAAAGGGTCAGAGAAGGAGCCTGACATACTGACTCAGGTACTTTGTTCCAGGCATAAGGAGCAGCAAGGTGAAAAGAGCAAAGTCTGGAGTTAGCAATAGAAGGGAAGGGCACAGATAGAAGCAATTTGTCAGAAGAGTGGAGTTCCCGAGGAGGGGTGTAGGAAGAGATAGGAGAGAAATTTTCAGTCAATTGTCTGAAAGCCATCTGTGTGAGGGGTCTTACAGCATGAGACAAGCGTATTGCTCATTTAGGACAATGCTTCTGTCCCTTGGCAAAATGAATGCCCCCCTCCCCCAGTTAAGGAGCTGAATGATCACTACACATGGTCTGACCACCTCTGACCTGCACGGGCCTAATTTATGTGCACACTCCAACTGCAGTGAGAAACACAAGCCCTCCGGACTCAGTTCATGCGGCAACCAAGATTCTAGGCAGGTATCCAGCTCACTCTCTGCCATGGACTCCTGCACATCAACTAGCCACTGATTATCGCAGCATGAGTGGCTTTCTAGATTGTCCATTTTTGATTCAAGCTCTTTCAGCCATGTTGCCACTCCTGCTCTTTCACCATGGATCCAGCATCCTCCACCCAGGAAACATGCTGCTCCATCTTCTTGATCCGGTGCCCAATATCAGCTAAAGACAGCATGACCTCCTCTAATTTACTGAAGAGCTTATAAAATTTGAGATCAAAGGCCACCACCATGGCCTGAGCAACGTTTGCCACCAAAACCTCAGTTTTAACCCAGCTGAATGATGAAAGTTCTCCACTATCTTACTTCCCTTCTCTGGCTTCTCACAATTTTTCTTCACAGATCTGGAGTCCATCGAACTTACCAATAGCACAAATTCAGATTAGGCACCATATTCAGTGTTAAACCCACATGATGTGATCTTAGCGAAGTTGCCCCGGAGCTCATGAAGCACATATTTTCACTTGAGCATCATATCGCATGACCTCTATATGTTTTATTTTTGTGCAAGAACACAATTGTTGCTTCCTGACATGTTAACCTTTGGTCCACGTGTTTAGAAAAAGAGGAGGGAAGATGCACTACAGCAGATCAGGCTTCCATTCTGTCTTCATTGTTTAACAAAAAGTTTGAGTGAGATTGTCCTCCGGTCTTTCAGTTTGAACCTGTGCATCCTCTGATTAGAATGCTATTTGTTTCCTTGTGCCTTGTCACACAGCCTTATTTCCCACTTTAAACAAAATAGACACCTATAGATGGAGCCATTTACTAAGGGTAGTTTGTTCTTGATGTGTGGGTTTTTGTGTGTGAGAGACGCGGAACTGACTGAGATGTTACTTCCTCTGGCTTTGCTTGCTTAAGGCTGAAACCTCCTTTGTAGGCATGAGGGGCATGTTGACTCAACCGCAGTAACCATTGCCATTCACCTAATATGTGGCTATGCTAATAATCCCATGCTCAGCACCTAGCACAGGCTGGAGTGAGACTGGATGGCCCAGGGGTGAAATGTGCATGATGCTCTTAGCGTGGGTGGCCTTTGACACACACTGACGGTCAATGTTGCACCTAGCACAGGTTCACTTACAACCATCTGAATGGGTGGCATTAAGTGCACCCGCAACAATAATGGCAAATGGCTTTTTGTGGAGTTGGCATGGAACCTGCACTAACTACATGTGGACATGCCGAGCATGCCTCCCTTTGTTAACACTGGTCTGGCACCACACCTAGCACTAAGCTCCGTATTTAAAATAAAAAATAAAAAATAAACGAAACATGCCCCATAATTTGCTGCATAGGGGTCAGAACAGGATGGGCCACTGGAACCATGGCCTAACAAACTTTTTGCCCCATATTGCATCAGAAACAAGGAAGCAAGGTGGGGTAGAGGCAGGAGAAGATAGGTTTGGAGGAAAGGGGGGGCAAATAAACCAAAAAGGTGCTCTGCTGCCCCTACTTTGATGTTTCTTTCCTTCCCCTTTCCCCAATTTATAATTTTGTCTACGTATCTTTAATCCTATCAATGGAATTATGTTTAGGATTACCAGATGGCTCCAGTGCATCAAGAATGGTTTCAGCCAGACTGGGTGTTAAGTTTATTGCTTTCAATGAGAATAAAACCAGGGTTAGCTCTGCCCATCCCTATGATTCAGCGCCATCTGGAACCCTAACTTATGTTTCACCTCTAAAATGCATGTGTGCCGAGGGGAAAAACTGCTGTGTTCAAATATCTACAGAATGCAACATTTAACCCTAAAGAGACTTTTAGAGCAGATATTTGTAAAAGGTATAAAAAAATGGTTAGTACAGGAGAGGATCCTATTTTTGTAATCCCCTTCCATACAAACATAGTTGATTTTCATAATAATTATAGCAAATTATAAAATCATAGGGTTTTCTGACATCTCAATATACATCAGCAGCCAGAGGATCCTCAGGAATACTGCGTTTGATATACTTATACATCAGTATTTAAGTCAAATAATATTTAATGCCAATTTATGATGCACTTTTAAACTGTTTAAAGAAAAAAATAAAAAAACATGCATAGTTACCCCATGTTTTTATGTGCATTAATCATGCCTATTCTATCTGCGCGGATTTGACTTTATAGAATAATAGTGTAAATGGTCGCTAACGTGTACAAATTTAAGCCACAGTCACTTACACCAGCTAGAGGTAGTGTCAATTGCAGCAAAGATCTAATGCATGTTCTCTCATATTCTATAAATATGCTGTATATTTGCACTTCACCCAAGCCTGCCCACGAGCGTGCTTACTTACAGAATTGCACCCATGTCATTTATGCATGTAAGCATGTACTTGCACACACCATTAACTATAATACTTCAGAAACCCTCATGCCTGGAAAGGAGAGATAGGCCTCAGAAGATCATAAGGTCCATTCCCTTCCCTGCCACTGGCTCTTCACACCCTTAACTGTTGTATTCTTTTTGTACCTGACCCCAGGATTTCACTTTCCATACAGTTCAATGTCTATAAAGAGAGTCTGAACCAGGCCTGGTTTGTCATAGGATAACTTTTCTTTGTTCCTTAAATGGGAGTGGGGTTAAGGGAAAAATAAAAGGAGGCCCATCTTCAGAAGACTCCCAGGCCCCATAAGTTGATAAAGCAGCTCTACAATCAAGAAAATAAAAAGAATTGTAGAGAAGGAATTTTTAGACATCATTAAGTTTGAAAACCTAAGGCCATAGTGAAAGCAAAGCTGACTTTGTAAATAGAGGGCAATTTTTAAAATTTTCGAAGGTTTTCTCCTTTTTCTTTCTGAGAAATTGATGAGAGCACAATGCTCTTGGTTGCCTCTCAGTGCTCTGCCTGGTCTATAACCTCTCAGATGATCACCATACCCCATTTTTTACTACTGCTAAACCTTCTAAGAGTGGTAAGAACCTCCCTAGCTTACTATGGGAGTTATTTTAGAAGCATGCCCACATGTAAATAGCAAGGAGGTTTGGTTAGGGCTTGGAGAAAGAGTGGTCTAGACAGGCCAAAAATATCAACTGGTTTTCCCCATTTTACAAAGGGAATATACACAGATATCACAAATTCTCTCTGCCAGCACTTACACCTAGTCCGAGGCATGTATAACTGCCTGCTTAAAGGAACAGGCACAAATGTTGAGGCCAGCACCCCACTCCCCAACATCAATGCCTCCAACGCCCTTGATTGCTCCCCTGGCCAATGATACCATTCCCAGATCTCACTGGATTTCTACTGGCCTAATTGGAGAAGAAGCGATCCCCAGTCATGCCACTCGTCATCCCTGTGTTCAAAATAGTGCCCATGACCTCATGATACTACAAATAGGTGTCAAGCTAACGAACATTGGCAGTTCCTGTGGCAATTCACCTATAAATAATAGGTTTGCCACAAGTAAAATCCATATAACATATTGACATTACCAAATGATTTCTTTTGTTATAGATGAAGCAAATACGACAAAAACATAAAGTCAGCCCTGGGGTTCTATAAACTCTTAAACCATGTGAATTTTCATGAAATCTAGCAAAAGAGGGATTTTGGATTTAGTTCATGTCTTTTAAGTAGCAGCTCAAGTCAAGTTACATCCAGGGCTTACAACCTAAATTTTATCTAAGACAATAGAGGGTAAAGTGATTTGCCCAAGATCGATAGGAGTGTCAGTGAGATTTGAACCCTGGCTCTCTTGTATGGCAATGTGGTGAGGGTTTGAGCCCTAGGCCTGTAAATAAACAACCAACCCAAAATGACAAGGACTGATGGAGCCTGCCTTCAAGGGGACACCAGTCCCAGACCCAGAAGTGCACCCAAGGAGATGCTACACATAAAGGGACTTATGGCCTGCTCGGCAAGTCTTCTGAAACAATTTCAGCAATACAGAAATCCTCATTCATATACCCAGCTATATGGTATTACTTTTCTAGAGTAGTCTCTTTTAATCATATAAAGCAGAGTGTCCTATCTTGCAGGCAGTAGAGCCTCCAGACTCTTCCTTAACAGTCCTTAGCAGTCCCAAGGTTCATCCAAGAGGCTCCTTCTTTCCTCCGAGCCTCTGACTTTCCCTAAGCCCCAGGCTTTTATACTTCCTGGTTGGAACCCACCCTATTGGTTAGGTTTCCTTACTTTGTTCTATTGCAAGCCTGGCTCTCCTAGGGGTGTGGTTAATTCACTCAGCAACTGCTACCAGAACAGGCAGAAAACAGTTCAATCTAGTATTTTCTAGCACACTTGTGGAACTCCATCCTCGTTACTTCAGGAATCTATACAGTTTAGCCTTTCTAACTGCTCTGCTTATTTTTACTGTTTGGTTGGTGTTTGATAAAGATTTCCCATTTCCTATTTATTTATTTAATTTTTCTTTGACAGGTTTATTATACTGCTTTATCATTTCAGTCAAAGTGGTTTATTATTACCTGTTTTAAACCTCTTATAATACTTATAATACTGTTTAGCTACTGTGATATGTTAGACTAGGCAAGGAATACAAACAAGCTAGATTTTCTAAAGCTTCTAACCAAAATGTAAGTTGTTTGCCACGAAACAATAGAACAAGAAGGCTGTAGATAAGCAGAAATTTGCAGAACTGTTCTCTTTTGCAGGAAGAAGAGAGGATAATGCAAAGTAGTTTTTTTAAATTTAAGCATTTACCCTTTCTTAATCAGAACTTTCAGTGTACCTTCAATTCATATGGAGACCAATTCAGATATGTGCGTCCCCGGGCTGTCCGAACATCCAGACATTTGGACAGCCCAGGGATGCACCCGATTCTCCTCCCGCAAGGGCTAGACAGTCCTGCAGGAGCAGAATCAAAGTATAAGGCCGGGACATCCAGGAATGCCCCAATTCAGGCACCCCCAACGTTCCAGCACTTACCGGTTAGCCCAGCCTGGCTCCTGCATGGAGCAGTGGTGACATGGCATCCTGCTGCCATGCCATTGCGGCTCCATGCAGGAGCTGTGATCACTGGCTGACATCAAAATCTTCTTTCCCTGCAGCCCGAGCCCCGATCGTGCTGTGGGGAACCTTCTGCACACCCTCACCCCCTCACCTAGCCCCAGATCATCCTCTTCTGAAGTCCAGGGGGACTTATTCCACCTCTGAGGTGGAATAAGTCCCCTGTCTAAATGGCCGACCCCGGACATACAGAACTAACCTTGGAATTGGCCCTATACATCTGGTGTCAGGTTCCCACCCCCTCCCAGCCCTCGTTCCTCCTCCAGCTTACCCCCTTCCACCCATGAACAGAGCTTCCCTTACAACATGCCTGTACATGTGGGGCGCTCTGTATGCAGGATCGGCACCCTGGCATTTAGCAGGGATGGACAATCAAACCAGATGTCCGCCCCTGCTAAACACCATGCAGAATCTACCCCATAAGGTCTACTGGCCTGGGACACTTAAATTCCCACCCACCCTACCCCTCATCTATTTACCCCAGAGCTGAATTTGACTACATAGTTTTCATATCATAGATAATAATCTGTCCTCAATTAAGTGCAAGGTTCACCTTTTCTTTTTGCTAAACCGGCATTATAACACTTAAAAATCAATGTTACGTATTCAGTGCAGTAACTGTGGTGCCCTATTTCTAAGGAGAATCATTTAGAACCTTAGAACTTGCCCTATATGTTTCAAACTATCTGCTATGAAAAAAGAATTGACTCTATTGAGGGAAGAATTAGCTACAATAAAACTCACCTCTCCCAGGTACAAGTTGAAAACAATCTACCTTCTCTCCCACAAAGAATCAAACAGCTCAGGAACAAATGGATCACAGTGGGCTCTGGTAGGTTATGACCTGTAACAGAGAGAGATATCCCTGCATAATGCCTTCTCTGCCTTACATAAAAACATAAGATATGCCATACTGGGTCAGACCAAGGTCCATCAAGCCCAGTATTCTGTTTCAAACAGTGGCCAATCTAGGTCATATGTACTGTGGCCTCCTTGCCCCACCTAGGCGGTTGCCTATAGAAGGGAAAGGGGGCCCTTTCAATGTCCCCTTTATGTAAGTTCCCAGAGCTAGGGCTTCTGGGAGTTTTAGCTGCTTGCACTGAGTTGTAGTTGTGAATAAATGATTAAGCCGAGGGTTTGAAAGCAACACAGGAAATTTATTTGCCTCTTTGGTTCAAGGAACTTCCATAGATGCTTGGCACATCATATAAGGTAAGATACTTTTGCTCAAAAGAAAGATAACTTCTGTACACAACTTTTTCCAGAGTCTCTAATTACACAGGTACACTACCAAAAAACTGCCTCCAGTTTTGCAACTGATTCCTATAGATTTTGGGGTGCTGAATCCAGGAAAAATAGCCAAAATGTTCCATCACGTCACGTTTTCTTGCAAAATTAGATTTCTTACCCATATAAGGAATGTTCACATAATTTCTTTTTAGCCGACTGCAGTTTATTTTCTTGGCCCAAAATAGAGGTTGTAATGGTTAACTAACTAGAAACACTCCCACATGATATTTTAGAGTGTTTTGTATTCATTTTATACATTAACAGGACAATTGGGAGGCGGGGGGCTAAATCCAGTACTCGCGCTGGCGCATGTTCTTTCCTGTTCGCCTCGCCTCGCTCGCTCGCTCAAACACGGTGGTTGCGACATGAACGTTCCTGTCAAATTTCAGTTTCTTGCAAGTTCATTATTACCTTTTGTTTGCTCAGTCATAATCCAGCTTTATTCCGAAGTGGTTCACTACAGTTGTAGTTTGCAGTGCTGTGTATTTGTGATGGCTCACAGAGCCAGAGGTTGCGTCAACTCTCCGGACAGTTTTTGTTTTATTTGTGGGGAATATACTGTGAAAAAGCGGCAGAGGAACATTTCTGCATTTATTAAAAAAGTATATTTCGCCTATTTCGGTTTGAAGTTAGGCGATCAAGACAAACCGTGGGCTCCTCACAAAGTGTGCAAGACATGTGAGGAAGATCTACGCTTTTGGATGAAAGGTAAAAAACAAGCATTTCGTTTCGGAATACCTATGATGTGGCGTGAACAAAGAGACCACAGCAGTGACTGCTATTTTTGCTCTTGCATTGTGAAGGGATACAACTTAAAAAATAAGAACGTAATAAGTTACCCCAACCTTCCCTCAGCAATTAGGCCTATGCCTCATAGCAACGAAGTACCTATGCCTGAACCACCAAAATCTTTGGATCATATTTGTGTGGACGGTTCTGATCATGATGAGACTCATCAGATGGCTTTTCCCGATGAGTCCAGTACTTCCGAGTTTGAAACTGAACCAGATCCGAAACCTGAACTTTTCTCTCAAGCTGAATTGAATGATTTAGTCCGGGATTTAGGACTCCCAAAAGATGCTGCCCAACTGCTAGGTTCTCGGCTTAAACAGAAAAATCTATTGTCACCAGGAACAACTTTTTATTGGTACCGCAACCGCGAGACACAATTTTTGAAGTATTTCAGCAAAGAGGAAGATTTGGTATTTTGCAACGATATATACGGAGTGATGGAAAAGTTTAAACTCAAGTATGATCCTGCTGAATGGCGGCTGTTCATTGATTCGTCAAAAGACAGCATAAAAGGTGTTCTTCTTCATAATGGCAACACATTCGCTTCAGTTCCTATTGCTCACTCTGTTATTCTCCAAGAAAAATACGAGAATTTGGCCCTGATTCTTCAGAAGATTCGTTATGATGAGCATGAGTGGATGATTTGTGGAGACTTTAAAATTCTATCCATGCTATTAGGGCAGCAATCCGGTTTCACCAAATATCCCTGCTTCCTTTGCTTGTGGGATAGCCGGGCCCGCGACCTACACTGGGGGAAAAAAGACTGGCCAATTCGGGAGTATTTGAGACCCGGTGAGAAAAATGTTCTTCATGAGAGCTTGGTACCTCGTGATAAAATTCTATTACCACCTCTCCACATTAAGTTGGGTCTCATTAAGCAATTCATCAAGTCCCTTCCAAAAGATGGTGAGTGCTTTCGGTACCTTTGCTCAAAGTTCCCCCGAATTTCTGAAGCAAAGCTAAAGGAAGGAGTGTTTGTTGGCCCTGATATAAGGAAACTCATTTCAGATGGAGCATTCGCTGAAACGATGTCTGAGAAGGAAAAAGAAGCCTGGGATTCCTTCAAGGATGTTGTTCTCAAATTCTTGGGGAACAGGCGGGATGAGAACTATAAGGATATTGTTGCCAGGATGCTCAATGCCTTCAAAGAACAAGGCTGTAACAAGAGCCTGAAAGTCTATTTCTTGCACTCCCATGTGAACTACTTTCCCGAAAACTTGGGGGCGTACAGTGAAGAACAAGGTGAAAGGTTTCACCAGGACATCAAGGACGCAGAGAGAAGGTACCAAGGAAGATGGAACACCACTATGATGGCTGATTTCTGCTGGTTGCTGCTGCGGGAAACCCCAGATGAAAAATACGCCAAGCAGCGCACCAAGAGAAGCATTCAGGGGAAGAAGAAACGGGCCCACCAGGAGATTGATTGACCCAAGAATGACTTTAAAATCTAAACTGTGTTGACAAATATCGTGTTTTTACTAAACTTTGAAATAAAAATTTGCTAGTTATTACCACAGTTGCGGATCTCATTTATTAGAATATTATTTTCACACCATCGGGTGTTTGTCTACATGTATTTCAATGGTGCGGTTTGCGATTTCTAATCTTACATACATACCTGTACAACATTTTTTGCACATTTCTTTGCTTTGCTTTGTGTCTAACCTCGCTCTTATATGCTCAATGTTTGTGCACATGTATGTGGCTGTTTTAAGTGCAGACAATTTTGCTACCATCACAGAGTGTTTTTTTGACATTACTCTATTCTTATGTGCTGCCTTGTTACAATTTTCTTTATTCTTATTTGAATAACTACTAAACAATTAGTATAAAGAATTCATCCAAGAAACTTTTATCTCGATCGCACTCAATCTGAAACGTTCACCTCAAACTGCTAACCCAATGTAGCAAAAAATCTGTACGTGATGGAGCAAATTGGTTACCAGATTTGGATTCAGCGCACCAAAAAACGTAAAAATCAATCGAAACTAGGGTTACCAACTTTTTCACCGAGAAAAACCCGACACCTGTGGCTCGCCATGCTCCACCCATTCTCCGCCCCTAGTCCCACCCCTGCCCCGCCCCCAGCCCCACCCACAAAAATTACCGAGGATACGTGTAGGCTAACTTCCTTGGTCATATAATAATTAAACTGGGAACCCCAAAATCCAAACATGAAATGTACAACACTGGAGAAATAAAACTATAAAGTAATTTCCTCTTGCACTAAACAAAAACGCAAAGATGTTATCAATACACACTTCCCAGACCAAACATATTCCAGCTAATAAATTCAAAATAAAAAGTATTTTTCTACCTTCTGTTTGGGCGTTTTATTTTCAGTTGCAATTGCTCCAGTCACTTTCTTCTGGTTTCTTCGTGTCTTCTGCGAGCTATCCATTTGTCCTTTCTTCTCTTTTAGATGTTTTCCATTCTCTCTCTATTTCTGCTTTAACATACTGATTGTTTCCATTTTGCTCTTTCCCCCAATTCTTTCCTTATTCCTTTATCATCCATTTAAATTTCACCCTTCCATTCTCAAGCCCCTCACTCTCCCAATACCCAGCCCCTCATAGACTTTTCTTCCACACAAAATATTTTTTCCCCTCTCCATTCTCATTCCCCATCTATTCTAGTCCTCCCCCAAAATCAGTTCCCTTATAGTTCTAGACCCACCCAGCAGCCACTCCCTTCTAATCCCATTCTCCCATGCCCCACATAAGCCCATTTCCAGTCCTATTCCAGATCTTTATCAGCCCATTTCCAGTGCTAGCCCTCACATCACAAACCATTTCCAGTCCTAGCCCCCCCACCCCATCACAGCCCATTTCCAGTCCAAGTCCCCCATCACAGCCTATTTCCAGTCCTAGGCCCCCCATCACATCCCATTTGCAGTCCGAGTCCCCCGGCACCATCACAGCCCATTTGCAGTCCTACCCCCCCCCCCCCCACCATCACAGTCCATTTGCAGTCCTAGCCCCCCTAATCACAGCCTATTTCCAGTCCAAGTTCCCCCTCCCTCCACCATAGCCCATTTCCAGTCCAAGGTCCCCCCCCCATAGCCTTTTTCCAGTCCAGGTCCCCCTCCCCATCACAACCCATTTCCAGTCCATGTCCCCCCCCCCCCATAGCCCTTTTCCAGTCCAGGTCCCCGTCCCCATCAAAACCCATTTCCAGTCCATGTCCCCCCCCCCCACAGCCCTTTTACAGTCCAGGTCCCCTTCCCCATCACAGCCCATTTCTTTCCAGTCCAATGCCCCCATAGCCCTTTTCCACTCCATGTCCCCCTAATCACAGCCTATTTCCAGTCCACGTTCCCCCGCCCTCCACCATAGCCCATTTCCAGTCCAAGTTCCCCCCCCCATCGCCCTTTTCCAGTCCACGTCCCCCCCCATAGCCCTTTTCCAGTCCAAGTTCCCCCCCCCCCCATAGCCCTTTTCCAGTCCAGGTCCCCCTCCCCATCACAGCCCATTTCTTTCCAGTCCAAGTCCCCCCCCCCCCATAGCCCTTTTCCGGTCCAGGTCCCCCCCCCATCACAACCCATTTCCAGTCAAATTCCCCCTCCTAGCCCTTTTCCAGTCCAGGCCCCCTCCCCCCATCACAGCCCAGGCAGTCCTTGGCCTCCCCCCCCAAAACCGCGGCTGTCTGAGGCTTTAGAAGGAGCCGGGGAAGCCCGCGCGAGGCCCCGGCTCCCTCTGAACAGCCGCCAGCGTGAAGGGCCTTTTCCTTCACGCTGGCGGCTGTTCCTGTGAAGCCGCGAATGCTGGGAAAGGTTAAAGGGCATTACCTTTAACCTTTCCCACCAATCGCGGCTTCACAGGAACAGCCGCCAGCGTGAAGGTAAAGGCTCTTCACGCTGGCGGCTCTACAGAGGGAGCCGGGGCCTCGCGCGGGCTTCCCCGGCTCCCTCTGAAGCCCTCTGGGTTGGGAGAAAAGCCGTTTTTTTTGCTCTGGCCGCTCCCGATCTTGCGGCCAGAGCAAAAAAAACGGCTTTTCAAGGGCCGGTTTTGCCTCTGCGCCGGCAGCCGGCCTGGCCATGGAAAAACCGGCCAAGCCGGCTGAAAACCGGCCAGTTGGCAACCCTAATCGAAACATTAGAGGCAGTTTAAAAAAAAAAATTTTTTTAGTGTACCTGTGTTACCTTTGCTTCCCTCAGCAATTTAAATATCTCTTCACGCCACAAATTATCACATTACAGTCTCTGGCTAGCTTTAGCTTCAAAACAGCATTCTTTAAACTGCAACACTTATACTTTAAGCCAAAACAATGGTCTTTTAAACTGCAGCACTTATACTTTAAGTTTTCCTTTTTACTTGGATTATCACAGGTTTTGTTAATTGCTCCAGACACATTCAGAATGCAGTCCTGACGGTCTCACACATTTTAAAACCACAGCAGCAACTTCATATCAAATCTTCTTAGGCTTGTTTTAACCACAGACATTCAAGCATAATAAGTCTGGGATTTTCTTCAGGTTTACAATCTATAGGTTTTCACTTTACCCTCCAAGATAAAGCACAGTCCATCTCACATTCTGAGAAATCAGATTCAATATCAGCCTCATCTATTTGCATACACTCACAGTCAGACTCTGCAGTCTCAGGACTGGAAACAGCTTGGGACAGTGTGGGTTTAATTTCTTCCAGCAGCTTAACAACCCGTTCCCAATGAGACCTCCCTTTTGGCTCAGGGGTATTATCAGGGCACAGGAAATCCTTATCCCGTAGCAAGCTATTTAGAACTTCTAAAGAATTCAGCTCCTTTCTTTTAACAGCTCTCTTTAACAGCCTTCCCCGAGGTAAAATTCTTTGACCCAGCTCCTCCTGGAAAGTCCCCGTACCTGGGTTATAGACAGCAGTCTCTTCAGGATTAAACCTCCTGCTTTCTAGACCAGCTGTAGCCTTTCTGCCACACTGGCTCTGCTCAAGACTCTGTTGCTGGCTATGAGGAGAGTCTTCCCTTAAGCTGTCATTAGAGTACCTTTCTCTGGGCTCTCTGCTTGAATCCTTTCTTTCTGTTTCCTTCAGGATTTCTTCCACTTCTGTTTCTCTGCTGTTCTCTTGGTTGTGCTTGCTCCTGATTTCTCTTCCGTTCCCCCTTCCGTCTCTCTCACTTCCTGTTCTCTGGGGCTTAAATGAGTGGGAATGCCCTGCACCTTTCCACTCCTCCCTCAGCTGTCTCTCATTACCTCCCTTAGTTACTATGGTGTTGGGGCGTGGCCTTAGGACAGCAGCTTTAGATATGTTTATTTTCTCTCCAGCTGAACTTTTAAAGTCACGGCTCCCTGCACTTTCTTTCTGCCTGGAGGTAAAGGTCTGTGTTTTTTCTATTTCCCTGGGCTCTGGAGCAGATTCGTCACCACACATCCCCCCCCCCTTAAGATATTACGGGCTGGCGTACTAACCCCCGCACAGCCCGTAATACGCAAAAGAGCGTCTGCGTTGGTGTGCAATCTCCCTGCTCTATGTTCTATGTGAAAATCGAATGCCTGTAAGGCCATGTACCAACGTGTAAGATGGGGATTGTGGTCCTTCATCTGGTTCAACCATCTTAACGGGGCATGATCAGTTACCAGTAAGAATCTTCGACCTGTCAGGTAAAATCGGAGTGTCTCCATGGCCCACTTTATAGCCAGACATTCTCTTTCGACTGTGGAATATTTTCTCTCGGGTGGCGCTAATTTCCTGCTTAAAAACATAACAGGATGTTCCCCCCCTTCGTACTTTTGTGATAATACAGCTCCTAAGCCTGTATCTGATGCATCGGTCTGCACAATAAAAGGCCGGTTAAAATCTACGCCCTGCAATATAGGCGCACAGCAGAGTTTATCTTTCAAGCGCACAAAGGTTTGCTCTGCTTCTGCTGACCATTTTAATTGATTAGGTGTGTTTTTCTTTAGCATCTCTGTTAAAGCAGTACTTTCTGATGCAAAATACAGAATAAATCGGCGGTAGTAGCCGATTAATCCAAGAAAGCTGCGTAGCTGCTTCTTTGTTAAGGGTTTCGGGAATGCTCTCACACTCTCTACTTTATCTAGTAAAGGCTTAACTGTCCCGTGCCCCACCAGATGCCCCAAATACTTCACTTGTTTTCCTCCAAACATACACTTGGCAGGGTTCAAGGTGATACCCGCACCACGCAACGCCCTGAAAACGGCTTCAATGCGTACCAAGTGTTGATCCCAACGGGAGCTATGGATTACTATATCATCCATATAGGCGGTTGCGTACTGTTGGTGGGATCGTAAGACCACGTCAACCAACCTTTGACAGGTCGCAGCCGCCCCATGCAACCCAAAGGGCATGCGATGAAACTGAAATAGACCGATGGGAGTGCTAAATGCGGTCTTTGGGCGAGATTCCCTGGTAAGGGGAATCTGCCAATATCCTTTGGTCATGTCAAGGGTGGTTAGATATGATGCCTGGCCCAATCGGTCTAGCAGTTCCTCTATCCTTGGCATGGGATAGGAATCAAACCGGGAGATGGCATTCACTCTGCGGAAGTCAATGCAGAACCGCATCGTTCCATCCGGTTTGGGAACCAGCACTATGGGGCTATTCCAGGGGCTTCTAGACTCTTCAATTATTCCCATTTTAAGCATGTCCTGCACTTGGGTTACCACTTCCTGCCGTTTGGCCTCGGGTAACCTGTAGGGCCTCTGTCGCACTATTTCCCCGTGTGGGGTAACTATTTCATGGGCAACAAGGCGCGTCTCACCGGGTATAGGTGTTAAGACATCAGGAAAACCCCGTAAGAGCTCTAATAACTCTTGCTGTTGGGACCATGAAAGTTCTTCCCCTAACCTGGGAACCGGATCTCCCTTGCAATCGGTCAATTGCGGGCCCAGTCCTCTCCCTCCTTTACCTCACAGCTGGCAGTTAAACCCCTTATTTCTGATTTACCCGTAGAACCAAACCCTCCTAACCCTCTCATGGTAGAAGTTAATTCAGGCACCTCTTCCAGGGACGGAAAGCCTACCCGCTCACATATCATCTGGGCTATTCTGTCCCCTATATTTACTTTGAAATCCTCCCGTGCAAAATTAAATAACAGCACCTTGATTGTCCCCCTGTAATCGGGGTCAATAACTCCGGCCCCCACATCAATGAAATTCTTCCAGGCTAAGCCTGAACGAGGGGCAAAGCGACCATAGCAGCCTGGTGGTATTTCCACCTGTATCCCTGTCTCCACTAAGGCCTTTCCCTGATGGGGAATAATTATCTCCTCCGCACTACATAATCAAAGCCCGCTGCCATTTCTGTAGCCCACTTTGGAATCTTTGCGTTAGGAGTGGTGCGGCAAAATCTAAGGACAAACTTTGACTTTTTGGGGACGTCCTCCTTAGTGGCTATCTTCCCTTGGGACGGTCGTTGTTTGGTCCCAAACAAAGGATTGGGCACCAGCCTAGCCTTAGCCTCGGTTATACGAGAAGATGTTATCGGCCCCTCCTTACACTCATTCCCCAGGGAAACTTCCCCCTTCTTTAAGTGGGATGAACTCCCTAGTGGAGCCTCTTTCTCCGCTTCCAAGGCCTCTAGTTGCGCTAGGGTGGATGTCATGCCTGTTTTATGCTCTAGACCCTCTGCTAACCCATGCCTGAACTGAGGCCAATCCCTTCCCAGGACTAAAGCTTGTGGGAGCCTTGGAACTACAGCTACAGGTATTTTCCATTTCAAACCCAAACCTTTTACTGAAACAGTGTATACTGGGTAGGACGAGGCTGCCCCGTGAATGCACTTTATTTTTATGCTGTTTTCTTGTGATTCGGGGACTGGACCAACCTGGGATTTTATCTCCCTCCAGAGTTTTCGCGAGATCATCGATTGGTCCGCTCCAGAGTCCAGCAAGGCCTCTACCTGGACACCCTCCACTTCTACGCCCAAGAGGAATCCCTCTCCCCTTTCTTTAGAATGGGTGGTGATTAGAGCTGTCCTAGCTTTGCAATCCCTTCTCATATGTCCTTCTTCCCCACAAGAAAAGCATTTTCTTCGCACATAACGGGTCTTATCCACAGGCATTACCTTCATCCCTTCTCCCCACATGGCTTTTCCCTTCCTTTCTGAAGCCACTTCAACTGCCCGGGTTAGACCACCAACCTTAGCCTGGCTTACCAAACTGGCTTCTAGAAAACGCTCAGCCAGTGAGGTCGCTGCATCCGTGGTCTGGCAGTCCTGTAGGATCAGGAAGGACTGCAGATCTTTTGGAACTGCGTCCATGAACTGCTCTAAGACAATACAGTCTAACAAAGAATCTTTTGTTCTTGCATCAGGCGTCAACCACTTTAATGCCAACCCTTTTATCCGCTGGCATAAGGCACGCGGTGTTTCAACTATTTTTAGCTTACAGCTCCTCAAAAGGCGGCAGTTGACCATGGGGGTTAGGCCGAAACGGTCTCGTATAGCCTTTTGAAGCTCTTCATAATTGGCGGCTAAGGCCGCGGGCATGGCCTTGTAGGCTGCAAGCGCTTCTCCCGTCAAGGAGGCGGCAAGGCGCACTGCCCACTGGTCTTTCGGCCAGCCCGTTAGGAGAGCCACTCTCTCGAAGGCTTCCAAGAAGTCGTCCACGTCAACCCCTTTGGCCAACTGACCAAACGAGAATGTCCCAGTCCCAGGTAACCCCAGCCCTGGTATAGCTCCCAAGGAACCTGGTGCTGTCCGTAGAGACTCCGTCGCTTTCTTCTGCGCTCCTAGCCAAGCAGCCATCATATCTAGGAGCAGATTCTGCTGGGCCTGGAGCATGGCGGCTGTGTGTTCTTGAGTCCTTGCAGACATTTCCTGTTGTTTTTGGAATTGCTCCGCCATCCATCCCAGAAGCTCGGTCCTCTCCATCCTCGGTAGATGCTGAAATGAAAAAAACAGAGAGAGAAACCACCAAGTGCGGCTCGAAATATAAACCCTCTCTTTTTTGCTCTTCTTGAGCACTGCTCTATCCCCACCCTGCACCGGTATCCGTCTATACCCTTCTTATATACGGATTACCTTATGCAGGTGTAGACTTGAGTTTATCAATCAGCAGGTCACGGCTTGGTACTCCCCTCCAGTCCGGTCCTTCTGCTGCCATTCCGGGTCTTTCTCTTCAGCAGGCCCACTGTATCCTCAGCACTTTCGGTAGAAGTCTCCTTTATTCTTTGAGGCTCCAGATGTTTCGTGTATATGTGGCCAAGGCAAATCCTAAAAACTATGCCACCTGTGGCCTCCTTGCCCCGCCTAGGCGGTTGCCTATAGAAGGGAAAGGGGGCCCTTTCAATGTCCCCTTTATGTGAGCTCCCAGAGCTAGGGCTTCTGGGAGTTGTAGCTGCTTGCACTGAGTTGTAGTTGTGAATAAATGATTAAGCCGAGGGTTTGAAAGCAACACAGGAAATTTATTTGCCTCCTTGGTTCAAGGAACTTCCATAGAAGCTTGGCACATCATATAAGGTAAGATACTTTTGCTCAAAAGAAAGATAACTTCTGTACAAAACTTTTTCCAGAGTCTCTAATTACCTTTGCTTCCCTCAGCAAGGTAAATATCTCTTCACGCCACAAATTATCACGTTACAGTCTCTGGCTAGCTTTAGCTTCAAAACAGCGTTCTTTAAACTGCAACACTTATACTTTAAGCCAAAACAATGGTCTTTAAACTGCAGCACTTATACTTTAAGTTTTCCTTTTTACTTGGATTATCACAGGTTTTGTTAATTGCTCCAGACACATTCAGAATGCAGTCCTGACGGTCTCACACATTTTAAAACCACAGCAGCAACTTCATATCAAATATTCTTAGGCTTGTTTTAACCACTGACATTCAAGCATAATAAGTCTGGGATTTTCTTCAGGTTTACAATCTATAGGTTTTCACTTTACCCTCCAAGATAAAGCACAGTCCATCTCACATTCTGAGAAATCAGATTCAATATCAGCCTCATCTATTTGCATACACTCACAGTCGGACTCTGCAGTCTCCGGACTGGAAACAGCTTGGGACAGTGTGGGTTTAATTTCTTCCAGCAGCTTAACAACCCGTTCCTAATGAGACCTCCCTTTTGGCTCAGGGGTATTATCAGGGCACAGGAAATCCTTATCCCGTAGCAAGCTATTTAGAACTTCTAAAGAATTCAGCTCCTTCCTTTTAACAGCTCTCTTTAACAGCCTTCCCTGAGGTAAAATTCTTTGACCCAGCTCCTCCTGGAAAGTCCCCGTACCTGGGTTATAGACAGCAGTCTCTTCAGGATTAAACCTCCTGCTTTCTAGACCAGCTGTAGCCTTTCTGTCACACTGGCTCTGCGCAAGACTCGGTTGCTGGCTATGAGGAGAGTCTTCCCTTAAGCTGTCATTAGAGTACCTTTCTCTGGGCTCTCTGCTAGAATCCTTTCTTTCTGTTTCCTTCAGGATTTCTTCCACTTCTGTTTCTCTGCTGTTCTCTTGGTTGTGCTTGCTCCTGATTTCTCTTCCGTTCCCCCTTCCGTCTCTCTCACTTCCTGTTCTCTGGGGCTTAAATGAGTGGGAATGTCCTGCACCTTTCCACTCCTCCCTCATCTGTCTCTCATTACCTCCCTTAGTTATTATGGTGTTGGGGCGTGGCCTTAGGACAGCAGCTTTAGATATGTTTATTTTCTCTCCAGCTGAACTTTTAAAGTCACGGCTCCCTGCACTTTCTTTCTGCCTGGAGGTAAAGGTCTGTGTTTTTTCTATTTCCCTGGGCTCTGGAGCAGATTCGTCACCACAGTACCTAGCAGTTTCCCCAAGGGACACAGGTTCCACAATGCTTGTATTGGTTCAAGCATTGATATCCTGGGTCCCTTCTTAATAATGGTTTATGGACCTTTCCTCCAGGAACTTGTCCAAACCTTTTTTAAACCCAACTACACTAACAGCCTTTACTACATCCTCCGGTAACAAATTCCAGAGTTTGATTACACGTTGAGTGAAAAAATATTTTCTTTTATTAGTCTTAAATAGTGTACCCTGTAGCTTCATTGAATGTCCCCTAGTCTTTCTATATTCTGATAAGGTAAACAATCGATCTACGTTTACCCGTTCCACTCCGTTCATTAATTTATAGACTTCTATCATATCTCCCCTCAGCCGTCTCTTTTCCAGGTTAAAGACCCCTAACCTTTTTAGCCTTTCTTCATAGGAGTATCCTTCCATCCCCTTTACCATTTTGGTGGCTCTTCTCTGAATCTTTTCTAAAATTGCTATATCCTTTTTAAGATATGGCGACCAGAATTGCACACAATATTCAAGGTGCGGTCTCACCATGGAACGATATAGAGGCATTATGATATCTTTTGTTTTATTTTCCATTCCTTTCCTTATCATACCTAGCATTCTATTTGCTCTCTTGGCCGCTACTGCACACTGGGCTGAGGGTTTTAACATGGTATCCACAATGACGCCTAAATCTTTTTCCTGGGTGGTGGTTCCTAATGTGGAACCCTGCATCGTGTAACCATAGTTTGGGTTGTTCTTCCCTAGGTGCATAACCTTGCACTTGTCCACAATAAATTTCATCTGCCATTTTGATGCCCAGTCTTCCAATTTATCAAGATCCTCTTGCAATTTTCCACAATCCTCTTGGGTTTTAACAACTTTAAATAGTTTTGTGTCATCTGCAAATTTGATAACCTCACTCATTATTCCACTTTCCAGGTCATTCATGAATATGTCAAAAAGCAGCGGACCCAGCACAGATCCCTGGGGTACACCACTATTTACCTTTCTCCATTGGGAAAATTGGCCATTTAGCCCTACCCTCTGCATTCTATCTTTTAACCAGTTCCTGATCCACAATAGTACACTGCCTCCTATCCCATGACTCTTTAGTTTTGCCAAAAGTCTCTGATGAGGGAGCTTGTCAAAGGCTTTCTGAAAGTCCAGATACACAATATCAACTGACTCACCTTTGTCCACCTGATTATTCACTCCTTCAAAAAAACATAACAGATTAGTAAGACAAGATCTTCCTTCTCTAAAGCCTTTGAAAACGAGAGTGCTCAATTAATGGAAACTGGTGTGGCCTTAAATGATAAGACTAATACCCAATCTACCAATAAATGCCCCAAATATGAACAAAATAAATCTCAAAACAGGAAACTGTTACTACTTAGAGATTCCATCAAAGGGATTTACTTGGGAGCACAGTCCAAAGGACAGAAGGTGGTCAAATGTCTCCCAGGGTCTTCATCCAGCAGGAATACAAACCAAATTGTTACCTTATCAGAGCAGAAAGCAAGCATTCCAAAATTGATGTTATCCACTTGGGTACAAATGACATGGCTAAAAATGGTACCTCTACACTACAAAGAGACTTCGAGATTTTGGGAGAAAAACTTAAACCCATTGTCAACACTATAGCATTCTACCTGTTCATAAGGGGATAGAGAGGCTGCATCACATGACAAACTTTAATATGTGGCTCCAAACCTGGTGTAAATAAGAACGACTACATCTCTGTGGCAGGAAATGGACCCTAATTGAAAAATTCAGGCAATATATAGACAAGCATTTTTTTCAACTTTATATTTATTGAAATTTTAATTTTATCAAGACAAGCTTGTACAGAAATGTATGACAACAATATAGGTACATAATAAACAAAGTTGAAGAAACAATTTGTATGACGATACCTATAATATACAATTTAAAGTGGACATGTCAATTAAAGCAGTTGGTGAGGAGGAAATAATCCAACTGCTATCAAATGAGAAAAACAAGAAGTAAAGTAAAGAAATCATGCATTAACAACAAAAACAATTATACATTCATAGCAAATAAAAATTATGCATTCACAGAAAGAAAACAATCATACTTTCATGGCAAGTAAACAAGAAGGCCACGGAAAGACCAAGGCCAATAAACTGTACACGCGATTAATCTACCTCAAAACAATCAGTGGGTAAAGATGCTAAAGACAACCTGGCGTTGATAAATGCAGATAAATCACTAGGCTGAAAAAAGATAAATCTCAGAGATTTATACACTACTAAACATTTGCATGGAAAACACAGGCGCCAGTCTCAAGAAGCAAAAATTGCTTTCGTCTTTTTTGAGACTCCCTAGAGATATTGGGGAGTATAGAAATAACCCCATTAAAGAGATAAGAATGCTTCTTAAAATATAATTTCAGTAGCCAATCTCTGTCTGATACTAATGCACATGTTACCAGAAGGATAGAATCCTTAATATCCTGAACTCTAGAAGAATCCAAAAGATCTGAACGTTGAAAATGTCCATATATCCCTCCAGGATAGCAGCTCTTTTTTCCCCTCATGTAGATAAAATGCTCTAGCAATAAGTGGCATCAAGTCCTGTGGAACCATATGGACCTCAGACAGATATTTTTTAAACATATCTATGCTTATAATATTTAAACATATTATAAGCATCGACAATATCCATCAAGGGTTCATTCTCATTTTTCTCGACATAGCTGCGGCATTTGATTCAGTAAACCATAATACTCTCCTACAGCGCCTCAAAGATAAGGGTATTCAAGGTCTAGCCCTGAACTGGTGCAAATTTTACCTATCCGTTAGACAGCAGCAAATTAGAACAGGAGAAGCAACATCTGATTCATTCCCACTTAAACAAGGTGTCCCTCAGGGATCCTCCTTGTCTGCATTAATGTTCAATATATATATGCAGCCCATCTGTGATTTAATACGTACCTTCAACATTCAATGTCTAGCATATGCCAATGACATCCTGTTATATGCTCCTTTCAATGTAAAACAACCAGATTTTACATCAATAATTTCCTGCTTCGAAGAGGTATCAAATTGGCTTCTCAAACAGAATCTACGTATAAATCACAACAAAACAGACGTCCTATTCGTAACACGGAATCCTACTTTCATACCCCCCGCCTCATTGCAAGTAAACAACATTGAACTGAAAGCACAATCCACGATCCGATACTTAGGGATTACCTTAGATCAGCGGCTTGATATGTCAGCTCACATCAAGAAAACAACAAACTCAATTTATCAAAAGATTCGATCAATTTATCGTAATCTCCGACCTCTCCTTGATTACTCTGACTTCCGCACTATTTTCCAAGCTCTGGAACTACCACACTTGGATTTTGCTAATATCATACTACATGGTCTCCCACAATCTATTTTAAATCCCCTCCGGCTAGCCATGAATTCAGATGCAAGAATTCTTGTAGGTGCTCCACGATCAGAACACATAACTCCAATACTGAAGAGTTTACACTGGCTACCCCTCCAGGCCAGAACCCTATATAAAACCCTGGTCATGACCTTTAAAGCTGTCAAGAACCCATCCCTATCACCCATCAGCAATATGATACATGCCACTCCATCAAACAGATCCAGGAGACCTGCTGCACTGAACTCCATCAACCTACCAAAAATCCTTACCAAATGCTCTAAAACAACAGCCTCCAGAGCCTTCTCACTGTTTGCGCCCAGAGCATGGAACACCCTCCCACCCGAAATCAGATCCATCCCTAGCCTCACGACATTCAGAAAGGCCTTAAAATATCATCTGTTCCTAATACACTACCCTGAAGCAACCCCACATGAACATAGCCCTTATACTGACCTTTCCCATTTAACCCCGGTAGAAAATGGCTAATCTTGTTGATCCATACTTGCACACTCTACCCATATTGTTTTTATACTTTACTGTAATTTTATCTGTTATCTACCATGTAGTCACTCAAAATTGCCATGTACATAGTTAACCCTATTCACATCCAAGTTTTTTGTATATAGTTAACCCTGTTACTTCCTAGTTTTTGTACCCTGTTCAATGTAAAAAACCAATGATGACTGTACCATTGTGTTTAAATTTGTTCATTTGTAAACCACACTGACTAAAAGAGCGCGGTATATAAGAAATAAAAATAAATAAATAATAAAATAAATCTACTGGCAGAATGCCTGGAATTCTTGGGAAGTTTAAAACCATCTAATTTGCAGTACGAGCAGAGTTCTCCAGAATCTCTAATTTAGCACAAAGTGCAATATTATCTGTAATAATAGCCGTAGTAGTATCTGCAACCAAATTCAGCTTCTGGACATTCTCCTCCACTTTTAAACTTAAATTATCAGTCTAATTTACATACTGCTCCAACGTTTCCACAGTTTGAGCAACTTGGGCAGAGATCCCCTGCACTTGGTGGAAAACAGCATCTGAAAGATTTGTAATAGCATCCCAAAAACTGTCAAGGATAATATTCTGATGAGTAAGTATAGGTAGAGTCGGCAACAGAACAGCCATAGGGACCTCCGAAACTTTACCTGCACTAGAACCACTGAGCAAAAAGGCTTCCGACATCTCCACAACTGCAGGAAAGCCACCAGGGAACCCAGAGGCAGCTGCATCACTCTTCACTGCCAAGTCAGCCTGCACAAGCTCTGCTCCAGCACCAGCTTCGGGCACAACAGACACGCTGACAACCGGTGAAGGGGGGCATTTATCCCCAGAGGTGGAGGCCGGCTTTGTGCATCGGGAGAGAGGGTGATATCCAGGTCTGACATCTGTGCAGACTCCGTCCCCTCCACAGCAACACCTGCTCATATCTCCTGCTTGGCAGCCTAGGGTGAGCTCAACAAAGTGGTCCATTGGGTCGGTTATAGCTGGCTGCGACTCGGCGGGGTTAGCCTTAGCCTTACTTTTTCTCTTTGGCATGAGAACAGGTAGCGATCTCAACCCTCATGCAGACATCTTGGAAGAGCCATGCCCCCATGGACAAGCATTTAAACTAGAAAAAAGGGGTGACAGATGGAAGAAAACAGGACATCAATCCCAGCAAAAAAGTTATAACAACATTGGAAATAGAAATAGTCATCATATTAATCCACACATTAATGAAAAGAGAGAAGAGGAGTCTGGAATAAAATGTATGCAAAAAATACAAGCAAGCCAACCAACAATTGCTGGAAGGCAATAAGCACAAATGCTCAAAGTCTAGCCAACAAAGTTCCTGACATGGAAGCCCTGATGGTGGAAATGGACTTGGGCATTGTGGCCATTACAGAAACATGGTTTGATGATTCTCATGAATAGGATATAGCCATAGCTGACTATATTCTATTTAGAAGGGTTAGAGAGGGCAGAAAAGTCCTCTGTTAAAAACAATATTAAAGCCACTGAAACGCAGGAGTGTGGAAAGAAGAACCACTGTGGATTGTGTTCGAAAGAGGAGATGGCACTATCATTCATCCAACTCTGACAGAAGAGATGGATAGAGATTTCTTCAATGAAATTGCAAATGGTATCAATGAAAAGAGAAGTGATCATATTTGTTGACCTTAATCTAACAGACATGGATTGGAGTATTTCTTCTGCAAACCTAGAAAAAAGTAAACCGTTATGGATGCCTTCCAAGAAGCACTGCTCAGACAAATGGTGATAGAACCAACCAGGAAAAGTTTGATGCTGGATATAGTACTCACCAATGGAGATAACATGTTTAATGTCTGGGTGGTTGCCCACATGATCAGCAGTGGTTTGAGATAAAAGTCAAGGCAGAGTCCAATCACAGCAAAGTCAAAGTCCTAGAATTCAAAACTGACTATAGTAAATGGGAAAGTACCTGAAGGAGGAGTTGGCAGGGTGGGAGGAGATAAGGGAAACAGAATTGCAGAGGGCTAAACTGAAAGAGGCAATAAAAGAGGCAATGGATCTATATGTAAGGAAAGTGAATAAAAAAAAAACAAGAGGAAAAGGACACCAATATGGTTCACTAAAAAAGTGGCTGCACAAATAAAGGCAAAAAATGCAGCTTTCACAAAATTTGAGAAGATTACAAAAAGAGGAACACAGAAAAGAATATAGGATAAAAGCTAAATGCAACAAAAGGAAATAAGGATAGCAAAAGCAAAGGTGGAAGAAAAGATGGCTAAAGATATGAAGCATTGAGACAAACCTGATGATATAATATTGTTTTTCCCTTTTTTCAAAGACATTCAATCTGTTTTAGGAATCTTTTCTGATTGTGTATTTCAGATATAATTTATTTACTTATTTTAATTGAACAGGTTTTTATACCGCCTTGTCATAAATTCAAAGTGGTTTACACATTACATTACAACATGAACCAGGAAATGCACATTGAACAGGGGCAATATAAATGGAAGATTATATAGTGGATGCCATAAGGCTCACAGGATTAGTAGCCGCAGAGGTTCCCAACGTCGGTCCTCGGGGAACCCCAGGCCAGTCAGGTTTTCAGAGTACCCACAATGAATATGCATGAGATAGATCTACATACAATGGAAGCAGTGTATGCAGATCTATCTCATGCATATTCATTGTGGGTACTCTGAAAACCTGACTGGCCTGTGGTTCCCTGAGGACTGGGTTGGGAACCACTGAGCTACAGGGTAGATAACGCAGCAGAGCATTGTTAAGTTTGTGGCCTCTAGACGAAAATAAGTACTAGGTGCCTGGATAAAGTAGCAGGGCAAGGAAGTTAAAATCAAGGCGGGAGGAGGGGTTAACAAGACATTTAGGTAATGGGAAGGAGAGTGTGAGATATGCTAAGCAGTCAGTACAATGAGGATTGCAATATATGTTCATAAAGTGGGTCCATAGTACTCCATGAAGAGGAAAGTTTGTATTGCTTTCCTGTATTCTGAGATATCAAATTGGCTGCAGGCCCATGGGCTTGAATTGAATATTACCAAAACGGAACTTCTGGAAATCCATCATTATTCTTTTTTTTTTGTATTTCTTTATTTATATTATCCAACAAAATAGAAAAGAATAAAAACAAATTATAAAAAAATTAAAATAGAAATATTTCTCTTTAACATGAAATTAAAAAAAGCAAGGCTATTCACAGCCTACCCCATCCTGTCCATCCCAACATCTTGTGATCATCAAGGACTAAATAAAAAGAAAAATCAGCTAAAGGCCTGCAAGGCCTACAAAGGCTATGGAACCTCAAACACTCCACTACTTAATCAAAATAAAGCCAAACAAATTTGACTAATAACCCTTATTAAATCTCGTATCGTGCTTTGGAAATATAATTCTGAAGGGGTTTCCACTTGAGAAGAGTGGAGGATGTAAGGGATCTACCACACTGTGGCATTTGCTCATATTTGCAGCATAAGCACAAGCGGTTCCACCATTCGTGCCAACTAAACTCTGTAGCATGTTTCCAGTTAGAAATAACGAGATGCAGGGCCACTCCCAACATGAAGTCAAATAAAAACTGGCAATCCCTCTGTAACGACGAGATGCCAATTGCTGACCGAAAAACGACCACAGACCAGGAGAGAGTGGCCCTAAATTCCAGCACCTCTTGAATGTGATTCTATATTGAAACCCAATAAGACTGAATGCTAGGGCAATCATACACCACATGTCTCAAAGTGCCGACATCTCCCTGACAAGACCAACACTCATGCCCAGCTGCCTTATCCCATTTAGCAACCTTTACCGGAGTAAAGTATGCTCTGTGCGCAAAGAAGTACAAAGCTTGTGAGACAGAAGCAGACTGAGAAATCCTATTTATCTTGCTCCAGAATTTTGTCCCAAGTCTCTGGAGAAAGAAATTCCCCAGTGTCATGTTCCCAAATTTGTTGAACTCCAATGGACTGAGAACTGTTGTTGTGGACCACCAGTTTATAGTAATGAGAAGCCACCCCAGAGGCCATTTGCGCTGACTCTATCCTATTCAACATCCCTCAGTCGTCAGATAACAATGTAATATCTAAATGGGATTTTTCTATACAATGCCTCAGCTGAAACCACTAAAAGTATAGGGACTTAGGCAAATCAAATTCACTTT
The DNA here is from genome assembly GCA_033557465.1 of Ichthyophis bannanicus. Lineage (NCBI taxonomy): Eukaryota > Metazoa > Chordata > Amphibia > Gymnophiona > Ichthyophiidae > Ichthyophis > Ichthyophis bannanicus. Next base: position 628,820,577 of record CM066032.1, read on the forward strand.
GTAGAGAGGCAAAAGATTTCCACTTGCCATCCATTATCAGTTGGCCCACACTCCAGATGCCCATGCTAAACCATTGTTGCCATGCGAATGAACTTTGATTTCAAAAAAAGGACTATGCCAGACGGGTATTTGTTTTGAAAGGCAATCCTAGAATTGCATTTGCTAGCTGTTGAAAAGCCTTCTGAGTGTCCAATATAACCCTATGAGACTTCAACCTCTTAAAAGAAACCATGCCAGGAAGGAGATTTAAGGGGAAATCTATCTATCATTGTTTTTTGTTCTGTCATCTATCTATCAATCTATCATTGTTTTATGTTCTGTTCCACTGTAAACCGCACTGATTGTAATAGCGCGGTATATAAGAGATGCAAATAAATAAATAAATAAATAAATAAATAAATATAAAGAAGCACTTAATCTTTCTTCTAGTGCCAGACATACTGGATGTATACCTACGGCCCCCTCCACCCATCGTGAACCTTGCTTTAGCAAAAAAGCACAGTGATAGGCCTGAAGGTCAGGGAAATTCATCCCTCCCTCCTCTTTTTTAGATTTAAGTTTCCTAAGAGCAATTCTAGGCGGTTTATTTTTCCATAAAATTTGAACCAGAATCCTTTCAATTTGATGATAAATTTTACTTGTAATAAAAACTGGTAACATTTCTAGCACATAATTCACTTTAGGAGTGATAGTCATTTTTATAGCTTCAAGATGACCCTACCAAGAAAGATAGACTGGCGACCACTTTGCTGTTATATTACAGACTGTAGATAGGATCTCCTCTTCATTGTACTGTAGGGTTGCACTAAGTGGGTAGCAATAGTGAACTCCCAAATACTTCACCATCTTAGGCTCCCATACAAAAGGAAAATCCTCCAGATCTGTCTTACACACTCTTTGAGTTCAAAGGAAATATGACAGACTTTGACCAATTGATTTTATAGCCAGACAATCCTGAGAATTTATCTATCAATTCGAAAATGTCCGTATAGAGCTAGGCGTGGTGAAAAGCAGCAGATCGGCATATGCAGATAGTTTAATTTCCATGCCAGCAATAGAGACACCTTTAACCATGAGGCTTTGCCTTATCAATAGGGCCAGAGGTTCCAAGGCCAGATTGAAAAGAATAAGAGAAAGAGGACAACCCTGACGGGTACCCCGCCCAAGAAGAAATTCTCTAGACTGAGTCGCATTCACAGAAATTTGTGCACTTGGTTTCGCATACATAAGTTTGATTAGGTTGCAGAAACCCTCACCAAATCCAAACCACTTCAGAACAGCAAACAGGAAAGGCCACTCTAGCCGGTCAAATGCTTTCTCTGCATCTAGCGAATGTCCCACAAGAGAGTCCTCTATTTCCTCCGCACCTTCTAAAACGTGACAAAGCACTCTGGCATTATCAGCTGTGGAGCGTCCCTCAGTGAAGCCACACCAGTCCAGGTGAATCAAAGAAGGGATCAATTTGGAAAGATGACCAGCTAAAATGGTCGCAAAAATTGTATAATCTGCATTTAACAATGAAATTGGCCGATAATTACTAACTAACTGAGGGTCCCTCCCAGGTTTTTCAAGAACAACAATGTTTGCAGAGGCCAATTCACCAGTCTGTGTCACATTGTCCAGAAGAAGTCCATAATATTGTTCAAGATATGGCCCTAAGGTTTTGGAAAAAAATTTATAGAATTCAACTGCAAAGCCGTCTGGTCCGGTAGTCTTGCCCACTTGCATGGAGTCAATAGCCTGAATAATTTCCATGACTATAATCTGCTTATTTAAATCAGCAGCAGCTTCTTGGTCTAACACCGGCCTTTGAATATTATTTAGTAGTCTATCAAACTCCTTCTCAGAGAAATCTATCGCTGGGGAGTATAACTGAGCGTAAAATTGGCAAAAGGTCTCTGCAATGTCAGGGTCCTTGAAAATCAATTGTTGCACCTGAGGATCTCTTAAAGATGTGATGCGTGAAGCTTCCTTATGACCCTTTAACGAGTTAGCTTTCAACTGTCCAGCTCTGTTACCTTCCAAGTAGTATCACCCTTTCTGCCCTTGAATATTCTGTGAAGCCTCAATTGTCAAAATTGAGTTATATCTAAATCTAAGGAGCTGCAATCTTATCAGAATATTAGGATACGTTTTCTGACATAAAATGCGTTCTTCCGCTTTAATCTGCTTGTCTAGTGCACCACGTTCTGCTTTACACTGTTTGGCCTGCTTTATAGCAAAACTGGTAATGGTAGCCCACATACTAGCTTTGAAACCTTCCCACCACGCCCACCCCGAGGAGTCTTGAGGTAAATTGAATTGAAAATACTCCTCTATAGCCACCAGGATGATCTCACGAAATTCTGGACTGGTCAGAAGAGTTCTATCAAATTGCCAATGTGAGTGAGATTGATAGCTCGTTGCGTCAAATAGGGTGAATGAGATTGTGGAATGATCAAAGATGTGAGCCGCATGAATGTTGGATTCACTGATTCTAGAACAAAGTCACTTGGAGACTAGGAAAAAGTCTATATGTGATAATGAGTTATGAGGAGGAGAAAAGAAAGTGAATCCTTTGTCATAAGGGTGTTGCAACCACCATATGTCTATCAGACCCAATTCCTGCATTAGAGATACAAGAACTGGGTGAGCCTTAGGAACCCTAATGGTTCTCACTGAACTCCTATTGACCAATGGGTCTAGCATGAAGTTGAAGTCTCCCCCCAGAATAGTTGGATATCTGGACACCTCCTGCGCCAAGGCCACAATGGAGCAGAAAAAAGTAGGGCAATCAATGTTAGGAGCATAAATATTAATTAAGACCAGTTCAATGGATCCAATTTTAATGACCACCATTGTCCACCGCCCATCAGTATCAAACTTGGTTTGCATAACCGTGGGGGATAAAGCTTTCCTCACTAAAATGACTACAGCATTTTTCTTATGATGGGCAGCAGGAAAAGCCACTAGTGAAAAGGGTTTTATATCTAGTTTTAACGACTCCTTCATATTCAAGTGTGTCTCCAGTAACAGCAAGATGTCAGCACTTTCTTTCTTACCGTACGAGAGAATCTTTTTCCTCTTAATGGGATTGTTGATGCCCTTAACATTCAGGGAAATTATCTTAAAGAAAGACATATTGACAATATAACACAGATTGCCAGTCATATGTTGCAAAAACATACCAACTTGTAGCATATAGTTTTACATTGTAGAATAACACCTTAAATGCCCTCAAAGTGTTAGCTGCACTTATAGCCCAGAAAAGAAAATCCAAAAGAAAAAGCCCCTGCACATGATCGCTCACAGTAAGAACACATAATTCTGAAAAACAAAACAAAACACCAAACCACCAAACCCAGGGGGGCTATAAAACCCACACATATTAGTGGATGAGCCCACCAGGACAAGACAGACATGGAGGACAAAATGATCTAGTAATTCCCACTTCTTTGTCACTTAAAATATTGCAACCTGGCCACCACCCACAACAAGAATAGAGACAATGTACCCAAACCTAAGACACAAGAGCAACATGGCAGGGCAGCCCCCATCAAATCAGTGCATGACCTAGAAAACCCCAACTAGTACAGAAGGGCCATCCTCCTCTTCCAAGCCCCATTACTCTCTCAACCGCCTTAGACATCACAGACAACGTAGAACACAAAAGAAGAAAGAGAGAAACAACAGGAGAAACATCTTAACCAGGATAGTATCCTGGAGCTCCTTCAAAAGAGACAGATTGAATATCCCAGTGTATAACAATACTGCATGATTAAATGTCACTGCTGCGTGGATAATTCTCCACTACATGACCTCAGACCAGTCAAACCAGTCAAACCCCATGATAGCAAGCACCGTAGAACTTAGTAAATAAGAACTGCAAGGTAGATTTCACTACATCACCGCCGCTTCCTTGTCTTCCAAAAATGCATACAACTCCCCTGGATCATCAAAAGTCCTGGTCTGGTTGTGCAGCGTGACTCTCATGCGGGCAGGATAGAGCAGCCCAAACCAGGCCTGCAGCTGTAACAAGCGTGGACGCAGCACCAGAAAACCCTTTCTCCAATCCACCGTCGCCTTCGCGAAGTCTGGAAAAACAGGAGTTTGTGTCCCTGATATTCCAAAGTTGAAAGTGCTCTGGATGCTCCCATTATTTGCGATACTTGTTGAAACCACAAGACTTTCAAGATAATTGGGCATGGGTGCTTGCCCGTGGCCATGGACTGAGTAGGCACGCGATGGGCGCACCCGATCTCGAATGGCATGGTAAACTGCAACTTTAACACACCTGGAATCATGGCCTGCAGAAAGGATACCGTATCAGGGCCCTCTGCTCCCTCAGGAACTCCCAGTATTCTTATGTTGTTCCTCCAAGAGTGATTGTTACTGTCTTCCACTTCTTTTTGCAGTGATCGAATCAGCTTAACCTGCTTCTCAATGGCCTTAAGCCTTTCCCCATGTGATTCCACCACGTTCTCTACCTTCTCCAAATGAGCCGTAATTGACTCCAAAGAAGCTCTCAAGGCGTTGATATCTTCCTGCATTGCACATAGCGACTCTCCATTCAATTTGACCAAGTCTTTGACTGCTCGAATCTCAGCCAGGAGCTCCTGCGAGGTCTCAGGGCAATCTCGGATGACCACCATCTTGTGAGGAGAGAGAGGTTCCATTTTGGTTCTCTTTGCGCTGGCGCCTTGAGATACCTGGTAATCCAGCCGCATCTGTTTGGGGTCTGACATATCTGGGATTGAATGATATCAAGTAGGTAGGAACTATTTGATTAAAGACTGCAGAAGTCAGGATTCTTGCCTGTTGTCCTCCAGAGCACTGCTCTTACATGTCCATCTTGACCAAAACCCAGGCTCCTTCCCAATCCATCATTATTCTGATTTATAGTTTCCAGATACAGTCTCAATTGGTTCTTACCAAAGTGTTTTCACTGATCAAGTATATTATTTAGGTATACTTTAAGATTCTTGGTTATCTTTTCATCCTCATATCAAGGAAGCTGTCGAGTGCTCATTTTTCAAGTTGCTCCTTGTTAGGTGGGTGAAATATATTCTCCCTCCCAATGATTTTCAGACTTTGTACAATCTATAGTCTTGACTCCGATGAATTTGTAGCACAATTTTGTTTGGTTTGCCCAAGTCACATTTAAAACCACTTCAGAGAGTTCAGAATGCAGTCGCCCATTTATTAACATGGCTGATGCCGCCGACGAAAGAAACACCCCCCCCCCCACGGTGCTCCTGCCCAATCGGGGCAGTGGGAGAGCAGGAGAAAGCGGCCCGCCTCCATAAAAGCGGCGTCCCTCGCCTCCGGAGGGAGCCGCTGCTGCCACCGACGAAATAAACACCCCCCCCCCCACGGTGCTCCTGCCCAATCGGGGCACTGGGAGAGCAGGAGAAAGCGGCCCGCCTCCATAAAAGCGGCGTCCCTCGCCTCCGGAGGGAGCCGCTGCTGCCGCCGACGAAAGAAACACCCCCCCCCCACGGTGCTCCTGCCCAATCGGGGCACTGGGAGAGCAGGAGAAAGCGGCCCGCCTCCATAAAAGCGGCGTCCCTCGCCTCCGGAGGGAGCCGCTGCTGCCGCCGACGAAAAAAACACCCCCCACGGTGCTCCTGCCCAATCGGGGCAGTGGGAGAGCAGGAGAAAGCGGCCCGCCTCCATAAAAGCGGCGTCCCTCGCCTCCGTAGGGAGCCGCTGCTGCCGCCGACGAAAGAAACACCCCCCCACGGTGCTCCTGCCCAATCAGGGCAGTGGGAGAGCAGGAGAAAGCAGCCCGCCTCCATAAAAGCGGCGTCCCTCGCCTCCGGAGGGAGCCGCTGCTGCCGCCGACGAAAGAAACACCCCCCCACGGTGCTCCTGCCCAATCGGGGCAGTGGGAGAGCAGGAGAAAGCGGCTCGCCTCCATAAAAGCGGCGTCCCTCGCCTCCGGAGGGAGCCGCTGCTGCCGCCGATGAAAGAAACACCCCCCCACGGTGCTCCTGCCCAATCGGGGCAGTGGGAGAGCAGGAGAAAGCGGCCCGCTTCCATAAAAGCGGCGTCCCTCGCCTCCGGAGGGAGCCGCTGCTGCTGCCGATGAAAGAAACACCCCCCCACGGTGCTCCTGCCCAATCGGGGCAGTGGGAGAGCAGGAGAAAGCGGCCCGCCTCCATAAAAGCGGGGTCCCTCGCGGGTGCGCCCGCGCCTGAGGGCCTCGCCAGAGTTGCCCTTAGGCGCGGCACAGGGGCGCGGCACAGAGCGGAACCCAACAAGGAGCAGACGGAGGTGAAGGACATCAGAACCGCAAGTAGAACTCTCACAGTACATCACACATTCACCATCACCACACTCTCACTTCCACGACACACACCCCAATAGATCTGGCTCGCCCTCCACGGGACAGGCTCCCGCACCAAGACGTCCTACACAGATCCGGCTCGCCCTCCACGGGACAGGCTCCCTCCACGGGACAGGCTCCCACACCAAGACGCCCTACACAGATCCGGCTCGCCCTCCACGGGACAGGCTCCCTCCACGGGACAGGCTCCCGCACCAAGACGCCCTACACAGATCCGGCTCACCCTCCACGGGACAGGCTCCCTCCACGGGACAGGCTCCCGCACCAAGACGCCCTACACAGATCCGGCTCGCCCTTCACGGGACAGGCTCCCTCCACGGGACAGGCTATCGCACCAAATACAGATCTCACCAAACAGACTACAGAAGAAGACTTAAGAATACAGACATCACCCGAACAGAACATCACAAAAAAAAAAAAAAACCAACATGCACGCCACATACTTCCTCCCACTCTACCTACTCGTCACACAACTCCTCCCACCAACCACACAACACTACTACCCACAAGCAAACACAACATGGCACCCACCAACTGTATGGCCATACTTAGAACCTCAGCGCACATACAAAGAGACACTCAGAACATCCCAGGCAAAGCGACCAAAACAGACACAAATCAAACTCCCATGCCTGCACAAAGGAAGCACATGTAACAGCACCCTCCTCAACAAAGACAACAACGATTGAGCTCATAAACGCCAGATCCGTCTGCAACAAGATTAACACTCTTGTAGACCACATTAAAGAGCGACAGCCCGACATAATATGCATCACAGAGACATGGCTCAACCCAACTGACAATGTACTACTCAACCAACTAGTACCGGACAACTACTCAGCATACAACTGCCCGCGCACCCACAAGCGTGGAGGAGGAGTTTTGATAATAGCGAAAATGAAACTAAAGTTCAAGACACAGAGCCTCACCGATACACAGCAATGTAACACAATTAGCATCAAGAACAAGAGCATTGCAATCTGCCTAACCTACAGAGCACCCAGAGCTCCACCCGACGAACTAGCTTTCACACTCGAAGAAGCCTGCGCCATAACAACAAACAACAAACCAGCGCTGCTGATCGGAGACTTCAACCTCAAGTCCACCAATGTAAAAGACGCAGAGGCCTTCCTTCAAGCAATGTCCTCACTTCAATTCACACAGATAATCAATGCACCAACACACAGACATGGATCATCCCCAGACCTCATATTCGCATCCAATTACCTAACATCAAGAGACCTGATCTCTCCACCCACCATTACCCCAGTGCCATGGTCTGACCACTACCTAATCGAGACAAGGCTGCAGTCGCAAGAGGACCAGACAAACGAAAGAGCTAACATCTCACACACACAAAGACGATTCAAGTGTTTCGACAAGGACGAATTCATACAGGACACAATACAACATCTGAACCTTACCACAGACGACCTGGAGGAACAAGTTTCCAGCTGGAACAGCATTTTAGCCAACGCCGCCAAACCATCTGATGGCGGGACCAAGAAACAACACCACAACAAGAGACAAAACAAACCATGGTACTCAGCAAAAATACGACAGGAAAAGAGGGAACTCAGAAAGATTGAACGGAGATGGAGAAAAAACAAAGCAACTGCCGACCAGCATCTCTATCTAACAAAGCAAAAGCAATACAATGAACACATCAACCAATCAAAGAAGGAATTCCACACAAACATGATAAACACTTCCATCAACAAACCCAGAGAGCTTTTCGAAATAGTAAAAATCCTCACAAAAGAGCAAACAACAGAAGGGGAAGTACAGGTTGATCCACAGGAATTCGCCAACCACATCAAAAACAAATTCCACTCCACAGAACGAACAACGCCTAGTAGGACCACCAGGACGGACGTACACTCCAAAACCTGGGGCACATTCTCCGCACCCTCAACAGAACAGATATCCCACATCATCTCTACAATCAACACAAGCACTGCTCCTACAGACCCATGCCCAGTGTCATGGGTCAAAGCCACCAAATCAAGCCTCATCCCCACCATACATAAAATGGTACACGACTCACTCACTCAAGGCCTCATGCCAAAGCAACTAAAACTTGCCTCAGTAAGACCCATCACAAAGAAAACAACTCTCGACAAAAAAGACCCAGCAGCATACCGACCAATCTCCAGCATACCCTTCCTCGCAAAAATCATCGAAAAAACAGTTCAAATACAACTTCAGGATCACATTGACAAACACGAAACACTCGACGACAACCAACACGGATTTCGTCCCAACCATGGAGTTGAAACGCTACTGATCTATCTCTTCGACAGCATCCTAAGAATAATTGACAACACCAGGAATGGAATCATAATGATCTTCATCGACATCTCCTCAGCCTTCGACACAGTGGACCACAACACGCTCCTGGAAAGACTAAAGAACATTGGTATACACGGTATCACATGGAAATGATTCCACTCGTACCTAACCGAAAGACAGCTACAGGTCAAGGTGGGACACATCACCTCCCGACCCATAAAAGTCCGACAAGGAGTACCTCAAGGATCTGCGCTCTCAGCACTCCTATTTAACATCTACATCCAACCAATATGCAACATCATGAAAGAGAACAACATTCAATACACAATCTATGCGGATGACATCATGATATACACCCCGATATCAATCGACAACCCGGATTTCTCTAAGATAACAGACTGCCTTACCCAAATGACCAGTTGGTGTCAAAACAACAACCTCGCAATAAACTACAACAAGACTGAAGCTTTAATCATCACTCGGAACCAAAGCTTCATACACCCACCAAATTTAAAGATACAAAGCACTACTATACCAATAAGGTCAGAAGTGAGATACCTCGGGGTTACCCTGGACAATAAACTCAATCTCAAGCCACACATAGACAAGACCATCCAAAAAGCCTACTACAAGATGCAAATCATCAGGAGACTGAAACCACTACTCGCCCCAGAACACTTCCGTACCGTCTGTCAAGCACTGATAACCCCACTACTGGACTTCTGCAATCCGATATACCTTGGACTACCGAAACAAGCCATCAAACCACTCCAACTGGCACAAAACACAGCAGCACGAATCATATCCGGAACTGCAAGACAGGAGCACATCACACCCACCTTGAAGGACTTACACTGGCTTCCAATCGGTGCACGCATCAGATACAAAACTATCATAAACCTATTCAAGATAAAACAGCACACATCAGCCAACAGCCTGCACACCCTCATACAACCAGACACCAGCACACGTCCTAGAAGAAAACAAACACACAACCGAGTCAGCACCCCAAGTGAATACAAACACACACGCAAGGACACAACAGACAGAGCACTATCCATGGCTGCTCCAACAATATGGAACAAACTACCGGACGACTTGAGGGCAACCACAGACCTCAAAGACTTCAGAAAACAGCTGAAAACCATACTGTTCATAGAACACTATGGTCACATCACATAACCTAATTGTCTGTATAACAGCACATGTTACCGCCTAACACTGTATGTATATAAATGACTTTAGCACCACTGTATATAGCCCACATTGTACATAGCTCAAACCAATCTAGCACACAATACAACACACACTCAACAAAATCCTCACCCTCACTGCATGTATAACACACTCACACTACCAGATTGTTTGCTGTGATACCACCTTGATTATTATGATAAGGCGGATTAGAAATACTGTTAAATAAATAAATAAATAAATAAAATAAAACATGCATGAAATTTTGTGATCTTATCTTCCCTATTTTGCAGAGGCTTCATTTTTTGCCTTTAGAATTTTGTATCTTATTTAAACTAATGATGCTGATTTTTAAATCACTGAAAATGAGTGTAGAGGTCCTTCGGGAAGTTCTGGTCCCCGTGCATTCCTTGAGATCTCAGAGGACTGGACAGTTAAGATCCAGCACCCCCAGCCAGTTATGATGTCCAAATTTTGAACTGCTGGGTCTCTATATCAGGCCCTGCTTTCTCGAATGAGCTTCTCTTTCATCTTCATATTAACTAAGATTATCTGGACTTTAGAAAAAAGATCAAAGCCTTTTATTTTATTTAACAGGTTATTTATACTGCTTTATCATTTTAGTCAAAGTGGTTTATATTGTAACTTAAACTTGGTAATGTACATTAAACAGGGACATTGATAACTTGGATTCTTCTGAGGCAATGGAGTATTAAGTGACTTGCCCAAGGCCACAAAGAGTACTAGTGGGAATCAAACGCTGGTCTCTTGGGTTCCCAAGCCAATCTGCTAACCACTAGACTATTTTCTTACTCCTTTATTTATTTACCTCAGTTAATTACAGTTATATTATGATTGCTACGTTATTGATTCTTTTTTTATTTTTTTAAATGTTATGATTTTTATTATTGTTTAACATTTATTGTAAACCACGCAGATCATACAGGATCTGTGGTATATAAGTTTAAATTAAATTTAAATAATAATTCCATGTTATTCAGTGGGACCTAGTTACAAATAACACAGGCTAACCTTTAACCTGGCTTAATAAACATATCACTTACTCTCTAGGAATTTGTTATTCAGATACTCCAGCTCCTCAGCCTGATGTTTGGCAGTTTTCACTGATTCTCTTTTCTCTGCAGCACCACCTTTCATCTTTCATTGCAGGCTAATGTGTATTCCCATCTTCTTTAATTCTACAATTCAAATGGTTGTGCAGACCTTGAATCAGATCTTAAATCTGTACTACTTGATCTTGGAGGGACTCCTTTTCTTCCTCTAATGGTGGAATATAAATAATCCAGCTCACCTTCCAAGTCTGATATATGGCTTGGCTCTCCTTAATCGCTTAGAGATCCCCCACTTCTTGTCCCATATCCTCATCCCCTTCCTCGACTTCCTGAATCTCATTGGCCTTGTTCAGGTCACTTAACTCCCCCCCCCCAACCCACATGACGCCCTCTCTGTTTTCAGATTAGGGTTCTTCTGGGCCAGTGCTTGCAGCTGTTGAGTTGATTTAGATTAGTGGGGAAATCACCTTTAGCAGCTTGTATTCTTAGGTTGTTTTTTTTTATATATTCAGTCAGTCATTAAGTTGGTCAAGTTGGATTCTGTTTCCAAAAACTCTTGATTTGAGCAAGTTGCATTTGTAACTCCAAGCATCGTAGATGACTTTCACAGCTAAGGTCATCATGCAGTGCCTTCCAAAAGTCAATCTTGCTCTGTCAGCTGGGAAAAGCTTTCTCCAGTTTGTCCTGCAGAAGCCACTATCTTTGTGGAGTCCATTGTATTATCACAGCTCTTTGGTAAGGGTGTGGCCTGTTAACCTAGAACTCCAGCTCTGCCCCAGGAGAGCTATCAGTGTTCTTCGAACAAGACAGTGGCTGTAAGTTCAATAGTAGCTCCAGCTAAACTCTCCTTTCAGTACAAGAGCAGATGTTATGGCAACTCACTTAAACACTTCCTCAGTGACACACAGGTAAGATACAGATGCCGCCTGACCACTAATATCAGCACTGGGCCTCCTGAGTGGGATCCCACAGGACTGTAAACTCATTGGGGGTAATTTTGATCTGTGAATAGCAGGGGTGGACATCCGGTTTGGACGTCCAACCCCTGCTATTCACAGGAAGTGAATGCCAAACACCAGGCTTCCCGCACATACATCGGTGTTGTGCGTGGAGCTCTGGACAGGGGAGAGAGAGGGAGGTCCAAGGAGGAGCAAAGACTGACCGGGTAAACGGAGCAAGGGAAGCCCCGCCACTCAATCCTGGACTTGAAAAGCCCAATCAAGGGTCGGGCGGCGGGGAAAGGGTATTGTACAGTGCCTGTGGCTGATCGGAGTACCTGCATGGTGTCCTGGTGCCATGGCAACAGGATCCACGGCACCAAGGCTCCATGCAGCGGCCTTGGGTGGGTTGTATGGGAAACAGGCACATAATTGGGGCACATCCTGCACATCCAGGCCTGTTGTATAGCTCCCACGGGTTCAGAATCGGGTGCCAATCCGGCTCATCCAGCTTTTGGACATCCAGACAGGCTGGATGTGTCCCAATGGTAATTGGACCCATTATATTCTTGAAATTAGTGACCTTGAACTTCTTCCAAAGTAACGTAACACCCCTCTGGCTCCCTTCAGCCAGACTGGGTCCCAAGGTGACCACAGAACAGGAATGCTATAAAAACAATCTTGCCTGTACGGGTCTAACTACACTTCTTCTTCTGGTCTCTCTCTCTCTGGGTAGGGCTACTCTTAGCCCAATAAAAAAAAGCCTTGTTTTCTACTGAAGAGAGGCCCAGAGTGCTCTTTTAGGGTAATGGATCTGCCATCTTTAATAGAGAGAAACAAGTCCCACCAAAAACACCATATTTGGCAATGTGGTGAAGGTTCCAGCCCTGAGCCATTACATAAACTTCCAACCCACAGTTCAGAAGCAACAAAAGTTTTATTAGCAGGTTCAAGGTTCAACATAATAGCTTTAATTCAAACATAAAGAGACTTACTGACTGCTGATCCATCAAGAGATATTGCTCAGAGAATCTCTTGAAATCATGACAAACAAACAGAATACTAGCTCTATGTTGCAGGCCATAAAAATTATTACTTCTCCATAGTAGTTTATTTTAATTGTATAAGGAAGCCTGTCCTACCTTCCAAACTCTTCCTTAACAGCAGTACCAAGGTTCATTTTGGAGGCTCCTTCTTCCCTCTGACGTTCCCTAAGCCCCAGACTATTCCACGGATCCACCACTCTTTCCATAAAGAAATATTTCCGGATATCACTCCTGAATCTATTCCCTTTCACCCTCATCCCATGTCCCCTCATAGTAGAACTTGCTTTCGATCGAAAGAGGCTCTCCCCCTGTGCATTAATGCCATGGAGGTATTTAAACGTCTCAATCATATAAGTACCCGGCAGATCCCAAAAAGTAGATCTGTTTCTCATAGCTCATTTCCTGAGATGAACAATGGCTATCTCAAGTCTAACTGGCTAGTAATTTTTATGGGCTTTTCTTCCAGGAACTTGTCTAAATCTTTCCAATCCTGCTCTTTAGTTGCTTTGATAACATCCTCTGGCAAACAGATTCCACAGCTTAATTAATTCTGAATCCTCCCATGGGAAATTTAGGTCTGCTTTGAAAATTTATTTTACACTAGCATTTTGCAAATGTAACTTGTCTTCTTGATCCTATAATCTATCCTTTATGATCAGTTGATCTTTCCAGAGTTTTTGTTTGGTTTTCTCCATGATCCTTATGTATCTTACATATTGAGGAAGTTGTATTTTCCTATTGTACATCCCCTTTCTTCTTCTTTCTTTCCCCTCCTTTTACTAAAATAGCAGGCTTAGAACCAGGGTATGAGGGAGTATACAAGAGAACCCTTGTCTTCCTTAAGTTAAACATATTCCCTCACTGGGCTATCTTAAAGCAGCCAGAGTAATGAAACTTAGCCAGCAGGGTGGGGTCCTAACCAGGAGGTACAAGGGGACATGGGATGAGGGTGAAAGGGAATAGATTCAGGAGTGATATGCGGAAATATTTCTTTATGGAAAGAGTGGTGGATCCGTGGAATAGTCTCCCAGTGGATGTGGTAGAGATGAGGACAGTATTTGAATTCAAAAAAGCATGGGACAAACACAGAGGATCTCTAAAGGAAAAAAGGGGACTGTTGTAGTTGTTGATATGGAAGGACAGACTAGATAGGCCATGTGGTCTTTTTCTGTTGTCATTTTTCTATGTTTGTATGTTTCTGATCTAGACTGGCCACAGTCAGAGGCTGGATGCTGGATACAGTGGACCATTGTCTGACTTAGCATGGCTTTCCTTATGTTCTTACATTCCTTGTTTACTCATTTCAGACATGAAATACTCTGAGGAAGCCTAGGGGTCCCACACATAGTTTCAGGAAGCTGATATCCCAGAGAAGAAAGCGATAATGTTAATTTAAGGCAAAGACAGCTGGATAATGTAATGCCCAGGAGACAAGACCTGAAGAACCAGGTTTGGATTTGGATTTTAGATTTCATTATTCACCCTTTTTAAATCATAGTTGAAAGTAAATTACAATCACATACAGTAAATAGTTCCCCGCCCAAGAAAGCCTAAAATCTAAGTATTTACTAACGTATGGTAAAATAGCACATTTGGCAACTTGACCCCTACTGGTAGTACCACAGGATTGTCACAAGGAGTGCGGTATCATCATTTTTCCAGAGTCAGGAGAAACTAGGGATCATTCCTACCCCCTATTAGATGCCAGAGATACTGTGGTAGGCACCAATGATGTACTAGGGAATGAAAGAGTTGGGAGGTTCTGGGTGAAGGAGAACACAGCTTCAGGGCAATCTGGAAGAAGAAGTCCAGTAGTATAAAGATAAGAGGTAACCAGGGGCTCATCTGTTTGGAAGAAGGAATTTAGAGGACAGCTCAGAACAGTGAGAGGGACCTAACTCTCAGGTGTACCCCATATTCACATTTGAGAAAATCCACTGTTGAGGTGGAAGGGACCTGTCTCTCAGATGCATCACTCACCTTCCAGTCCAGCATATATGGTAAACATTTTTACTTATTATTTTGTTATTTGCATTATTGGGGAGGAGAGCAAGTAATTTCCCTATCTATATCTCTAACTAAGGGACATATCCCTCAGTAAAATTTGATGGATTGAAGTTGTTCAGTGGGTATTGTCCACGGCACAAATACACCAAAGGTGCCTAACTTGGGTATCTTATTATCAAAAGGAGAAAGCTTTAATCTCATGACAGAGAGCTTATCAGCACTAATGAGGGATAGAAGAAAGGTTCTCACCTAGGGCTTAAAGAGAAAGGAGCCAGGAGGAATGAGAGTACAGTACTCCAGGTTCAAGGACTCAAGACTCCATATATCTTTTCTGTCTTTTAGATTGCTGTTGACCTGACTTTGATGCTTTTTCTGTGGATAAAGGTATTTTTATTTAAATGACCCCTTTAGTGCCCATAGGTTTTTTTTTAAACATCTATCTTTTCATTTTTCTCCAGTTTACTCTTTGAGTTTAGCCTCCTCCTATTCACTAGAACCCTTTTGCATTGTTAGATGGTACTGGGTTTACATTTTTCAATTTTCTCCTTACTTAAAGCACCAGTCACCTCTTATACATTTATTTTACTTGGTACTTCTGGGGCTGCCCTCACCCCCTAGTAAGAGGTCTGCTACACTTGTGTAATATCATTTGCATTAGGAGTTTAATAATGTCTCAAATAGACATACTTGGGAAGACAAAATATCGAGAGACACTCAAGTCACATGAAAAAGTGCTGGGCTCTTGTCCTTTTTTTCCCAGCACCCATCCCCAATATTTCTCTTACTAGTTTCCACTTATCAAGTAGCAAAGGAGGGTAATTATAATGCACAGGCTTCCACAGGACTGGCTGGGGACAGGCTCTAAAGTGGAAGCCACATCGTGGGGGCCTCTTCCCACCAAGGTTTTGGGTTAATAGCATGCAGAAAATCTACCATATAAATTGTGGGAACTGACATAAAACCGAAGAGAATTTATAAGCATACCAAAACTGCACTCGTTATTTTGCAGAAGACTTGAATACAGAAAGGAAAAACAACTGTGTGGTCAACAAAATTCTGTACCATCAGCTCTTGTTAAACTGTTTATTTTTCTACGGTGAATTTACTAGAGGCTGGGAATTGGGCTTCTAGACATATCTTCAACAAGATGGAAGAAGGGGAATAAATGTGCACAAGAACTTGGTGACACTGCATCCATTCAGGTACCATAAAAATAGTCAAGTTTTTGCTAGGCAATTGAACATTTTATCTTTAAATTGCAGCTTCTTGAGTGCATTTTACTTAAAAGGTACAGTTTTCAAGTACAGAACACAAACTCACAGACAAATATCAGTCCTGCATAAATAGGTATGCTATTCACAGGCTATACAGATTAAAGCAGGGATCAAAATATAAGAAAGCATTTAACTTATGGTTTATTATCAGTCCTGCATTCACCAACTCAGAATCGTACAATACTCAGTGGAGAAAACAAGCACAGCCTGGATAACCTTTTTAAGAAAAACATAAACTAATATGAAAGCTGTTTTCAGTTTGTTTTCCAAAGATTAATCTTGTGGATCATTTGCTATCCAGGTTCACATCAGGGCAATTCAGCTAGTTGGTATTTATATGAATTCTAAAAAATTATACAGGGTCCTATATACTAAGGGGGGCATATTCATATGGGAATGCCATCAATTTATTTATTTTAACATTTCTTATATACCGCCCCTTTCATTGATCAAGGACGGTTTACAATGAACAAAAATTCCATAAATTTTCCATAGAGAACAAATCAAAAACTATGATATAGGAAAACTATATACATGTCAACTAGATACGTATACAGTTGTAACATGACAGCCGAGTCAGAAATATTTACAATAAATAATGGTGGAGGATCAGGTTACAAAAGTGTGTTGTTACCATTGGAGGGAGAGGGGTCACGGTTAGGGGAGAAGGAAGAAGGGAAAGGATATGAAGAGGCATTATAATATTCCACGAAACGTCAAGTTTTTAGCTGTTCTTGAAAGGTTTGAAGATCCTTGAATGATCTAATGTAGTCAGGGAGAGAGTTCCAAAGTGTGGGAGTGGAGTACCTGAAGACTCTATTACTGGTAGATTGGTTAGTTTTTTGTTTTGTAGGGGGAATGGCTAGGAGTTGGTTAGTTTTTCGTATTGAAGGGGGAATGGCTAGGAGGTCCTTTATACATTTTCTTCTGAGTCTGCTATTAGCTTGTATATGTATAAGGGTGGATAGGTGGACAGGGGAGATGCTGTTATATAATTTGAATGTTGTAACTAACATTTTGTATCTTACTCTGGAGGTAATGGGGAGCCAATGGAGGCTATAGAGTATTAGGGTGATATGCTCAGTGAGGTTTGCTTTCACAATGATCCTAGCAGATACATGTTGTGCAAGTTGGAGTGTGTAGAGAGACCTTTTAGGGATGCCTTGTAGTAGACTGCTGCAGTAGTCCAAGTGAGGGGTAATCAGAGCTTGGACCACTGTTCTAAAGTCGTGTGTTTCCAGGATTGGTCTGAGGTGTTGCACAGTTTTTAATTTAAAGAATATTGTCTTGGCAATTTGTTTGATTTGGGCAGCCATACTGAGGATTCTGTCGATAATGACACCTAGGTATTTAACCTCTACACAAAAGTGGTGACAGGGAAGAAAGTGACAAACTACAGGCCTGTGAGCCTTACCTCGGTGGCGGGAAAAGTAATGGAGGTGCTCCTGAAAGAGCGAATAGTGGACTTTCTCAAAACCAACAGGTTGCAAGATCCAAGGCAACATGGTTTTACCGAAGGACAATCTTGCCAAACAAATTTGATTGAGTTCTTTGACTGGGTGACCAGAGAACTAGATCAGGGGCATGCGATGGATGTCATCCAGCTGGATTTCAGCAAAGCCTTTGATACTGTCCCTCATAGGAGGCTTATCAATAAACTCTGTAGTTTGGGGATGGGTCCCAAGATGGTAAAGTGGATCAGAAATTGGTTGACTGACAGACGACAGAAGGTGATGGTAAATGGAACTCATTCGGATGAGGGGAAGGTGATTAGCAGGGTGGCCCAGGGTTCAGTCCTGGGCCCGGCACTGTTCAATGTATTTGTGAGTGATATTGCTGAAAGACTGAATGGAAAGGTCTGTCTTTTTGCAGATGACATGAAAATTTGCAACAGAGTTGACTCCCTCGAGGGAGTGGTTAATATGAGGAAAGATCTACAAAAGCTGGAAGAATGCTCTAATGCTTGGCAATTAAGATTTAATGCAAAGACGTGCAGTGTCATGCACTTGGGTAGCAGAAATACAAGGGAAATGTATGCGATAGGGGGCGAGAGGTTGGGGTGCACGGATCAGGAGAAAGACCTTGGTGTGATTATTTCTGTAGATCTCAAGGTGACAAAACAGTGCGACAAGGCGGTGGAGTCGGGAGTGGTGCCAAAGGACTGGAGAGAGGCTCATGTGGTGCCTTTACACAAAAGTGGAAGTAAGGATTTGGTTGAAAACTACAGGCCGGTTAGTTTAACTTCGGTGGTGAGTAAATTATTGGAAACGCTGCTGAAAGAGTAAACAGTGAGGTTTCTGGAGTCCAGCGGATTACAGGATCCGAGGCAACATGGATTCACCAGAGGCAGGTCTTGTCAGACAAATCTGATTGATTTCTTTTACTGGGTGACCAGGGAGTAGGACCGAGGGAGAGCCCTAGATGTGGTGTATTTAGATTTCAGTAAAGCCTTTGACACTGTTCCTCACAGGCGACTTATAAACAAACTGAGCATCCTAGGGATGGACCCTAAAGTTACTGCTTGCGTTAGAAATTGGCTGGGTGGGAGGCGACAAAGAGTACAGGTAAATGGGGCTCACTCTGAGGAGAAGGATGTTACCAGTGGTGTGCCCCAGGGATCTATCCTTGTTCCAATTCTTTTTAACATCTTTGTTAGTGATATAGCGGAAGGGCTGTTGAGTAAGGTTTGCCTTTTTGCAGATGATACCAAAATCTGAAATAGAGTAGACACCCAGAAAGG
The DNA here is from genome assembly GCA_033557465.1 of Ichthyophis bannanicus. NCBI lineage: Eukaryota > Metazoa > Chordata > Amphibia > Gymnophiona > Ichthyophiidae > Ichthyophis > Ichthyophis bannanicus. The sequence continues at coordinate 628,839,469 of CM066032.1, forward strand.
TGTAAAAAACATGAGGAAGGATCTAGCTAAGCTTGAAGAATGGTCTAGAATATGGCAGCTGGGATTTAATGTTAAAAAATGTAAGGTCATGCAGCAATCCAAGGGAGCAATATAGTATAGGAGTGAAGTACTTTTGTCCACTAAAGAAGAGCGGGACCTAGGCGTGGTTGTGTCTGATGATCTTAAAGTAGCTAAACAGGTAGAAAAGGCGATGGCAAAAGCTAGAAGGATGCTTGGGTGTATACGGAGAGGAATGGCTTGCAGAAAAAAGGAGGTGATAGTGCCTCTGTATAAGTCTTTGTTGTGACCTCATTTGGAGTATAGTTTGCAATTCTGGAGACTGCACCTTCAAAAGGATGTGAATATTTCTTTACGGAAAGAGTGGTGGATCCATGGAATAGTCTCCCAGTGGAGGTGGTAGAGATGAGGACAGTAACTGAAATCAAAAAAGCATGGGACAAACACAGATGATCTCTAAAGGAAAAAAGGGGACTGTTCTAGTTGTTGATATGGAAGGACAGACTAGATAGGCCATGTGGTCTTTTTCTGTCGTCATGTTTCTATGTTTCTAAAAGCCAGGAGGATGTTGGGCTGCATACAAAGAGGAATTACCAGCAGAAAGGAAGAGGTACTAATGCCATGGTATAAGTCACTGGTGAGGCCTCACTTGGAATACTGTGTTCAGTTTTGGAGACCATATCTTGCAAAGGATGTAAAAAGAATGGAAACTGTTCAGAGGAAGGCGACCAAAATGATTTGGAGCCTGCGTCAGAAGCCTTATGAGAAGAGACTTGAAGACCTAAGTATGTACACTTTGGAGGAGAGGAATGATAGGGGAGATATGATTCAGACCTTTAAATACTTAAAGAGAAATAATGAACAAACAAACCTCTTCCAAAGACGGGGAAGCTGTAAAACTAGAGGGCATAACATGAAGCTACAAGGTGGTAAATTAAAAGGCTATGTCAGGAAATACTTTTCACTGAAAGGGTGGTGGATGCTTGGAACGCCCTCCCGATGGAAGTGGTAGGGGCAAACACAGTGACAGAGTTCAAAGTGGCATGGGACAGACACAGTGGGTCCCTTTACAGCAACAGGATAAAATCAAAATAATCTGAACCATCTAATTTCTCAACAAATAGGGGTGTCCTACATGGAGGGGTGGGTTCACCCTTAAACAAAGACATGGGAAGGAGTGGCCTGCACAGAATGGCAGGTGCACCTACTCCTGCCATCTTACTGGGCAGACTAGATGGACCATACTGGTCTTTATCTGCCGTCATGTACTATGTTACTATGTAACCTCCTGTTTGACTGGGAAGTCGATGTTATGAAGCTTAAAGTAACCACTTGTGCTTAGCTGATTTAGAAGAATGGAGTCATAATCAGTGAGCCAAGCCTCTGTGATGCAGAGAAAATCCGGGGATTCGTCAGCGAGGATGTCTCTGATTAATGGAATCTTGTTTCTCATGGAGCGTGCGTTTATCAGTTGACCACTTAGGGTGGTGAGGGAATCAGTTTGTGTTGAAAGAGCACTGGTGATAGTTGTATTAATACAAATTAATCTAAGTTGTTGGTTATTTTGTGGGGATGTGGGACAAATTTGATTCCCTGGTTGTAAGTTATGAGCTGTATATGTGGGATATGAGGGTAGATTGAGATGGCCTGATGAGCTAGAAGTGTGTTGGAAGAGGCCAGGAGAGTAGTTAATATATAGAGGGCAAATAGCACTATGGGCTTGAGCTCCATCTTTAAAGAAGTTAAGGAAGGGGGCTGCTGCTAAGAAGTTCTGGAGAAAGATTAGATAGAGCAGTGTTGGCGGCTATTAAGGGAGTGCCAGATGTAGGAGGATTGGTGTCTCTGAGAGGTAGCAACTCTACACTTCGGGTTTTACAGCAAGTTATAAAATGAATGCAAAGAGATAGAGATTGCAATAGCATGTAACAGAGTCAAACAATGGATAGAGGGCTTCTGAACAAACTCAGAGTGGTGTGACAGTTATAGATATAAATCTTCTGAACAACTTAGAGCTATTTGACACTTCTAGAGCAATGATATTGAGACAGAGATTGACAGAGCAAAAAATTTGAAACGTATTACATTCTTAAGCACTGATATGTTAAGTTTTGGTATATGGAAGTAAAGCAAATACAAAATGGTTACCAGTGGAAGCGGGGTGATCGAGACGCTGTATATGTAGTTAGCTCAAGTTTGTGCTGATATCGCCTGATGTTCCAGTGGAGGGGGAACAGTGGATTAAGTGAGCAGATTACTGGTTTGTTTGGGGTCTTCAGTTGATTATGGGCAGACATGAATGGGTTCCACGCCTAAGGATGGTTTGTTCTTTAATAAGGCTTTCAAAGCTGCTTCAGCTTCTTCTTTCATCACCAATGGCTCCGGATCATAAGGTACAGGTTGAAACAACTGTTGGTCCAATTGATCTTTATCATATAAAATCTCTGTTTATTCTTCCCACCTTATCTTAATCTCAGCATCATTCAACGTGGATCCTTGAGCATCTTGTAACATTCCAATTCGAGGCTGGAATGTTTTCTTTAACTTTCACACAGTTTTAGGAAAGCCGATCTTATTCTTCCTCTAATAGTTTCTGCTTCTATTTCCTTGCATGCATCACTGTGGTACTTCTCCTTGTCTTGTCTTGCTGCACGTTGGAAAGCTCTTTTGAGTTTTGTGATTCCCTATCTTTCTCCTCTGGCTTTAGCTTGTCTGCATTTCTGGGCAGTTTTCAGAGTTTCTTCAGTCATCCATTTTGGCTGTTTTTGCTTTTTCACCTTTTGTAGAGACTTCTCACTTTCTTCCAACACAGCCTTCTTTATGTCATCCCATAACTCTTATGGAGCTCTGTCATTTATATCTAAAGCAGCAAATTGATGTTTCAGGCAGACTTTAAATTCCAGTGGTATATTCTCAAGGTCATATTTTGCCACAATCATGAATGGCTTGCTCTTTTCAAATTTAGCTTGAGTTTGCATACTAGTATTTGGTGATCTGTACCACAGTTAGCTCCAGGTTTTGTTTTTGTTGATGTTATAGAGCTTTTCCATCATTGACTTCCACAGATGTAGTCAATTTGATTTTTGTACAATCCGTTGGGTGGGTTTTTAGCATCTTTCTGAATGCGGTGAGGTCTGTGGAGTTTCTGAGATCATTAGGGAGGGAGTTCCAGAGGAGGGTGTGTGTAATTCGAAGGATCTCTGCAGGCTTGCTGATTTTTTTAGTTTTTCAGGTGGTATGGTGAGGGTGTTTGTAGTGGATTTTCTCAAGGGTCGGGTTGAAGTGTGGGGGTGGAGTAACTTTTGAAGGTGTAAGGATGATAGGTTGTTGATGGTTTTAAATATGAGGAGTATGGTCTTGTATAAGATTCTAGCTTGTAGTAGGAGCCAATGGAGGCATTTCAGGATGGGTGATATGTGGTCTGTTCTGCTAGCACCCTGGATTGTGTGGTCAGTAGTGTGCAGGGCTGTTTGTAAAGAGTGGAGTATGGATTGAGGGAGTCCTTGGTATATGGCATTGCAGTAGTCTATGTTTGGAATAGTGAGGGTTTGTAGGGCAGATATGAAGTCAGTTGCTTCTAGCAGTGGGCGAAGGCATCGAAGGGTCCAGATTTTGAAGTATACAGCTTTTGTTGTCTTTGTGATTTGTGGTTTGAAGGTTAGCAGCTGGTCGAGGGTGACTCTGATGTATTTCACTTCATTCTTGACTTGTATTTTGAAGTTATTGAGTGTGATGGTGGGGGGAGGGGTGGAATGAATGAGCTGTCCTTGGTGACGAATAAAGCTTCTGTTTTGTTCAGGTTAATGGAGAGGTGCTTTTGTTCAAGTCATCTGGATACATCTGAGAAGCATCACTGGAAGAGGTGGAGTGAGGGGTGGTTGGTGTTGAAGGGAGTGTATAACATGATGTTGTCGGCGTATATGTGGAAGGAGACGTTGTGAGATTGGAGTGTTTCGCAGAGTAGACACATGTAGATGTTAAATAGCAGTGCTGAGAGTGTGGATGCTTGTGCTTAGATGCTTTGGACAGAAGTGCAGTCTCCATCCTAACATCTTAGCACAACTTCAGTTATGACAATGATGCAGTCCCCAATCCTAATATGTTATCTTAGCACATCTTCAGTTATGACATTGGGCAAAACCATATTTTTCCCTCCATTAAATGCTTGATGCTACTGTCTAGTTCCCCAAATAAATCATATATGAGTTCTTATATCCTTCATCTACTTAAAAGGACTTTCATCAGTCAAGAAATTCTTAAGGACAAGCAAATCCGCCAGGACCACTTCCTCACAGTGTGCCAAGCACTCATCACACCTCTACTTGATTACAGAAACTCGCTATATCAAGGCCTCCATTAACTATAATACTTCAGAAGCCCTCATGTCTGGAAAGGAGAGATAGGCCTCAGAAGATCATAAGGTCCATTCCCTTCCCTGCCACTGGCTCTTCACACCCTTAACTGTTGTATTCTTTTTGTACCTGACCCCAGGATTTCACTTTCCATACAGTTCAATGTCTATAAAGGGAGTCTGAACCAGGCCTGGTTTGTCATAGGATAACTTTTCTTTGTTCCTTAAATAAGAGTGGGGTTAAGGGAAAAATAAAAGGAGGCCCATCTTCAGAAGACTCCCAGGCCCCATAAGTTGATAAAGCAGCTCTACAATCAAGAAAATAAAAAGAATTGTAGAGAAGGAATTTTTAGACATGATTAAGTTTGAAAACCTAAGGCCATAGTGAAAGCAAAGCTGACTTTGTAAATAGAGGGCAATTTTTAAAATTTTCGAAGGTTTTCTCCTTTTTCTTTCTGAGAAATTGATGAGAGCACAATGCTCTTGGTTGCCTCTCAGTGCTCTGCCTGGTCTATAACCTCTCAGATGATCACCAAACCTCATTTTTTACTACTGCTAAACCTTCTAAGAGTGGTAAGAACCTCCCTAGCTTACTATGGGAGTTATTTTAGAAGCATGCCCACATGTAAATAGCAAGGAGGTTTGGTTAGGGCTTGGAGAAAGAGTGGTCTAGACAGGCCTAAAATATCAACTGGTTTTCCCCATTTTACAAAGGGAATATACACAGATATCACAAATTCTCTCTGCCAGCACTTACACCTAGTCTGAGGCATGTATAACTGCCTGCTTAAAGGAACAGGCACATATGTTGAGGCCAGCACCCCACTCCCCAACATCAATGCCTCCAACACCCTTGATTGCTCCCCTGGCCAATGATACCATTCCCTGATCTCACTGGATCTCTACTGGCCTAATTGGAGAAGAAGCGATCCCCAGTCATGCCACTCGTCAGCCCTGTGTTCAAAATAGTGCCCATGACCTCATGATACTACAAATAGGTGTCAAGCTAACGAACATTGGCAGTTCCTGTGGCAATTCACCTATAAATAATAGGTTTGCCACAAGTAAAATCCATATAACATTGACATTACCAAATGATTTCTTTTGTTATAGATGAAGCAAATACGACAAAAACATAAAGACAGCCCTGGGGTTCTATAAACTCTTAAACCATGTGAATTTTCATGAAATCTAGCAAAAGAGGGATTTTGGATTTAGTTCATGTCTTTTAAGTAGCAGCTCAAGTCAAGTTACATCCAGGGCTTACAAGCTAAATTTTATCTAAGACAATGGAGGGTAAAGTGATTTGCCCAAGATCGATAGGAGTGTCAGTGAGATTTGAACCCTGGCTCTCTTGTATGGCAATGTGGTGAGGGTTTGAGCTCTAGGCCTGTAAATAAACAACCAACCCAAAATGACAAGGACTGATGGAGCCTGCCTTCAAGGGGACACCAGTCCCAGACCCAGAAGTGCACCCAAGGAGATGCTACACATAAAGGGACTTATGGCCTGCTCAGAGTGTCTTCTGAAACAATTTCAGCTATACAGAAATCCTCATCCATATACCCAGCTATATGGTATTACTTTTCTAGAGTAGTCTCTTTTAATCATATAAAGCAGAGTGTCCTATCTTGCAGGCAGTAGAGCCTCCAGACTCTTCCTTAACAGTCCTTAGCAGTCCCAAGGTTCATCCAAGAGGCTCCTTCTTTCCTCCGAGCCTCTGACTTTCCCTAAGCCCCAGGCTTTTATACTTCCTGGTTGGAACCCACCTTATTGGTTAGGTTTCCTTACTTTGTTCTATTGCAAGCCTGGCTCTCCTAGGGGTGTGGTTAATTCACTCAGCAACGGCTACCAGAACAGGCAGAAAACAGTTCAATCTAGTATTTTCTAGCACACTTGTGGAACTCCATCCTCGTTGCTTCAGGAATCTATACAGTTTAGCCTTTCTAACTGCTCTGCTTATTTTTACTGTTTGGTTGGTGTTTGATAAAGATTTTCCATTTCCTATTTATTTATTTAATTTTTCTTTGACAGGTTTTTTATACTGCTTCATCATTTCAGTCAAAGTGGTTAATTATTACCTGTTTTAACCTCTTATAATACTTATAATACTGCTTAGCTACTGTGATATGTTAGACTAGGCAAGGAATACAAACAAGCTAGATTTTCTAAAGCTTCTAACCAAAATGTAAGTTGTTTGCCACTAAACAATAGAACAAGAAGGCTGTAGATAAGCAGAAATTTGCAGAACTGTTCTCTTTTGCAGGAAGAAGAGAGGATAATGCAAAGTAGTTTTTTAAATTTAAGCATTTACCCTTTCTTAATCAGAACTTTCAGTGTACCTTCAATTCATATGGAGACCAATTCAGAGATGTGCGTCCCCGGGCTGTCCGAACATCCAGACATTTGGACAGCCCAGGGATGCATCCGATTCTGCTCCAGCAAGGGCTAGACAGTCCCACAGGAGCAGAATCACAGTATAAGGCCGGGACATCCAGGAATGCCCCAATTCAGGCACCACCAACGTTCCAGCACTTACCAGTTAGCCAAGCCTGGCTCCTGCATGGAGCAGTGGTGACATGGCATCCTGCTACCATGCCATTGCGGCTCCATGCAGGAGCTGTGATCACTGGCTGACATCAAGATCTTCTTTCCCTGCAGCCCGAGCCCCGATCGGGCTGTGGGGAACCTTCTGCACACCCTCACCCCCTCACCTGGCCCCGGATCTTCCTCTTCTGAAGTCCAGGGGGACTTATTCCACCTCTGAGGTGGAATAAGTCCCCTGTCTAAATGGCCGACCCCGGACATACAGAACTAACCTTGGAATTGGCCCTATATATCTGGGGTCAGGTTCCCTCCCCCTCCCAGCCCTCGTTCCTCCTCCAGCTTACCCCCTCCCACCCATGAACAGAGCTCCCCTTACAACATGCCTGTACATGTGGGGCGCTCTGTATGCAGTATTGGCACCCTGGCATTTAGCAGGGATGGACAATCAAACCAGATGTCCGCCCCTGCTAAACACCATGCAGAATCTACCCCATAAGGTCTACTGGCCTGGGACACTTAAATTCCCACCCACCGTACTCCTCATCTATTTACCCCAGAGCTGAATTTGACTACATAGTTTTCATATCATAGATAATCATCTGTCCTCAATTAAGTGCAAGGTTCACCTTTTCGTTTTGCTAAACCGGCATTATAACACTTAAAAATCAATGTTACATATTCAGTGCAGTAACTGTGGTGCCCTATTTCTAAAGAGAATCATTTAGAACCTTAGAACTTGCCCTATATGTTTCAAACTATCTGCTATGAAAAAAGAATTGACTCTATTGAGGGAAGAATTAGCTACAATAAAACTCACCTCTCCCAGGTGCAAGTTGAAAACAATCTACCTTCTCTCCCACAAAGAATCAAATATCTCAGGAACAAATGGATCACAGTGGGCTCTGGTAGTTTATGACCTGTAACAGAGAGAGATATCCCTGCATAATGCCTTCTCTGCCTTTGAAAACGAGAGTGCTCAATTAATGGAAACTGGTGTGGCCTTAAATGATAAGACTAATACCCAATCTACCAATAAATGCCCCAAATATGAACAAAATAAATCTCAAAACAGGAAACTGTTACTACTTAGAGATTCCATCAGAGGGATTTACTTGGGAGCACAGTCAAAAGGACAGAAGGTGGTCAAATGTCTCCCAGGTTCTTCAGCCAGCAGGAATACAAACCAAATTGTTACCTTATCAGAGCAGAAAGCAAGCATTCCAAAATTGATGTTATCCACTTGGGTACAAATGACATGGCTAAAAATGGTACCTCTACACTACAAAGAGACTTCGAGATTTTGGGAGAAAAACTTAAACCCATTGTCAACACTATAGCATTCTACCTGTTCATAAGGGGATAGAGAGGCTGCATCACATGACAAACTTTAATATGTGGCTCCAAACCTGGTGTAAATAAGAACGACTACATCTCTGTGGCAGGAAATGGACCCTAATTGAAAAATTCAGGCAATATATAGACAAGCATTTTTTTCAACTTTATATTTATTGAAATTTTAATTTTATCAAGACAAGCTTGTACAGAAATGTATGACAACAATATAGGTACATAATAAACAAAGTTGAAGAAACAATTTGTATGACAATACCTATAATATACAAATTAAAGTGGACATGTCAATTAAAGCAGTTGGTAAGGAGGAAATAATCCAACTGCTATCAAACGAGAAAAACAAGAAGTAAAGTAAAGAAATCATGCATTAACAACAAAAACAATTATACATTCATAGCAAATAAAAATTATACATTCACAGAAAGAAAACAATCATACTTTCATGGCAAGTAAACAAGAAGGCCACGGAGAGACCAAGGCCAATAAACTGTACACGCGATTAATCTACCTCAAAACAATCAGTGGGTAAAGATGCTAAAGACAACCTGGCGTTGATAAATGCAGATAAATCACTAGGCTGAAAAAAAGATAAATCTCAGAGATTTATACACTACTAAACATTTGCATGGAAAACACAGGCGCCAGTCTTAAGAAGCAAAAATTGCTTTCATCTTTTTTGAGACTCCCTAGAGATATTGGGGAGTATAGAAATAACCCCATTAAAGAGATGAGAATGCTTCTTAAAATATAATTTCAGTAGCCAATCTCTGTCTGATACTAATGCACATGTTACCAGAAGGGTAGAATCCTTAATATCCTGAACACTAGAAGAATCCAAAAGATCTGAACGTTGAAAATGTCCATATATCCCTCCAGGATAGCAGCTCTTTTTTCCCCTCATGTAGATAAAATGCTCTAGCAATCAGTGGCATCAAGTCCTGTGGAACCATATGGACCTCAGACAGATATTTTTTAAACATATCTATGCTTATGATATTTAAACATATCATAAGCATCGACAATATCCATCAAGGGTTCATTCTCATTTTTCTCGACATAGCTGCTGCATTTGATTCAGTAAACCATAATACTCTCCTACAGCGCCTCAAAGATAAGGGTATTCAAGGTCTAGCCCTGAACTGGTGCAAATTTTACCTATCCGATAGACAGCAGCAAATTAGAACAGGAGAAGCAACATCTGATTCATTCCCACTTAAACATGGTGTCCCTCAGGGATCCTCCTTGTCTGCATTAATGTTCAATATATATATGCAGCCAATCTGTGATTTAATACGTACCTTCAACATTCAATGTCTAGCATATGCCGATGACATCCTGTTATATGCTCCTTTCAATGTAAAACAACCAGATTTTACATCAATAATTTCCTGCTTCGAAGAGGTATCAAATTGGCTTCTCAAACAGAATCTACGTATAAATCACAACAAAACAGACGTCCTATTCGTAACACGGAATCCTACTTTCATACCCCCCGCCTCATTGCAAGTAAACAACATTGAACTGAAAGCACAATCCACGATCCGATACTTAGGGATTACCTTAGATCAGCGGCTTGATATGTCAGCTCACATCAAGAAAACAACAAACTCAATTTATCAAAAGATTTGATCCCTACGTAATCTCCGACCTCTCCTTGATTACTCTGACTTCCGCACTATTTTCCAAGCTCTGGTACTACCACACTTGGATTTTGCTAATATCATACTACATGGTCTCCCACAATCTATTTTAAATCCCCTCCGGCTAGCCATGAATTCAGCTGCAAGAATTCTTTAGGTGCTCCACGATCAGAACACATAACTCCAATACTGAAGAGTTTACACTGGCTACCCCTCCAGGCCAGAACCCTATATAAAACCCTGGTCATGACCTTTAAAGCTGTCAAGAACCCATCCCTATCACCCATCAGCAATATGATACATGCCACTCCATCAAACAGATCCAGGAGACCTGCTGCACTGAACTCCATCAACCTACCAAAAATCCTTACCAAATGCTCTAAAACAACAGCCTCCAGAGCCTTCTCACTGTTTGCGCCCAGAGCATGGAACGTCCTCCCACCTGAAATCAGATCCATCCCTAGCCTCACGACATTCAGAAAGGCCTTAAAATATCATCTGTTCCTAATACACTACCCTGAAGCAACCCCACATGAACATAGCCCTTATACTGACCTTTCCCATTTAACCCCGGTAGAAAATGGCTAATCTTGTTGATCCATACTTGCACACTCTACCCATATTGTTTTTATACTTTACTGTAATTTTATCTGTTATCTACCATGTAGTCACTCAAAATTGCCATGTACATAGTTAACCCTATTCACATCCAAGTTTTTTGTATATAGTTAACCCTGTTACTTCCTAGTTTTTGTACCCTGTTCAATGTAAAAAACCAATGATGACTGTACCATTGTGTTTAAATTAGTTCATTTGTAAACCGCACTGACTAAAAGAGCGCGGTATATAAGAAATAAAAATAAATAAATAATAAAATAAATCTACTGGCAGAATGCCTGGAATTCTTGGGAAGTTTAAAACCATCTAATTTGCAGTACGAGCAGAGTTCTCCAGAATCTCTAATTTAGCACAAAGTGCAATATTATCTGTAATAATAGCCGTAGTAGTATCTGCAACCAAATTCAGCTTCTGGACATTCTCCTCCACTTTTAAACTTAAATTATCAGTCTAATTTACATACTGCTCCAACGTTTCCACAGTTTGAGCAACTTGGGCAGAGATCCCCTGCACTTGGTGGAAAACAGCATCTGAAAGATTTGTAATAGCATCCCAAAAACTGTCAAGGATAATATTCTGATGAGAAAGTATAGGTAGAGTCAGCAACAGAACAGCCATAGGGACCTCCGAAACTTTACCTGCACTAGAACCACTGAGCAAGAAGGCTTCCGACATCTCCACAACTGCAGGAAAGCCACCAAGGAACCCAGAGGCAGCTGCATCACTCTTCACTGCCAAGTCAGCCTGCACAAGCTCTGCTCCAGCACCAGCTTCGGGCACAACAGACACGCTGACAACCGGTGAAGGGGGGCATTTATCCCCAGAGGTGGAGGCCGGCTTTGTGCATCGGGAGAGAGGGTGATATCCAGGTCTGACATCTGTGCAGACTCCATCCCCTCCACAGCAACACCTGCTCATATCTCCTGCTTGGCAGCCTAGGGTGAGCTCAACAAAGTGGTCCATTGGATCGGTTATAGCTGGCTGCGACTCGGCGGGGTTAGCCTTAGCCTTACTTTTTCTCTTTGGCATGAGAACAGGTAGCGATCTCAACCCTCATGCAGACATCTTGGAAGAGCCATGCCCCCATGGACAAGCATTTAAACTAGAAAAAAGGGGTGACAGATGGAAGAAAACAGGACATCAATCCCAGTAAAAAAGTTATAACAACATTGGAAATAGAAATAGTCATCATATTAACCCACACATTAATGAAAAGAGAGAAGAGGAGTCTGGAATAAAATGTATGCAAAAAATACAAGCAAGCCAACCAACAATTGCTGGAAGGCAATAAGCACAAATGCTCAAAGTCTAGCCAACAAAGTTCCTGACATGGAAGCCCTGATGGTGGAAATGGACTTGGGCATTGTGGCCATTACAGAAACATGGTTTGATGATTCTCATGAATAGGATATAGCCATAGCTGACTATATTCTATTTAGAAGGGTTAGAGAGGGCAGAAAAGTCCTCTGTTAAAAACAATATTAAAGCCACTGAAACGCAGGAGTGTGGAAAGAAGAACCACTGTGGATTGTGTTCGAAAGAGGAGATGGCACTATCATTCATCCAACTCTGACAGAAGAGATGGATAGAGATTTCTTCAATTAAATTGCAAATGGTATCAATGAAAAGAGAAGTGATCATATTTGTTGACCTTAATCTAACAGACATGGATTGGAGTATTTCTTCTGCAAATCTGGAAAAAAGTAAACCGATTATGGATGCCTTCCAAGAAGCACTGCTCAGACAAATGGTGATAGAACCAACCAGGAAAGGTTTGATGCTGGATCTAGTACTCACCAATGGAGATAACATGTTTAATGTCTGGGTGGTTGCCCACATGAGCAGCAGTGGTTTGAGATAAAAGTCAAGGCAGAGTCCAATCACAGCAAAGTCAAAGTCCTAGAATTCAAAACTGACTATAGTAAATGGGAAAGTACCTGAAGGAGGAGTTGGCAGGGTGGGAGGAGATAAGGGAAGCGGAATTGCAGAGGGCTAAACTGAAAGAGGCAATAAAAGAGGCAATGGATCTATATGTAAGGAAAGTGAATAAAAAAAAACAAGAGGAAAAGGACACCAATATGGTTCACTAGAAAAGTGGCTGCACAAATAAAGGCAAAAAATGCAGCTTTCACAAAATTTGAGAAGATTACAAAAAGAGGAACACAGAAAAGAATATAGGATAAAAGCTAAATGCAACAAAAGGAAATAAGGATAGCAAAAGCAAAGGTGGAAGAAAAGATGGCTAAAGATGGCTAAAGATATGAAGCATTGAGACAAACCTGATGATATAATATTGTTTTTCCCTTTTTTCAAAGACATTCAATCTGTTTTAGGAATCTTTTCTGATTGTGTATTTCAGATATAATTTATTTACTTATTTTAATTTAACAGGTTTTTATACCGCCTTGTCATAAATTCAAAGTGGTTTACATTACATTACAACATGAACCAGGAAATGCACATTGAACAGGGGCAATATACTTGGAAGATTATATAGTGGATGCCATAAGGCTCACAGGATTAGTAGCCGCAGAGGTTCCCAACGTCGGTCCTCGGGGAACCCCAGGCCAGTCAGGTTTTCAGAGTACCCACAATGAATATGCATGAGATAGATCTACATACAATGGAAGCAGTGTATGCAGATCTATCTCATGCATATTCATTGTGGGTACTCTGAAAACCTGACTGGCCTGTGGTTCCCTGAGGACTGGGTTGGGAAACACTGAGCTACAGAGTAGATAACGCAGCAGAGCATTGTTAAGTTTGTGGCCTCTAGACGAAAATAAGTACTAGGTGCCTGGATAAAGTAGCAGGGCAAGGAAGTTAAAATCAAGGCGGGAGGAGGGGTTAACAAGACATTTAGGTAATGGGAAGGAGAGTGTGAGATGTGCTAAACAGTCAGTACAATGAGGATTGCAATATATGTTCATAAAGTGGGTCCATAGTACTCCATGAAGAGGAAAGTTTGTATTGCTTTCCTGTATTCTGAGATATCGGAGGCCGCGGGCCCACGTGCCTGACGGCCGCCTGTATCCGGGGGGGCGGAGTGGCACGGGTCCCCGTAGGTGGGGGTGAGGCGCGCTCCCGAGAGGAGTTGACATTTAAAATCATTGGCTCCCGCGGGCCCGGGTGGCTACGGGAGCCAATGAGGTCGACGGGTGCGAAGGGGATAGTGAGGGAGCGAGCAGGCAGACGCCAGTCCTTCGGAGCCGGGTTAAAGGATGGGCGTCTGGCTGCAACTCGTGGATGGCGGTTACCTTTGGTGCGGGTCCGAGGCTGCAGCGCGTTCGAGGCCTGCGGCGGTCAGTGAAGCCCGGCATCGGACCAGTGAGCTGTCCCGCGAGCGTCCTACTGTTCCTGTCAGCGGCGGCTGGCTGATCAGGTGCTGGGGGGGGGCTCCGTTTGCTCTTTTCTACAGGCTGCAGAGCTTTGCACCTTCAGTGCTCAGTGCAGCGGGATGACGGGGACAGGGGGCAGTGGAAGAGGGGGCAGGGGAATGAGGGGCGGTAGGCGGCCCCTGGGACGGGCTTCGGGAGGCTCAGGAGGACAGGCTAGGGGGAAAAAAGGGGCCCCACGGCAGGCTGGACCCAGAGACCCAGGTAGGGGAGGTGCTTCCGTGCCCCCTGGCACTTCTGGGAGGCCCCGCGGGGGTAGGGCAGGCCGTGGCCGGGGGGTGGCACAGGGGGCCCTCCGGGGGCCTGTGCAAGATGAGGGTAGGCTGGCGGGGTCAACAGGGGGGGTGGCAGGCAATGCTGCTCTGCCCCAACCGGTTGCGGACCCCTCGGGGGTGGTGGGGGCGACACAGTTCCCGGCAGGGTGGCAGTGTTCAGCTGGGGGTCAGGAAGGGTGGGTTGGGGGGGGCCCTGGGGTTGGCCTATGGTTACGGGGGGTGGGGGGCTTTCGGGTTGGGACTATTGGCGGGGAGGGGGATAGGGCCCCTCCAGGGTGGATTGGACAGGGCCTTGGCAGCTTTCTTGGGGTTTGTCGGGTTCCCCTGCCTTTTTGCCGGTGTCTCCACAGGTGCAGACCGGTGATGGGAGGGGAGCGGCTCTGATTGGTGAGGTGGCGGCGCAGAGCGCAGGACCGGCTCCTGCTGAAGTACCAGTTGCGGAGGGTGAGGAACTGCGGGAGGTGCTTGCGGCGTCTTCATCTACCTTCTCAGCTATCGTCCCACCCCGGAGTTCGGCTGCTGGTGAGTTACAAGAGCATCTGGCGGAACAGAGCGGGGCGGTTAGCCAGGCAAGGGGAGTGGGGGGGAAAAGTGAGAAAGAAGAGCCGTCACTCGCGTAAGCGACGTCGGAGGGTGGGCTCCTCTTCATCTTCATCTTCGTCGTCCTCGTCAGGTGGTGGGGGGGGCGATCAACCCGGAGGGGGTGGGGGGGTGGTAGTGGGTGGGGGCGGGGGTGCTACGCTGGCTTCGTTTTCAGAGCTTTGGGAGGGGGTTCCGCGTAAGCTTCGGCGTAGGATATGGAAGCGGAAATATATCGATATATTCCGCCTGCTGGAGGGTAGGAAGCGTTCGGGGGAAAGCAGGCGTAAACTGAAGGCGGACGAGAAAGCGGGCAGGGTCAAGAAGACTTCTCGGAACGTCATCAACTGGACGAGGGCTTTTCTGCGGTTAGCTAGCGTTTGGGGCAGCATTACCCGGGGCAATACAGGATGTTACTTGCCTATGCCGACTCGATTCTTGAGGCGGCTCAGACTCATGATGGTTGGGCATGGCTCAACTATGATGAGAAGTTTCGGGATAAGATGGAGGAGAATCGCGCCTTGTCATGGGGGACACAGGACATCAGCCTCTGGTTGACGCAGATGTCTGCAAAAGGGGGGGTTGGTGCTGGGGGGCAAAAAGGGGTCCCCGGCGCGATGGCGAGTGCAGGGCGGCCCTTTCAGAGCAGCCCGGCTCCCGGGTTGCAAAAAGGCGCTGGCGAGGGGGTCGGGGACGTCTGTTGGCGCTTCAATAAGTCGACTTGCCCCTTTCCGGACTGTAAGTTCCGGCATAGTTGCTCCATCTGCGGGGGAGGGCACTCCGCGCTCCGTTGCGGCAAAAAGTGCCTAACCCCCCTGCCGTGAAGCAATGACAGTGGGATGGAGTTGGCCCCTACCCCTATTCGTTTTACAGCACTCAGGCCTTGGTTACGGTGGTATCGGAGGGTTAGGGCTCGGCGGGTATTGGAGGGGGGTTTCCAGTTTGGGTTCCCCATACCAGTGGTGGGGGCTGGGGGCCTGGAGATGGCGCACAACGCACCATCGGTCAAGCGTCTGGTGCAGGTGGTTAGGGGTAAGCTGGCCGCTCAGCTGGCCTTGGGAAGGATGGCCGGGCCCTTTGTGGACCGGCCATGCCGGAATTTCGTGGTTTCGCCTTTGGGCATTGTTCCGAAGAAGGAGCCCGGGAAATTCAGGCTCATTCACAATTTGTCTTTCCCTGAGGGAGCATCGGTGAATGATCTTATCCCGAGGGAATTGTGCGCGGTGCGATACGCGTCGTTCGATGAAGCAGTGCGGTTGGTGCGCGAGGGTGGGCACAGGTGTTTGCTAGCGAAGGTGGATATTGAATCCGCTTTTCGCCTGCTGCCGGTGCATCCGGATTCCTTCCACTTATTGGGTTTTGTATTCGAGGACCACTTTTATTTTGACAAGTGCCTGCCGATGGGCTGCTCGGTCTCTTGTTGTTACTTTGAGATGTTCAGTTCCTTCATGCACTGGGCTCTGGAGGTGTCCGTCGGCTCTCGAAACGTGGTCCACTATTTGGATGACTTTCTATTCGCTGGTTTGGCGCAGTCTGGGCTCTGTCGGGAGCTGCTGGATGGTTTTACACGGCTCGCGCAGGAATGGGGGGTCCCTCTGGCGGCGGGCAAGACTGAGGGCCCTTCCACGCGCCTCACTTTTCTGGGGGTAGAATTGGATTCCGTTGACATGGTAGCGCGCCTGCCTCCTGCCAAGGTGGTGCGTTTGCGGGTGTTAGTGGCGAACATTTTGGGGTCGGCAAAAGTCACGTTGCGGGAGATGCAGGCCTTGTTAGGCTCCCTTAACTTCACCTGCAGGGTTATCCCGATGGGCAGGGTGTTCCTACGGCGACTGGCGGCGGCTACCTCGGGAGTGCGGCGTCCGCATCATCGCATTAGGGTTTCCCGGAGCATGAGGGCGGACTTGGGGGTTTGGGACCAGTTCTTGAGCGACTTTAATGGGGTTACGGTCCTCCTCGCAAAGGAATTGTCTACGTTTGATTTGCAGATTTTCACGGACGCGGCGGGTGGGTTCGGACTTGGCGTCTATTTCGGGGGTGCATGGTGTGCTGAGCCGTCGGCCTGGCGGGCGGCGGTCTTAACCGACAGCATAACGTTCCTGGAGCTGTTCCCCATTTTGGTGGTTCTGGAGCTCTGGCCAGATAGGATTCATAATAGACAACTGTTGTGGTGGTGCGACAATAAGGCGGTGGTACATGTTATCAATCGCTACGCTCCACGTTGCATGCGAGTGGCGGCTTTGATGAGGGAGGTGATTTTTGCCTGTTTGCAGTTGAATGTGGTGGTGCGGGCCCGGCATGTGCCAGGATATGCTAACCAGGTCGCTGATGCTCTTTCTCGTTTCAAGTGGGATCTGTTTCGGCGCTTGGCACCAGAGGCGGACCCGGTGGGGCGGTCGGTCCCCGAGCATTTATGGCAGCTTGGCCTCCAGGTATCCTGAGCTTGCTATGGTGCTCTGTGTCGTTGGCGACCTGGCACTCTTACTGTAAGGGCTGCGACAGTGTGGTGGATTTTTTGGTGACCCGCGGATGGCGTCAGGGCCCGGTGCCTGATCATCTCATTGGTGCCTACATCGAGGCAGCAAAGGCTGCGGGGTTTGCTAAATCAACTGTGCGGTCTCACCTTGCCGGTTTTGCATTTTTCTCAAGGGCGGTTGGGTGGGCGGTGCACCATTGGGGATTTCTTTCTCGCCGACTCTTGTTGGGGTGGGAGCGCGTTACCCCTCCCCAGGTGGACGCCCGGTGGCCAATTACCCCCGATCTGTTGGTGCTGATGAACGCTGCTTTGCCTGCAGTAGTGGAGTCCGGATACGAGACCATGCTGTTCCGGGCTGTGTTTTGTCTGGCTTTCTTTGGAGCCTTCCGGTCGGGGGAATTGGTGGCGTCCAGTCGGGCGGATGGAGGTGCGGCTCTGCAACTTCAGCATGTGCGTTTGGCGCAAGGACAGCTGAGCATTTGGCTGGCTAGGTCTAAGACCGATCAGAGAGGGCGGGGGTGTGGGTGCATTTAAGGCCGCTGGAGGCTTCTGCTATTTGTCCCATAGCAGCAATGGCGGCTTACTTGCGGGTACGTCCGTCGGGGGGCGGACTGCTCTTTGTGCATGCGGATGCGCGGTGGTTGACGCGTTTCCAGTTTGCGGCCGTGCTGCGGTTGGTAGTGCGGCAGATTGGCTTATCACCTGGTGACTTTTCCCCGCATTCCTTCCGGATTGGGGCCGCTACTAGTGCGGCGGTGGCGGGTTTGCTGGCGGCGGAGATTCAGCGGATTGGCCGCTGGCGTTCCAATGCCTTTAGGGGATATGTACGTTTGTGAGCCTAGCTGTCTGGGTATTGGGTACTGGGTGCTAACTGTGTTTTTTCTTTTAGATGGGATTCCGACGCCGTTTGCCTGCTGGATAATCGGCCATTCGTTTGTGTATTGGGCCAGCCAGCAGGCAGCTTTACGGCCGCTCAGGGCGAACCTTGGACTGAAGGCTGAAGAGGTGGCATTATCATGGCTGGGCGAGCGCGGCCTTCGCTGGTTGCAGCTCCTGCCTTTGCTCCGGCACCATCAGCGCGTCAGAGGATCCCCGGAGTGCTTGTTGCTGCATCTCGGCGGCAATGATTTGGGGTCTTGGACAGACAAGCAGCTGATTAGAGCGGCTCAGCGGGATTTGGGGGAAGTGTTGTTAATGTTCCCCGGTATTGTATTGCTCTGGTCCGACCTAATTCCCAGGCCTGCTTGCTGGGGTCACCGGCGGTGGTCCCGTGGGTTGGTTAAAGTTAATCGGCAAATTGGCCGTTGGGTGGGGGCACATTGGGTGGGGGCACATGGGGGTTTCCAGATTTTGCATCCCTGGGTGGAGGTCGATTGTGCGGGCCTTTATCGTTCGGATGGCGTACATCTTTCCCCGGTTGGGATAGATTTACTCCTGAATGATTGGCAGGAGGCCTTGGAGTTGGCTGTGTTGGGCGGGGTGGCTGGTCGCAGCTTTGAATTTTGTGGGGGGGGGCTCAGGGACAGGTGTCACTGAGCCCGTGGCGGGATCCTGGAGGTGTCCGGGGTCCGGAGGCATGGCAATATGCAGGGCGGGGGTGGGGGTACCCCAGACCCGGAGAAGCCCTCGGCTTTTGCTAATAATATGGCGAAGCCGGAAGAGGGGGATGGAATTGCCGGGGAACGGTTCTCGGCGGAGGCGGGAAGGAACTCACTTTGCTACCCATATGGCTGGTGAGGGATTGTCCCGCTGCCGGAACCGTAAGTTATGCAGTTATGGTTGTAAGGTTATGTTGTGCTTGTTCAATAAAGCTGCGACCAGTTGTTTTGCCAATAACTGATTCTGTGGTGGTTATTTGAAGGGAAAGGGGCGGGGGGGAATGTTTGGGGTGGTGGGGGAGAGGGCCACGTCCGCCATACCTGGTTAATCGGAGGCCGCGGGCCCACGTGCCCGACGGCCTCCTGTAACCGGGGGGGCGGAGTGGCGCGGGTCCCCGTAGGCGGGGGTGAGGCGCGCGCCCGAGAGGAGTTGACATTTAAAATCATTGGCTCCCGCGGGCCCGGGCGGCTATGGGAGCCAATGAGGTCGACGGGCGCGAAGAGGATAGTGAGGGAGCGAGCAGGCAGACGCCAGTCCTTCGGAGCCGGGAAAAGGACGGGCGTACCATCCCTCCCTCCCTGTGGTGGGGTTCGGGGCTTGGAAGGCGGGGGGTTGCAGCTGGAGGGGGGGGCGGGATCCCGGAGGTGTCCAGGGTCCGGAGGCATGGCAATATGCAGGGCGGGGGTGGGGGTACCCCCGACCCGTAGAAGCCCTCGGCTTTTGCTAGTAATATGGCGAAGCCGGAAGAGGGGGATGGAAATGCCGGGGAACGGTTCTCGGCGGAGGAGGGAAGGAACTCACTTTGCTACCCATATGGCTGGTGAGGGATTGTCCCGCTGCCGGAACCGTAAGTTATGCAGTTATGGTTGTAAGGTTATGTTGTGCTTGTTCAATAAAGCTGCAACCAGTTGTTTTGCCAATAACTGATTCTGTGGTGGTTATTTGAAGGGAAAGGGGCGGGGGGGAATGTTTGGGGTGGTGGGGGAGAGGGCCACGTCCGCCATACCTGGTTAATCAAATTGGCTGCAGGCCCATGGGCTTGAATTGAATATTACCAAAACGGAACTTCTGGAAATCCATCATTATTCTTTTTTTTTTGTATTTCTTTATTTATATTGTCCAACAAAATAGAAAGAATAAAAACAAATTATAATAAAATTAAAATAGAAATATTTCTCTTTAACATGAAATTAAAAAAAGCAAGGCTATTCACAGCCTACCTCATCCTGTCCATCCCAACATCTTGTGATCATCAAGGGCTAAATAAAAAGAAAAATCAGCTAAAGGCCTGCAAGGCCTACAAAGGCTATGGAACCTCAAACACTCCACTACTTAATCAAAATAAAGCCAAAAAAATGTGACTAATAACCCTTATTAAATCTCGTATCGTGCTTTGGAAATATAATTCTGAAGGGGTTTCCACTTGAGAAGAGTGGAGGATGTAAGGGATCTACCACACTGTGGCATTTGCTCATATTTGCAGCATAAGCACAAGCGGTTCAACCATTCGTGCCAACTAAGCTCTGTAGCATGTTTCCAGTTAGAAATAACGAGATGCAGGGCCACTTCCAACATGAAGTCAAATAAAAACTGGCAATCCCTCTGTAACGACGAGATGCCAATTGCTGACCGAAAAACGACCACAGACCAGGAGAGAATGGCCCTAAATTCCAGCACCTCTTGAATGTGATTCTATATTGAAACCCAATAAGACTGAATGCTAGGGCAATCATACACCACATGTCTCAAAGTGCCGACATCTCCCTGACAAGACCAACACTCATGCCCAGCTGCCTTATCCCATTTAGCAACCTTTACCGGAGTAAGCTTGTGAGACAGAAGCAGACTGAGAAATCCTATTTATCTTGCTCCAGAATTTTGTCCCAAGTCTCTGGAGAAAGAAATTCCCCAGTGTCATGTTCCCAAATTTGTTGAACTCCAATGGACTGAGAACTGTTGTTGTGGACCACCAGTTTATAGTAATGAGAAGCCACCCCAGAGGCCATTTGCGCTGACTCTATCCTATTCAACATCCCTCAGTCATCAGATAACGATGTAATATCTAAATGGGATTTTTCTATACAATGCCTCAGATGAAACCACTAAAAGTATAGGGACTTAGGCAAATCAAATTCACTTTGTAGAGAGGCAAAAGATTTCCACTTGCCATCCATTATCAGTTGGCCCACACTCCAGATGCCCATGCTAAACCATTGTTGCCATGCGAATGAACTTTGATTTCAAAAAAAGGACTATGCCAGACGGGTATTTGTTTTGAAAGGCAATCCTAGAATTGCATTTGCTGGCTGTTGAAAAGCCTTCTGAGTGTCCAATATAACCCTATGAGACTTCAACCTCTTAAAAGAAACCATGCCAGGAAGGAGATTTAAGGGGAAAGAAGCACTTAATCTCTCTTCTAGTTCCAGCCATACTGGATGTATACCTATGGCCCCCTCCACCCATCGTGAACCTTGCTTTAGCAAAAAAGCACAGTGATAGGCCTGAAGGTCAGGGAAATTCATCCCTCCCTCCTCTTTTTTAGATTTAAGTTTCCTAAGAGCAATTCTAGGCGGTTTATTTTTCCATAAAAATTGAACCAGAATCCTTTCAATTTGATGATAAATTTTACTTGTAAGAAAAACTGGTAACATTTCTAGCACATAATTCACTTTAGGAGTGATAGTCATTTTTATAGCTTCAAGATGACCCTACCAAGAAAGATAGACCGGCGACCACTTTGCTGTTATATTACAGACTGTAGATAGGATCTCCTCTTCATTGTACTGTAGGGTTGCACTAAGTGGGTAGCAATAGTGAACTCCCAAATACTTCACCATCTTAGGCTCCCATACAAAAGGAAAATTCTCTAGATCTGTCTTACACACTCTTTGAGTTCAAAGGAAATATGACAGACTTTGACCAATTGATTTTATAGCCAGACTATCCTGAGAATTTATCTATCAATTCGAAAATGTCCGTATAGAGCTAGGCGTGGTGAAAAGCAGCAGATCGGCATATGCAGATAGTTTAATTTCCATGCCAGCAATAGAAACACCTTTAACCATGAAGCTTTGCCTTATCAATAGGGCCAGAGGTTCCAAGGCCAGATTGAAAAGAATAAGAGAAAGAGGACAACCCTGACGGGTACCCCACCCAAGAAGAAATTCTCTAGACTGAGTCGCATTCACAGAAATTTGCGCACTTGGTTTCACATACATAAGTTTGATTAGGTTGCAGAAACCCTCACCAAATCCAAACCACTTCAGAACAGCAAACAGGAAAGGCCACTCTAGCCGGTCAAATGCTTTCTCTGCATCTAGCGAAAGTCCCACAAGAGAGTCCTCTATTTCCTCCGCACCTTCTAAAACGTGACAAAGCACTCTGGCATTATCAGCTGTGGAGCGTCCCTCAGTGAAGCCACACCGGTCCAGGTGAATCAAAGAAGGGATCAATTTGGAAAGATGACCAGCTAAAATGGTCGCAAAAATTTTATAATCTGCGTTTAACAATGAAATTGGCCGATAATTACTAACTAACTGAGGGTCCCTCCCAGGTTTTTCAAGAACAACAATGTTTGTAGAGGCCAATTCACCAGTCTGTGTCACATTGTCCAGAAGAAGTCCATAATATTGTTCAAGATATGGCCCTAAGGTTTTGGAAAAAATTTTATAGAATTCAACTGGAAAGCCGTCTGGTCCGGTAGCCTTGCCCAATTGCATGGAGTCAATAGCCTGAATAATTTCCATGACTATAATCTGCTTATTTAAATCCGCAGCAGCTTCTTGGTCTAACACCGGCCTTTGAATATTATTTAGTAGTCTATCAAACTCCTTCTCAGAGAAATCTATCGCTGGGGAGTATAACTGAGCGTAAAATTGGCAAAAGGTCTCTGCAATGTCAGGGTCCTTGAAAATCAATTGTTGCACCTGAGGATCCCTTAAAGATGTGATGCGTGAAGCTTCCTTATGACCCTTTAACGAGTTAGCTTTCAACTGTCCAGCTCTGTTACCTTCCAAGTAGTATCACCCTTTCTGCCCTTGAATATTCTGTGAAGCCTCAATTGTCAAAATTGAGTTATATCTAAATCTAAGGAGCTGCAATGTTATCAGAATATTAGGATACGTTTTCTGACATAAAATGCGTTCTTCCACTTTAATCTGCTTGTCTAGTGCACCAAGTTCTGCTTTACACTGTTTGGCCTGCTTTATAGCAAAACTGGTAATGGTGGCCCACATACTAGCTTTGAAACCTTCCCACCACGCCCACCCCGAGGAGTCTTGAGGTAAATTGAATTGAAAATACTCTTCTATAGCCACCAGGATGATCTCACGAAATTCTGGACTGGTCAGAAGAGTTCTATCAAATTGCCAATGTGAGTGAGATTGATAGCTCGTTGCGTCAAATAGGGTGAATGAGATTGTGGAATGATCAAAGATGTGAGCCGCATGAATGTTGGATTGACTGATTCTAGAACAAAGTCACTTGGAGACTAGGAAAAAGTCTATATGTGATAATGAGTTATGAGGAGGAGAAAAGAAAGTGAATCCTTTGTCATAAGGGTGTTGCAACCACCATATGTCTATCAGACCCAATACCTGCATTAGAGATACAAGAACTGGGTGAGCCTTAGGAACCCTAATGGTTCTCACTGGACTCCTATTGACCAATGGGTCTAGCATGAGGTTGAAGTCTCCCCCCAGAATAGTTGGATATCTGGACACCTCCTGCGCCAAGGCCACAATGGAGCAGAAAAAAGTAGGGCAATCAATGTTAGGAGCATAAATATTAATTAAGACCAGTTCAATGGATCCAATTTTAATGACCACCATTGTCCACCGCCCATCAGTATCAAACTTGGTTTGAATAACCGTGGGGGATAAAGCTTTCCTCACTAAAATGATTACAGCATTTTTCTTATGATGGGCAGCAGGAAAAGCCACTAGTGAAAAGGGTTTTATATCTAGTTTTAACGACTCCTTCATATTCAAGTGTGTCTCCAGTAACAGCAAGATGTCAGCACTTTCTTTCTTACCGTACGAGAGAATCGTTTTTCTCTTAATGGGATTGTTGATGCCCTTAACATTCAGTGAAATTATCTTAAAGAAAGACATATTGACAATATAATACAGATTGCCAGTCATATGTTGCAAAAACATACCAACTTGTAGCATATAGTTTTACATTGTAGAATAACACCTTAAATGCCCTCAAAGTGTTAGCTGCACTTATAGCCCAGAAAAGAAAATCCAAAAGAAAAAGCCCCTGCACATGATCGCTCACAGTAAGAACACATAATTCTGAAAAACAAAACAAAACACCAAACCACCAAACCCAGGGGGGCTATAAAACCCACACATATTAGTGGATGAGCCCACCAGGACAAGACAGACATGGAGGACAAAATGATCTAGTAATTCCCACTTCTTTGTCATTTAAAATATTGCAACCTGGCCACCACCCACAACAAGAATAGAGACAATGTACCCAAACCTAAGACACAAGAGCAACATGGCAGGGCAGCCCCCATCAAATCAGTGCATGACCTTGAAAACCCCATCTAGTACAGAAGGGACATCCTCCTCTTCCAAGCCCCATTACTCTCTCAACCGCCTTAGACATCACAGACAACGTAGAACACAAAAGAAGAAAGAGAGAAACAACAGGAGAAACATCTTAACCAGGATAGTATCCTGGAGCTCCTTCAAAAGAGACAGATTGAATATCCCAGTGTATAACAATACTGCATGATTAAATGTCACTTCTGCGTGAATAATTCTCCACTACATGACCTCAGACCAGTCAAACCAGTCAAACCCCATGATAGCAAGCACCGTAGAACTTAGCAAATAAGAACTGCAAGGTAGATTTCACTGCATCACCGCCGCTTCCTTGTCTTCCAAAAATGCATACAACTCCCCTGGATCATCAAAGGTCCTGGTCTGGTTGTGCAGCGTGACTCTCATGCGGGCAGGATAGAGCAGCCCAAACCAGGACTGCAGCTGTAACAAACGTGGACGCAGCACCAGAAAACCCTTTCTCCAATCCACTGTCGCCTTCGCGAAGTCTGGAAAAACAGGAGTTTGTGTCCTTGATATTCCAAAGTTGAAAGTGCTCCGGATGCTCCCATTATTTGCGATACTTGTTGAAACCACAAGACTTTCAAGATAATTGGGCATGGGTGCTTGCCCGTGGCCATGGACTGAGTAGGCACTCGATAGGCGCACTCGATCTCGAATGGCATGGTAAACTGCAACTTTAACACACCCGGAATCATTACCTGCAGAAAGGATACCGTATCAGGGCCCTCTGCTCCCTCAGGAACTCCCAGTATTCTTATGTTGTTCCTCCAAGAGCGATTGTTACTGTCTTCCACTTGTTTTTGCAGTGATCGAATCAGCTTAACCTGCTTCTCAACGGCCTTAAGCCTTTCCCCATGTGATTCCACCACGTTCTCTACCTTCTCCAAATGAGCCGTAATTGACTCCAAAGAAGTTCTCAAGGCATTGATATCTTCCTGCATTGCACATAGCGACTCT
Source organism: Ichthyophis bannanicus (assembly GCA_033557465.1). Taxonomy (NCBI): domain Eukaryota; kingdom Metazoa; phylum Chordata; class Amphibia; order Gymnophiona; family Ichthyophiidae; genus Ichthyophis; species Ichthyophis bannanicus. The sequence continues at coordinate 628,864,850 of CM066032.1, forward strand.
CCATTCGATTTGACCAAGTCTTTGACTGCTCGAATCTCAGCCAGGAGCTCCTACGAGGTCTCAGGGCAATCTCGGATGACCACCATCTTGTGAGGAGAGAGAGGTTCCATTTTGGTTCTCTTTGCGCTGGCGCCTTGAGATACCTGGTAATCCAGCCACATCTGTTTGGGGCCTGACATATCTGGGATTGAATGATATCAAGTAGGTAGGAACTATTTGATTAAAGACTGCAGAAGTCAGGATTCTTGCCTGTTGCCCTCCAGAGCACTGCTCTTACATGTCCATCTTGACCAAAACCCAGGCTCCTTCCCAAACCATCATTATTCTGATTTATAGTTTCCAGATACAGTCTCAATTGGTTCTTACCAAAGTGTTTTCACTGATCAAGTATATTATTTAGGTATACTTTAAGATTCTTGGTTATCTTTTCATCCTCATATCAAGGAAGCTGTCGAGTGCTCATTTTTCAAGTTGCTCCATGTTAGGTGGGTGAAATATATTCTCCCTCCCAATGATTTTCAGACTTTGTACAATCTATAGTCTTGACTCCGATGGATTATTGTAGCACAATTTTGTTTGGTTTGCCCAAGTCACATTTAAATCCACTTCAGAGAGTTCAGAATGCAGTCGCCCATTTATTAACATGCATGAAATTTTGTGATCTTATCTTCCCTATTTTGCAGAGGCTTCATTTTTTGCCTTTAGAATTTTGTATCTTATTTAAACTAATGATGCTGATTTTTAAATCACTGAAAATGAGTGTAGAGGTCCTTCGGGAAGTTCTGGTCCCCGTGCATTCCTTGAGATCTCAGGGGACTGGACAGTTAAGATCCAGCACCCCCAGCCAGTTATGATGTCCAAATTTTGAACTGCTGGGTCTCTATATCAGGCCCTGCTCTCTCGAATGAGCTTCTCTTTCTTCTTCGTATTAACTAAGATTATCTGGACTTTAGAAAAAAGATCAAAGCCTTTTATTTTATTTAACAGGTTATTTATACTGCTTTATCATTTTAGTCAAAGTGGTTTATATTGTAACTTAAACTTGGTAATGTACATTAAACAGGGACATTGATAACTTGGATTCTTCTGAGGCAATGGAGTGTTAAGTGACTTGCCCAAGGCCACAAAGAGTACTAGTGGGAATCAAACGCTGGTCTCTTGGGTTCCCAAGCCAATCTGCTAACCACTAGGCTATTTTCTTACTCCTTTATTTATTTACCTCAGTTAATTACAGTTATATTATGATTGCTACGTTATTGATTCTTTTTTTATTTTTTTAAATGTTATGATTTTTATTATTGTTTAACATTTATTGTAAACCACGCAGATCAAACAGGATCTGTGGTATATAAGTTTAAATTAAATTTAAATAATAATTCCATGTTATTCAGTGGGACCTAGTTACAAATAACACAGGCTAACCTTTAACCTGGCTTAATAAACATATCACTTACTCTGTAGGAATTTGTTATTCAGATACTCCAGCTCCTCAGCCTGATGTTTGGCAGTTTTCACTGATTCTCTTTTCTCTGCAGCACCACCTTTCATCTTTCATTGCAGGCTAATGTGTATTCCCATCTTCTTTAATTCTACAATTCAAATGGTTGTGCAGACCTTGAATCAGATCTTAAATCTGTACTACTTGATCTTGGAGGGACTCCTTTTCTTCCTCTAATGGTGGAATATAAATAATCCAGCTCACCTTCCAAGTCTGATATATGGCTTGGCTCTCCTTAATCGCTTAGAGATCCCCCACTTCTTGTCCCATATCCTCATCCCCTTCCTCGACTTCCTGAATCTCATTGGCCTTGTTCAGGTCACTTAACTCCCCCAACCCCCCAACCCACATGACGCCCTCTCTGTTTTCAGATTAGGGTTCTTCTGGGCCAGTGCTTGCAGCTGTTGAGTTGATTTAGATTAGTGGGGAAATCACCTTTAGCAGCTTGTATTCTTAGGTTGTTTTTTTTATATATTCAGTCAGTCATTAAGTTGGTCAAGTTGGATTCTGTTTCCAAAAACTCTTGATTTGAGCAAGTTGCATTTGTAACTCCAAGCATCGTAGATGACTTTCACAGCTAAGGTCATCATGCAGTGCCTTCCAAAAGTCAATCTTGCTCTGTCAGCTGGGAAAAGCTTTCTCCAGTTTGTCCTGCAGAAGCCACTATCTTTGTGGAGTCCATTGTATTATCACAGCTCTTTGGTAAGGGTGTGGCCTGTTAACCTAGAACTCCAGCTCTGCCCCAGGAGAGCTATCAGTGTTCTTCGAACAAGACAGTGGCTGTAAGTTCAATAGTAGCTCCAGCTAAACTCTCCTTTCAGTACAAGAGCAGATGTTATGGCAACTCACTTAAACACTTCCTCAGTGACACACAGGTAAGATACAGATGCCGCCTGACCACTAATATTAGCACTGGGCCTCCTGAGTGGGATCCCACAGGACTGTAAACTCATTGGGGGTCATTTTGATCTGTGAATAGCAGGGGTGGACATCCGGTTTGGACGTCCAACCCCTGCTATTCACAGGAAGTGAATGCCAAACACCAGGCTTCCCGCACATACATCGGCGTTGTGCGTGGAGCTCTGGACAGGGGAGAGAGAGGGAGGTCCAAGGAGGAGCAAAGACTGACCGGGTAAACGGAGCAAGGGAAGCCCCGCCACTCAATCCTGGACTTGAAAAGCCCAATCAAGGGTCGGGCGGCGGGGACAGGTTATTGTACAGTGCCTGTGGCTGATCGGAGTACCTGCATGGTGTCCTGGTGCCATGGCAACAGGATCCACGGCACCAAGGCTCCATGCAGCGGCCTTGGGTGGGTTGTATGGGGAACAGGGCGGATGTGCAATGGCACATAATTGGGGCACATCCTGCACATCCAGGCCTGTTGTATAGCTCCCACGGGTTCAGAATCGGGTGCCAATCCGGCCCATCCAGTTTTTGGACATCCAGACAGGCTGGATGTGTCCCAATGGTAATTGGACCCATTATATTCTTGAAATTAGTGACCTTGAACTTCTTCCAAAGTAACCTAACACCCCTCTGGCTCCCTTCAGCCAGACTGGGTCCCAAGGTGACCACAGAACAGGAATGCTATAAAAAAAATCTTGCCTGTACGGGTCTAACTACACTTCTTCTTCTGGTCTCTCTCTCTGGGTAGGGCTACTCTTAGCCCAATAAAAAAAAGCCTTGTTTTCTACTGAAGAGAGGCCCAGAGTGCTCTTTTAGGGTAATGGATCTGCCATCTTTAATAGAGAGAAACAAGTCCCACCAAAAACACAATATTTGGCAATGTGGTGAGGGTTCCAGCCCCGAGCCATTACATAAACTTCCAACCCACAGTTCAGAAGCAACAAAAGCTTTATTAGCAGGTTCAAGGTTCAACATAACAGCTTTAATTCAAACATAAAGAGACTTACTGACTGCTGATCCATCAAGAGATATTGCTCAGAGAATCTCTTGAAATCATGACAAACAAACAGAATACTTGCTCTATGTTGCAGGCCATAAAAATTATTACTTCTCCATAGTAGTTTATTTTAATTGTATAAGGAAGCCTGTCCTACCTTCCAAACTCTTCCTTAACAGCAGTACCAAGGTTCATTTTGGAGGCTCCTTCTTCCCTCTGACGTTCCCTAAGCCCCAGACTATTCCACGGATCCACCACTCTTTCCATAAAGAAATATTTCCGCATATCACTCCTGAATCTATTCCCTTTCACCCTCATCCCATGTCCCCTCATAGTAGAACTTGCTTTCAATCGAAAGAGGCTCTCCCCCTGTGCATTAATGCCATGGAGGTATTTAAACGTCTCAATCATATAAGTACCCGGCAGATCCCAAAAAGTAGATCTGTTTCTCATAGCTCATTTCCTGAGATGAACAATGGCTCTCTCAAGTCTAACTGGCTAGTAATTTTTATGGGTTTTTCTTCCAGGAACTTGTCTAAATCTTTCCAATCCTGCTCTTTAGTTGCTTTGATAACATCCTCTGGCAAACAGATTCCACAGCTTAATTAATTCTGAATCCTCCCATGGGAAATTTAGGTCTGCTTTGAAAATTTATTTTACACTAGCATTTTGCAAATGTAACTTGTCTTCTTGATCCTATATAATCTATCCTTTATGATCAGTTGATCTTTCCAGAGTTTTTGTTTGGTTTTCTCCATGATCCTTATGTATCTTACATATTGAGGAAGTTGTATTTTCCTATTGTACATCCCCTTTCTTCTTCTTTCTTTCCCCTCCTTTTACTAAAATAGCAGGCTTAGAACCAGGGTATGAGGGAGTATACAAGAGAACCCTAGTCTTCCTTAAGTTAAACATATTCCCTCACTGGGCTATCTTAAAGCAGCCAGAGTAATGAAACTTAGCCAGCAGGGTGGGGTCCTAACCAGGAGGTACAAGGGGACATGGGATGAGGGTGAAAGGGAATAGATTCAGGAGTGATATGCGGAAATATTTCTTTATGGAAAGAGTGGTGGATCCGTGGAATAGTCTCCCAGTGGATGTGGTAGAGATGAGGACAGTATTTGAATTCAAAAAAGCATGTGACAAACACAGAGGATCTCTAAAGGAAAAAAGGGGACTGTTGTAGTTGTTGATATGGAAGGACAGACTAGATAGGCCATGTGGTCTTTTTCTGTTGTCATTTTTCTATGTTTGTATGTTTCTGATCTAGACTGGCCACAGTCAGAGGCTGGATGCTGGATACAGTGGACCTTTGTCTGACTTAGCATGGCTTTCCTTATGTTCTTACATTCCTTGTTTACTCATTTCAGACATGAAATACTCTGAGGAAGCCTAGGGGTCCCACACATAGTTTCAGGAAGCTGATATCCCAGAGAAGAAAGCGATAATGTTAATTTAAGGCAAAGACAGCTGGATAATGTAATGCCCAGGAGACAAGACCTGAAGAACCAGGTTTGGATTTGGATTTTAGATTTCATTATTCACCTTTTTAAATCATAGTTGAAAGTAAATTACAATCACATACAGTAAATAGTTCCCCGCCCAAGAAAGCCTAAAATCTAAGTATTTACTAACGTATGGTAAAATAGCACATTTGGCAACTTGACCCCTACTGGTAGTACCACAGGATTGTCACAAGGAGTGCGGTATCATCATTTTTCCAGAGTCAGGAGAAACTAGGGATCATTCCTACCCCCTATTAGATACCAGAGATACTGTGGTAGGCACCAATGATGTACTAGGGAATGAAAGAGTTGGGAGGTTCTGGGTGAAGGAGAACACAGCTTCAGGGCAATCTGGAAGAAGAAGTCCAGTAGTATAAAGATAAGAGGTAACCAGGGGCTCATCTGTTTGGAAGAAGGAATTTAGAGGACAGCTCAGAACAGTGAGAGGGACCTAACTCTCAGGTGTACCCCATATTCACATTTGAGAAAATCCACTGTTGAGGTGGAAGGGACCTGTCTCTCAGATGCATCACTCACCTTCCAGTCCAGCATATATGGTAAACATTTTTACTTATTATTTTGTTATTTGCATTATTGGGGAGGAGAGCAAGTAATTTCCCTATCTATATCTCTAACTAAGGGACATATCCCTCAGTAAAATTTGATGGATTGAAGTTGTTCAGTGGGTATTGTCCATGGCACAAATACACCAAAGGTGCCTACTTGGGTATCTTATTATCAAAAGGCGAAAGCTTTAATCTCATGACAGAGAGCTTATCAGCACTAATGAGGGATAGAAGAAAGGTTCTCACCTAGGGCTTAAAGAGAAAGGAGCCAGGAGGAATGAGAGTACAGTACTCCAGACTCAAGACTCCATATATCTTTTCTGTCTTTTAGATTGCTGTTGACCTGACTTTGATGCTTTTTCTGTGGATAAAGGTATTTTTATTTAAATGACCCCTTTAGTGCCCATAGGGGTTTTTTTAAACATCTATCTTTTCATTTTTCTCCAGTTTACTCTTTGAGTTTAGCCTCCTCCTATTCACTAGAACCCTTTTACATTGTTAGATGGTACTGGGTTTACATTTTTCAATTTTCTCCTTACTTAAAGCACCAGTCACCTCTTATACATTTATTTTACTTGGTACTTCTGGGGCTGCCCTCACCCCCTAGTAAGAGGTCTGCTACACTTGTGTAATATCATTTGCATTAGGAGTTTAATAATGTCTCAAATAGACATATTTGGGAAGACAAAATATCGAGAGACACTCAAACCACATGAAAAAGTGCTGGGCTCTTGTCCTTTTTTTGGTCTGTTGTTCCCAGCACCCATCCCCAATATTTCTCTTACTAGTTTCCACTTATCAAGTAGCAAAGGAGGGTAATTATAATGCACAGGCTTCCACAGGACTGGCTGGGGACAGGCTCTAAAGTGGAAGCCACATCGTGGGGGCCTCTTCCCACCAAGGTTTTGGGTTAATAGCATGCAGAAAATCTACCATATAAATTGTGGGAACTGACATAAAACCGAAGAGAATTTATAAGCATACCAAAACTGCACTCGTTATTTTGCAGAAGACTTGAATACAGAAAGGAAAAACAACTGTGTGGTCAACAAAATTCTGTACCATCAGCTCTTGTTAAACTGTTTATTTTTCTACGGTGAATTTACTAGAGGCTGGGAATTGGGCTTCTAGACATATCTTCAACAAGATGGAAGAAGGGGAATAAATGTGCACAAGAACTTGGTGACACTGCATCCATTCAGGTACCATAAAAATAGTCAAGTTTTTGCTAGGCAATTGAACATTTTATCTTTAAATTGCAGCTTCTTGAGTGCATTTTACTTAAAAGGTACAGTTTTCAAGTACAGAACACAAACTCACAGACAAATATCAGTCCTGCATAAATAGGTATGCTATTCACAGGCTATACAGATTAAAGCAGGGATCAAAATATAAGAAAGCATTTAACTTATGGTTTATTATCAGTCCTGCATTCACCAACTCAGAATGGTACAATGTACAATACTTAGTGGAGAAAACAAGCACAGCCTGGATAACCTTTTTAAGAAAAACATAAACTAATATGAAAGCTGTTTTCAGTTTGTTTTCCAAAGATTAATCTTGTGGATCATTTGCTATCCAGGTTCACATCAGGGCAATTCAGCTAGTTGGTATTTATATGAATTCTAAAAAATTATACAGGGTCCTATATACTAAGGGGAGCATATTCATATGGGAATGCCATCAATTTATTTATTTTAACATTTCTTATATACCGCCCCTTTCATTGATCAAGGACGGTTTACAATGAACAAAAATTCCATAAATTTGCTACAGAGAACAAATCAAAACTATGATATAGGAAAACTATATACATGACAACTAGATACATATACAGTTGTAACATGACAGCCGAGTCAGAACTATTTACAATAAATAATGGTGGAGGATCAGGTTACAAAAGTGTGTTGTTACCATTGGAGGGAGAGGGGTCACGGTAAGCGGAGAAGGAAGAAGGGTTAGGATATGAAGAGGCATATTCCACGAAAAGTCGAGTTTTTAGCTGTTCGTGAAAGGTTTGAAGATCCTTGAATGATCTAATGTAGTCAGGGAGAGAGTTCCAAAGTGTGGGAGTGGAGTACCTGAAGACTATTACTGGTAGATTGGTTAGTTTTTTGTATTGAAGGGGGAATGGCTAGGAGTTGGTTAGTTTTTCGTATTGAAGGGGGAATGGCTAGGAGGTCCTTTATACATTTTCTTCTGAGTCTGCTATGAGCTTGTATATGTATAAGGGTGGATAGGTGGAAAGGGGAGATGCTGTTATGTAATTTGAATGTCGTAACTAACATTTTGTATCTTACTCTGGAGGCAATGGGGAGCCAATGGAGGCTACAGAGTATTAGGGTGATATGCTCAGTGAGGTTTGCTTTCACAATGATCCTAGCAGATACATGTTGTGCAAGTTGGAGTGAGTGGAGAGACCTTTTATTGATGCCTTGTAGTAGACTGTTGCAGTAGTCCAAGTGAGGGGTAATCAGAGCTTGGACCACTGTTCTAAAGTCGTGTGTTTCCAGGATTGGTCTGAGGTGTTGCACAGTTTTTAATTTAAAGAGTATTGTCTTGGCAATTTGTTTGATTTGGGCAGCCATACTGAGGATTCTGTCGATAATGACACCTAGGTATTTAACCTCTACACAAAAGTGTCAAACTATAGACCTGTGAGCCTTACCTCCGTGGCGGGAAAAGTAATGGAGGCACTCCTGAAAGGCGAATAGTGGACTTTCTCAAAACCAACAGGTTGCAAGAACCGAGGCAACATGGTTTTACCGAAGGACTATCTTGCCAAACAAATTTGATTGAGTTCTTTGACTGGGTGACCAGAGAACTAGATCAGGGGCATGCAATGGATGTCATCCACCTGGATTTCAGCAAAGCCTTTGATACTGTCCTTCATAGGAGGCTTATCAATAAACTCTGTAGTTTGGGGATGGGTCCCAAGATGGTAAAGTGGATCAGAAATTGGTTGACTGACAGACGACAGAAGGTGATGGTAAATGGAACTCACTCGGATGAGGGGAAGGTGATTAGCGGGGTGCCCCAGGGTTCAGTCCTGGGCCCGGCACTGTTCAATGTATTTGTGAGTGATATTGCTGAAAGACTAAATGGAAAGGTCTGTCTTTTTGCAGATGACACGAAAATTTGCAACAGAGTGGACGCCCTTGAGGGAGTGGTTAATATGAGGAAAGATCTACAAAAGCTGGAAGAATGCTCTAATGCTTGGCAATTAAGATTTAATGCAAAGACTTGCAGTGTCATGCACTTGGGTAGCAGAAATACAAGGGAAATGTATGCGATAGGGGGCGAGAGGTTGGGGTGCACGGATCAGGAGAAAGACCTTGGTGTGATTATTTCTGTAGATCTCAAGGTGACAAAACAGTGCGACAAGGCGGTGGAGTCGGGAGTGGTGCCAAAGGACTGGAGAGAGGCTCAAGTGGTGCCTTTACACAAAAGCGGAAGTAAGGATATGGTTGAAAACTACAGGCTGGTTAGTTGAACTTCAGTGGTGAATAAATTATTGGAAACGCTGCTTAAAGAGAAAATAGTGTGGTTTCTGGAGTCCAGCGGATTACAGGATCCGAGGCAGCATGGATTCACCAGAGGCAGGTCTTGTCAGACAAATCTGATTGATTTCTTTTACTGGGTGACCAGGGAGTTGGACCGAGGGAGAGCCCTAGATGTGCTGTATTTAGATTTCAGTAAAGCCTTTGACACTGTTCCTCACAGGCGTCTTATAAACAAACTGAGCACCCTAGGGATGGACCCTAAAGTTACTGTTTGGGTTAGAAATTGGCTGGGTGGGAGGCAACAAAGAGTACAGGTAAATGGGGCTCACTCTGAGGAGAAGGATGTTACCAGTGGTGTGCCCCAGGGATCTATCCTTGGTCCAGTTCTTTTTAACATCTTTGTTAGTGATACAGCGGAAGGGCTGTTGGGTAAGGTTTGCCTTTTTGCAGATGATACCAAAATCTGCAATAGAGTAGACACCCAGGAAGCTATAAAAAACTTGAGGAAGGATCTAGCTAAGCTTGAAGAATGGTCTAGAATCCGGCAGCTGGGATTTAATGTTAGAAAATGTAAGGTCATGCATTTGGGCTGCAGCAATTCAAGGGAGCAATATAGTATAGGGGTGAAGTACTTTTGTCCACTAAAGAAGAGCGGGACCTAGGCATGGTTGTGTCTGATGATTTTAAAGTAGCTAAACAGGTAGAAAATGTGACGGCAAAAGCTAGAAGGATGCTTGGGTGTATACGGAGAGGAATGGCTAGCAGAAAAAAGGAGGTGATAGTGCCTCTGTATGTCTTTGCTGTGACCTCATTTGGAGTATAGTGTACAATTCAGGAGACTGCACCTTCAAAAGGATGTGAACAGGATGAAGTTGGTGCAGAGGGTGGCTACTAAAATGGTTAGTGGTCTTCATTATAAAGCATATGAGGACAGACTTAAGGATCTTAATATGTACACCTTAGAGGAAAGGCGGGATTGAGGTGATATGAATGAGATGTTTAAATACCTCCATGGCATAAATGTTCAGGGGGAGAGCCTCTTTCAATTGAAAGCAAGTTCTGCTATGAGGGGACATGGGATGAGGGTGAAGGGGGATAGATTCAGGAGCGATTTGCGGAAATATTTCTTTACGGAAAGAGTGGTGGATCCCTGGAATAGTCTCCCAGTGGAGGTGGTAGAGATGAGGACAGTAACTGAATTCAAAAAAGCATGGGACAAACACAGAGGATCTCTAAAGAAAAAAAGGGGACTGTTGTAGTTGTTGATATGGAAGGACAGACTAGATAGGCCATGTGGTCTTTTTCTGTCATCACGTTTCTATGTTTCTAAAAGCCAGGAGGATGTTGGGCTGCATACAAAGAGGAATTACCAGCAGAAAGGAATAGGTACTAATGCCACTGTATAAGCACTGGTGAGGCCTCACTTGGAATACTGTGTTCAGTTTTGGAGACCATATCTTGCAAAGGATGTAAAAAGAATGGAAACTGTTCAGAGGAAGGCAACCAAAATGATTTGGAGCCTGCGTCAGAAGCCTTATGAGAAGAGACTTGAAGACCTAAGTATGAACACTTTGGAGGAGAGGAGGGATAGAGGAGATATGATTCAGACCTTCAAATTCTTAAAGAGAAATAATGAACAAACAACCTCTTCCAAAGACGGGGAAGCTGTAAAACTAGAGGGCATAACATGACGCTACAAGGTGGTAAATTAAAAGGCAATGTCAGGAAATACTTTTCACTGAAAGGGTGGTGGATGCTTGGAATGCCCTCCCGATGGAAGTGGTGGGAGCAAACACAGTGACGGAGTTCAAAGTGGCATGGAACAGACACAGTGGGTCCCTTTACAGCAACAGGATAAAATCAAAATAAACTGAACCATCTAATTTCTCAACAAATAGGGGTGTCCTACATGGAGCGGCGGGTTCACCCCTAAACAAAGACATGGGAAGGAGTGGCCTGCACAGAGTGGCAGGTGCACCTACTTCTGCCATCTTACGGGGCAGACTAGATGGACCATACTGGTCTTTATCTTCCGTCATGTACTATGTTACTATGTAACCTCTTGTTTGGCTGGGAAGTTGATGTTATGAAGCTTAAAGTAACCACTTGTCCTGAGATGATTTAGAAGAATGGAGTCATAATCAGCGAGCCAAGCCTCTGTGATGCAGAGAAAATCCAGGGATTCACCAGGAAGGATTTCTCTGATTAATGGAATCTTGTTTCTCATGGAACGTGCGTTTATCAGTTGACCACTTAGGGTGGTGAGGGAATCAGTTTGTGTTGAAAGAGCACTGGTGATAGTTGTATTAATACAAATTAATCTAAGTTGTTGGTTGTTTTGTGGGGATGTGGGACAAATTTGATTTCCTGGTTGTAAGTTATGTAGAGCTCTATATGTGGAATATGAGGGTAGATTGAGATGGCCTGATGAGCTAGAAGTGTGTTGGAAGAGGCCAGGAGAGTAGTTAATATATAGAGGACAAATAGCACTATGGGCTTGAGCTCCATCTTTAAAGAAGTTAAGGAAGGGGGCTGCTGCTAAGAAGTTCTGGAGAAAGATTAGATAGAGCAGTGTCGGCGGCTATTAAGGGAGTACCAAATGTTGGAGGATTGTTGTCTCTGAGATGTAGCAACTCTACGCTTCGGATGTCATAGCAAGTTATAAAATGAATGCAAAGAGATAGAGATTGCAATAGCATGTAACAGAGTCAAACAATGGATAGAGGGCTTCTGAACAAACTCAGAGTGGTGTGACAGTTATAGATATAAATCTTCTGAACAACTTAGAGCTATATGACACTTCTAGAGCAATGATATTGAGACAGAGATTGACAGAGCAAAAAATTTGAAATGTATTACATTCTTAAGCACTGATATGTTAAGTATTGGTATATGGAAGTAAAGCAAATACAAAATGGTTACCAGTGGAAGCGGGGTGATCGAGACACTGTATATGTAGTTAGCTCAAGTTTGTGCTGATATCGCCTGATGTTCCAGTGGAGGGGGAACAGTGGATTAAGTGAGCAGATTACTGGTTTGTTTGGGGTCTTCAGTTGATTATGGGCAGACACGAATGGGTTCCACGCCTAAGGGTGGTTTGTTCTTTAATAAGGCTTTCAATGCTGCTTCAGCTTCTTTCATCACCAATGGCTCTGGATCATAAGGTACAGGTTGAAATAACTGTTGGTCCACTTGATCTTTATCATATAAAATCTCTGTTTATTCTTTCCACCTTTTCTTAATCTCAACATCATTCAACGTGGATCCTTGAGCATCTTGTAACATTCCAATTCGAGGCTGGAATGTTTTCTTTAACTTTCACACAGTTTTAGGAAAGCCGATCTTATTCTTCCTCTAATAGTTTCTGCTTCTATTTCCTTGCATGCGTCACTGTGGTACTTCTCCTTGTCTTGTCTTGCTGCACGTTGGAAAGCTCTTTTGAGTTTTGTGATTCCCTATCTTTCTCCTCTGGCTTTAGCTTGTCTGCATTTCTGGGCAATTTTCAGAGTTTCTTCAGTCATCCATTCTGGCTGTTTTTGCTTTTTCACCTTTTGTAGAGACTTCTCACTTTCTTCCAACACAGCCTTCTTTATGTCATCCCTTAACTCTTATGGAGCTCTGTCACTTATATCTAAAGCAGCAAATTGATGTTTCAGGCAGACTTTATATTCCAGTGGTATAGTCTCAAGGTCATATTTTGCCACATTCATGAATGGCTTGCTTTTTTCAACTTTAGTTTGAGTTTGCATACTAGTATTTGGTGATCTGTACCACAGTTAACTCCAGGTTTTTTTTTTGTTGATGTTATAGAGCTTTTCCATCATTGACTTCCACAGATGTAGTCAATTTGATTTTTGTACAATCTGTTGGGTGGGTTTTTAGCATCTATCTGAATGTGGTGAGGTCTGTGGAGTTTCTGAGATCATTAGGTAGGGAGCTCCAGAGGGAGGGTGTGTGTAATTCGAAGGATCTCCGCAGGCTTGCTGATTGTTTTAGTTTTTCAGGTGGTATGGTGAGGGTGTTTGTAGTGGATTTTCTCAAGGGTCGGGTTGAAGTGTGGGGGTGGAGTAACTTTTGAAGGTGTAAGGATGATAGGTTGTCGATGGTTTTAAATATGAGGAGAATGGTCTTGTATAAGATTCTAGCTTGTAGTAGGAGCCAATGGAGGCGTTTCAGGATGGGTGATATGTGGTCTGTTCTGCTAGCACCCTGGATTGTGTGGGCAGCAGTGTGCAGGGCTGTTTGTAAAGAGTGGAATATGGATTGAGGGAGTCCTTGGTATATGGCATTGCAGTAGTCTATATTTGGAATAGTGAGGGTTTGTAGGGCAGATATGAAGTCAGTTGCTTCTAGCAGTGGGCGAAGGCATCGAAGGGTCCAGATTTTGAAGTATACAGCTTTTGTTGTCTTTGCGATTTGTGGTTTGAAGGTTAACAGCTGGTCGAGGGTCACTCTGATGTATTTCACTTCATTCTTGACTTGTATTTTGAAGTTATTGAGTGTGATGGTGGGGGGGGGGGTGGAGTGAATGAGCTGTCCCTGGTGACAAATAAAGCTTCTGTTTTGTTCAGGTTAATGGAGAGGTGCTTTTGTTCAAGTCATCTGGATACATCTGAGAAGCATCACTGGAAGAGGTGGAGTGAGGGGTGGTTGGTGTTGAAGGGCGTGTATAACATGATGTTGTCGGCGTATATGTGGAAGGAGACGTGGTGAGATTGGAGTGTTTCGCAGATTAGACACATGTAGATTTTAAATAGCAGTGCAGAGAGTGTGGATGCCTGTGCTTGGATGCTTTGGACAGAAGTGCAGTCTCCATCCTAACTTGTTATCTTAGCACAACTTCAGTTATGACAATGATGCAGTCCCCAATCCTAATATGTTATCTTAGCACATCTTCAGTTATGACATTGGGCAAAACCATATTTTTCCCTCCATTAAATGCTTGATGCTACTGTCTAGTTCCCCAAATAAATCATATATGAGTTCTCATATCCTTCATCTACTTAAAAGCACTTTCATCAGTCAAGAAATTCTTAAGGACAAACAAATCATGTGTATTCTGTTTAATAGTTCAGGTTAACCACGGTTATTGTATCATGCGGGGTTTTACCATGTGCTTTCAACTGGCTTTGCCACTGGCATATCTGAGTGTGGATATTGTTCATATTGGCCTGTAACTCTAAAATGGTATTCTGTAAATGTTTCACAGAAATAGCATTTGCCATAGGGATGGCTGGCATTAAGGGGTGACAAACAGGGCAATTGCCCTGGACACCCTTATCACAGGGTGCCCCAAGTCTGCCTCAAATTAAAGGAGACATAGTCTGCAAGTGGGCTTTGAGGCCCCCTCACCACTTTCTACCCTGGCTATAGGCATGGCTGGCCCAAATAAAGATCTTGAAACTGCAAGGAAAACAGTATTGGCAGCAAATCCCACTATTAATTTGGATCTTTTCTGATCTCTTCTGGGTAGCTGGGTCATACGTTTCTCCAGCTACCTTAAGATATTTTGAACATTAGCAGTGCTATAGTTCACGTGTGATTGGAATTATGCTTGGGAATTTGTTGATTGTTGTCAGAAAGGTTAAAATGTTTCTATAGGTCCTGATAAGAGCTCAGTCATGCAAATACCTTTTATGTAACTGTTTGAAACTGTGCAATCAGGAAGCCAGGTGTATTCTACAGAACAACTCCAGAAGGAAGGTCACTTTTAATGCACTTGGTAAGCTTAGTTACCCCCAGCAGTAGGATTAGGAACAGGACCTTTATGGTTTGATCCTCCATCTCCAAAACATAAACAGACCAGACTCTTTCTAGGTTAGTATCATAGATGTCAAGTATAAGATCAGGGTTTGCACACTTGCTTGAACGGCAAGGGGTCTGGATAAAAACTAGATACTCCAAATCCCCTTTATCCTCTAGATCCCCAGAGGGTCTGGCTTTTACCTACTTGACGGTAGGAATTTCAACATGCCCTGGCACTAGCGTGCAGCACCAGTCATGCTTCTGTGTCAAGTCAAAGATGAAGTTAAGTACCTGGGCATCACAATGGACAGAGCTCTGAACCTGAAATCCCACATCACCAAAACCGCAAACAAGGCCTATCAATGGTTGAGGACCATCAGAAAGCTCAAGCCAATAATCCGCCAGGACCACTTCCGCACAGTGTGCCAAGCACTCATCACACCTCTACTTGATTACAGAAACTCGCTATATCAAGGCCTCCCTCAGCAGACCTTACACCCACTCCAAATAGTGCAAAACACTGCAGCACGCATCATTACGGACACTCCAAGAACTGAGCACATCACCCCCGTCTTACAGCAACTGCACTGGCTCCCAATGATGGCCAGAGCAAAATTCAAAACAGTCCTGATCATCTTTAAGATCATTCACCATCTCTCGGCAGATGCACTCCAACATATCATAACAAGGGATATCAGCAATAGACCAAGAAGGATCAATAATGACAACATAATCGGCACACCCGCAGGATATCACAAGACTAAACAAACAACCTCAAGAAGAGCTCCTTCGCTACTGGCGCCCACACTTTGGAACTCCCTCCCAACGGGCATGAGGGCCTTGAATGACATCATAGACTTCCGTAAGGCCCTTAAAACCCTGCTCTTTATGGAAACTTATGAACAGACAGACAACAGTCTCCACCCGAGCGGTGGTGCAACTACCTCCACCAACTTGATATTCACTCATCCCAACAAGACATACGAGTTCATTGTATAGTGTTGTTAAGTACCCTCATGTTAAATGTAACCCTCCAATTGTGATGTGACTACTTTGATTGTAGGATAAGGTGGTATACAAATCTGTCTATATAAATAAATGAAAAACTCAAGTTAGATCTGATAAATCTGGACCTGGACTTGGATCTGGCATATCCAGAGTCAGATCCCCCAGATCTAACTCGATTCTTTTACAGCTGGAATAGAAATCTGGCTGATGATACATACTAGCACTGAGGATCCGGAGGGATTGATTTTTACCAAGAGCAAGACCTCAGTTGATTAATGTGGACCCATTTGAGAAGATCTTCATTGTCAATATTTTTATTCAATTGGATATGATAGACAAGAGGTGAAGCTTTGTCTGATATTAGGTAAAGACCTTTCCAACTAGGCAAATTGTAACTTTTTCCTCAGTTTTTCCAAAGTTATAATAAAAAACGTCGTCACTAATTTCATATTCTTCAAAGGTATGCCTCAGACCATAGTATGCTCTTCTGTTTCTAGTTTATTTATTTAACAGGCTTTTTATACCACTTTATCATTTCAATCAAAGTGGTTTACATTGTAACTTAAACTTGGTAATGCATATTAAAAAGGAATATTGATAACTTGGATTCTTCTGAGGCAATGCAGGTTTAAGTGACTTACCCAAGACCACAGGAAGTGCTAGCGGAAATCAAATGCTGGCCGCTGGGTTCCCAAGACCCAGTGCTCTAACCATTAGGCTACTCCTCTACTTACAGATTCTTTTTGAGCAAAGGCAAAGACACTTTTCAAATGTCGTTTAGCTGAGCACTGGTCAAGTTTACACCATTTGTCCTGTAAAGAAGACATTTTATTTATTAATTAGTTAGTTCTTTAAATGGTTTTATATTCCCCACTATCCCTCTAGGTAGATTACAATGAAACAGACATAAAGTCTTAATTAACAGCAATACATAAATTTACATCAGCATAACAGAAAACAAATTAAAATTATTTGTAGTATGAACATACAAACATAACTGCTACTCTTGTCTGCTGCCGAGCTGAGTAAGTTTGCATTGTTTAGTTCAAGAAACAATAGTTTATGGGAACACAGAGAAACTCATTTACCCTTATATAACAGATAAACTTGCTGAAACAAATGTGCTTTTAATTCTTTCTGAAATGACAGCATATTGGAGACAGGGGCCGCCATAGAGATCGGTTCCAGTTATCAAGTTACAGCATGACCCGGAAAACTGTAAAGATCATCATACTAGCTGTGGAAGCCCAAGAAAACATAGAGGACATCCATTCATGAAATTTATGAAAATGAACTCAATAAAATGATGGACGTCTAAGAGTAATGTAGTCTGAGAATGCAAATCGCAAGGTGGACAATAATCCCTCAAAGCTGCAAGCAGACTGAGTGGGGCTTCCTGATTCAAGGACTTAAACATTAACATGAGCATTTTATAGATAATACGCTACTTGATTGGTAACCAATGTAATTCATATAGTCGAGAGGTAATATGCTCAAATTGCCTGATATTTATAATTAAACATGTGGCAGTATTTTGCATCAATTGAAAAATTTGAGTGACATATGCTGGGAGCACAAGATATAGATTATTACAATAATCAACAGGTATAATAACTAAAGCCTGCACTAAAATATTTATTTATTTATTTATTTATTAACAATTCTTATATACCGCACTATTAGACATCAGCGCGGTTTACATTGAACAGAAAACATCCGACAGTTTACATATGTCTGGTCATTACATTTAACAGGAAGAATAACTTGGCGAAATAGGGAAACTAAATACAATGCAGGGTTATCTGATAAAGGATATCCTGGTTAACTATTTACAATAGTGGTACAATAGTATATGGAACAACTAGTTATTTACATTGTGCAGTTGGTCTGTTGCGGGAGTCTATCTGGTTTGACCACTTCTGCTATTCACCTGGGGGTTATGTTCGGAGCTGTCATTGAGATATTTAAGGAAGAGGAAATGCTTTAAAGCCTTTCTGAACTGACTTAGATTAGGTATTGCTCTGATTTGTGCTGGTAAGGTGTTCCATAGAGAAGGGGCGCAGAATTGGAAGGCTCTGTTGGCTGTTGATCTAGTGCATCTGGTGGTGTCATTTGGGATAACTAGTGTGTTTAATTCTGCTGTTCTTCGTGGCCTGTTTGGTGCAAGTGGTTGTATGAGGTTGGAGAGAGAGGAAGAGGTGAGCCCCTTAGCCGCTTTGAATGTTAGCAATAAGGTCTTGAAACTGATCCTTGCTTGAATGGGGAGCCAGTGTAGCTGTTTTAGGAGGGGTGTTACGTGATCTCTCCTGGATGCCCCGAGGAGTACCCTCGCTGCACTATTCATGGCTAATTGCAGGGGGTTCAGGGTAGACCGGGGGAGTCCTTGTAGTATGGAGTTTGAGAAGTCGAAATGGGGGAGTATAAGGGCTTGATAAATGGTACGGAAATCATCCGGTTCAAGTAGCATGCGTAGGTGTCTGAGGGATCTGATTTTAAAGTAGATTGCCTTGACTGTGTTGGCTATGTGGTTCTTCATGTCAAGGTTTTGGTCCAGTGTTACTCCCAGGTAGCGTATTACCGGTTTAACTTGGAGTTGGGCATCCTTTACGTTAATACAACTAGGTGGGGTGAAGTTGGTGTTCCTCGAGACGAACAGGACTTCCGTCTTTTTGTGTTGTATTCTCAGGTTTTGTGATAGGAGCCACTCTGATATGGTATTAAAGCAGTTAGTCAGCGGGGTAAGGTCTAGGTAATCCAATGATATTGGCATATATAGTAGCACATCGTCTGCATATATCATGTAACTGACATTAAAGGATCTGATGATGTCGCAGATGGGTTGGATGTATATATTAAACATCAATGCAGATAAAGAGGATCCTTGGGGTACACCTTGACTTTGTTGGAAAGGTTCAGATGTATCCCCGTCGACTCTGACATGCTGCCATCTATCGGACAGGTAAGATTTGCACCATTCGAGTGCTGTTCCACAGATGCCTTTTTCCCTTAGCCGGCAGATGAGAATTTCGTGGCATACAGAGTCAAATGCCGCTGCTATATCTAGGAAGACAAGAGCGAAGCCCTGGCGTATGTTATCCACACCTGAGGTTATGTTGTTGAGGAGTGTTGTGAGTAGTGTTTCTACTCCATGCGACTCTCTGAAACCATGTTGAGCTGGATCCAGTGGAGCTGATGTGTCTATATGATCCTGTAATTGCCTGTGCACTATTTTCTCGATGATTTTTGCTAGCATAGGTATGCTAGATATGGGCCTATAAGATTCTACCTTTTGAGGATCAAGTTTGGTGTTCTTTAGCAGCGGTCTTACAGAGGTCTGCTTGAGCGTAGATGGGAAAGAGCCAGTGGTGAAGGAATAGTCTAAGATTTTCGCTATAGTTGAGGATATGTCACATCGCAGGTCCTTTATCCAGTGCGCAGGACAAGGGTCTGTGTGTGCAGTGGTTGTGTTTAGAGCTAGGATGGTATCTTCAATAGTTTTCTTCGAAGGAGTAGAGAAGGATGCCAGTGATACTGGGTAGTCTTGTTCATCAGGAGGGTCTGGTATTAATATTTTGTTGGTCTTGCACATTTTAGATTGCATGTAAATTGCATAGTCCTGTGGGTGGATCCTATTGTGGTGCTCAGGCGTTGGCTCTTTGGCAAGTGTTCTAACTAAGTTAAACAAGTCGTGAGGTTTATTCAATGACCGTTTCAGGGTATCTGTGTGGTGTTGTCTGATTTTATCTGAGATGGCTTTACGATGCTCTGCCAGGTGATGGATGTAAGCTGACTGGTCACTGGTGGTACGTGACTTTCTCCATCGTTTTTCTAATCTTCTTAAAATGGTTAGTGAGGTTTTTAAATCGGCTGTGAACCAAGGGGCGGTAGATCTCTTCTTTGGGTTCTTGTTTGTTGGAGGACGGATAGCGATTGCGCTGAGTTTTTTATTCCATGTGGAGACCAACTCTTCTAGGCTTAGTGAGGTGTCATCAAAGAGTGTGCTCACTTCAGATTTTCCACAAATAGAAGAGGCTTCAATCTGCGTATCACACTTAGATTGAAACTGCAGCTTTGGACACCTTTTGAATATGCAGTTGCATCTAGAGCTGAGTGTCCAAAATAACATCCATATGATGTGCTTGACTTGCAACTGGCAATGTCCATTCATCAATTCTCTATTTTTAAATTTATTTAGATTTTTCAGAAATACAACATACTGTACAATAAGACTACAACTTTGGATATAAGACTACAACTTCGGATATAATGGAGAACAAAGAGAGAATTTAAGAAAAAAAAAGGGGGGGAGGTCGAGTCAAATTACAGTAAGTTAATCATAACATTGACAAATATACATCAAGAGATTTCCAGATTCTTTCTACTGTATCAATACGATTTGTAAAAATTGATGCAGCACCTTCAAATTTGCGAATTTGACACACTGAGTACCACCAGAAAGTGACATGGAGTTCTCGAGTGTCCTTCCAACAGTGCATAATATGTTGAGTCGCCGTGGAGATCAAAATGTCAAAAAAGCATTCTATTATTTTTTGATAAGTGCTCTTGCAAGCATATGGATCTAAAAAAAATATTTGTACAGACACAGGGGATTTCAAATGAAATATATCCTTAATAAAATCTCAGACTCCAACCCAAAATTGTTTCACAGGGGGGCATTCAAAAAGCATATAGTTAAGAGTCCCAACTTCAGTTGAGCAATGCCAGCACAAGCTAAATTGGGAGAGCCCCACTCTCTACATACAAAGCAGGGTCCAAATTGCACAGTGTGCTATAAAAAATAACTTTTGAGCAAGACTATTAGACTGAGTAGGTCTAATCGTTTGCCCCCAGAAAAGCTCCTACTTAATAGCATCTGCTTATAAATCTAATTCAGTCTCCCATATGCGACGCAATCCTAAAAGGGAAAGACCATAATTATACTTTAGGAAGTTGATTTATTATTACCCACAGTGTTGTGACATATTTCAACTACGTCAGGCAACTGGAAACTGTTATTAGACCATATATTTGACGATTTAAATATATTTGACAAAAGATCAAGTTTACACACCTGAAGGGGGCGATAAATTATGTAGATCCCTTAAACGCTGTGCTGAGACTATATTATTGCCATCAACCAATTGACCAATGTTAAATAGACCTTTCTTAATCCATCTCTTCCAGAATATAGTTTTGCAAATCATTGGATTGTACCAAAGAAATGCTGATTTGGAATTAGCAAATTTTGTGGAACAACAATCATCTAAGCTAGTAAAGGCCTTAATGATACTAACAATCAATGACGATTTTAACATCTTTGAGGAATGCTCATAGAAGGTAATTCTTGCAATGATTTATTTAACACCTTTTCCATTTCTAACCATGGAATGGAAATATAATCCTGCATCCATCAAGAACCATAGCGAAGAAGTATAGCATTATTATTTATTTATTTATTTAATTTAGTTAATATTTTTTATATACCGTCTTTCTGCAAATCAAGACGGTTTACATAGAACATATCATGACAGTATATTTCAACTGTTTACATGGAACAATATAACAATGATACATAGGTATAAATGTGAAACTATTAATTTTTAATTAATAAATTTTCTTTTTTTTTTAATTCTGCCACTTGGACAACACTCGCCTCCCTTGTATCGTGCCTGGTGTAATCCTGGAGTCATCCGGTAATGTCTCCATGGACCCACTGTCTCCGCTCCGGCCGACCCTAACAGCTCCCGCTTCATTGTGCCGCTCACCGTCGAGGCCACATCCCACACTCGCAATTCAAAACTGGCGCCTCAGCTCTGCGCCCTTCCGCCGGCTCCCGTGCCTTGCCTCGCATCTCCAAACAATGTCGCGGCCTGTCGCTCCACTTCAGCCTGCCTAAATGGCTTTTCTGGAGGCCGCAAACAGGCAAAGCAGGCACCGGACCCCGAGGAGGTGCAGGAGTGAAAGCAACCATTGCCAACTCCTGGCTGGGAAATTAACGCCGCCTTTATTTTGAGGTAGTTTTAGTTTTGCCAATGCAATACGAGGTCTCTTACCTTTCCAAAGAAGAGAAGATAATGTTTTTATAAAAGTACAATAAAATTGCTTGCTACAATAACCTGGGAGCATCCCGAGTCTATAAATGATACTTGGAAGAACCATCATTTTGATGGTTTCTGGTCTGCCCCACCAAGATAAGCATAAAGGAGTCCATTTTTTACAAAGATTTTTAACATCTTCGGTAATTTGATTACAATTAGATATAAATGTTTCTTTGAACGAGTTACAGAAATGCATAAATATTTATGGGAATTGTTCCTTTATGTTAGACTCATTTCCTCCATTATTTACCTGGAGGGTTACTGAGGTCTTTTTTCCTCTATTATATTCATCCTACCTGTTTTTTTCTGTCTCATGTTTTGTTTTTGTTTTTGTTTTTTTGTTTCTTATTGTTGTCTGCCTTGTTTGAGGTTTTGCACATAAAGGCCGGCAGGGCCGGCGGAAGTGCCGGGCAGGTCGTCAAGACGAGTCAAAAGTGGGGGTGACGTAGGTGAATTGGGGGGAGGGGGGAGTCCTCTAGGGGTTAAGAGTTCATTGGGGCCTCTAAGGGGGGCAAAGGGGGATGATAGCTCGAAGCAGGATGGGTAGGAATGCTGGAAGGGCTCGAGGGGCATGGGCTCAGGGGCAGGGAGGGCACCTAGAGGTATGAGGGGGTTGCACACTGGTTGTTTGTGGGCCAAGGGTTTGGAGGGTGGGTCGGGGGGTAGCGGAGGATGCTAATGCGAGGCACAATGCAAAAAAGAGTGTTAGCAGGGAGGTGGATGCAGTAGGCAACTCCAAGGGTGGAGGGGTGTGCCGGGGCAATGGGTTTCTATGCCTTTGGCTGGAGGGGGGATATAGGGCTTAGGGGCAGGAGAAGATCAGTTCGAGGGGCCCCCAGTTTTAGAAGGCAAATTATAATTTCTCCTGTTGTCTGGCTGGCAGTTCAAGAAGACTATTCACCAGTAGGGGGCTCTGCTTCATGGGAACACAGGCGTGGGGTGGGCCGAGGTCCATTTGGGGTGGAGTGGTTGGGGGCTTGGCAGCCTTTGGGGTCTCCTGTGGTTCCCCCCCCTGTTTTTTTCTTGTATGTCTCCACAGGTGGTGATAAGAAATCAGCACGCTGCAAGGTATAGTGGAGGAGGCCAACTGCGATCAGAGAGCATGGACACAGGAGTAACTGCGAGGTGGGAGCAGTCAGAAAATGTGCGAGTAGGGGCAGGATGCATCTGCAGACCAAGGATGGCGGCCACGTGATGATTCGTCCATTGGCAGCATGGGGGCGGATCTGGGAGCAGCAGGTGAGTTGCAGGCCGACTGGGGGAAGGTTGGGCAGCTGAGCGGATCAAGGGAAGGCGCGGGGTAAAACGCACAAGAAACGGAGGCATTCGTGTCGGCAGCGCCACTGTTTGGAGTCATCCCCCTCCTAGTTCACTGACTCTTCGTCATCGTCATAGGGTGTGGATATCGCTGAGCAAGGGGCAGGAAGCAGTGTGCTAGTGGAGAATAGGCTTGGGAGTAGATCTCCGTCGATAGCATTTTTTTGGAATTATGGGAGGGAGTTCCAAAGAATTTGCACCTGAGGATTCGGAAGCGGCGATATATAGATATTTTCCGCCTTCTGGAAGGCAGAAGATGGTCAAGGGAGAGTAATAGAAGAGGAAAGAAGAAGAGAAGGTGGGCTGCGTCAAAAAAAAAAGGGGGAGGAGAGCAAATTATTGTCGTGGGGCACACGGGATTAACCTGTGGCTGACAAAATGTCAGACAGGGCATGTAATGTGCGATTAGGGGGCTAAAGGAGGGAAAGTGGACAATGCGGATGAGGGTCGTTTCGGTCGTTCAGGAGCGGCTGTGACACAACAGATCGGAGGAAGCAGGGCAGGTCATTTGTGCGGGAGGTTAACAAGTCCTCTTGCCTGTTCCTCGACTGCAAATATCGACATGTGTACTCAGTCTGTAGGGGAGGACACTCGGCAGCAAACTGTAAAAAAAAAAAAAAAATGGGGCCCCTCGGGCCTCAGTGCCGGCCTCCCAAGTACTAAGGAGGTGGGCGGCCTGCCCCCTACACTAATGCGGTTTGAGGTCTTAAGGACTTGGCTTCAGCAATACCCGCAGCGGAGAGATGAGGAGGTATTAAGAGGGGATTCCAGGAGGGTTTGGTTATTCCGGTACAGGGAAATGTGGTAGCGTCCAAGGCGCATAATTCGCCTTTGGTGAGGCGCTTTCCACTCATGGTTAGGTATAAGTTGGAGGTAGAGCTGACTTTAGGCAGAATCGTGGCCCCCTTTATGGGTATCATAAAAAAAAAGAAAAAAAAAGAACCACGGGGCGTGGGAGTTGTGGCTTGAAAAGCTTCGCACACGCAGGGTGGTGTGGTGGGGCAGCAGTGGTCAGCGTAATCAATACGTACATTCCACATTGTATTTGGGTGGCAGCCTTAATGACAGAAGTGGTATTAGCATGTTTGCATCTAAATATGGAGGATAATTCCCGGCATATCCCAGAATGTTCTAACGGGATTGCGGCCGCTCTTTCCCGTTCCAAATGGGAACGGTTTCAGACTTTGGCTCCATGAATATTCATCTTACTGGACAGAGACACTTAGGTTCCCGCCAGCCCTACTCCTTACCCCACCCACCCCAGGGGCTACATTGCCTATATAGTGGTCGTATACGTGCCATCTATCCTTCTTAACTTGGGTTAAAGCCCACATCTTCATCTTTTCTTCTTCATCTTTTCTTCTTCTCCTTCTGGGACTGCTTAATCAACATGTTGTGTATTCAGTGCAATAACTGCGGTACTTTCATTCCAAGACAAATCATTTGGAGTCTAAGAGCTTTTCCTATGTGCCTCAAGTCAGCTGCTATGCAAAAAGAACTGACTCTACTAAGGAAAGACCTACCTGCCATGCATAAAGAAGTGACTCTACTGAGAGAGGAACTGTCTGCAATGAAGCACACCTCTTCTAGGATACAAACTGAACGAAGTCCACCACCGCTCCCACAAAGAATCATACACCCCAGGAGCAAATGGATCACAGTGGGTTCTGGTAGATTGTGACCTGTAATGCAGAGACATCCTATACATCAAGAGATATCCCTACATAATGCATTCTCTGCCTTGGCTAATGAGGATGCCCAATCCAAAGAAACTGAAGGGCCCTTAAATGAGTCAGACAATGCCCAATCTCCTGCTAAAGCACCAAATATGAAGAAAACCTCACCAAACAGAAAACTACTACTACTTGGAGATTCCATCACCAGAGACACCAACTTGGGAACACAGTTCAAAGGAGAAAAGATAGTCATGTGCCTACCAGGCTCTTCAGCCAGCAGGAATACAAACCAAGCAATTGAAGTACTTAGCACAGAATGTGAACACGCCAAACTTGATGTTATCCACTTGGGCACAAATGACCTGGCTAGAAACAGTGCCTCTACAGTCCAAAAAGACTTCCAATCTCTGGGAGAGAAACTCAAGCCCATTGTTAACACTGTTGCATTCTCAGAAGTTCTAACTGTTCTTGGTAAAGGGGGACAAAAGGCTGCATCGCATTAACAGCTTTAATACATGGCTCCAGACCTGGTGCAAACAAGAAGGTTTCAGATTTATTGGCAACTGGGGAAACAGATGGATGAACAAGAGACTATACTGTGCTGGACTACATCTCTCTGTCACAGGGAAAAGAATCCTAAGTGAAAAATTCAGGCAGTATGTGGATATGCATTTAAACTAGAAAAGGGGGTGACGGATGTGGAAGGTCAAGCTCTGGACGTCACCCCCTGCAAAAGCAGAATAACATCAGAAACAGTCACACTTTTAAACCACACATCAAAAACAAGTGGGAAGAAGAAGGCAGAACAAAATCAATGCAAAATACACACAAGCCAGGTAAATGCTGGAAAGCAATGAGCACAAATGCTCGAAGCTTAGCCAACAAAATTCTGGACCTGGAAGCCCAGATGGTGGAAATGGACTTGGACATTGTGGCCATTACAGAAACATGGTTCAATGAATCGCATAATTGGGATATAGCCATAGCTGGCTATAATCTATGACATTGACACTGAAGCACCACTGGACCATTCACAACATGGATTCAGAGAAGCACATGGTATAGAAACCATCCTTACTACCTTATTCAACAACCTAGTCATGGGAATTGATGATCTACACCAAGGATTCATCCTTATTTTTATGGATATTGCGGCCGCATTTGATTCTGTGAACCACGAGACACTATTACTCCGCCTCAAAGACAAAGGTATACAAGGTCTGGCTTTAGCATGGTGCAGGTCATATTTGAGCGACAGGTCACAACAAGTCAGGGTAGGATCCACTACATCTGATCCATTCATACTCAAACAAGGAGTCCCCCAAGGTTAGTCCCTTTCATCTCTCATGTTTAATATATATATGCAACCCATCTGCGACCTGATCCGCTCTTTCAACATTCAGTGCTTAGCATATGCAGATGATATCCTGATGTACTCATCCTTTAAGATTGACCAACCGGATTTCTCAGCAATAACAAAATGCTTCGATGCAGTTTCCGAATGGCTCCTCTCCCAAAACTTACGCATTAATCACAGCAAGACCGATGTCCTTTTTGTCACTCAAAACCAGAAGTTCATACCACCGACATCCCTTCGAGTCAACAACTACGACCTCACAGCCAAACCTACCATCCGCTACTTGGGCATCATCCTCGATCAAAAGCTGGACATGTCACCGCATATCAAAAATATCACTAAATCTATTTACCACAAGATACGGTCATTACGCCACCTTCCACCACTACTTGACCCTTCTGATTTCCGCTCCATTTTCCAAGTACTGGTAACCCCCCACCTTGACTTTGCCAACATTATCCTCCTTGGGCTCCCACAAGCAACATTGAACCCGCTTAGGCTAGCCATGAACTCTGCGGCAAGAATACTTACCGGAACATCTAGATCGGACCACATAACTCCAGTACTGATGAGCCTACACTGGTTGCCTTTACACGCTAGAATCATATACAAAGCCCTTGTTCTAACTTTCAAGGCCTCAAAAAATCAGCCCCCCACCCCGCTCACCAAGCTCATCCAACCTATGCCACTCAACAGAAGCAGACACTCGTCATGTTTGAACAAACTAGAAGTGCCTAAAACACTCACGAAATGTTCAAAGACAACATCCAATAGAGCCTTCTATTTGTACCAGGAGCATGGAACTCTCTCCCCCCAGAAATTCGTTCCATCACTAATATCATCCCATTCAGAAAGGCTAACAAACATCATCTGTTCCTAAAATACTATTCCAATCTCAGCCCCCCCAGCCAATCCCAACATAATACACGTCTTCACCAAGACTCACGCTTAACACAACCCCAACTAGAAAATTCGTTAGCCTGACACTCCTCCTGTTACTTATCCATTTTTCACATTACAATGCCTAACCATGCACTTCATATGATGTTTTAATCTTTTACCTGCATAACACTGTACATAGTTTTCCTCCCCTGTTCATCCAAGTTTGTATCCCTTGTTTATTGTAAACTCAATGTAACATGTTACATTGTTGTATATTTTTTTCAAATGTAAACCGCACTGATTGTAATAGCGCGGTATATAAGAAATGCAAATAAATAAATAAATCTATTCAGAAGAGAAAGAGAAAATGGAAAAGGAGGAGTAGCCTTGTATATCAAAAGCAATATTAAAGCTACTGAAATGCAGGGGGCATGGGGAAAAGAAGAAGCGCTCTGGATCGTATT
The DNA here is from genome assembly GCA_033557465.1 of Ichthyophis bannanicus. Taxonomy (NCBI): domain Eukaryota; kingdom Metazoa; phylum Chordata; class Amphibia; order Gymnophiona; family Ichthyophiidae; genus Ichthyophis; species Ichthyophis bannanicus. The sequence continues at coordinate 628,892,372 of CM066032.1, forward strand.
GGAAAGAGGAGATGGCACTGTCATCCATACTGGTGTAGTCTACAGACAACCGACTCAAATTGAAAAGATAGATAACGAATTGATTATAGATATTGACAAGATAGCCACAAAGGGGGACGCGATAATATTGGGTGACTTTAATCTACCTGATGTGGATTGGATTACTCCTTCTGCACATCTGGAAAGAAGCAAAAAAATTGTGGATGCTCTCCAAGATGCATTACTTAGACAAATGGTGATGGAACCAACCAGGGAAAGCTCAGCACTGGATTTAGTGCTCACCAATGGTGATAGCGTGTTAAATGTCTGCATGAGTGCCCCTGTGAGCAACAGCGATCATCACACGGTGTGGTTTGAGATAAAAACCATGGTACAGACCAATCATAGCAAGCTCAAAGTCCTAAACTTCAAAAACACTGACTTCAATAAAATGGCCGAGTACCTAAAGGAGGAGCTGACAGGGTGGAAGGAGATAAGGGAAGTGGAATTGCAATGGGCTAAACTAAATGTGACAATAAAAGGGGCAACGGATAAATATGTAAGAAAAGTAAATAAAAACAAGAGGAGAAGGAAACCTATTTGGTTTTCCAAAGAAGTGGCTGCTCAAATAAAGGCAAAAAACTCTTTCGCAAAATTCAAAAGCTTGCAAACAGAAGAACACAGAAATGAATACAGGATCAAACTCGAAGTCAAAAAGAGAAATAAGGATACCAAATCAAAGGCAGAGGAAAAGATGGCTAAAGATATTAAGGGTGGTGACAAAACTTTCTTCAGGTATATTCGGGAAAGGAAGAAGATCAGAGTTGGAATTGCAGGACTCAGAAGTGCTGGGAACGGAATCGTGGAAAGTGACATTGAAAAAGCGAAATTGCTAAACAAATACTTCTGCTCTGTTTTTACTAAAGAAAATCCTGGAGATGGACCACCTGTGACTCCCAAATATAAAAATGGGAAGGAAGTAGATACCACACCATTCACAGAAGATGAGGTGTTAGAACAACTTGCTAAAATGAAAGTGGACAAAGCCATGGGACCGGATGGGATAAATCCCAGGATACTGAAAGAGCTCAGAGAGGTTCTTGCAGGGCCATTAAAGGATGTCTTCAACAGATCCTTGGAAACAGGAGGGGTTCCTCAGGACTGGAGGATGGCTGATGTTGTACCTCTACACAAAAGTACTGACAGGGAAGAAGTGTCAAACAGGCCCGTGAGCCTTACCTTGGTGGCGGGAAAAGTAATGGAGGTTCTCCTGAAAGAGCGAATAGTGAACTTTCTCAAAACCAACAGGTTTCAAGATCCGAGGCAACATGGTTTTACTGAAGGACGGTCTTGCCAAACAAATCTGATTGAGTTCTTTGACTGGGTGACCAAGGAACTAGATCAGGGGCATGTGATGGATGTCATCTACCTGGATTTCAGCAAAGCCTTTGATACTGCTTCTCATAGGAGGCTTGTCAATAAACTCAATAGCTTGGGGATAGGTTCCAAGATGGTAAACTGGATTAGAAATTGGTTGACTGACAGATGACAGAAGGTGATGGTACATGGGGCTCACTCGGAAGAAAGGAAGGTGATTAGCGGGGTGCCCCAGGGTTCGGTCCTGGGCCCGGCACTGTTCAATGTATTTGTGAGTGATATTGCGGAAGGAATGAATGGAAAAGTCTGTCTTTTTGCAGATGACACAAAAATTTGCAATAGTGGACTCCCCAAGGGAGTGGTTAACATGAGGAAAGATCTACAAAAGCTGGAAGAATGGTCTAATGCTTGGCAATTACGATTTAATGCAAAAAAGTGTAGCAGAAATCCAAGGAAATTGTGCGTGATAAGGGGCGAGAGCTTGGTGTGCACAGTTCAGGAGAAAGACCTTGGTGTGATTATCTCTGATGATCTCAAGGTGGCAAAACAGTGCGACAAGGCGGTGGCAAAAGCCAGGAGGATGTTGGGCTGCATACAAAGAGGGATTACCAGCAGAAAGGAAGAGGTACTTATGCCACTCTACAAGTCACTGGTGAGGCCTCACTTGGAATACTGTGTTCAGTTTTGGAGACCGTATCTTGCAAAGGATGTAAAAAGACTGGAAACTGTTCAGAGGAAGACGACCAAAATGATTTGAAGCCTGCATCAGAAGCCTTATGAGAAGAGTCTTGAAGACATAAATATGTACACTTTGGAGGAGAGGAATGATAGGGGAGATATGATTCAGACCTTTAAATACTGAAAGAGAAATGATGAACAAATAAACCTCTTCCAAAGACGGGGATGCTTTAAAACTAGAGGGCATAACATGAAGCTGGAAGGTGGTAAATTGAAAGGCAATGTCAGGAAATATTTTTTCACTGAAAGGGTGGTGGATGCTTGGAATTCCCTCCCGATGGAAGTGGTGGGGGCAAACACGGTGATGGAATTCAAAACGGCATGGGACAGACAACAGAGGATCCCTTTGCAGCAACAGGATAAAAACAAAATAAACTTAACCATCTAACTTCTGAACCATCCAACTTCTCAACAAATATGGGTTTCCTACATGGAGTGGTGGGTTCACCCCTAAACAAAGACATGGGGAGGGGTGGCCTGCACAGAGCGGCAGGTGCACCTACTCTTGCCATCTTACTGGGCAGACTAGATGGACCATACTGGTCTTTATCTGCCGTCATTTACTATGTTACTATGTTACTTTGTCTCTGGCACCATGTCACAGAGGTTCATGCAGTGGTCTCACTTGCAGAAGACTGATGCTAGGCTCTGCCACTTATTGCAGTTGTGATGGTCTGTGTTCATAAAAAAGGTGCATAGTGCATAGTGGTCTTGGGGGACTGGCAGACAAAGGTGGGGGAGCAAGTGTTAGCTGACCAGGTTCTTGTTCGTGCAATGACTTAGGCTCTGACTGCTGATGACTAGTCTTGGACGCACTGTGATAGTGCTGGACTGTAACAACATTTTCTATTGTAGCCCTTTCTTGTTTAGTCTTTATTTCCTGCTTTCAATAAACTTGCTCTATTAATTGATGCTATTTCTCTGATTTCCTCTAATTGCCCTGATAATGGTTATAGGGTCAAATCTGTTAGATTACCTACTGTGATAAATCCACCAAAGAAAATAGGAGGTTTAAATTAACTTGTAATGGAACTTTATTAGCATAGAAAAGAGTGCAAGCAAAAGGGGCAGTCAGTATAGGAAAAATGAATGAGCTACCAGTTAATAGAGACTCAGCAGCTCAGTCAGTCAGCATCAGGAACAATAAATGTGATTTCACATCTAACTTCAAATAGTTATTGTGATGGCGTATATAGGAAGTTACCCATCCCTCTGCAAAGGGATTATCAGCAGTCCACCTTAAAAGGGTCAACAGCTCAGAACTCAGGGCTGGGAGGGCATGACTCAGACAGAGGGATTAAGAAGCCAGCTGTGTGCGTAAGGGAAAGGAGAGGTCCGTGGAGACAGAAAGCTTCTTCCAAACAGGGCTGGGAGAAGAGTCCTGCTGTAAGGTAAGTGATTCAGAAGGTGGGAACCATATTTACAGACACGAAGTCCAAGTGATTGACTGGACTTTGTGCTGAACTTAATTCTGAGCTTTAAAGTGTGGGTGGCGGGAAGAGCACTGAGAACCAGCCTTGTGAAAACAACAAGCTGGGGAGTGATTGCTGGATAACTGAAGGGAAATAAAAGTGGTTTTTTTTTGTTTGGCCCTGAGCTGTTGTTTGCTTAATATTTAAAAGCCCCTTGCTACCACACACCATGATATACCACAGCTACATTCATTAGAAGTTACATATTATAATAGCAGTAGCTGCGTGGAAGTTATGGCCATGTTTTAAAATGAAAAGGAAAGTGCAACCACCTGACATCGCCAGGGCTGGTGCAAAGAATGGAAGAACATAAGAACATAAGATATGCCATACTGGGTCAGACCAAGGTCCATCAAGCGCAGTATCCTGTTTCCAACAGTGGCCAATCTAGGTCACAAGAACCTAGCAGTTTCCCCAAAAGACACAGGTTCCACAATGCTTGTACTGGGTCAAGCATTGATATCCTGGGTCCCTTCTTAATAATGGTTAATGGACCTTTCCTCCAGGAACTTGTCCAAACCTTTTTTAAACCCAGCGACACTAATAGCCTTTACTACATCCTCCGGTAACAAATTCCAGAGTTTGATTACACGTTGAGTGAAAAAATATTTTCTTTTATTAGTCTTAAATACCCGTTCCACTCCGTTCATTAATTTATAGACTTCTATCATATCTCCCCTCAGCCGTCTCTTTTCCAGGTTAAAGAGCCCTAACCTTTTTAGCCTTTCTTCATAGGAGTATCCTTCCATCCCCTTTACCATTTTGGTGGCTCTTCTCTGAACCTTTTCTAAAATCGCTATATCCTTTTTAAGATATGGCGACCAGAACTGCACACAATATTCAAGGTGCGGTCTCACCATGGAACGATATAGAGGCATTATAATATCTTTTGTTTTATTTTCCATTCCTTTTCTTATGATACCTAGCATTCTATTTGCTCTCTTGGCCGCCGCTGCACACTGGGCCGAGGGTTTTAACATGGTATCCACAATGACGCCTAAATCTTTTTCCTGGGTGGTGGTTCCTAATGTGGAACCATGCATCGTGTAACCATAGTTTGGGTTGTTCTTCCCTAGGTGCATAACCTTGCACTTGTCCACATTAAATTTCATCTGCCATTTTGATGCCCAGTCTTCTAATTTATCAAGATCCTCTTGCAATTTTCCACAATCCTCTTGGGTTTTAACAACTTTAAATAGTTTTGTGTCATCTGCAAATTTGATAACCTCACTCGTTATTCCACTTTCCAGGTCATTTATGAATATGTCAAAAAGCAGCGGACCCAGCACAGATCCCTGGGGTACACCACTATTCACCTTTCTCCATTGGGAAAATTGGCCATTTAGCCCTACCCTCTGCTTTCTATCTTTTAACCAGTTCCTGCTCCACAATAGTACACTGCCTCCTATCCCATGACTCTTTAGTTTTGCCAAACGTCTCTGATGAGGGACCTTGTCAAAGGCTTTCTGAAAGTCCAGATACACAATATCAACGACTCACCTTTGTCCACCTGTTTATTCACTCCTTCAAAAAAACATAACAGATTAGTAAGACAAGATCTTCCTTGTCTAAAGCCATGTTGGCTGTCTCCCATTAGGTCAAGACTATCTACATGCTGAGTAATTTTATTCTTTATAATGGTTTCTACCATTTTTCCCGGTACTGATGTCAGGCTCACCGGTCTGTAGTTTCCCGGATCACGCCTGGAACCCTTTTTAAAAATCGGTGTTACGGGAAACGGAGCCTGGTGGGGATCCAAGATGGCTGACACGCGTTGATAGGTGTCGGCGGTGTCTCCTTTTTTTCTTCATAAATTTTGCTTATTTGCATTCAAGATGCCTAGAAAATGGAAGGCAAAGCATTGGGAGGCTCCCAAGGCTACGACAACAACGCCGACGCCGACTACGGGGCCAATTGATGTGTTCGTGCGGCCCGTGGGAGCTGGTGTGCATCAGGAACAGAGCTTGCTGAGAGCGATGGAGGCAGAAGGAGGCCTCTCACGCCCTTCTGAGCTACAGGTCACCTTAAGTCCTGATACCCGAATTCCGCCAGAACAGCCTACAGTGCCAGACGGGGGAACAGCAGAGGCCGTGTCTCTGATTACTGAGAGGCTCGTTGCCATACCGCCGACGCTAGTGGGAACGGAGGCGGAGGTGTTGGTTCCCTCTGCCGAGTTAGCTGGCGTGGAGAAGTTGTCAGCTGCTACAGGAGTGACCCCGACGGATATGGACAGAGTGGCTGGATTGGATGTTTGCTTCAAAACGCCAGTACAATCCGCTCTTCAGCGCCCAGATGTGGTTACGTTGGAATCCTTATGGGATGGCCTTAGGGCATTAGAAACCTCTTTTACATCTCAGTTTGCTGCTATGTATGAGGTTTTTCCTTCTTTGGCTCGTTTAGTCATGCAGCAGAAGCAAGAGTTGGCAGATATATCATCCAAGGTTGCCCAGTTGGAGGTAAAAATGGAGGACGCAGTTACAATTAAAGGTACTGTTATTAAGGATTTGTCCACAGTCCATGGGAAGATAGAGATGTTAGAAAATTCAGTCCGCAATAGGAACCTGTGCTTACTGAATTTTCCCCGTCTTCCGGTTAAGTCGCCGAAAGAGTTGTTTCATACATATGCTACCTCTATTTTGAAAATACCCTTGGAATCAATCCCTCCTTTGGCTAGGGTTTTTTACTTGCCAACGGCTAAGCGCAAGACCCATGGAGTTTCTTCTCCTGCTCATTCACCTTCAATGGACTCACTGGATCTGACTGGGTTCTTGGAAACTACTGATCCTGCTTATGTTCCTAGAGCAACTTTGCTGCTGACGGTTGCTTTTGACTCAGACTGGGACTTTTTGTTAAAATTATACTTTAAAGTTCGAAATGAGCCATTTATGGGGGGTGTAGTTAGGATGTTTCCTGACGTCTCAAAAGCCACACAGAAACGTCGACAGCAGTTTTTGTTGCTTAGACCTCAGGTTTTACAGCTGGGAGGTCTTTTCTTTCTTAGATACCCTTGTCGATGTTTAGTCAAATATCAGGGTGTTAGTTATACTTTTTTTGAGTCTTCCCATCTAACCCAGTTCATAGTAGGTCGGAGTGCTCTCCTGGTTTAGTATATTCTGGATTTATTTAATACAGCTCCTTCTCGTGTTATATTTCCTAAATTTATTTCCTTTGATTTGTGTCTTGCTTCCCCTCAAATTTGTGGGCTAGTGAATAGTTACTTTACTAATTTTGAAGGCTAAGGGTTTTCCTTATGCTGTATTGATAGTAGTGTTTTCTTTTGTAACAGGATGTATCTTGCGAGTTATTTTGAAATTATATAAATAAAAAAAATTTAAAAAAAAATTGGTGTTACATTGGCGATCCTCCAATCTTCAGGTATTAGAGATGATTTTAATGATAGTTCACAGATTACTAATAGCAGGTCTGCAATCTCATATTTCAGTTCTTTCAACACCCTTGGATGTATACCATCCGGCCCAGGTGATTTGCTACTCTTCAGTTTATCTAATAGTTGTAATACATCTTCCCGATGTATCGATATTTCCTTCAATTCTTCCGCACCTTTAGTCATGGGTAACATCCCTACATCTTCCTCAGTAAAGACCGAAGCAAAGAATTCATTCAGTTTCTCCGCTATAGCCTTGTCGCCTCTCCGTGCTCCTTTAACCCCTTTATCATCCTTTAACCCTGAAGCAATGCTCCTTTAACCCTGAAGCAGTGCTCCTTTAACCCCTTTATCACCCCTTTAACCCTGAAGCTGCCACCCCTCTCCAGAACCAGCAGCAATGGCAAACCAGCTCTTACCAAAGGCTCCGGTGCTGCATCATGGTTCTGACCCCTCCAATTACTACTACTACTACTTATTATTATTTGTATAGTGTTACAAGGCATACGTAGCATTGTACACATACATGTAAAAGACAGTCCCTGCTCAACAGAGCTCACAATCTATCCAAGACAGACAAATACAACAAACAGGGGACTAAGGTAGAACTAAGGGGAAATGGTATACCACACATGGGTGGCTCAGATAGCTCATATGGAGGCCAATTCCATAACATGCACGTTCAGCACACGGACACATCCAAATCTAAAACAGGCCTGATTTCACCCTAATTACGCAGCCGTGGGTATAGACGCACCCATGGTTCTGGAATCGGAGACATTTCATTTCCAGCACGGCACAAGCAAACCACTATGCAGAAATGAGACACGGGTATATGCAGCAAACTTATTCTGAAAAGATGGACATTTCCGATCCTGCCCATCTCTGCCACAGTCATGCCTCCTCTGTTAAAACGTGCATCTCCTAAGCTGCTCCTCTCACTGACAGAGTTGTGCTGATGCAAACTACACATAAATACTGATGACACCTAAATGCTGATGCAAACTAGACCAGATATACTAGTCTGTTGCATGCCCAGAACAGTGCAAGGTAATCTCAGTGCACTCAAAGATATAATAACAGCAAGTAGAAAGTGATATGTTTGTCATGACATATCAAAACATACATGGCAATAGAAGAAATCCCTAGTTATTCTTTCCTTGGTCATCTCTAAGAACAGTCTTTACATTGCTAAGTAGGGACCCTTACCAGCCTCATAAAACCCTCTCTATAAATGTGCACATTTTTAGAGGCCGATGATGGTGCTTTTGGGCGTGTTTTAGTGCTGTTGCACTGTTGAATGCTCTTATGCTGAGGGTCTCTTATTATTAAAAAAGATATGTACTGACGTTTAGCTATGGAGAACCTTTTGCGATTTTTTCTGCCCTATCATACTGGCACCTGGTGACGCTGCAGTCATCCGTACAGTCCAAGTACTGGCCAGGCATTCATGTTCCCCCTGAACTGCTGATGAGCACACCAGGTCCTCCAATGCAACCCTCAAACCAGACACACACACACTCTCACTTTCAGTCACAAAAAACATACTTCTGCCAAAAAGATGCCTTAAACCTATAAATTACAACTGGTAGAACATAATAGCATGGGGTCACAGGACTAATAATATGATCTCCGTTTCTCACCCAAACAAGAATCCTTTCCCTACTCACTCATATAATGTTCCTACATCAATAGTTCCATTTTTCAGGACACGGGAATTGCTAGGGGCACCTAGAGCTCCTTTAGCACAAAATAACCACTATTGCTCTTCTTAATATTTCTTTCAGGGTAGTTTTTAATGCCTCTTTAGCTTACAAGATTCCCACACCTCTGATTTCTGTTCTTTATAAAAGCACCTTGTGGTGTTTTTCCATACTGCAGTCCACCAGTTTAAAATAGACTAGTCACCACTTTATACAAACATAGCAGAATATTTTCTAAGTACTGGCCTTATTCCATATCTCTGGCAGGTATAATGGGTATGTCTGCGGGGACCTCCCAAAACGTACATGGGCCTTTCCTGAATATGCTTTATTCCTCTCCGCTATCAAAAAATCACCCAATTTGTGAAGAAACTTAAGATCCACCAAACAACTTCACAAAAACAGCCCCCAAAGCTAAAGTAATTTTTGTCGGAGCAGAGGGAGGAATGAACAGGGATCATCCACACCAGACAGTATGCTCTTTTTATTCATATGAGGTTCACCACCTTCAATAATATTAAAGTCACTTATCTGAAAAAGTCATCTTTAAAAATTACAGATGTAGTTGTAGTTGTAGTTGTAAATCGGCACGACGTGCACGTTTCGGGCAAAAGCCCTGTCTCAAGTGCCCCGATATTCCGTACTCATACCTACTATCGAAAGACGCCAAAGCAATACAAAGCAACTTTATAAGGACTCAGACTCACATGACTGGCTGAATCATTGTCAATCTTGGAGAACCACCAATGGAACAGGACACACCCCACACACAGGGGAATCCCTGCTCTCATTGGCCAAAATAAGACAGAGACGTCATGAGAATTGGCACACATTAAAATTATCAATTCCAAAGCCAATCCAATCAATTTCCCTGTTTAATCCATCAGGTTGAATAGTGTTCAAACGGAAAATCCAACGCTGTTCGGTCCACTGAAGTTTGTTAACTCTATCCCCCCCCACGGGGATCAACAGGTATATGGTCAATAATTGTCCAACTAAAATCATCAAAAGTATGATGACAAGTCAAGCAATGCTCCACTACAGGGGCCGACTGAACCCCCTGACGAATCCGAGAGGCATGCTCACCCAACCGCATTTTGATAGATCTAGTTGTCCGCCCTACATATAACAACTTGCATGGACATTGTAGGATATACACTACAAAGGAGGACAGGCAATTCGTATGCCATCTCCGAGTGTGAGAAAAATCAGTGATCGGGTGTTGCCAAATCACACCCGATAACGTTTGTGAACAATACCTACAATTATCACAGGGTACATGTCCCCTCGAATCCCATGATGGCTTAGTTGGTCTATCCAACATTGAAGTTGATTTAGCTAAGATGTCACTCAAATTAAAACCCCTAGTATGTGCTATCATTAAGGGTTTAACAAAACAGGGATGCAATTGCAGTATTGGCCAATGTTTATGCAAAATGCGCACAATCTCAGAGCTCCGATCAGTATGTGGTAAAACATCAACAATCTGGGCAGAATTATGATCTTCAACCCGAGAAGGGTCACAATTGAATAGCCATTTGCGCTGAACATGAAAAGCCCGACGATAGGCCCGATCCACAATATGGGCAGGATACCCTCTACAAATAAGTCTATCTTTCAAATACAAGGCATGTCGTTTATATTCATATAGAGAAGAGCACAATCGTTGGGCTTCTGGTTTAAAATCAGTAGAATCGGATAAAACCTCAAAAACATAAAAACTGTGTTTACCAGTTCAGACTAGGCCTTGATAAATTCTCTTTGAATCTAGGAGCCAGCTACCAAGACCTAGATCACAATGCTTCAAAATAAAATAAAATAAATAAATGATATACCACAACTCCCATTCTGTGTCTATAAGAAAAGAAAGCTTAATAAATCAGGCTCTTAACAAGCTATTGCACAGTGCCAGCAGAAGGTAGGGGCACCTCTCTCCCTCTCACCATTCCTAACAAGCATGCTGCCAGCAGCAGGGGTATCCCAAGGGGGGTGTGGGGCCATGTGTGGAGACTCATTGCAGGGCCTCATTTGCATTAGCAGCCTCATTTGCATAAATATTTGCATAATGTGAACATGCACTAACGTTTAGTAAACATGTCTCTTAATGAGTGTCTGGATAAAGAAAGACTACCAGATTTCTACATTACAACACTCCAGTGCCAACCACTAGGCACATTAGGAAGTACTATAACACTGCCCATTTAGAACCCATAGCAAAACCTATCAGGACTCACAAAGCACCAAGCCCTACCTATCAAAAGGCAACACAGCAAATATTAAACCGATACATCTCAGAGAATACTAACACATCTCCTACTGGGGAAAAAGAACAAGTGGCACTGTCAAATAGAAACTACATGAACATAATATCTCGGCTCGGTTACATATGCAGAACATAGACTGTCAGCAAACAAAGAACAAGGGATCACAATTTAGAAATAGGAAGACAATAATTAAATTGGGAACCCCAAAAGGCAAACTTGGAATGTACAACAACACTGGAGAAATAAAACTATAAATTAATTTTCTCTTGTACTAAACAAAAACACAAAGACATTAGCAATACACATTTCCCAGAGCTCACATATTCCAGTTAATAAATTCAAAATAAAAGAGTATTTTTCTACCTTTCATTTGGGCATTTTATATTTCAGTTGCAATTGCTCCAGTCACTTTCTTCTGGTTTTATTTGTGTCTTCTGCTAACTTTCCATTGTCTGCTGTCCATTTGTCCTTTCTTCTCTCTTCTAGATTTTTTCCATTCCCTCTCTTCATCTGCTTTAACATACTGATCTTTCCCATTTTGCTCTTTCCTCCATTTCTTTCTTTATTCTTTTTTCATCCACTCAAATTTTGCCCTTCCATCCTCAATCCCTACTTACTCTCCCAGTACCTGTCCAATTATAGATTTTTCTTCCCTCCCACACAAAATATACTTTCCCCTCTCCATCTTCATTCCCCCAGCCCCATTCCCTTCTAGTCCTCCCCCAACATCAGTTCACTTCTTCCAGCCCCACCCAGCATCCACCCCCTTCTAGTCCCATTCTCCCATGCCCCTGCATCAGTTCATTTCCAGTCCAAGTTCCCCCCCATCAGCCCATTTCCAATCCTAACCCCCATCAGCCCATTTCCAGTCCTAGCCCTCCCCATCAGCTCATTTCCAGTCCTAGCCCCCCAATTAGCCATTTCCAGTCCTATTCCAGCCCCCTTCAGCCCATTCTAGTCCAAGCTCTCCCATCAACCCATTTGCAATCCTAGCCCCCCATCAGCCCATTTTCAGTCCAAGCTCCCCCATCAGCCCATTTGCAATCCTAACCCCCCCATCAGCCATTTCCAGTCCTATCCTACTCCCCCTCCTCCCCCCACAAGAGCTCCACGCCATCTGAGTGATTTCAGAGGGAGCCGGGGAGGCCCACCCGAGGCCCCGGCTCAGCTCAGCAGAGTCGCCAGCGTGAAGAGCAGCATTTTCCCTCATGTTGGCAGCTGTGTTCTCGTGAAGCATGCTGAATTCTGGGAAAGGTTAAAGCTAAACTACATTTATTCAAGATGCTATTCCATCTCAACAAAAACCCAGGATCATAGCCCTTTCGGACTCATCTTAAATTTTAAATATTGAATCATGGTTGCTTCATGTGATTGCACTTTAATCAACCTTTTATTTAACGACACCAAGTTCATGAAAGAAGAAGACCGAACCAACCCTTCATCGTCATCAAATAAAGCTGGTCATTTCACCAATATTTGAATCTGTTCATAAGAAAATGCATAAGTGGCCTGCTTTGCCTTAAATGTAGAGTCTGTCACAACCTCCTCTGAAGCCATGTTGAAAAACATGTGAGAAATATCCCAAATCAAAAGAAAAACACAATGTCCACTGTGAATAATCCCCACACTCAATAAAACAGTGGACTACAAACTGAACAGTCAGTAATTCACTTTTTTTGATGGAACATTGGTCATGAGGAAACACTTCCTCTTGTAATAAATTTTCCTATTTAATCATTTAAGGTTTACCGAAAAATATCGGTGAACCATTCCTATCCAAGTGTGTCCACATAACTGTATGTAACATACAAAAAATGAACAATCTTAATGAACATAATGAAAAATTTTAGTGAACTTTAGTGTAGGCTTACTCGTGAAAACCAAGCATGTATAAAGCCTAAAAAACAAAATAACTTACCTGCTTCAGGAAGTTCAACTCACTGTCTGCATAGCTGTCAATTCTCCTTCAATGATGCGAGGCTTACTCATGAAAACTAAGCATATATAGAGCTGAAGATCTGCTTCAGAAAGTTCAACTCGCTATCAGCTTAATTGTGCGTTCTCCTTCAATTCTGCAAACACAGCACTGCGTTTAGAGCTGCTATTTTTTCCGCTCTGTATCAATGCTCCAATGAGAAGAACTTCAAAACGTCCATGTTGGTTCCCGATTCTCAACTAGAAAGATTAAAGGACATTTCCTGGCACTTGCATGCTTCACAAGAACACAGTTGCCAGCATGAAGGAAAACGCCACTCTTCACACTGGCAGCTGTGCAGAGGTGAGCCGGGGTCTCAGACGGGCTTCCCAGCTCCCTCTGAGGCCCACCAGAAGTTCATGTGGGGCCTCCTGAAGCACAGGGCCTTGTGCAAACAATATTCTTGCACAATGAACAGGCCAGCAGTGGCCAGCAGCATATAGAATTGGTAAACCTTTATATCTGCGCCTGAAGTGACTTATTTGTTTCACCTATCACCATTGCCTTATGATATGTGAAACAAAAATAGTCTCTCTCTCTCACATAAAGTGCCTTGCGAAAGTATTCATCCCCTTGGTTTTTGTCCTGTTTTGTCGCATTATGTACAACCTGGAATGAAAATGGAGGTTCATTTGGATATTAGGTAATGGGCCTAACAATATAGTCCAAATTGGTGAAATGAAATGACAATAAAATACCTTGTATATATAAAAAACAAGTAAAAACTGAAAAGTTGTGAGTGCATATGTATTCATCCGTTTTGCTATGAAACTCCTAAATAAAATCTGGGCCAACCAATTAACCACAGAAGTCATATAATTAATTGATTAGGGTCCACCCTGTATAAATATACCTGTTCTGAAAGGCCCCTGACTCTGCAACACCACTAAGCAAGCAACATGAAGATCAAGGAGCAATTCAAACAGGTCAGAGAAAAAAGGTTGTGGAGAAATATATATCAGGGCTGGGTTATAAAAAAATATCCCAAATTCTGAATATCCCACGGAGCACCACTAAATCCATTATAACAAAATAGAAAGTATATGGCATCACTACAAACCTGACAAGAGAAGGCCGCCCACCAAAACTCACAGAATGGGCAAGGATAACACTGAAGGAGCTGCAAAGATCCACAGTGAAGATAGGAGTATCTGTCCATAGGACCACTTTAAGCCATACACTCCACAGAGCGGGGCTTTACGGAAGAGTGGCCAGAAAAAAGCTATTGCTTAAAGAAAGAAATAAGAAAAACACATTTGGAGTTTGCACAACCGCATGTAGTGGACCCCCAAAAAACACATGAAGAAGGTTCTCTGTTCAGATGAGATGAAGATTGAACTTTTTGGCCATCATGGGAAACGCCATGTATGGCACAAACCCAACATTTCCCATCACCCTGAGAATACGAATCCCACAGTGAAACATGGTGGTAGCAGCATCATGGTGTAGGGATATTTTTCATTGGCAGGGACAGAAAAACTGGTCAGGATTAAGGGAACAATGGATGGCACTAAATACAGGGCAATTCTTGAGGAAAACCTGTTTCAGTCTATCAGAGATTTGAAACTGGGGTGAAGGTTCGCCTTCCAGCAGGACAATGACCCTAAACATACTGCTAAAACTACATTGGAGTGGTTTAAAGGGAAACATTTAAATGTCTTGGAATGGCCTAGTCAAAGCCCAGACCTCAATCCAATTGAGAATCTGTGGCATGACTTGAAGATTGCTGTACACCAATGTAACCCGTCACACTTGAAGGATTAGAACAGTTTTGCTTTGAGGAATGGGTGAAAATTCCAGTGGTTAGATGTGCTAATCTAATAGAGACACCCCAAGAGACTTGCAGCTGTAATTGCAGCAAAAGGTGGCTCTACAACGTATTGACTTTGGAGGGTGAATATATATACACACTCCTGCTTTCAGGTTTTTTTGGTCTTATTTTTTGTGTCACAATAAAGGATATTTTGCACCATCAGTGTCGTAGGCGTGTTGTGTATATCACATGGTGCTAATCCACAAAAACTCCATTTTAATTCCAGGTTGTAATGCAACAAAACAGGACAAACACAGAGGGGATGAATACTTTTGCAATGCACTGTATGCTCCTGCGGCCTGCCCTCACCCACTCTGTCCCCCTGGCAGGCTTTACCCCAGTCACCCTTCCTCCTCCAAGCAATTGTCTATTCCTCACTCCCCTCTCCAAAGCACCGCCCTTCAACTGGTCAATCATTACTCTCATCCCCCACCTCCATGGCACCGCCTCCATTGGCTAGCCACCTTCACCCTCCACCATCACCTCTGTGGAATCTCCTCAGTCAGACAGAATAATTATCCTACCTGCTGCTTTTCATTGTCCTGCAGAAATGAGAGTTGTGCATCCATAGGTAAATCTGATTTAAGCCAGGGGTGGGACTACACTTACACATATTATTGACAATACTTGCACAAGCTACTCCTCAGAGCCGCAAGTTTAACTTTGTACAGGATCGTTCAGGGAAGCAATTTTATAAAGGCAAATAGTGCTACTTTGCAAAGGCACCATGAGTCGTGCTTAGTGGCAGAGCACTTCAGAAAGGATCAGAAAATACAGATGGCATTGCATTTACAGCTAATGGAGGATACAGTCAAAGTAAAGGAGGAGGCTGGCATGAAGAACATTGGTCATCTACTGGTAGAGAGGATGACTGAAGAAGCACGCAGCAAGTGGTGGAGAAAGGAAGGAAGGAAGGAAGAAACAAGGGAAAAAGGGAGATGCTTCTTGAAAGACTGCTGGAGAGAGATTGGACTCTAATATTTTTATATAGTTTGATGGGTATAAAGAATGAAAATGGGGTGTCGTGTGATATTGGGGAGTGAGTGATAGCAGGTCAGAATCGTATGAAGGTGAGTTTTGGCATAGAAAAGTGAAGGCAGGAGGGGAAGGATTAAATGGAGGAGCTGTCTGGGGGGGGGGAGTGAATGGGGAGATAAATGTGGCATAGGTATTTGAGTGGATGTTGTGTACCTGGGTGCTGGGAGCAAAGAGGGTTAGGAAAAGGAAAGATATGGGATTATACTCCTTGATACCCTGAGTATGGCGTCATTCCTCTGAAAAGAAGGTGGCCAGGGGGTGAGGGCAGGTGGCAACATGGGGTGGATGGGGAGAGCACTAAATGAGGGGATAAGGTGGCTGAGGGCACAAGAGAATAGGGAGGGGAGTAAGGGGACTGGGTAAAGATGATGAACAGAGGAAGAGGAATGGAAGTGGTGGTGGCTACCCTTAATGTGAAAGGGCTGAACTCATGGCAGAAGCAAGGCTTACTAGCAAAAAGGGGACAAGATAGGAGACGGATATCCTGCTAATATAAGAGACACATCTGAAGAAATCCTTTGAAGGAGGGTTGAGGACTAAAGATTACCCATATGTTTTCTTGACAGCAAATAGGGAACAATCCAAAAAGGGTCGAGTGGGCATGAGGAAAGGTGAAAGTGATTGAAATATGTAGGGATGGAAGAGAAGAGCCACCGGCCTGCATTGGAGGCAGAGCAGCAAGCCATAAGAACATAACAACAAAAAAGATATGCCATACTGGGTCAGACAAAGGTCCATCAAGCCCAGTATCCTGTTTCCAACAGTGGCCAATCTAGGTCAGTGTTTTTCAACCTTTTTTGTGCAAAGGCACACTTTTTTCATGAAAAAAATCACGAGGCAAACCACCATTAGAAAATGTTAAAAAAATTTACCTCTGTGCCTATATTGACTATATATAAAGTAATTCTCTTGAATAGGAATCAAACACTCACACCAACCCCCCTCCCCTGCTGGTTCACACCAACCCCCCTCCCCTGCTGGTTCACTCACACCACCCCCCCCCCTCCACTGCTGGTTCACTCACCCACCCCCCTGTCACTTACTCACCCCTCCTGCTGGGTCACTCACTCACTTACCCCCCCTCCCCTGCTGGTTCACTCACACCATCGCCCCCCCCCCCCCCCCCCCTTGCTGGTTAACTCATACAACCCCCCCCCTCCACTGCTGGTTCACTCACACTCCCCCCCCCCTTGCTGGTTCACTCACACACACACACACACCCCTCTGCCCAAGCCGCTGCTTCTGCTTTGTACAGTAATAAATTCTATGAACCCAAACGGTGATCAATATAATGAGATAAGAAAAATTAGATCCCGTGAATCCCTCAGCAAATTTACAATTTTTTTGTCGGACATAAATCGTGTAGGGCAGGCATTGCAAACCCTTGCCCCAATACACAATACATATCCCTTTTATTCAAACCAATAGGCTATTCAATAAAACTTCTCAGAAGACCAAATCCAAATGAAAACGGCACTTATCTGGATAACCATGCGCGACGTGCACGTTTCGGGGGATAAACCCCTGTATCAAGCGCTCTCTGATCCACTTGTATAAACTTTTCCAAGCCACCTTTCAACTGGCAAAAAACGCCGACATGCTGGCTGATGAAATTGAGGATACTAATCTGAGATTGGCTATTCCAAACGCCTATCAAGAATTTCACCAATCACATTCTTGATAGGCGTTTGGAATAGCCAATCTCAGATTAGTATCCTCAATTTCATCAGCCAGCATGTCGGCGTTTTTTGCCAGTTGAAAGGTGGCTTGGAAAAGTTTATACAAGTGGATCAGAGAGCGCTTGATACAGGGGTTTATCCCCCGAAACGTGCACGTCGCGCATGGTTATCCAGATAAGTGCCGTTTTCATTTGGATTTGGTCTTCTGAGAAGTTTTATTGAATAACCTATTGGTTTGAATAAAAGGGATATGTATTGTGTATTGGGGCAAGGGTTTGCAATGCCTGCCCTACACGATTTATGTCCGACAAAAAAATTGTAAATTTGCTGAGGGATTCACGGGATCTAATTTTTTTTATCTTCTTATCTGCTTTGTACAGAGCAGCGGCTGCACTACACTTACATTGAAAAGTAAAGAGAAACTGTGTCAGGAGCCCTCCGGTCATCGCAGAGCCCGAGGAAGTGATGTCATGGGGGCGGGCTCCTCACAGGCTGTCTTTCCTTTTCAAATTAACTTTATTGCAGCTAAAGTTAATTTGAAAAGGAAAGACAGCCTGTGAGGAGCCCGCCCCCATGACATCACTTCCTCGGGCTCTGCATGATCGGAGGGCTCCTGACACAGTTTCTCTTTACTTTTCAATGTAAGTGTAGTGCAGCCGCTGCTCTGTACAAAGCAGAACCAGCGGCGGCACTGCTATAGGGAATCGCGATCGCGTTCGCGCCGCGGACTTCGGCACAAACGCCGGTTTTTTGCTCTGGCCGCTCCCGATCTTGCGGCCAGAGCAAAAAACCGGCTTTTCAATGGCCGGTTTTACAACTGTGCCGGCAGCTGGCCTGGCCATGGAAAAACCGGCCAGGCCGGCTGAAAACCGGCCGGTTGGCAACCCTAATTTGTGAGCCGAGGCCACATGTTACGGATGAAATTGGAATTTTTCCCACGGCACACCAGACAATATCTCACGGCACACTAGTGTGCCGCGGCACAGTGGTTGAAAAACGCTGATCTAGGTCATAGGTACCTAGCAGTTTCCCCAAAAGACACAGGTTCCACATTGCTTGTATTGGGTCAAGCAGTGATATCCTGGGTCCCTTTTTAATAATGGTTTATGGACCTTTCCTCCAGGAACTTGTCCAAACCTCTTTTAAACCCAGTCACACTAACAGCTTTTACTACATCCTCCAGCAACAAATTCCATTGTTTGATTACACGTTGAGTGAAAAAATATTTTCTCTTATTAGTCTTAAATAGTTTACCCTGTAGCTTCATTGCATGTCCCCTAGGCTTCCTATATTCTGATAAACAATCAATCTACCCATTCCACTCCGTTCATTAATTTATAGATTTCTATCATATCTCCCCTCTCTGTTCTCTAGATCTAAAAGAAGCATACACAGGTATCCTCATCCACCCATGACATAGGAAGTTTCTACGATTCACTTTTCAAGGAAAACATTACCTATATAGAGTCCTCCCTTTTGGACTCTCCACTGACCCGAAAGTCTTCACAAAGTGCATGGTAGTTGTAGCTGCATACCTAAGAATTCTGGGGCTATTTGTCTTCCCATACTTAGACGACTGGCTAATAAAAGCAGACACCTCCGAAGAGGTACTGCTTTTCTTGCATCGTACCATCATAGTACTATAACACTTGGAATTTGTCATAAACTTCCCTAAATCTCAGCTCCCTCCAACTCAGACTAGAGTTTACCAGAGACCTACTAGACACCCAACAGTCCAGGGCGTTTCGGCCTCAGCTTCATTGTGCCCGTCTAGTTGAAATAGTGTCCCAGATGCTTGTATGAGACCATCTGACAGCCAGAGAGATGCTGCAGCTCCTTGGGCACATGGCCTCTACAGTACATCTTGTTCCATATGCCCAACTACATATGCGGACAGCCCAGTGGACTCTGGCCTCCCAGTGAAAGCAGGCCTTTGGCCGTCTCCAGGACAGGATCCAAGTCACTGCCCATCTAACCACATCCCTTCAGTGGTGGTGTTTTCCAGAAAATCTGCTCGTAAGGTCACCTTTTGAGAAGCCTCCACGTCAATGCATCTGGACGACAGATGCCTCCAAACTGGGTTGAGGAGCCTATCTGTGTAACCTCATTATACGGACTCTGGACAGCGCAGGAGTCAGAACTCCAGATCAATCTCCTAGATCATCGGGCTATCTCCAATGTCCTCCAGGTGTTTCAACACCACTTCAAAACACAACAAGTCATAGGATGGACAATCAGGGAGGAACAGACACTTGGGCCCTCTGCAAGGAGGTGATACACCTCTGGTCATTTGCCATTGGTCATCAGATCCACCTCCAAGCAGTGTACCTCCAATGTTTTGGCAGACAGATTGACTCGCATCCTTGTTCCCCACAAATGGTCTCTGCATCCAGACAGATGCCCTACATCTTCCAGTCCTGAAGAACTCAAGACATAGATCTGTTCACAACTCCACAAAATGCCAAGCTTCCTTGCTTCTGCACAAGAACTCAGACATTCACCAACCAACAAGTGGATGCCTTTCATCTACACTGGGGTCAGGGTCTGACTTATGCGCTCCCTCCCATACCTTTTATTCCCAAGACTCTTTTCAAGCTTCAGTCTGACAGAGGCCCCATGATTCTCATAGCTCCTCACTGGCTGCGGCAATCGGGTTTCTGCTGCTACTACGTCTCGCTCAGACTCATCCTCTGTGATTGGGAATTGCGCCAGATCTCCTCTCCCAGGAAAATGGCTCACTACTCCATCCCAATCCACAGTCTCTCCGCTGACAGCTTGTCTGCTGAGAGCATAACCTTACTCAAGAGGTTAAGAAGATCCTTTTGGCTTCTAGAAAGCCCTCCACCAGACTTTCATCACTATTAAGTGGCATAGATTATCTATCTGGTGTTCTTAGAAAGATCTCAATCCTTTTTCTGCTCCGGTGGAGTCACTTCTCCAGTATCTCCTCCACCTTAATGCTATTGTGGCCTCTCATCTACTTGATGGACAGCCCATCTCTACACAATCTCTAGTAGTGCGTTTTATGAAAGTTCTCTTGCTGTCCAAACTTCCCATTAAGACACCTCTGGTAGCTTGGGACCTTAGTGTCGTTCTAGTGAAGCTTCTCAAGTTGCCCTGTGAACCGTTAGCCACGACCTCACTTAAATTCCTTTCTTGGAAGGTGGATCCTTCCTAATTGCCCTCACTTCAGCTAGACGCATTAGTGAGCTTCAGTCTTTGGTGGCGTGGCGGATCCACCTTATACTCAGTTCTACCATGACAAAGTAATCCTTCGGACTCACCCACACTTTATGCCAAAGGTGGTATCTCCTTTCCATCTAAACCAGTCAATTTACCTTCCAGTTTTCTTTCCTAAACTGCATGCGTCTAGCGCGGAAACAACTCTGTACACACTTGACTGCAAGCATGCATTGGCTTTTTATCTCCAAAGGGCTCAGGGTCATTGTAAAACCTTGCAGTTCATCTCATTTGACCCCAATCACCTGAGATCACCTGTTTCTAAGTGTACCCTCTCCAGATGGATAGCGGACTGCATTTCATTTACCTATGACGGGGTGGGCAATTCCGGTCCTAGAGGGCTGCAGGACCGGACAGGTTTTTATGATGTCCCTAATGAATATTCATGGACCTATTTCCATACAATGGAAGGCAGTGGGTGCAAATAGATCTCATGAATATTCATTAGGGACACCCCTGACCTATGACAAAGCAGGACTCTTCCTGGAGGGGCATGTCATTGCTCATAATGTTTGCGCCATAGCCACCTTGATGGCAAACGTATGCTCAGTAGCCATCGACGAAATTTGCAAAGCAGCAACTTGGTCTTCTGTCCATACCTTTGCTGTCTATTATTGTCTAGACAAGGACTCCCATCAGGATGGCATGTTTGGTCAGGCTATACTCTAGTACCTCTTTCAGACTTTGATGCAACTCCTACCCTCCATCACAGCCTTTGAAGATACTAGAAATCCATGTGGTCCTATGACCTCCTCATGCCTACTCCAAGACGAACCTCCACTGGTTCTGAGGTCCCTTCATCTGGCATCTGGGAGCTAGGGAGTCCCATATGTGAAGACTACATTCCTGCTTGTTCCTAGAGATTGCGTAGCTACTCGCCTGTCCATCCATCTTTAAGGTAAATTTGCCTCTCTGCCACTGAAGTGTGAGCCTGGCAGGGGTGTACCCTCCTCTCAACTGGCACCCAGGGTGGGCCACATCCACTGCCCTGTCCTTGGTACAGCACTAGAGGGGAGAATACAAAGAATGCTCAGATGTGGTTGAAAAGGCTGATGAAGGAAATGGAGTTGTGGATGGATGGAGGCAGTATAATGGGATGAGGAGGTAATACATGTTCTAGGAGCGGTATAGCAAGAAACTTAATAAACATAAACATAATAAACATAAACATATTCTTGCCCTCATGGGCCTTATGGCAAAATAGACATGATTTAGGTAGAGGCTGGATTTGTGAGTCGAACTGCAGAGGCGAACACAGAGCAATTAACTTGGTCTGATCATGCACCAGTGTATATTAAACTTCAGTGGAGAATGGAAGAGCAGGGGCTTAAATTCTGGAGATTAAATAAGTCCTTATTAGAGAGTGTGGAAAATTGCAAGAGAGGGTGAAAAGGGAGATAGAGGAGTACTTGGAAAGGCATAAAGGAATAGCAGTGCCAAAGTGGATGGTGTGGGATGGTTTAAAGGTGGTGATTTTAAGTGAAATTAGGTCTTCTTTGCCATCTCCAGTCCAGTCCAGATACATGGGCCATGCACTTCCACCAGCAGATGGAGACTGAGAACAAACTGGTTTGATGATGGCAACTCATAAGGGTCCTGTGCAATCCTCCTCTGACCAGTATTTCTATAACAAAGCAGACTCCAGAAGAAATGACTATTAGACATACTTTCATTCCATACTCCACCAACAAAGACTTCCAGTATATGACCGGCCTTATCATATATACTCAGACTCTGCCGATAGGTTGTTATTCTACTTCCTTTAAACCGATCACCTGATTCTGTAAAACCATTTGCAGGATCCATGTCAGATCAGTGTCGTCCATTCAATCTTGAGTTCGAACCCCAGGAGAAACAACATCCAAACAGAAAATCCAGCGTTGCTCATAAAGATTCACTTTGGCCTCCCAGTCACCCCTTCTCCACAAATTGGATACATACTGATAACACTCCATCATAGATCTGAAAATTCATGATGACAATCCAAGCAATGCTGCACTAGGAGATTGAGTATTCAATCTGGATTTGTGCTCACCAAATCGACCCCTAATTGCTCTCTTGGTATGTCTAACATACATTAATTTGCACAAGCATTATATCATATAAATGACAGAGGATGTGTTACAGTTGGTCTGAAATGTATTTATTTATTTATTTATTTAAAAGTATTTCTATACCGCCTTCTCCTTCAATCAAGGCGGTCTCCACAGCAAACAATCATAAGAGTGGTTCAAGTATGTTCATGCAGTGATACATATTGTGTGTTTCTGGTGGTGTGTATTGGATTCTTGTTGAGCTATTTACATCATGCGCTATTATACATTCTTATGTACAAGGGTCAGGGGAGGGGGTGGTCTTTTGTTCTTGCTTGGTGAGTGGATCATGTGACGTGACCATAGTGTTCAATGAATAGTGTTGTCTTAAGTTGCTTCCGAAAGTCTTTGAGGTCTGTTGTTAGCCTTAGTTCGTCTGGGAGGGTGTTCCAAATTGCTGGTGCAGCCAGGGAAAGGGCTCGTTCCGCGGTGTCCTTGCGGACTTTTGTGAGGTCTTTTGGGGTGTTAATACAATTGGAAGTGCCTCTCCTCCTTGGTCGTGTGCTTCTGTCAGGTTGTATGAGTGTTTGTAAGCTGAGGGCTGATGACTGTTGTTTGATCTTGAAGATGTTTATGACTGTCTTATATTTGATGCGTGAGGTGATTGGGAGCCAGTGTAGATCTTTCAGTATGGGTGTGATGTGTTCATGTCTTGTTGTGCCAGATATTATGCGGGTCGCTGTGTTTTGTGCCAATTGCAGTGGTCTGAGTGTTTGTTTTGATAGACTAAGGTAGATTGGGTTGCAGAAGTCTAGTAGTGGGGTTATTAGTGCCTGGCAGACTGTACGGAAGTGCTCTGGGGTGAGGAGGGGCTTGAGGCGTCGGATGAGTCTCATCCTGTGGTATGCGCTTTTGGTGGTTCTGCTTATGTGTGATTGTAGATTTAGTTCCTTGTCCAGGGTTACTCCGAGGTAATTTACTTCCGGTTTTATGGGTATGGTTGTGTCTTTTATCTTGATGTTTGGTGGAGGGACGAAGTCAGTGTTTCGAGTGATGATTAGTGCCTCAGTCTTGTTATAGTTTATGGTGAGGTTGTTGTTTTGAAACCAGCTGGTCATGTTTATGAGACAGTTTGTTATTTTGGAGTAGTCCGGGTTGTCGACTGTGATAGGTGTGTATATCATGATGTCATCGGCATAGATTATGTATTGTATATTGTGTTCTTTCATGATGTCGCATATTGACTGGATGTAGAGGTTGAATAAAAGTGCTGATAAGGCTGATCCTTGTGGTAGTCCTTGTAGGACTTTTATGGGTCGGGAAGCATTGGGGCCTACCTTAACCTGTATCTGTCTGTTGGCTAGGTATGAGTGGAACCATTTCAGGGTGGATCCATGTAACCCAATGTTCTGTAGTTGCTCCAGTAGAGTTCTGTGATCCACTGTGTCAAATGCTGATGAGATGTCGATGAAGATCCTTAGTATTCCTTTCTTGGGGTTGTCTCTGAGGCAGAGAATGCTATTGAGGAGGTATAGTAGGAGTGTTTCCACCCCATGGTTGGGGCGGAAACCGTGTTGGTTGATGTCTAGTGGTGCGTGGTTGTCAATGTGATCTTGTAGTTGGTGCTGAACTGCCTTCTCAATTATTTTTGCCAGTAGGGTATGCTTGAGATCGGTCTGTATGCTGCTGGATTATTCTTATCGAGTGTGGATTTCTTTTGGATAGGTCTTATCATGGTGAGCTTTAGTTGATTTGACATGTACCCTTGAGACAGAGAACTGTGCACCATGTTGTGTATGGTGTGGATGAAGCTTGATTTGGTGGCTTTTATCCATGTCACTGGGCATGGGTCTGTTGGAGCCGTGCTTGTATTGAGTGCGGTGATGATGTGAGAGAGCTGCTCTGTGGATGGGGTGTTGAATGTGCCCCAGATTTTCGGGGGTGAGTTTGACTTTGTGGTTGTGTTGGATCTTGGTTGTATTGCCGAGTGGAATTTTTCTTGGATGTGGTCAGCAAATTTTTGTGGGTCTATTTGTACTTCGTTTTCTGCTTTCTGTTCCTTGGTGAGGGTTTTCATGATTTTGAATAGCTCTCTAGGTTTGTTGTTGGATTTGAGTATAATGTTTGTGTGGTATTCTCTCTTTGTTTGGTTGATGAGTTTGTTGTAAAGTTTTTGCTTTGTTAGGTATTGGACTACTTGGTGTGTCTCCATCTCCGTTCTAATTTTCTGAGTTCCCTCTTTTCGCTTCGTATGGCTTTTGAGTACCATGGTTTGTGATGTAATTTGCTGCAGCGAGTTTTCTTGGGTCTATAATCCATGGCTTTGGCGGCATCATTGATGGTGTTGTTCCAGTTTATGATTTGAGCTTCTAGATCATCTGTTTCTGAGGTCAGGTGTGTTATAGTGTCTTGTAGGAACTGGTCCCTGTCGAAGATCTTGAATCTTCTTTGTGTGGTTGTGTTGTCCGGGTATTCGTCTTGTTTTCCTCCTTGTGGCACAATATTTATTTCAATTATGTGGTGGTCTGACCATGGTACTGGTGTGACAGTGGGTGTTGAAATTAGTCCTCTCGTGATTAGATAGTTGGGTGCGAGATGATCCGTGTCTGTGTGTCGGGGTGTTAATTATTTGTGTGAATTGAAATGAACTCATCGCTTGAAGGAAAGCTTCTGCATCTTTGGTGTTGGTAGATTTGAGGTTGAAGTCTCCTAGCAATAGTGTGGGTTTGTGGTTTGAGCTGATTGCGCAGACTTCTTCGAGGGTGGAGGCTAGTTCATCAGGTGGTGCACGGGGTGCTCTGTAGGTGAGGCATAGGGCCATGTGTTTGTTCTCTACAGTGACGGTGTTGAAATATGGCAACAAACTCCTTACCAGACTTAGCCTCAGTCCAGGTCCTGCCAGTGAACCACTGATCAAAAAAATTAGTGATCACAATTCCAGTGTCCCAAATTTTGAGTTGTCAAGCTTGCAGGAGGTCGAACCACTTTAACCATCATATCCCCTTTGTTTGACCCCCTGGTAAATGAAATCAACAGTTGCTTCTGAAAACATGAATGAACCTAAAGTACATGAAAATGCTGGTGAATCTGGGCTGTGATCTGTTTCGCCCTAACCATATAGGGCAATATGTAAACTATAAGGTTATAATCCTCACAAACAGATGACAACAATAGCCAATCTCTATGAGCATGCAATGCCCGCTAAAAAGGCATAGTACACCACATGTTTGGGATGTCCACATTGCTCGAACTGAGTAATAAACCCCTCCACTTGGGCTTATGTTCAGCCATAGTATAAAAAATTCAGTGTAATCTAAGGAATTGAATGTATTGTAATCCCAATTTAAGGTGATTTGGGTGATGGTTATGAAAACAAAAAAAGTTGTTTCTCTCCACCTGTTTGCAAAACAACGCGGTTAACAAGGAACTGTGAGCAATGAAAACCTTCACATCTAAAAATTCAATAAATTCTTGCTGTGCAGTCATTTTAAACTGTATGTTGCCTCGATAATTGTTTAATTACTGCAGGGTGGGGGGGGGCTGCTGGACCACCAGGGATTTGATTTCTTTTGGGGGCATCGGCCCCCAACAGTATTTATATGGCATCAGGAGCTTTTCCCAATGCCTAGATCATCTGAGGAGAAGTTTGATACTTCCCCTCAGATGATCCAGGCATCGAGGAAAGCCCCCGATGCTTTCAAAATACTATCAGGGGCAAAGGCAGGACATTCAAGCCACTTCAGACCCAGGTGTAGAGAACTGGTGCTTTGGCTGGTTACAAAATTCTCTATGTATTTTTCTGCATCGAGCGCAGACAATATTAGCACCCAAAAGGCAGGCAGAGCTCCGGAGTCTCAATGCGTGGATGAGACAATGGTGCAAGGAAGAGGTTTTTGGATTTGTTAGGAACTGGGGAACATTCTGGTTAAAGGAGGAGCTTTTTCGAAGGGATGGGCTCCACCATAACTGGGATGGAACCAGGCTGCTGGCATTAACCTTTAAAAAGGAGATAGAGCAGCTTTTAAACTAAAAAATAGGGGAAAGCCGAGGGTCACCCAAGAGCACATGATTCAGAACAATGTAACCTTGAAGGATACTAGCTAAAGATTGAAGTTAGGGCATATCGACAGAGAGGTTCCAGTAAAGACAAAAGTAACCCAAATGCCCTTGAGTACAGAGCAGACAAAGCTTAAAGATTCCAAATTACCCCTGCCTATCAATAGCCAGATTAATATGAATACAATACAACCTCTAAAATGCTTGCTTGCAAAAGCTATAAATCTAAAAGATAAGATGGGAGAGATAGAATATATAGCACTAAATGAGGGTTTAGATATGATTGGTATCTCAGAGACATGGTGGAAAGAGGACAACCAGTGGGACATTCTTATACCTGGGTACAAACTATATCGTAATGATAGAGCAGATCACATTGCTGGAGGGGTTTCACTCTGTTAAAGAAGGCATTGAGTCACAAAGGATTAAAGTTTTGCAGGAAACAAAATTTACTGTAGAATCTCTATGGATTGAAAATCCATGTAAAAAGGGGAAGGGGAAAGGTATGGCAGTGGGGGTGTACTATTGACTGCCTGGCCAG
The DNA here is from genome assembly GCA_033557465.1 of Ichthyophis bannanicus. Lineage (NCBI taxonomy): Eukaryota > Metazoa > Chordata > Amphibia > Gymnophiona > Ichthyophiidae > Ichthyophis > Ichthyophis bannanicus. The sequence goes on from CM066032.1 coordinate 628,919,665, forward strand.
AATGAACAGATAGAAAGCAGAGAGTATGGCTAAATGGTCAATTTTCCCAATGGAGAAAGGTGAATAGTGGAGTACCACAGGGATCTATGCTGGCTCTGCTGCTTTTTTAACAAATTCATAAATGACCTGGAAATTGGAATAACGAGTGAGGTAATCAAATTTGCAGATGACAGAAAATTATTCAAGGGGTACTCCACTATTTACCTTTCTCCATTGGGAAAATTGACCATTTAGCCCTACCCTCTGCTTTCTATCTTTTAACCAGTTCCTGATCAACAATAGTACACTGCCTCCTATCCCATGACTTTTTAATTTTGCCAAGAGTTTCTCATGAGGGACCTTGTCAAAGGCTTTCTGAAAATCCAGATACATTATATCAACCGACTCACCTTTGTCTATTTATTCACACCTTCAAAAAACATAACAATTTGGTAAGACAAGACCTTCCTTGGCTAAAGCCATGTTGACTGACTCCCATTAAGCCTTGACTATTGACATGTTCAGATATTTTGTTCTTTATAATGGTTTCTACTATTTTTCCTGGTACTGACGTCAGGCTCACCGGTCTGTAGTTTCCCGTGTAACCCCTGGGACCCTTTTTAAAAACTGGTGTTACATTGGCCATCCTCCAATCTTCAAGTATTACAAATGTTTTTAATGAAAGTTCACAGATTACTAATAGTAGGTTTGTAATCTCATATTTCAGTTCTTTCAATACCCTTGGATGTATACCATCTGGTCCAGGTGATTTGGTACTCTTTAGTTTATCAAATAGTTGTAATACATCTTCTTGGTTCATCAATATTTCTTTCAATTCTTCTGCGGCATTACCTTTAAATGCTATTTCAGTCATGGGTAGCATTCCTACATCTTCTTCAGTAAAGACTGAAGCAAAGAATTCATTCAGTCTCTCTGCTTTTACCCCTCTATTATCTAATGATCCAAATGACTCACTTACAGGATTTTTGCTATAAATGTACTTGAAAAGGATTTAATTATGTGTTTTGCTTCCGCAGCAAGCTTTTTTTCACATTTTTCCTTTGCCCGCCTTATCAATGCCTTGCATTTAACTTGCCAGTGCTTATGTTGTTTCCATTTTTTCTCATTTGGCTCCTTTTTCCATTTCCTGAAAGATGCTTTTTTGGCAACAACAGCTTCTCTGACCTCACCTTTAAACCATGCTGGCAGTTTTTTGGACTTCCTTCCACTTTTCTTAAAGAATGAAATACAACTGGTCTGGGCTTCCAAAATAGTATTTTTAAACAACATCCATGCTTGGATGTAAACCTTTAACCTTTGCAACTGCTCCTTTTATTTTTTTTCTTAACTATTTTTCTCATTTTATCATAATCTCCCTTTTGAAAGTTAAAAGGTAGTACTGTGGATTTCCTGCTGTCCTTCCTCCATTTATTAAATCAAACGTGATCATCCTATGCCAAGTAGCCCCAACACCCTTATCTCTTGCACCAGATCTTGTGTTTCACTAAGGACTAGGTCCAAAATGGCTTCACCTCTTGTAGGTTCATGAACTAACTGCTCCAAGAAGCAGTCATTTGTTTCATCTAGAAACTTTATCTCCCTAGCATGTCCTGCTGTGACACTGACCCATTTGATACCAGGGTAATTGAAATCACCCATTATTATTACTGTGCTGCAACTTTTGTTAGCTTCCTTGAATTGTTTGAGCATTTCATCATCCTTTTGTTCATTCTGGCCAGGCGGTTTTAAAACAAAGTATACGAATAGCTTTTACTACATCCTCTGGCAATGAATCTCTGATTAGTTTTAAATGTGCTACATCATAGTTTAATTGCATATCTTCTAGTCTTACTTCTTTTTGAAGGAGTAAACAACCGATGAAAGTCTACCCATTCCACTCCATTTATTATTTTATAAATCTCTATCATATCTGCCCTTAACCATCTCTTTCCCAAGATGAAGAGCCCAAACCTTTTAAACCTTTCCTCATAGGGGTATCCTTCCATTCTCTTTACCATTTTGGTCACTCTTCTCTGTATGTTTTCTAATTTTGCTATGTCCTTTTTTAGATATGGTTACCAGAATTGCACAGAATATTCAAGATGCAGTTGCATCATAGAGCATTACAGGGGCATTATAATATCCTTGATTTTATTTTCCATTACTTTCCTTATGCTTCCTAGCATTCTATTTGCTTACTTGTCCACTGCTGCACACTGAGCTAGAGGGTTTCAATGTATTATCCATGATGACGCCTAGATCCTTTTCCTGGGTGCTGATTCCTAATGTAGTACATTTCATTGTGTAACTGTAATGTGAATTGTTCTTTCCTAAGGGGGTCATGCTTTGTATATCCAAAAATTGGCAAAGAGATGCCCAAAGCACAGAGACATCTCCAGAGCCACTTTAGAAGCAGGGTCTGTGGATGTCCAAGTCTGAATGGAGGTATGGCTAGGGCATTCCCAGGACCTGGATGTCCCCACCTGATCTCAGAAAGCTCTGGCATCAAAGTACTTGTTTTGGCTAAAAGACATCCAGATGGTGTAGAGGAGAAGGCACTCCTTCATCCCCAGTACTCAGTACAATTTCATTGATAGCAATGCTGGGATTTGAACCCACCATTAGGTTATTCCTAGATATCTAGGTTCTAAAATACTATTCTGGGGATGTCTGTGTAGAAACGCCTGTAGACATCCAAATCGGGCATGTCCACATTTGTGAAATCATGTCTGCACCTAGACCTACCTACTGTTTTTTCATTGTGGCTTAGAAGTCCCAGATTGCATTTGACCCTATGCCCTCCATGTGCAGATTCCCTTGAGCAGATGTGCTGATCGTGCTTGATCTCCAGACCCTCCTGGCCCTTGCACCCTCCTGCCCCCAAAATGGGGAACAATGGCTAAGGTGCTTCCCAAGCCATGATCAGAGGGGGGAATCAGCTGTGGAGCTCATCCCCCTCTAAAAGCCTTGTTCCCTGCAGTCTAGGTGAACAGCCACCCTTGATACCTCAGGGTGAGAGGGTCCATATTCCTGTTCGCCATGAGGGACACTGTGGACATCCCGTCTGATCCCATACATGGCCCCCTGCATCTCCAGATGCCGCATTTGCACCCTATCCTCTATGGTTTGAGATGCAGCATATACTATCTGCATGTGTTTGCTTTCTAAGTCATGCCCTACCCTCTTGTACTTAGGCCCTGTGCTCTGACCTGTACAGGCTGTTCAGCCCACTCCCATTCATCTGGACTGGTCAGTTGCTACCTTCCTGTATGGGTGCTGTCCTTTCATAGTGTGGCCAGAAAATATTCAGGTGCCACATTTAAATCACTATGCCTTTCATCTAGTGGAATCTTGGAAATTCTAAGAGCTGAATGTTTCATATACTGTCCCTAAGTATGTGTATGCAATACAAGAGCATTCCACAAACTCTTGATGTAAAGTTAAAACTTGCTAGTGCCTATGAATTGTCATTGCCGCAAAGTTTACAATGGAGTTATCCCTTCTTGAGCAAACCTATTATCATGCAAGATTCGCCCAATAGGAACTATTAATTTATTTGAATCCATTAACCACCTTTATGACAAGATTCACTCAAGGTGGAAAACAACAGGTATCACTTGACGTAGACAACTTATGTTGTAGCAGCAGCATAACAATAGCGGAATGACCACATGACAGCATAACAATTAGAAAAGTGAAATAAACATGGAGATAGGCAAATTAAAGTCCAGTAATAGCAATGATGTCATGCACTGTCAATTGTGTACACTTTAAAACAGTTCAGTAGGACACTCATATAACAGAAATATGTTACAATATTAGCAGGGCCGGCCCAACCATTAGGGAAGGTGAAGCGGTCATCTAGGTCAGCAGCTTCAGAAGGGCAAAGAATAGCAGCAGTTAAAGCAGAAACAATATGTCCATACATACAACAATACAAGGAGGGAGGAGTGGCTCAGTGGTTGGGACAGGTTACCTCAGGCCAGAAGGCCAGGGGTTCAATTCCCACATGGGGACAAGCAGCTTCAGGCCAGAGGGACTGGGGTCCCTAGTCCCATGGCCACTCCTTGTGGCCTTGGGCAAGCCACTTGACCCTCCATTGCCTCAGGTACACTTAGATTGTGAGCCCTTCAGGGACAAGGGAATAAAAAGTACCTGTTAGTATACATGCAAACCACACTGATTCTAAATAGCACAGTATAAAAAAATAAATAAATCCTGACAGCAACACTAACTCAAAGAGCCATTAACACATCCATTTACCTGCAGGAAGAATGGTCACAAATGTATGTACAAAATATAATTGTTGTTATTTAAAGTATTGTGTTCAAGTATGAATTTTTTTAGGACTGTTTTGGAAGTGGTGATGTTGGGATGATCATGGTTGCTGAATTTAATTATCAAAATCTTGAGGGGGGTATAAGACTGTAGGTTCACACAGGTCACCCAATATTGTTACACTGGTCTTCGATGTCAGCATGGTACAAATGATGAATCATAAAAGGTAGCCAGGAGAATAATCAGATAGAAATATAGAAACATGATGGCAGGAAAAGACCACATGGCCTATTTAATCTGCCCTGACATATTGATTACTGCAGTAGTCCCCTCTTTTCCCTTAGAGATCCTATGTGTTTGTCTCATGATTTTTTTAATTCAGATACTGTCCTCATTTCTACCGCCTCTCCTGGGAATCTATTCCACGCATATACCACTCTTTCCGTAAAGAAATATTTCTGCATATTACTCCTGAGTCGATCCCCATTCACCCTCATCCTGTGTCCCCTCGTAGCAGAGCTTACTTTCATTTGAAAGAGGATCTCCTGTGCATTTATGCCACGGAGGTATTTAAACATCTCAATCATATCACCTCTATTCCTCCTTTCTTCTAAAGTATACATATTAAGCTCCTTAAGTCTGTCATCATATACTTTATAATGAAGACCACTAACCATTTTAGTAGCAATCCTCTACACTGACTCCAATCTGTTTATATCCTTTTGAAGGTGCGGGCTCCAGAATTGCACACAATACTCCAAATGAAGTCGCACCAAAGACTTATATAGAGACACTATCACCTCCTTTCTTCTGCTGGCCATTCCTCTCACTATGCACCCAAGCATCCTTCCAGCTTTCGCCATTGCCTTTTCTACCTGTTTAGCTACTTTAAGATCATCAGACACAATCATACCTAGGTCCTGCTCTTCTTTTGTGGACCGAAGTACTTTACCCCCTGTACTATATAGCTCCCTTGGATTTCTGCAGCCCCAATGCATGACCTTGCATTTTTTAACATCAAATCTCAGCTGCCAAATTCTAGACCATTCTTCAAGCTTAGCTAGATCCCTCATCATGTTATCTACACCTTCCTGGGTGTCTACTCTATTGCAGATTTTGGTATCATCCCACAAGAGGCAAACCTCACCTGAAAGCCCTTTCACAATATCACTAACAAAAATGTTAAAAAGATAGCATAGATGGCGTACTGCCAATATTAGCATTATACAATGACATATAATGGGCAGCAAAGGGGCAAGGTCAGTAGGGACACACAGACAGACATAAGAGCATAAGATATGCCATACTGGGTCAGACCAAGGTCCATCAAGCCCAGTATCCCGTTTCCAGCAGTGGCCAATCTAGGTCATATGTACCTAACAGTTTCCCCAAAAGACACAGGTTCCACAATGCTTGTATTGGGTCAAGCATTGATATCCTGGGTCCCTTCTTATGGACCTTTCCTCCAGGAACTTGTCCAATCCTTTTTTAAACCCAGCTACACTAACAGCCTTTACTACATCCTCCGGTAACAAATTCCAGAGTTTGATTACACATTGAGTGAAAAAATATTTTATTTTCTTAGTCTTAAATAGTTTACCCTGTAGCTTCATTGCATGTCCCCTAGTCTTTCTAGACAAGATGGGTAAGACAAAGGCATAGGGATAAATAGAAATGGAAAGCTAGACTAAGGTGAAATTGCATGTTCAGATACATAAAGTATGTGAAACTGGTCTGAGTTATGGGGTCTGCAACAACCTAGACCTGTTTATCCCACAGTTGAGGTTGGATTTGCACCATGATACTGGTATCCCCAGTGGACTAAATGCGGAATTGGAATGGTTGTTGTTACTTTAATTATCTAAATTAGCAAAATCAATTAAAACAGGATTGATGGGTAATAGAAAATGAACGTATAAAAAGACATTGACACCAGTTTGTTAATATCTGTTCCAGAAATGTGAAAGTGGCAGAGTACGCCAATGGAAAACTTGTAAAATGCAGTCCCTGACTCAGATCGTCAGCATGAATTATGATATCATGTCAGACTGAACTTTGCTGATTAATAAGAATTTATGGTTTACGTCAATCAAGATGATAAAATGAGAAAAATAGTTAAGAAAAAACTAAAAGGAACAGTTGCAAAGGTTAAAGACATCAAGCTTGGGTGTTGTTGAAAAATACTATCTTGGAAGCCCAGACCAGCTGTATTCCACGCTTTAAGAAAAGTGGAAGGAAGTTCACAAAACTGCCAGCATGGTTTAAAGGTGAGGTCAGAGAGACAGTTGTTGCCAAAAAAAGCATCTTTCAGGAAATGGAAAAAAGAGCCAAACGATGAAACCTGTAAACAGCATAAGCACTGGCAAGTCAAATGCAAGACATTGATAAGGCAGGCAAAGGAAGAATTTGAGAAGAAGCTTGCTGTGGAAGCAAAAACGCAAAATAAAGACTTTTTCAAGTACATTCATAGCAAAAAAAACTGTGAGAGAGTCAGTTAGTCCATTAGATGATAGAGGGGTTAAAGGGGCACTAAGAGGCGACAAGGCGATAGCGGAGAGACTGAATGAATTCTTTGCTTCGGTCTTTACTGAGAAAGAGGTAGGGACATTACCCATGACTGAAGTGGTATTTAAAGGTGCAGACGAATTGAAGGAAATATCGATACATTGGGAAGATGTATTACAACTATTAGATAAACTGAAGAGTAGCAAATCACCTGGGCCGGATGGTATACATCCAAGGGTGTTGAAAGAACTGAAATATGAGATTGCAGACCTGCTATTAGTAATCTGTGAACTTTCATTAAAATCATCTGTAATAACTGAAGATTGGAGGATCGTCATTATAACGCAAATTTTGAAAAAGGGTTCCAGGGGTGATCCGGGAAACTACAGACCGGTGAACCTGACGTCAATACCGGGAAAAATGGTAGAAACCATCATAAAGAACAAAATTGCTCAGCATGTAGATAGTCATGGCCTAACGGGAGACAGCCAACATGGCTTTAGACAAGGAAAATCTTGTCTTACTAATCTGTTTTTTTTTTGAAGGTGTGAATAAACAGGTGGACAAAGGGGAGTCGGTTGATATAGTGTATCTGGACTTTCAGAAAGCCTTTGACAAGGTTCCTCATTAGAGACTTTTGGCAAACTACAGAGTCATGGGATAGGAGGCAGTGTACTATTGTGGATCAGGAACTGGTTAAAAGATAGAAAGCAGAGGGTAGAGCTAAATGGCCAATTTTCCCAATGGAGAAAGGTGAATAATGGTGTACCCCAGAGGTCTGTGCCGTGTCCACTGCTTTTTGACATATTCATAAACGACCTGGAAAAGGGAATAACGAGTGAGGTTATCAAATTTTCAGATGACAAAAAACTATTTAAAGTTGTTAAAACCCAAGAGGATTGTGGAAAATTGCAAGAGGATCTTGATAAATTGGAAGACTGGGCACCAAAATGGCAGATGAAATTTAATGTGGACAAGTGCAAAGTTATGCACCTAGGGAAGAACAACCAAACTATGGTTACACGATGCAAGGTTCCACATTAGGAACCACCACCCAGGAAAAAGATTTAGGCGTCATTGTGGATAGCATGTTAAAACCCTCGGCCCAGTGTGCAGCGGCGGCCAAGAGAGCAAATAGAATGCTATGTATCATAAGGAAAGGAATGGAAAATAAAACAAAAGATATTATAATGCCTCTATATCATTCCATGGTGAGACCGCACCTTGAATATTGTGTGCAATTCTGGTCACCGTATCTTAAAAAGGATATAGTGTTATTAGAAAAGGTTCAGAGAATAGCCACCAAAATGGTAAAGGGGATTGAAGGATACTCCTATGAAGAAAGGCTAAAGAGGTTAGGGCTCTTTAACCTGGAAAAGAGACGACTGAGGGAAGATATGATAGAAGTCTATAAATTAATGAACGGAGTGGAACGGATAAACGTAGATCGATTGTTTACGTTATCAGAATATAGAAAGACTAGAGGACATGCAATGAAGCTACAGGGTAAACTATTTAAGACTAATAAAAGAAAATATTTTTTCACTCAACGTGTAATCAAACTCTGGAATTTGTTACCAGAGGATGTAGTAAAGGCTATTAGTGTCGCTGGGTTTAAAAAAGGATTGGACAAGTTCCTGGAGGAAAGGTCCATTAACCATTATTAAGAAGGGATCCAGGATATCAATGCTTGACCCAGTACAAGCATTGTGGAACCTGTGTCTTTTGGGGAAACTGCTAGGTACGTATGACCTAGATTGGCCACTGTTGGAAACAGGATACTGGGCTTGATGGACCTTGGTTTACCCAGTATGGCATATCTTATGTTCTTATGATGAGTTTGGTTCAAAACAGTCAAAGAAAACTTTATAGAGCATGGATTTAAAAGCTCAAAATTGATTTTTGTGTTTTCAAATAGATTGAAAAAATATGGAAAATATTTATCAGTGGAAACTATTCATATTGATAGTTTACTTGCTGTATACATAGACAAACATATTAGAGGATGCTATCTTAGAAATCTGAAATTGATTCAAACAAACAGACACATTTGTAGGATTTAAATTAGACAAATAGGAAACCAAATAGTCATAAAAGATACATTTGAAAAGCTTGTTATGACTCATTGCAAACTGAAACAAACTCAGACAGATCTTAATCAAAAGCTGGAACATTTTCAATAATCACCAGAAGGGAACAGACATAGCTCAGATCTCACCTATCCACTATTTGCTTTGTCACAATACTGTATATGCCAAATCCCTGAGAAATTCATATAGAGGCTGCTAAACATATATCACAATACCTAAAAAGAAATATCAGGAAAGGAGCAACAATATTAACCCTTTGCAGGCCGAGCCCAAAGCTCTTGGGATCCAAAATTCTGACTAAATATTCCTATCAAATGGTATATAATACATGACCATAGCAGAAGGAAAATCACTATTAGAACATATTAAATAAGACGGGAGCAATTTTCCTGAAATATGCAAAAATTAACCCAGCTGCAGAATGTGGATTAAAAATTTAAAGTAGGCCTTGAAAGGGTTAATAGGATACATTGATGCTAATTGGAAAAATGGTATCAAAGGACACCATTCAACAAATGGCTACCATTTTCTTTTAGGAAGGAGTCAAATTGCATGGAAATCAAATGGACAAACACCACTGCTCTGCATGCCAGAGTGAAATTATTGTGATTGCAGAGGCAACAAATAAGGACATATGATAAATAATAGTAGCAAGAGCCGGCTTTAGGAGGTGGCAGACAGTTGTAGTAGCCATTTAGTTGAAGGAATTACTTGGAGAACATATGGATACAAACTTCTATTGTCATAAAAATGCCAACCAATTAGCATTAACGTTAACAAGTCATGGAATTCTCAACAGAAAATCAAAGCACATTGAGCTTATATAAGATCATATTTATTTATTTAACCCATTTCATGGACTGTTTTATCTTAAAGCCAAAGCAGTTTACAAGGACTTGTAACAATTAATGCATTATACTTGAGTGAGGAACAACATTGTATGGGGGAGGGATTATAACCTAACTATGAACATAATCAAATGATCTTTACTTTGGTTGTATTTAAATATTAGGTATTGTTTCTGAAATGGTGTCTAAATAGGTGAGTTTTGAGTTTTTTGCAAAATTCCCTTATCTCTGTTGTGGCTCTTATGTCTTGTGGAAGATCAGTTCCAATGGAGGGTGCATAGCAAGAGACTTGGTTGCCTTTTGCCTTCATGGTTGGAATGGTGAATATATTTTGTGTGTGAGCTCTGCTGGTGCAGTTGTATGGTGTTTTGTGAAGTAAGATTGAAGATAATCTGAGGAAATAATGTGTGTTATCTTGAATATAGTGAGTAGAGCTTTGTATTTTATACGGATTATTACCAGAAACCAGTGAAATTGCTTTAATATGGGCATTATATGGTCAGTTCTTGCATCACTGAGTAGGATGTGGGCGGCTATGTTCTGGGCCATTTGTAATAGGTGCAGAGCATATTTTAGTAATCCATAGTAGATTATGTTGCAGTAGTCAAAATATGGAGATACAATAGCGTGAAACACTGTTCAAATGTCATGGATGTCAAGTAGTAGGTAATGGTGTTCTAATACTCTTATTTTATGCTTTGTGAGCTTTGTGGTCTTGTTGATTGAACACAGTATATGTTGAATAATAGTGATGATAGTGCCGATCCTTGTGGCACTCCTTGTTTTTGCTTAAAGGGAATTGATTTGTTTGCTCCTACTTTTACATGCGGTTGGCCCTCTTGTAGATAAGAGCAGAACCATTTTAGAGTTGTATTAAGTATCCCTATGTTTTGTAGATGTGATAGTAGTATGCTGTGGCTGACTGAGTGAAAGGCTGCTGTTTTGTCTAAAAATAAAAGGATACATCCTTGTTGTGATTTTTTAATGCCTTGAACTAGTCTGTCGAAGAGCATCGTTAGAAGAGTCTCAACTCGGTATTTGAGCCTGAATCCATGTTGCTGTGGATCTAGAGGTGCATGGGAGTTGATGTAGTCTTGTAGGTGATGTAGTACTATTTTCTCAATTACTTTTGCAAGGAACAGTAGGATAGAGATAGGTCTCTAGGAACTGGGGGGTTTGGGGTCTACTGAGGTGTTACATTCTGGGACCTATTGATGTGCATTTGAGGTTGGTAGGTATGCACCCTTGTGTAAAACATAGTTGCGCAATCTTGAGTATTATAAGTGTCAGTTCAGTTCGTGCCATTTTTATCCAGGAAACTGGACATGAATCAAGAAGAGATGTTGTTCTGTTAAGGTTGGTGATAATGTTCTCTATATGTTCCTGGGAGACTGGGTCAAAGGATTGCTATGCATTGTCATTGAAGTAGTTGATTAGTGTTAATGTTTTGTTGCTATCTCTGTTGGTGTTGTTTTGAAGGAATTGGCCATTGCTTGGGGGCATATTTTACTGTCTTCATTACTTTTATTGGGATCCTTTATTATGAAATGCACAAATAATTTCATTTTAAAATATTGCCCAGTTGCATTAATGTCAGCAAATTTCCTGACAAGCATCTTGACTGGGCCTAAACTGAAGAGATGTCTAGATGCAATCAACATGAAATAGACAAAATAACATACTTCACCTTGGACCTTGGGTGCATTAGCATGGGGTTTACTGCATGCTTAACCAGTACTACATGCTAAAAATGTGTCCATGGTAAAAATCCTGCACCAAATGCTTAGTGAAGATTGAGACAGGAGTGGGTGGTTCATGTCTCAGTTGGGATCTCCTCATAATATCAAAAATGTGCCTTCATTGGTACTAACAGTAGTTTTAGTTTCAATGTTGAAACATTTTTTCAAGTTGGGTATAGTATTTTAGAGCAGGAACACAGGCAGGATTATACTGTTGATAGTGCTTGTGTTGGCTAGACCAGCATTCTTTTGATGTAGCAGTTTGTTCACTCTTCACTTCCTGCTTTCATTTTTCTTTTTTTTTCATTTATTTCAGTTCTAGCCACCTATTGAAAACTACTCCATGAATAGGCACCTCCTCTGCTTCTCTTATCTCCTACGAACGCCTTGAAAGTGCTGCTCATGCTGCCAATACTGCCTGATGACATGTCTGAATGGCCATTGCCTCTGCTGCTCCATTACATTTACGCATCGCATTGGAGAGTGATACTCCCTTTAACCCATGGGTCACATACAGATGCTAGCATATAAGTATTCTTTTGGTGAAGGGATTCAACATTTTTAAGCATTTCTGCATGTAAGGAGTCCACCAGCACCAATAACTCTGATGTCAGTCACTCTTGTTGACAAAACTCCTCTAACTTCACCTCCGGGATATCCACTAACATAATGAAGACACCCAAGATGGCCCTTCTTGAGCTCAGTTCCTCTTTGGCATCCTTGAAGGACTTTAAAACTTATATGACCTGAGTCATATTTGTCCAATCCTGTACCCCAGGGGACTTTTATTACCAATCTTGGTATTCAATGACATCTGATAGAGGGCTGCTCCTTGCTCCACTAATGTCTCCAGCATAATAGTCACCTGATACCACCATCCTCAATAAACTAGTGCATTGGTGTCTCTGCTTATTCCTACTTCTGATGCAGCTTGTGCCCACCTTTTACACTCTGATGGAAATATACCGCTGTTTTACGGCACTTCTTGATCAGTACTTTCAGGACATGGTTTCTGCTTCTTTTACTCCCCAGGCCTTGAGACAAGAGTAGTAAAAGGGCAATTTTATAATAGGTAATCAAGGTCTGGAAGTCAAGTAGGTGCTTATTTTAAAAGTATTTTATAAAGACACATAGGTGCCTCTGATGATCATTTTATAAGCCTTAGATGCGTGACTCCACCAGCACTCCATCCAACCTCTTCCCCCAAACACGTCTACATATCTACTTGTCATAGGATATACTTGAATGGAGGGAGTAATTTTATAAGATGCATTTCATTCATGTATACTTGTGTACATATGCAAAAAAACTCTTTATAAAATTACCTCCTAAGTGTGCAAAACATCAGATACCATAAAGTACCTCCTTTACTTCCTTAATCATGTTTTTCCTGTCATCTGTCACAAAATAGCCAACCAGCATGTTCTCTCTCTCTGGCCTAGCTGCCAGCCCTCCATCATTAATCTTATTTCTGATAACTTATGGGCTGAGGCAGTGCAGTACATAGACCTGTACGATCAGTGCAGCCACACAGGGTGCAAAAACCTAGAGGCACATTTAGGGTTGCCGATTGGCCAGTTTTCTGCCAACCGCCAGCCTCGGCTCTCCCCCCCTCCCCCCCCCCACCAGTGCTGCCTGCCTGGCCTGCCCTTGCCCCACTGCCAATTTTCCTGTTCCCATGGTGATGGTGGTGGTGGTGGTGGTGGTGGCGGCAGCAGCGGACCTACAATTTTTAAAAAAGTGTGAGTCTTTGTAACTCTGCTCTTGTTGGCTGGTCTGGTCTCTCCCTTCTGTGATGTGGGGCATATGTCAGAGGAGGGATGGATCAAGCCAGACATGCAAGCGTGCAGTCAGAAAGACCTCTATTTTTTTTTTTAATTGGAGAAGGTCCGCTGCCGCCATCACCACTGCTGCCGCCGTCAAGGGAACAGAAAAAGTGGCAGGAGGTGTGATAAGGAAGCTTATCATAGTTTAGGAAGAAATAATACAAGAGGTGAATTGGCTCTGAATAAGCAACCTGTGCTGATTGGTAAAAGCACTAAAACAGAGTATTTACCTAAAAAACTACCAGACCCAGAATGCACTGGTTTACAGAAAGCCTCTAGGAGAGCTGCAGTAGGGAAACGTGTGCCTAATCAGAGAAGCAATGATGTAATCCCTAATCACACATCTCCGAGGGCAGGGCTTAATTCAGAACACCTGCAGTGTGCTAGGGTGGAGCGGCCATCTAGGCACTTTAAAGCTAGAAGAAATTCATCAGACAGACAGCGATGGCAGCAAGGAGAAAGAGGAACAGAGACAGCAAGAGCTGGAGAAGGAGAGACTGAGCGTGAACAGAAGGAAGAACAGCAAGACGTCCAGAAGGTCTAAGAAAGGAGCCCAAGGCAGTACGTATGCTAGGAGAGATTCCTGGGGCAAGCATTCTTCACTGAATTGGAAGAAGCCAGAGGCTTGGAGATATACAGCCAGGAACCCTCGGACAGCACCTGTAAAGGAGACGGCTGCATCTACAGAAAGAAGGAGCTCTAATACCTATTTAAGGAGGTATGGGAAAAGAGACCTAAAGTCCAGAGATTCTGACTGGAGAGTTGGGCACAGACGTTTTGCTACCTACTGGCCAAAATACCCAGAGAGGAAACCTAATGACAACGTGATCTCAGGTATGAACTCTGATCTGTTCCCTAGCTTTGCACAAGGAAGACAGCAGGGAAACAGTTTCTATCCTGGTAGAGATCAGTTAGAGAAATCCTCTGAGCCAGTGTATGAAAGTGATCCTATGATATTTCAAGAGCAAGGGGAAATATCAGATGAGGAAGTTGAATGCATGGATTGTTCTCTTTCTAAGCTGCTGTTCTAAAGTAATCCTCAGTTAAGGATCAAACACCAAAAGGAACTGTACTGATTTTTACCTTCCCAGAAAAGTTTCTTTGAGAGAAAGCTTTGGGGAAAGTTGGAGCCACGTGGAGAGTGGACCAGCAATGGTTTGCAGCTGGTTAAGCACCTGTGATTAGAGCAAGGCACAAGTGCACGTGGGACTTTGGAAAAAAAGCTTCTTCTCTGTGTGAAAGGAAGAAAGCTGTTTTTTTTTTTTATTAAGATAATTTTTCCTTTTGGGTTTATTTTTCATTCCAGCACTGCTAAGAAAGTTTATTAGCAGGGGCTAGATGAAAGACCTTTTCTGATCCATCAAGGTCTTTACTAAGTTGTTGCATAAGTAATTCAGTTGCCTTATTTGTTCTGTTTACTGAATAAAACTCCTGGAGAAAATTATCCTGTTGATGTTACCAAGCATATCTGTGCGAAGGAATAACACCCCATAAATAAAATCTGTTTTCTGCTTTACATTCAAGCAACTACAATTCTTTATTCTTGTTAAACGGCTAGTTTTGTGTGATTGAACTACAAGACCCACAATCCTTTGCAAGTCAAGTAAATTCATGTCCTTGCCAAGATTGTGGAACTTTCACAACAAGCACCCCCGTTTACAGTGGCGTAGTCTTTTGGATTGCTTTTACACAAAGGATTTCCAGGATTTATAAGGATTACAACTGAAAAGTGGAAGAAAAAAAGTTCAAGTTAAAGCTGGAGAGTGGATTTTTCCCTTAACAAAGCCTTGGAGGAAAAAAAGGAAGCTGTTCCAGGAGCTGTTCCAAGGAGGAAAAGACCCTGTGTGAGCCTGATTCATCACTGGCATAAGGTAATAAGTACTTGGGCATGACTAGTGATGGATAGGAGTAAGGCACAGGGGTAATTTGGAAAAAGAAATAGGAGGAAACACCTGTTTGTGGGGTGCTGCTCTGTGTTTTTTTTTTCTTTTTGTTTCTTGCAGGGATATACAGAGATGGATCCTAGGGAACTGGCCAGCTGGATGGCAGCTCAATTCGCCAAGCAACAAGAGGTCGCGCAGCAGGCTCAGTACTCTGCAATCAAAGCCCTGAGGGAGCAGCAGAAGCCAGTGCTTTACCTTGTGGAAGCCTTAATTGCACTTCACACCCAAGGTGGTGCAAGACCAGCAGTAACAACTGGTATTCCACATATGGACAATGTGGGACTCAGTCAGGGAATTGGGGCATTTAGTTTTATGAAACTCACACCAGAAGATAATGTTGTTGATTTCCTTGAATCTTTTGAGAGAGTGGCACAAGCATTAGCATGGCCAGAGACCCAATGGGCAGTAAGGCTGGCAACCTCATTAACTGGGGAGGCGCTTGCCGCCTATAGGGCAATGCCAGCAGCTCAAGCTTTAAATTATAGAGATGTAAAATCTGCTATAAGAGATCGCCTAGGGTTGTCTGTTTCAGAATATAGGTGAATGTTTAGAGCTACTGCATTAAGAGTGCGTGAAACACCCAGGGCTCTGAGTCAGAGAATCAGAGGATTGGCTATAAAATGGTTGGAGCCTGAGGGAAAGAATATGGAAATGTTATTGGACATTATTATGCTTGAACAATTCAGGTCTGCTGTACCAAAAGACTTGCACACTTTCCTTATACAGCAAAATTGCCAGAACCTGGGGGAGGCAACCATGCTAGCAGAGCGGTTTTTGGAAGCCACGCAGGCTTGCCATAGAATGGGTGGCCCTCTGAAGGTTGGTGCTGAGGCAAGCTGTGCTGTATCAGAAAAGAAAATGGTTAAAAATGTTGTTTCTGAGAATACCGGTAATAGTACTGTACCTACCCAGATTATAAAGTGGAGTAAGAAGAAATGTTATAAATGTGGGAAATGTGGACATTTGGAAAAGGGATGCCAGATTCACACTAGCTTGATAGGTGTTGATTTAAAACAGCCTAAAGAAGGGTTCCTTTTGGTGGTTGATGTGCAGGGAATTACCACAAATGCTCTGTTAGACTCGGGCAGACCAGAGTATGCTGTCAAAGAGGCTTTGGAAGCGGATAGAGGCCCAAGAAGGATTTGAGCCTAGAACCCCTGAAAGCAAGGTTTATATTAGATGCATTCATGGTGCTGCTTCATCATATCCCACGTACAGGCTAATGGTTAAGGGCTTGGGGGAACAAGAGGAAATTCCTTTAGCAGTGGTACCTAGGCTTCCATTTGATTTGGTTCTAGGAAGAGACTGGCCAAAAGTTAAGCAGGGGCTGGTGAAAGGATTAGGGAAGAAGGAGGGAGATGGGATGGTGGTAATAGCTCCCAGGCCTTTGTTTGAAAGTCCTCAGACCCCAGTTAAAAAGATGGTTAAACTTCCAGAAGACAAAACTACCAAGAAGCAGATTTTCACCTTGAAATACCATAGGGTCACAGAAAAGGCTCAAACTCCTAAGCGGGCAACCCCTCAAGCTGCTGGGTTTGACCTTTGCAGTGTGGAAAATGTGACTATACCTGGCCAAGGGAAAGCCCTGGTTGACACTGGACTCCAAGTTGAAATACCCATTGGGTGCTATGGGCGAGTAGCCCCAAGATCAGGATTAGCCCTGAAGTATTTCATTGACGTGGGAGCTGGAGTGATCGATCCCGATTACAGGGGCAATGTTAAAGTTCTGTTATTTAATTTTGGACAGAAGGATTACCATGTAAGGTCGGGAGATCGAATCGTTCAATTGATATGTGAAAGACTGGGATTTCCACCTGTGGAGGAAGTCACAACTTTGTCCAATTCTGAGCGTGGAACCAAGGGCTTTGGTTCAACTGAAGACAAGGGGGTAAAGAGCCTAGCTGCCACCTGTGACCGTGGAAGGGAGGTGCATGAAGAGGAGGATTTGGGACCCCAAGTATCTGACTGTAAGGAGAGCTCAGAACCCCAAATAGGTGAGGACCTGTCAGTAGTACAGCAAGAACTAAGGAAATTACTAAAAGAATTTCCAGATGTTTTGTCTCCTATACCTGGAGAGACACATTTGGTTGCACATGAGATTATAACTCCACCTGGGAAGTTAATTCGAAAAAGGCCATACCGCTTGCCTGAAGCAAAGAGACAGGAAGTAGTGGCACAAGTTCAGGAAATGTTAGACATGGGGGTAATAGAGGACTCGAAGAGTCCCTGGAATAGCCCCATAGTCTTGGTGCCAAAGCCTGACGGCTCTTTAAGATTCTGTATTGACTTCCGGCAGGTAAATGCAATATCTGTTTTTGATGCATATCCAATGCCAAGAATTGAAGAGCTATTGGACCAGCTTGGACAAGCCCAATATTTAACCACCCTTGATATGACGAAAGGCTATTGGCAAATCCCTCTAACCAGGGAGTCAAAGCCGAAGACGGCTTTCAGCACCCCCGTTGGCCTTTTTCAATTCAAAAGGATGCCTTTCGGACTGCATGGAGCGGCAGCTACCTGCCAAAGGTTAGTGGATCAGGTACTTCGACCCCATCAAAATTATGCCTTTGCCTATATGGATGATGTCATAATCCATAGCAATACTTGGGCGGAACATCTAAAGAGAATCAGAGTGGTCTTAGGCTCCATGAAGCAAGCGGGAATCACTTTGAATCCCAAGAAGTGTGCCTTTGCTAAGAGAGAGGTAAAATACCTAGGCCACTTGGTGGGAAGAGGGAAAATTAAACCCCTAATGAGCAAAGTGGATAGTATCAGGAATTTTCCTCCCCCCATACACGAAGAAACAGCTGAGGAGTTTCTTGGGGCTTATCGGTTATTACCGCAGATTTATACCACAGTTTGCAGAGGAAAGTGCAATATTTACTGATATGCTGCGGAAGAATTGCCCAAATCAGCTGAAATGGACTTCCGAAGCTGAAAAAGCATTTTCAGTGCTGAAAGGGAAGTTGTGTACAGGATCAGTACTGAAAGGGGTGGATTTCAGAAAACCCTTCTTAGTTCAAACAGATGCCTCGGATGTAGGGCTGGGAGCTGTGTTATCCCAATGTCATGAAGGGGAGGAGCATCCTGTGATGTACCTGAGCAGGAAATTGTCACCGGCCAAACAGAAGTATTCCACAATAGAGAAGGAATGCTTGGCCATAAAGTGGTCAGTGGAGGCATTAAGGTTTTATCTCACAGGGAGGAAGTTCCTACTGGTTACAGACCATGCCCCACTAAAGTGGTTACAACAGATGAAGAACCACAATGCCAGGTTGACACGCTGGTACATGGCCTTACAGGCATTTGATTTTCAAGTGGAACATCGTGCTGGAAAATGACACAAAAATCCGGATGCCCTTTCGCCTATTATGGACTGTAAACAGGGCCGGCCCGTCCATTGAGCAAGAATGTTTTTTGCACAGGGCCCCGCGTTTCAGGGGGCCCCGCGCAAAGAACATTCTGCTTTTTTTTAAAATTACATTTAAAAAAAAACCACCTGTCTCTGGCTGCTGCCGCGTCCGTCGCAGCAGCGGCAGAATGGCGTGTCCCGCGGGGCCCCTTCTCCTCGTCGAGCCCTCTGCAAGGGCTTTCAGATTCGCGAAGGGAGAGTGCTCCCTCGCGTCTCTGTAAAGCCCGCAGGGGCTAATGGGAAATTTCCCATCTGCCCCTTTAGACGCGAGGGGCTGATGGGAAATTTCCCATTAGCCCCTGCGGGCTTTACAGAGACGCGAGGGAGCACTCTCCCTTCGCGAATCTGAAAGCCCTTGCAGAGGGCTCGACGAGGAGAGGGGGCCCCGCGGGACACGCCATTCTGCCGCTGCTGCGACGGACGCGGCAGCGGCAGCAGCTAGAGCCAGGTTTTTTTTTTTTTTTTAAATTTCCCGGAAGGGAAGGGAAGGGGGGGGGGGCTGATGGAGGCTGTCTGGAAATGGGGTGATGGGGGGTTAGGACTGGAAATGTGCAAGGGGGGGGGTAGGACTGGAAATGTGCAAGGGGGGGAGTTAGGACTGGAAATGTGCAAGGGGGGGGGGGTTAGGACTGGAAATGGGCTGGAGGGGGGTTAGGACTGGAAATGGGCTAGGGGGGGTTAATACTGCTAATGGGCTGGGTCTTAGAGAGGATGGCTGGAAATGGGGTGAGGGGGGGTTAGGACTGGAAATGGGCTGGGGGGGTTAGGACTGGAAATGGGCTAGGGGGGTTAAGACTGCTAATGGGCTGGGGCTGATGGAGGCTGACTGGAAATGGGCTGGGGGGGGTTTAGGACTGGAAATGGGCTGGGGGGGTTAAGACTGGTAATGGGCTGGGGGCTGATGGAGGCTGTCTGGAAATGGGGTGATGGGGGGGTTAGGACTGGAAATGGGC
This sequence comes from Ichthyophis bannanicus, assembly GCA_033557465.1. Classification (NCBI taxonomy): domain Eukaryota; kingdom Metazoa; phylum Chordata; class Amphibia; order Gymnophiona; family Ichthyophiidae; genus Ichthyophis; species Ichthyophis bannanicus. The sequence goes on from CM066032.1 coordinate 628,939,238, forward strand.
TGGGGGGGTTAAGACTGGTAATGGGCTGGGGGTTGATGGAGGCTGACTGGAAATGGGGTGATGGGGGGTTAGGACTGGAAATGGGCTGGGGGGGGGTTAAGACTGGTAATGGGCTTTGGGCTGATGGGGGCTGTCTGGAAATAGGGTGATGGGGGTTAGGATTGCTAATGGGCTATGGGGGGGGTTAGGACTGCTAATGGGCTATGGGTCGCTAGGACAGGAAAAGGGCTGATGGGGAGGGGTTAGGACTTGAGGTGGGCTGATGTGGTTAGGACTAGTAATGGGCTGTGGGCTGATGGGGGGGTTAGGACTGGCAATGGGCTATGGGGGGCTGACTGGAAATGGGCTGATGGGGTTAAGACTGGAAGTGGGCTGATGGGGGGTTAGGACTGGTAATGGGTTATAGGGGGGGCTTAAACTGAAAATGGGTTGATGGGGGCTAGGACTGGTAATGGGTTGGGGGATTGCTATGACTGGAAATGGACTGAGTGGACGGGGAGGCTTGAACTGCAAGTAGCTGATGGGGAGGGAGCTTGGAATGGAAATGGGCTGTGAGGGAAGGGAGCTAGAACTGAAAATGGGCTGATGGAGCAGCTAGGATAGGACTGGAAATGGGCTGTTGGGGGGAGCTAAGATTGGAAATGGGCTGTGGTGGGGGCTTGAATTGAAATGGACTCATGGAGGGGCTAGAACTGGAAGTAGGCTCATGGGGGGGCTTGGACTGGAATTGGGCTGAGTGGAGGGGAGCTAGGATTTGACATGGGCTGATGGTGGGGCTAGGAAATGACTAGAAATGGGCTGATGGGGGGCTAGGATTGGAAATGAGCTGATGAAGGGACTCAGACTGAAAATGGATGGGGGAGCTAGGACTGGAAATGGGTTGATGGGGGGCTAGGACTGGAAATGGGCTGATGCAGGGACTAGAAGGGAATGGATGCTGGGTGAGACTGGAACTAGAAGGGAGCTGATGTTGGGGGAGGATTAGAATGGGATGGGGCTGGGAGAGTAAAATGGAGAGGGGAAAAATATTTTGTGTGGGAGGGATGAAAAATCTACAATTGGCCGGGTATTGGGAGAGTAAGTGGGGATTGAGGATGGAGGGGTAAAATTTGTGTGGATGAAATAAGAATGAGGAAAGAGCAAAAGGATAAAGATTAGTATGTTAAAGCAGATGTAGAGAGAGAGGATGGAAAGAAAACTAGAAGAGAGAAGAAAGGACAAATGGACAGCAGACGATGGAGAGTTAGCAGAAAACATGAAGAAACCAGAAGAAAGTGGCTGGAGCAATTGCAACTGAAAAAAAATGCACAAAAGGTAGAAATATATCTCTTTATTTTGAATTTATTAACTGGAATATGAAAGCTCTGGGAAATGTGCATCATTAACGTCTGCGCTTTGTTTGGTACAAGAGGAAATTGATTTATAGTTTTATTTCTACAGTGTTGTTGTACATTCCAAGTTTGGCTTTTGGGGTTCCCAGTTTAATTATTGCCTTCCTGTTTCTAAATTGCGATTCCTTGTTTGGTGATGGTCTATGTTCTGCATGTGTAACTGAGCTGAGGTATTCTGTTTATGTAATTCCTATTTGACATTGCCACTTGTTCTCTTTCCCCAGTATTCTCTGAAATGTACTGGTTTAATATTTGCAGTGTTTCCTTTTGATAGGTAGGGTCTGGTGCTTTGTGAGTCCTGGTAATGCTGTCAGGATACAGCGGGTTTGCTATGGGTTCTAAATGGGCAGCGTTTGTAGTAGTTCCTAATGTGCCTGGCGGTTGGCACTGGATTATAGTAATGTAGAAATCTTTTAGTCTTTCTTTATCCATACACTCATTAAGAGACATGTTTACTAAAAGTTAGTGTATGGTAACATTATGCAAATATTTATGCAAATAAGGCCACTTATGCAAATGAGGCCCCGCACCGAGTCTCCGCACATGGCCCCGCACCCCCCTTGGGCCGCCCCTGACTGTAAAGAAGAGGTTTCACAATTTGCATCAGTCCGTAATAACTTAAGCAGGGGGGTTTGTGATAAGGAAGCTTATCATAGTTTAGGAAGAAATAATACAAGAGGTGAATTGGCTCTGAATAAGCAACCTGTGCTGATTGGTAAAAGCACTAAAACAGAGTGTTTACCTAAAAAACTACCAGACCCAGAATGCACTGGTTTACAGAAAGCCTCTAGGAGAGCTGCAGTAGGGAAACGTGTGCCTAATCAGAGAAGCAATGATGTAATCCGTAATCACAAAACTCCGAGGGCAGGGCTTAATTCAGAACACCTGCAGTGTGCTAGGGTGGAGCGGCCATCTAGGCACTTTAAAGCTCGAAGAAATTCATCAGACAGACAGTGATGGCAGCAAGGAGAAAGAGGAACAGAGACAGCAAGAGCTGGAGAAGGAGAGACTGATCGTGAACAGAAGGAAGAACAGCAAGACGTCCAGAAGGTCTAAGAAAGGAGCCCAAGGCAGTACGTATGCTGGGAGAGATTCCTGGGGCAAGCATTCTTCATTGAACTGGAAGAAGCCAGAGGCTTGGAGATATACAGCCAGGAATCCTCGGACAGCACCTGTAAAGGAGACGGCTGCATCTACAGAAAGAAGGAGCTCTAATACCTATTTAAGGAGGTATGGGAAAAGAGACCTAAAGTCCAGAGATTCTGACTGGAGAGTTGGGCACAGAGGTTTTGCTACCTACTGGCCAAAATACCCAGAGAGGAAACCTAATGACAACGTGATCTCAGGTATGAGCTCTGATCTGTTCCCTAGCTTTGCAAAAGGAAGACAGCAGGGAAACAGTTTCTATCCTGGTAGAGATCAGTTAGAGAAATCCTCTGAGCCAGTGTATGAAAGTGATCCTATGATATTTCAAGAGCAAGGGGAAATATCAGATGAGGAAGTTGAATGCATGGATTGTTCTCTTTCTAAGCTGCTGTTCTAAAGTAATCCTCAGTTAAGGATCAAACACCAAAAGGAACTGTACTGATTTTTACCTTCCCAGAAAAGTTTCTTTGAGAGAAAGCTTTGGGGAAAGTTGGAGCCACGTGGAGAGTGGACCAGCAATGGTTTGCAGCTGGTTAAGCATCTGTGATTAGAGCAAAGCACAAGTGCACGTGGGACTTTGGAAAAAAGCTTCTTCTCTGTGTGAAAGGAAGAAAGCTGTTTTGTTTTTTTTTGATTAAGAGATTTTTCCTTTTGGGTTTATTTTTCATTCCAGCACTGCTAAGGAAGTTTATTAGCAGGGGCTAGAAGAAAGACCTTTTCTGTTCCATCAAGGTCTTTACTAAGTTGTTGCATAAGTAATTCAGTTGCCTTATTTGTTTTGTTTCCTGAATAAAACTCCTGGAGAAAATTATCCTGTTGATGTTACCAAGCATATCTGTGCAAGGGAATAACACCCCATAAATAAAATCTGTTTTCTGCATTACACTCGAGCAACTACAATTCTTTATCCTTGTTAAACGGCTAGTTTTGTGTGATTGAACTACAAGACCCACAATCCTTTGCAAGTCAAGTAAATTCATGTCCTTGCCAGGATTGTGGAACTTTCACAACAAGCACCCCGTTTACAGAGGGCAAGGGCACACCGGGCAGGCAACATGGGGGGGAGGGAGCTAGCTAGACATGAGGAGGTGGGGTAAGATAGGGAGATGCTGAACATGGGGGGATAGAGGCAGAAAGGCTATGCTGGGCATGGGGAGATGGGGCAAATGACAAATGTCTGTCATGGGGGGGGGGGGCACCAGGTTTGTAAGTTGTATAGGGTGCATTTATGGCTTGGTATGACCCTGGGCTGAGGTAGGGCTATCTACCAGCAACTAGATGTGCAGCACAACCCACATGTACCCTGCAGCTGATGTGCCCTTGCTATACATATAGCTTGCCCTGCCTATCCATGAACCTACCAATGTGCCATCAAGGAAAGGCAGCCATATGCAGCATTCTGACTGCTCCAGATATCACTAGCGAAGTGCATGCTATTATGCTTTTCCTTGGCTAGCTGTTCCTGAACCCATGCATGGCATAGGTGATAGTTGCTGAGAATCATGTGCTTATTACAGGTTTTACAGGAGGCACTTAGTAATTAGGGATAAAGAGATGAAGTAACCCCTTAAACCCCATGTTCCCAATGACCTGCAGGTCTGGTTTTCCAGGGCAATCATTTCCCTATTGGACTATGCCACACTCTTTAATGCTACCTGCTGCTACCTCTAGGCCAGTAATACAAGCACCATCCTATCTCTTCCATGGGGACTTTCTTAGGTCTCTCTCGTCTCTGCTAATTGTCTCTGCCTAGGCAATGTTGCCTGACTGCAATCACAGAGGCTGAGAGAGTTTTAAATCTTAGTTCTGTCTGCCTCTGAGGCAGCTGTAGTGCTCCATGTCTGTCTCTTATGGTCCTATCTAGATCATTGGATGTTTTCTGAAACTTTTTTTTATAGCTTCTGCACTTGAGTAAAGTGCATTTCTGGAAGCAGTGATCTAGAATCACCTTCTCTGTCTGAACAGGAAATGGAGAATAGTGCTGTGCTGTGCTTTGTTTTATTTTTGCAGTGGCATCATCAGCCATGGGATTTTTGGGTAGGGGGCAGGGATAAGCTGCTTACTACAACCTGCTAGAAAAATTACCTAATGATGTCACTAACAGCTGAATAAGGCTGAGCAGATCACCATAGACGTTATGTTGCCATATAAAATTGTTTTTAAGGCACATTAGGTGAGATGAAATCTGCTTACTACGATGCGCTGGAAAAATTACCTTATAATTGGAGTGGGCATCATGGTTCAGCAGACAGTATATGCTTGATGACCTTGTTTACAGCTTGAATAAAGCTGTGTCCAATACCAGAGGCACTGTGTTTCTTCAAATTGTATTTAATGCACTGTGCGTGTTAGTGAAGCTGATATCTGCTTACTATAGCCTGCTGATGGTGCATACTTGATGATGTCACTAACAATTCTATAAAGCTGCACCCAGCACCAGTGGTGCTCTCTTGCCCCAGAATATTTTTAATACACTTTATTAAGTCTGCTGGGGTGCCAACGTACCTAGTTACATCAGATGAAGTGGCATGAATCGGGCTATTTAATGAAGTGGAGGAGTGGCCTAGTGGTTGGGGCAAGGTACTTCAGGCCGGAAGGTCAGGGGTTCAAATCCCACTAGAGGACAGCAACCTTGTGCTGGAAGGACTGGGGTTTCTAGTCCCACAGGTGCTCCTTGTGGTCTTGGGCAAGCCACTTAACCCTCCATAGCCCATGTTCCCTGTAAACTAGTTATCTCCAAGTTATAATGCCCTGTTCAATGTAATTTCAGTTTGTTCAATGTAAACTGCACTGATGCAGAATAGCACAGTATATAAGAGAATGTAAATAAATAAGTGAGATTAAATAATGTACCATGGTTTTACTCTGTGAACTATGGTCAGAGCAAAAAGCAGTTAAGGAGACAAACAAAATGTAAGTAGACAAAATCAAATTCATATGAATTATTGAACTAAGGTGTTGACACTATGAAATATTTGAGCAGCCCACAGGTTTGAATAAAGGGCGATTAACATGGCCAAGCCCACTCCTGATCCAGAGGTGTAGCATAATGGTAACAGCACTGGCTTTCTAAGCAGCAGACCAGCGTTTGAATCCCACCTGTGTTCTCTCTGGCTGTGGGCAACTCAGTTCAATATATTTTTGACTAGATTGTAAGCTCTGAGTAGGGATTGTCTTTTACATGTGTCTGTGCAGCACTGTGTATGTCTTGTAGTGCTATACAAATGTTCAGTAGTAGTAGTAATAGTGATCCCTAGTAAGATTAAAGAGGCTAAAGTTAGGAAAAGAGGGGTGGGGAGAGGGGCCACATAGGGTTAATGGATGGGTGGAGGGAAGATCGTGGGTTGAGTGCAAGTAGGAACCCGAAGGGGCATTAATTCCATTCAGGAGTTAAGGGTTTGGGAGCAGCTTGGGGAATTATTCTTCCTCCCACCCTCAAAAAAAAGGGGTAAGTGACATGGGACAGGGGAATGGTAGGGCTTTTGTTTTGGCCTAACTTTAACCATTTAGGTTTAACTGGTTTGTGGCTTAATATCGCCTCTGCTCCCAGAACACCATTACACTACACTGTTAGCAGCAAGGCATTCAACAGCACTAAGAGGACATACTCAGTGATATAAACTGGATATATGCCGCTGAATATTTCACTTTATAGCAGGTCTACTAACCACATTACTCCCTTTCAATATGCCCCCCCCCCCATACTCCCAAGTATCTACACTTTGAAACAAATTTGGCTAAATTTAGATCAGGACTTAAAGCCTCCTTTTTTTCACAGGCATTAGAGGACGACTAAGGCGATGTGGGGACAGGTAGTGCAGACAACATGGCTACTAATTTTGATTTTTTTTTAATCTGTTTTATTTTGTTTTAATTTCTTAATTTTTTTGATGTAAACCACCATGATATGTTTATAAATGGTGGTAGAGTAAATTGTTGTAATAAACATAGACAAATTGATGTACAGTTACTCTGTTTTGAAAGTGGCGGTATGCGGAGCCTTGCTTCCTCTGCCACTGCCCCCCTGAATCCATCTTCTCATCTTGAGGATGGATTCATATTGCCACTGCCGCCCCCCCCCCATCCCACCACAAGATGAGAAGATGGATGAGGGGCTAGTGTTGGCAGTGGCAGGTGGAGGAAGGGATGGTGGCGGCTTGCTGCCTGGGGTGGCAGAAACCTTTAGGCCAGCCCTGGCTGTGAGACTGATTGATGGAGTTCAGAGGGGTGTATATATGCCCCCCTCTGTAGAAGTTCATTGGCTCACCAGAAACTGGCAGGTCATGTTAAAAATTTTAATGAGTCTATTTAAAGCATTATTTATATTGACTCCCAACTATCTTCAGGCTATTTTAATTCCTTATTGTCCAGTACATAACACGCAGTTATTTAATCTGGGTTTACTTCAAATCCCTGACGGAAAAGTGTTTCATAAGGATGAGACCTGCTCTCGCTCCCCTGCATGCACGACACCGCTTTTATAGAACACACTGCTGCAGGATTTTCATTTTGAGGTTGATTTGCTAAGATTTAGGAAGATGATTAGGATTGATTTCTTTCAGCAAGTGCTTTCAGCAGTGCTGTGTTTCAACGTGCTGTTAATATAGGAGCAAGTTCATTTCACGTTCATTTATTTTATTTTTTCTATTGCAACCTGTTGTTCTTGAACATAATGGGTCGTGGTTAGTAACGTGTGCTCATATTTACTGCACCCTAAAGTCTGCGCTAATAAATTAAAATGGCATTTTAAAAGGGATATCTAGGATGAATCTGGGATGTGCAAAGCAGAATGTCTAAACATCCGGGGGAGTGGCAGCAGTGAAGGGAGATAGCAAGGTCTGGTATGTGCATTGCTACAGGCTAGTTCACAAATGTGGACATCTTGGAAGTGCATGCTGCAGAACTGGGTGCTTGGCTGGGGTAGTTCAGAAAGGGGGTTAGCACATCCTGGCCTGCCATTTCTGATACTCAGATGTGCGGCGGTGGGCCAGTAATATGATGGCGTATATATATTTACATTTGGGTTTCTTTGGCATGGAAATATTAACTGTGGCCATGGGAGTGCACTTTGCTTTTCTCCTGGAAGCATTGCAGACATGAAACAAGCACTTTTTTGCACCTTATTCATGGCTAAGAGCAGATACTGTATAGGCATGAATGTCTCAACAACCAGGGCCAAACATGCTTGTGCTGGTCTAAAATTGCACTGCCACGTGCATCTTCATTGACCATTCGTGTACCAGGGATGACTACAGTATATACCCGACTTTCTAAAATGGCTCCGGGGATGTCTCCATGATTCCCACGTCTAAGTTCCCATTTTCAGACGTCCAATTCACAAACAGAGCTTCCAAAATGACCCCCTTTGCGTTAGACCATACGCTAAAGCAGCCAGTGTGGTAAAAATCCTCTGCTGACCGCTTAACACACAATGGGGTAGAGATTGGGCCATTGACTTCACATTGCAGTTAGCATAGGGATGATTAGCACGTGCTGTCACTGTTGCAGTTAGCGCGGTTCTACCTATCGCCACTTCAATGCACCACGTTAATAGACTGGTAAGGTGCTTCCCAGTGCAGTAACTGCATAGGGAGGTGCTAGTTTTTACCTGTCAATGTAAGCAAAGGTGAAGAACCTTAGTCTAATTGGTAAACATGTCCCCGTATGAATGATGCCACGTACTGATGGAGAGCCGCTTAGTATTTTAGATCTTCCATGTGTAAATTATGTATAAATAAATAAAATGAGCTTTGGGTCGTTGCTATTTGTTTAGACAAGAACTTTAAGTGTTGTACCTGAAAACATAAATGTTGGACGTGTTTCTAATTGGTTCTTATAAAGATGAAAAATTATTTAAAATGTTTTCCATAAAAACAGTGAAATACCAACATTTTTTTACTGTTCCCCTATTCCAGCTTCTGCTTCTTTGATGTAATATCTGTATGTTTCATAATCCATGGTTATGGCTTCTAACTTTAGGTTTTAAATCATTGCTTCTTGGTTAAAAATATCCTGATGCAAAAAAAATAAATAAAAAAGTACTTATTTGACACCACTTTCGTAGGACTCTCCCTCGCCTCCTCATTTTGTCTTATATCCCCCACTCAGTTTGTGTCTTTTCTATGCTAATGACCCCTAAGTGGCACAAATGTTTGATTTCACCAGGAAATGTGTATAGCCATTGTACCCGTGGCAGAAAACCACTGATAAACAAATGTCAGAGTTACACATTCAACGAATGAATATAATTTTGTCCCTCTTAGGCTCCGCTCCAAAACTAAACCCCTTTTCTGGACATATAAGCTTTAGCTGTTTTGGAAATAAAAGTTCCACGATTCTTTTTTTAAAAGATTTATGCAGTCTGCGCTGTCGTCGGCTAGTATCTTATTCTGTTTTATGAATCCTAAACAGCAGGATGGTGCTTTAGGGATTTAAAGGTGTGGGTTCAACTATAGAGCATGATTGTGTAATTGATTACAATGGTGGGGGGATGGTGGAGGGTAGGGGTAATAAAGTCCTCTTACTTACTATCAGTGGCTTCAAAAACTGAACAGGCTCTGCCAGTAGTGACTGACAGTAGGAGGAGAAGGAGGCACCTTCCCACCCTGTGTGTGGCGTCTACAGAAGAAAGAGAACAGACTCCAAGCATTCCTCTGTATTCCTCCTCTGTCTCTCGTTCTGAATCTGAATTATGTTAGAGAACGACTCCCAACTGTACCTGTTCTGAAGGAATTTATCAGGAAACCCTTTTGTTTCAATAGTCATTCAGACTGGTACATTGATTCGGGGGGGATTGAATTCGGACAACTAGAAGAATGGAAGTGTGAGAAGAGAAACTATAGAGGTAAAACTTGTAAAGAAAGTCTCTATCCCCATGACATCAGAGTATGGGGTATAGAGTGCCTTCCCTTACCTGCTCAATGACAATGGAACCACATCATGAGCTATCCCCGGGCTACAAGTACATCTGACCCAAAATGGAAGAAACCCCTTTAGACATCTCTAGTCAGGTCTAGCCAGAACAGTGTCAAGCAATTTGAAATGTACCTTCATAGAATACAGTTCTCTTAAATGTTCCAATCTAAGCCACTCAACATTTCCCAGTATACCCGTGCTGTAAGTTTTATTTTAATGATACTTGCAGACTGAGAGGACCAGAGGAAGAAAACAGTGAGAAGAAAAAAGAAAACAGTGACCCTGATTAAAGACGCAATGCTGACTTAGGAAAGAGATGGGAGAAAGCTTTTGATTGTCACTTCACTGTGACTTTGTCATGACTTTTAAGCTTTTTATTTTTCAGTTTAATTCACCACAGGCATCCTGCACAAATTCTTACTCTACTTATCACCTCTCTGAAATGTAGATGCTGCTTTTAAGAGTAATCAGCAGGTACCAACTATGTCAGTTTCTTTCATGTTCCAGTTCAGCAATAGGTTTAAATAATAAATTACTTTTAAATTACAAAACTCACCCAGTAGAAATAATCTAATTAGACTCAGAAAATCTCTTCCCTTTGTTTGACAGATATATTCCATTTTTGAGCACTGTGCAGAGCTTTGGATAAAAGTACTCTACCACCACTCTGATAATAATAGCATCAAGATGATAGTGAACCAAACTTCCATGAAAGAAAATGAAGATTTTACTTTTAGTATGATCTTGTGGACAGGATATATAATAATGCAGATTTAGAAACCATAGATTGTTCTGTGTCTTTAGTGGTATATGTGCTCATATGTCCATACCCAATGTGGTATGTTGTTAAGACACAGAGAATGCCGAAGACACGTTTGAACACAAAAGCCATCTGTTGAAAGGACGTTTAGTAGCTCCCTCTTACTATTTACTATTTGGAAGCTATGGATCTCTGGCATGAATTCTAACTTGGAGTGATCTGCTGCTGATTGCATTAATTGTATATGAGATGAAGCATAAGTGACAGAACAGACTGGGGTGGGATTTGAGATGTTTTTACAATGAGCATTTTTTAATCATGTTCAGTGACTGCGATTTTTATGTTCCATAGGATCCCTGGTTGATTTTCAATGCTTTAGTGAGCCAAGCAATTGCACTCAGATCAATGTATTTCAGTCAAGCATGTTTCTGGGTGTCTTGGCTAAACTGTAAACTCTGAATAATCTTTCTCCCCTTCAATCTGTTCAATACTCCACTGCAAGTCTTATCTTCCGCCAGTTCCTCTATGCTCATCTAACCTGTCTTCTCAAGTCACTTCACTGGTTCCCTATCCATTTCCGAATCCAGTTCAAACGTCTCCTATTTACCTACAAGTGCACGCATTCTGCAGCTCCTCACTAACTTTCCTCTCTTATCTCACTCTACACTCCTCCTCGGGAACTCCACGGAGCAGAAGCTGTCTCCTCTCTGTGTCCAAGCAGTACTACTGTATGTACATTGACTAATGTGCTAGGAATGAAACACAGTAGTAGTAGAAATGAAATGGGGGAAACCCCTGAAGTAAGCAATGAATGACTGAAACATTGATTTCAGGTTACTTTTGCTGCTCTATGTTGCTATATGAGATGTGATATGCATGTTGTGTGTTGGTAGACAGTTCCTGAACATAGTAACATAGTATATGACAGCAGAGAAAGCCCATCATGGTCCATCTAGTCTGCCCAGCAAGGTGGCAAGCGTAGGTGCACCTGCTGTTCCGTGCAGGTCATTAGTTAACTGCAAATGAAGTGAACCTGAAGGATGAGTTTTGTTTTGGCTTGAAGTGTTGTTGCTGAACTCCTTTGAAAAGTTAAGTACTTTGGATGTTTCCTTTTGGCTGTTTACCATGCTCTATGGTGATCTTTTATTGGAGATAATAAATAAAATGAAATAATAAGTAAGGCACTTGATAAAAAATGTTTAAAATGGATGCAGCCCAGGGAATAATGATGATAGTTGGTTGGCACTATTCAGCCTGTTAAATGGCTTTGATGTCTCCTTGAGGTTGTATTAATTTAATTCTATTATCAGTACTGCACCCTGGTTTTATTATTATTATTTTCAAGGTTATATATAGGAATGTTTTCCACTTGTTTTTTGATTTACAAACTGTGTGGCAGACAGAATATGCACTATTTCTCTCCTGGTGATCACCATAGTTTCACTGCTTTGTAAAAATCTACTCTGGAAAATATACCATGCCGAAGAGTGCTGAGAGGACTAAATATATTCTAGCATATTGTACACTACAGGAGGGGAAAGGGAAGGGATTTGGAATTTAACTCACACCTTTTTCAGAGGGTGTTCAAGATAAATTACATTTAGGTCAAGCAGGTACTTTCTTGTCCCTGGAGGGCTTACAATCTGGCTTTGCCCTTGAAGCAAAGGTTAAGTGACTTTCCAAGATCATAAGGGGCAGCAGTGGGATTCAGCTTGGGCTTCACTGGTTCTCAGCCTACTACTCTAACCATTAGACTACTCCTCTACTTCAGTAATGACAAGTTTGCATTTACTTTCCAAAACCAATAATTGCAGCTAGGATTAGGCGTGTTGCACAACCCAACCAAAATGGTTGCTCAGAGTCAACATTTTGCATCTTACAGATTTCTGAATCATTTGTACTTTTGCCTAGATTTCCAAATTATCTCAGTCTATCATACAGAATTCAAAATCCAATTCATTATTCTCCAGTTAAATTTTTTAGGAAGCTTATATTTTATCTTTATCTGGCTTGAATTTTCCATGCTAGCAAAACTAGATTCCAGCCATAAAATAATCTGGAGCTCCTAAGCATGAAAAATGCATAGTAGGCCCGAAATAATAATATGGTTATCTCTCTTCCTAAGACCTTTGGCAGCAGCCTTACAGAGCTAACATCAAGAACTAGAATCAAAGACTAAACAAACACCATCCACATTTTGTGTGGCCAGAAAGAGAAGAACAAAGATGGTGAGAGCAGAAATGGCAAGTTCCATAGAAACGTTTATTTGTTTGGTATTTAGCTTACACCTTTCCAGTACAGTAGTTATTCAAGATGAGCTACAATCAGGTACAGTCGGTATTTGCCTGTCACCGGAGGGCTTACAATCTAAGGAGGGCATATTCAAAACATCTTAGCCAGTTAGCTGACCTGCTAAGTCAGCGGGATGTTCAGCAGTTCTGAATATTCCTAACTAACCCGGTAAAATGCCCCATCACTAACCAGTTAGCGACAGGGTGTTCCTGAGGCGGAATGGGGCGACACCAGTTGCCAGCTGGTCAGTGGCGATATTTAGTCACTAACCGGCTAGCTAAAATTCCTAAAGTTAGACAGGTGAAAAGCTGTCTTCACTTTAGGTGGTTTTGCAGTATGGCTAGCAGCTTAATATCGCTGCTAGCTAGATTGCAAAAATTCAATCTGGGCAAACTGGATATTCAGTGCCAGTCAGCGGATATGACCCAGCACTGAATATCCTGGTTTTAAATTTAAACGGTGCTGACCAGCCACTTTAACAGTGTTGGCTGCTTCTGCTGTTGAATATGCTCCCCACCCCCAGATTTGTACCTGAGACAATGGAGGGTTAAGGGAATTGCCCAAGGCCACAAGAACTGCCTGTCGGATTCAAATACTGGTCTCTTTGGCCACCAGGTCACTGCTCTAACTACTGGGCTACTCCTCCACATGGCCACTAATGCAGTGATAGCCTAAGTTGGAACGAGAAACAAAATAGAAGGGAACCTAAGGAGACGAAGGATCCTGGGGAATTCTGCCTTATCTTTCACTAGTCCTTCCGGGAGTGTAGGTCAGTGAATGATTTCTTGATAAGGACCTCTCCTATATTAAATATGTCATTGGACTGTGCCCTAGGAAGGATGGACAATACGGACAGGGACCTTGGCTGGTGAAAACAGATATAGAATCAGCATTCTGGCTTTTTCCTATGCATTCAATATGCTTTCCACTTGAAGGGTTTTAAATTCAAAGGGCATTATTACTCTAACAAATGTTTACCCAAGAGGTTATCAATGTCATGTTCCTTCTTTGAGAGGTTTAGTTCATTTCAGCCATGGAGAGGGCTGTTGAAAAGAGCAGCATCATTCATTACCTAGATGATTTCCTGTTGGTGGACACTAGTGAAGAGGATTGTAGAGCAGTCCTAGCAGCATTACAAAGCAAAGCCAAGGAGCTGGGGGTCCCACTAGCAGAGAACAAGATGCGAGGCTCGAAAGAAACTTATCCTTTCTGGGAAAAGAAACAGGCCCTGTGCAAATGGTCACAAGGCTCCCTGCATCCAAGCTGGGATCCAATTGCAGGTATTGATAAGGCACCTTAACTTTGCTGGTAGGGTAGTGGCAAAGGGTTAGGCCTTCATTAGGCACTAGGCGAAAGAAGTAGAAATCATTTCACCAGAGTGTCCAATCTGATTGAAGAGGATCTAAAAATGTGGTTGGCCTTTCTGGGGCAATATAATAGATTGAACATGTGCAGGGAAAGAGCAGTGTCCAACAAGGAGCTTGAACTGTACCTTGACGTATCCAGAAGCTTAGGGTTTGGTCTGTATTTCAAAGGGGAATGGCACAAGGAGATATGGCCCGAAGAATGGTGGGACAGAGTTTTTCCCTATCATAGTGGCTTTAATACTGTGGGGTGAAAGACTCCGAAGTAAGAGGGTGGTGTTCTGATCAGATAATGTCTATGATAGCAACAGACAGTGCAAGCAGACAGGTTGATGAACTTAGTGCAAAGGCTAGTCTTTAGGAGCCTTGAGCTCAACACAAACATCATGGGGAAACATATACTGGATGTCACAAATGAAATAGCTGATACTCTCACATTTTCTGTGAGCATGTTTCAGGCATGTGGTGCTGGAAACAGAGGAAAAAACGGTCAGGATGCTATCTCCCCTATAGGAACTCATATTCATGGGACCTCGGCAATAATACAAAAAGCCCTAGCCCCGAACAAACTAAGGGCCTACCATAGAGGGTGGACCACCCTAAGATGGTTCACATAGCAAAAGGGTATAGAACTAACCAAAGCAAATATCATACAGCTCGAGGAATTTATCACATGGCTCAGAGAGCTTGGATCATCTAGAGCACAAGCCAAGAAACATTAAATGGAAATTGCATTTTGTCTAAAAATGGAGAGAGCTTGCAACATCCCAAAAACATTCCACATCAAGAAGTTGATAGAGGGATATGGTGTCACGATCCAACGATACTGTGCATAAGACACCTGGTTACCTTAACAGTAATATAGGTAGTATTGGGGACACTGAAGGGGAAGTTGAGAGATGAACAAGAGCTCACTCTATTCAAAGCAGCCTTTCTATTAATCTTCTACGGGCAATTTGAATTAGTGAAATAATAGCACCAGCAAAAGGGTTAAACAAAGTGCCTGGACTGTTAGCAGAGGCTGTACATTGGGAGCAAACTGGGGTAACAGCAGGGGCGGCCCAAGGGGGGTGCGGGGCCATGTGCGGAGACTCGGTGCGGGGTCTCATTTGCATAAGGGGGCTCATTTGCATAAATATTTGCATAATGTTACCATATACTAACTTTTAGTAAACATGCCTCTTAATGAGTGTATGAATAAAGAAAGACTAAAAGATTTCTACATTACTATAATCCAGTGCCAACCGCCAGACACATTATGAACTACTACAAACACTGCCCATTTAGAACCCATAGCAAACCCACCGTATCCTAACAGCACTACCAGGACTCACAAAGCACCATACCCTACCTATCAAAAGGAAACATGCAAATATTAAACCAATACATTTCAGAGAATACCAATACATAACCTACTGGGGAAAGAGAACAAGTGGCAATGTCAAATAGGAATTATATAAACAGAATACCTCAGCTCAGTTACACATGAACAGAACATAAACCATCACCAAACAAGGAATCACAATTTAGAAATAGGACGACAATAATTAAACTGGGAATCCCAAAAGCCAAACTTGGAATGTACAACACTGTAGAAATAAAACTATACATTAATTTGCTCTTGTACTAAACAAAGCGCAGACGTTAATGATGCACATTTACCAGAGCTGACATATTCCAATTAATAAATTCAAAATAAAGAGATATTTTTCTACCTTTTGTGCATTTTTTTTTCAGCTGCAATTGCTCCAGCCACTTTCTTCTGGTTTCTTCGTGTCTTCTGCTAACTCTCCATCATCTGCTGTCCATTTGTCCTTTCTTCTCTCCTAGTTTTTTTTCCATTCTCTCTCTACATCTGCTTTAACATACTAATCTTTCTCCTTTTGCTCTTTCCTCATTCCTATTTCATCCACTCAAATTTTACCCCTCCATCCTCAATCCCCACTTACTCTCCCAATACCCGGCCAATTGTAGATTTTTCATCCCTCCCACACAAAATATTTTTCCCCTCTCCATTTTACTCTCCCAGCCCCATCCCATCCTAATCCTCCCCCAACATCAGCTCCCTTCTAGTTCCAGCCTCACCCAGCATCCATTCCCTTCTAGTCCCTGCATCAGCCCATTTCCAGTCCTAGCCCCCCATCAGCCCATTTCCATTCCTAGCAACCCCCCAACCCAATACCAGTCCTAGCCCCCCCATCAACCCACTTCCAGTCCTAACCCCCCATCACCCCATTTTCAGTTTAAGCCCCCCCTATAACCCATTACCAGTCCTAACCCCCCATCAGCCCATTTCCAGTCAGCCCCCCATAGCCCATTTCCAGTCCTACCCCCCCCCCATCAGCCCACAGCCCATTACCAGTCCTAACCCCATCAGCCCACCTCAAGTCCTAACCCCTCCCCATCAGCCCATTTCCTGTCCTAGCCCCCCACCCATAGCCCATTATCAGTCCTAACCCCCCCATAGCCCATTACCAGACAGCCCCCATCAGCCCAAAGCCCATTACCAGTCTTAACCCCCCATAGCCCATTACCAGTTCTAACCCCCCCAACAGCCCACAGCCCATTACCAGTCCTAACCCCATCAGCCCACCTCAAGTCCTAACCCCTCCCCATCAGCCCATTTCCTGTCCTAGCCCCCCCATAGCCCATTACCAGACAGCCCCCATCAGCCCACAGCCCATTACCAGTCCTAACCCCTCCCCATCAGCCCAGTTCCTGTCCTAGACCCCCCATAGCCTATTATCAGTCCTAACCCCCCCCCCATAGCCCATTACCAGACAGCCCCCATCAGCCCACAGCCCATTACCAGTCCTAACCCCCCCAACAGCCCACAGCCCATTACCAGTCCTAAACCTATCAGCCCACCTCCAGTCTTAACCCCCCCAGCCCATTTCCAGTCCTAGCCCCCCCATAGCCCATTACCAGTCCTGCCCCCCCCCATCAACCCACAGCCCACCTCAAGTCAAGTCCTATCCCCCTCCATAGCCCATTACCAGTCCTAACCCCCCCCCCTCATCGGTTCAAGGAACATTAAAAAAAAAAAAAAAGCTGGCTGCTACCGCTGCCGCTGCCGCTACCGCCGTGGCAGCGGAAGAATGGAGTGTCCCGTGGGGCCCCCTCTGCCCGGCTGAGTCCCTCCCTCCCTCTCTCTGCGACGGCTGAGCCCCTCTGTGCCGGCTTTCAGATACGCAAAGGGAGAGTGTCTCCCTCGCGTCTCTGTTAAGCCTGCAGGGGCAGATGGGAAACACTCTCCCTTCGCGTATCTGAAAACCGGCACAGAGGAGCTCAGCCATCGCAGAGGGAGAGCTCAGCCGGGCAGAGGGGGCCCCGCGGGACACTCCATTCTGCTGCTGCTGCGGCGGCAGCGGCAGCAGCCAGCTTTTTTTTTTCTTTACTTAATTTTGAAAAAAAGCAGAATGTTCTTTGCGCGGGGCCCCCTGAAACGCGGGGCCCTGTGCAAAAAACATTCTTGCTCAATGGACGGGCCGGCCCTGGGTAACAGTGAGTGTGAGGAGATCTAAAATGGGCCAGGCATGAAAGGGTCAGTCCATCAGGCTAGCCAGAATGGAAATAAGCGAGCTTTGCCCAGTTAATGTTCTGTAGGCAAACACCGGCAATTTGGTTGCAGGAATACTGTTCAGGCACCATAATGGTATCTGCTTATCTAGGTTCCAGTTTAAGAGGGTATGGCTGATGGGCCTGAGAGGGGCAGGCATAAAAGAGAAAGGGCTGTCATCTCACTCATTTAGAATTTGGGTTGTGACCTTGGCATGTAATGAGTTTTGGAGATGAGGCATTAAGGGGATAGACAGATGAAAGTCAGATAGATATGAAGGCTACATAAGGGGAGATGGAGATAGCGAAGCAAGGTATTAGCTAAAATCATCGGGCCTGATATTCATAGGGATTAACATTCTTAGCAGACCTGCTAACTGTGTTAATCCCCTTGTCCAGGATATTCAACAGCAGTAACATGGTTAGTGCCACGTATATCCGCAGGTTCTACTACTACTGCACACCCTGATGCTAACCAGTTAGTATTGTGGCATTCCAGGGGCAGCACCCAGTGATAACTGGGTAGTGGCAATATCGAGCCACTGCTTTGTAATCGCTAAGCAAAGAAAGTCAGATGCAGAAAAGGTTGGCCTAACGTTTGCCGCAGAAGCTGACTGAATATCACCACTGCCCACTCAGCTTCATCAATATCTGGGCAACCCAGATGCTCAGTGTCAATGCTGGGTCCTGGTTATGGTCCTGGCATTGAATATCCAGGTCTAATGTTCAGCAGTAGTGGCTAGCCACTTTAGCTAGTGAATCCATCATGTCTATTGCAGGGTGACACAGGTGCACATTTTGGATATCAGGCACTCTTACAACTACTGGGCAAAAAGGTGAGCTGTGGTACAACAGGAGGGCAAGCAAATAATCTCCACAGGTACAGTATTCATAAGATGGTTTAGGAAGACAGGAATGGGTTGGGACGAGCTTATGCCAGCCTTAGGCAATTGGGCAACACTTTCTTCCTTTTCTGAAATCATTCAGGGGGAAACTGAAAATCTTCTCTCCTCCTCCAAACTGAATACTTGCTTCTCTGATCCCATTCTCACCCATCTATTGAGCTCCATCTCTTCCGCCGTCAAATTTACAACAGTGTGGACTCCCCTGAGGGAGTCGAGAACATGAGGAAAGATCTGCAAAAACTGGAAGAATGGTGTAATGCTTGGCAGTTAAGATTTAATGTGAAAAAGTGCAGTGTCATGCACTTGGGAAGCAGAAATCCAAGGGAATTGTATGCTATAGGGGGCGAGAGGTTGGTGTGCATGGATCAGGAGAAGGACCTCGGAGTGATTGTTTCTGATGATCTCAAGGTGGCGAAACACTGTGACAGGGCGGTGGCAAAAGCCAAAAGGATGCTGGGCTGCATACACAGAGGAATTACCAGCAGAAAGGAGGAGGTACTAATGCCACTGTACAAGTTGCTGGTGAGGCCTCACTTGGAATATTGTGTTCAGTTTTGAGACCATATCTTGCAAAGGATATAAAAATGCTGGAAGCGATTCAGAGGAAGGCGACCAAAATGATTTGGAGCCTGCGTCAGAAGGCTTATGAGAAGACACTTGAAGACCTAAATATGTACACTCTGGAGGAGAGAAGGGACAGGGGAGATATGAAACAGACCTTCAAATACTTAAAGAGTATTAATGGACAAACAAACCTCTTCCAAAGATGAGGAAGCTGTAAAACTAGAGAGAATAATATGAAGCTGCAAGGGGGTAAATTGAAAGGCAACGTCAGGAAATACTTTTTCACTGAAAGGGTGGTGGATGCTTGGAATGCCCTCCTGATGGAAGTGGTGGGGGCAAATACAGTGACAGAATTCAAAATGGCATGGGACAGACACAGAGAATCCCTTTATAGCAACAGGATAAAATCAAAATAAACATAACTCTCTCTTATATCTCAACAAATAGGGGTGACCTACATGAAGCGGTGGGTAAACGTCCAAACAAAGGCATGATGAGGGGTGACCTGAATGGAGCGACAGATGCACCTACTCTTACCACCTCGCTGGGCAGACTAGATGGACCATACTGGTCTTTATCTGCCATCATTTACTATGTTACTATCCCTTCCATCTATCATATCCTTAACCTATCACTTTCCACAGCAACTGTTCCTGTGGCCTCCAAACATGCTGTGGTTATACCTCTCCTCAAAAAGTCTTCACTAGATCCTACTGTCCTTCCAGTTATCGTCCTCTCTCTCTCTCCTCCCCTTTGCTTCAAAATTATTTGAGCGAATGGTTCACCACCATTGTCTTGATTTTCTTTCCTCTCAAGTCCTTCTGGACTCACTGCAATTTGGCTTTCCTTCTCTACATTCCGCAGAAATGGCTCTTGCCAAAGTCTCCAGCGACTTGTTCCTCACTAAATCCAAAGGCCTCTAATCGATTCGCGTCCTTTTTGAACTTTCTGCTGCCTTTGACACTGTTGAACCAGCTTCTCATCAATACCCTGCCCCTGCTTGGATTTAGGGGCTCTGTTCTGTCCTGGTTTTCTTCTTATCCCTCCCATTGCAGTTTTAGTGTATGTTCTGGTGGATCCTCCTCTATTGTCATCTCGCTTTCAGTTGGTGTACCTCAGGGCTCAGTTGGGACCTCTCTCTACACTCAGTCCCTTGGTGCACTTATTTCCACCGATGGTTTTCAGTACCATCTTTATGCTGACAACTCTCAGATCTCCCTTTCTGTGCCTAAAATCTCTCGAGTAATCCAGGCCCGGTCTCTGCCTGCTTATTTGACATTGCTGCCTGGATGTCTCTGTGCCATCTGAAACTGAACATAGGCAAAACTGAGTTCCTTATCTTTCCCCCTAAACCCACCTCCTCCCTGCCTCCCTTCTCTATTTCTGTGGATAACACTACACTCCTCCCTGTTTCCTCAGCTCGCAATCTTGGGGTCATCTTTGACTCTACTATCACTCTCTCTGCACACATCCAACGGATAGCTAAAACTTGTTACTTCTTTCTCTATAACATGGGTAAAATTCATCCCTTCCTTTCTACACACACTACTAAGACCCTCAACCACTCAGTAGTCACCTCCCGTCTTGACTATTGTAACCTTCTCCTCATTGGTCTCCCTCTGAATCATCCTTTCTCCCCTTCACTCTGTTCAAAACTCAGCTGCACGGCTTATCTTTCGCCAGTGCCGCTATGATCATGTAACCCCTCTTCTCAAGTCACTTCACTGGTTCACTATCCATTTCCACATCCAGTTCAAAGTTCAGACTTCTCCTGTTTACCTAAAAGTGCATTTATTCTGCGGCTCCTCACTATCTTTCCTCTTATCTCACTCTACACTCCGCTCCTCTCGCAGATGCCTTTTATCGGTGCCCTTCTCTGCCACTAATAATCACCATTAGAAACACTGTTACCTTAAGAAAAAAACAAACGTTACCTTCTACAAAATAACAGTAAAATACAAGTACAAGCATTGTGGAACTTGTGTCTCTTGGGGAAACTGCTAGGTACATATGACCTAGATTGGCTACTGTTGGAAACAGAATACTGGGCTTGATGGACCTTGGTCTGACCCAGTATGGCATATCTTATGTTCTTATGTTATGTTCTTAACAATTACAGAGGACTTCCGGTTTAGCCACGGAGGAGAGGAGACGTGTGTGAGTGAGCTCTCCGGCCCGCGCGGAAAAAATCGGGTAGAAACTGCTCCAGCGGGGTACGAGAGACATGCTGAAGTTGGTAAAACCCAAACAGAATAACCCGATTAAGGATCTATATGATGCCAAGGCGGGAGGTGACAAAACAGCATTGGCCAGGCAGCGGGCCCTCCAGGCGCCAGCGTCCCCCAACATGTCGGAGGACCTGGGAGTGGCGGATGGGGAGGAATCTCCTCAAGTAGATCTGGCGGCTGTGCTACAGGAGATCAGAGACTCTAAAGATGAAATTGTACAGCGTGTCTTCCAGAAATTGGAGGAGAAATTGGCTGCTATAGGGAAAAGGTTTGAAGAGGTGGAGGCCCGGGTGAGCCAGACGGAGGACACGCAGGTCGCACTTCAGCGCACGGTGGGTTCCCTGCAGCAACAACTTAGCTGGCTTCATGCCAAAACCGAAGATATGGAAAATAGGGACCGCCGATCTAATTTGCAAATTTTTGGAGTGCCAGAAGGGGCAGAGGGGGAGGACGCAATTGGCTTTGTGACTGATATGCTGACGGAGTGTTTTCCGGGCCCATCATCCATCCCCGCTTTCGAAATTGAGCAGGCGCATAGAGAATTAAGGCCTAAACCCGGGACATCGGGCCATCCACGTGCTTTAATAGTTAAGCTTCTCCGGTTTCAGGATCGAGAACATGTGATTCGTGCGGTCAGGAAATCGAGACATGTGATTTACAAGGACTGGAAAATTTATGTGTTCCCGGACCTAGCATCTGAGACTGTTAAGAGAAGGAAGGAGCTTGTAAGACTTAAGGAAACCTTGGCTAAGCGGGGTATACAGATAGCGATCTGGTACCCCGCCAAGATCACAATGCTGGTGAACGGCACGCAGCGGTTTTTTGCTTCGAAGGATGCGCTGGAGAAATTCTTGAAAGTGCAGGCGGGGTGTGTCTCGTCGACGAAGGAGGTTCCTGCAGGTCGGGGTTCGCAGGATGCGGACGGCGAAGCTGCAGCGGAGGCGCATCTCTAAAGCAGAAGAGGACTTTTTTCTTTCTTTACTTTACTGTGAATTGAGGGGGAGGCCGGGAGGGCTGTGAGGGATGTGGAGGTATGAGATATTGGGAGGGGTATGGTTGAACTTGAGAGGGTGCTTGGGTGGATACGGAGGTTGGGAAGGCATGTGGAAGTGGCATGTTCTTTGGGGAGGTCATCTGGGGGAGGGGGTTGGGGCATGGAAATGTATATTTGGGTATGGCTTCCCCTGGGCCTGGCGGCCCTGAGAGAGGGAGAGGGAAGTTGGGAGATATCGGGGAGTAGTTGGGGAAAGGGGGCCGTGGGGTGGGGGGAAGCGGGCGTGGGGGGGAAGAGCTCAGTTGAGTGACAGGGGGAAGGCTGAAGGGAGTCCGAAAGACAAAAATTTGTGGCGAACGGGGGAGAGTGGCGTTGGTGGTGGGTTTTGATGTTTGGTTTATTGTTGAGTGTGTTGTGTGTGTGCGGCGGATGTCTGTTCTCCAGCTGATAGGTCTGCGGAGTACTGCGGGAGGATGATTGGAATCTCACGTTCGGGGGGGTTTAAAATTGCCTCCTATAATGTAAGGGGCTTTAATAGCCCGATTAAGAGGAAGCGGGTTCTTACACAGCTAAATAGATTGGGGGTGGATGTGGCCCTCTTACAGGAGATGCATTTAACTGCGGTAGAGCAGGAGAAATTGAAAGCCCAGGGATTCGAACAACTGTTTGGCTCCCCTTATAACTCTAAGAAACGTGGGGTGGTTATCCTTGTGCATAAGCGGGTCCGGTTCATCCCCTATGAGAGTGGAGGGGACGGAGCGGGTAGAGTGGTGTGGGTGGTGGGGAGGGTGGATCTGAGGGAGGTGTCCTTCCTTAATGTCTATGCCCCCAACAGGCCAAAAGGCTCCTTTTTTGCGAAAGCATTGAAGGGGTTTAAGAAGAAGGCTAAAGGAGATTGGATCATTGGGGGGGATATGAATTGTGTGGTGGGGGAAAAGGATAGATCCAATTTTAGTAAACGGGTGCATGGGTCTGAGGGTAGGGAGTTACGGAGATGTATGGCAGATTTCGGGTTGGTGGACATCTGGCGGTGGGAGTACCCGAGGGGGCGTGAATATACTTGCTACACTAATCGGCAGGGCACTTATTCTAGGTTAGATCTGTTTTTAGGGAGGAGGGATCAGCTTGGGGTGATGACGAATGTTAAACTTCACCTTATCCGATCATGGGCTGATCACAGGGGAGTGGAATGGTATGAGGGGTGGGAGGGGTAAAGGGGGGTGGAGAGGTAATGTGTCATTGTATCAATCGCAGGAAGGGCGGGCACGCCTCCAGTGGGCATGGAGGGATTACCTTGCCTGGAATGATAACGGAGAGGTGTCGGATGCGGTGCTCTGGGATAGTGGGAAGGCCTATTTGAGGGGGATTCTGATCCAGCTCGGGAGTCAGAAGAAGAGATAAAGGGAAGCACTGAGGGGCAAATGGATGCAGGAACTAGAGGAGTTGCAGGCGGCGCATTGTCGCCTTGGGACTAAGGCTCTGCGGCAGTGGCTAGCGGGCTTGCGGGTAAAGATTAACACCTTGGATTTGGAAGAGATAGAGTGGAAGATGCGGGCTATGAAGAGGAACTTTATGGAGGGCGGGAACAGAGCTGGGCGTATGTTGGCGTGTCAGTTGCAGACGCGGAGGGAGAGTAGGATAGTGAAGGAGATTATGACTGATAAAGGAGTGAGGGCGGTTGCTAGTCAGGATATTTGTAAGGCCTTTGAGTCGTATTATGAGGAGTTGTACAAAGGGCAGGAAGGGATTACTAGGGAAGGGATAGAGGAGTATTTAGCGGGGCTGGAGATCCCCCGGGTGGAGAAGGATACGGCGAACTGGTTAGGGTGGCCTATCACGGTAGCGGAGGTGATTGGGGGTATTAAAAAGTTGCCGATAGGGAAGGCTGCTGGGGCTGATGGGTTCCAAGTGGAATTCTATCATACGATGAGAAAGGAGTTGGCCCCTTTTTTGGCAAAACTCTTCTCCGGGTTGATCCAAGGGTCCCCCCTGCCGGATTCGATGGCACAGACCAATATAGTAGTCCTCCCGAAGGAAGGGAGGCCTCCGGATCGCTGTGAGAACTACCGGCCAATAGCTCTGCTTAATAGTGATGCCAAACTATATGCCAAGATTTTGGCTGGGAGGCTGGAGGGGATTTTGCCGGACTTAATCCATCCGGATCAGACCGGGTTCATCCAAGGTAGACGGATAGCGGATAATGTCCGGAGAGCGGTTGGTCTTCTATATCATGTTCGGACTCGGAAGATCCCTGCGCTCTGTATGGCCCTTGACGCCGAAAAAGCTTTTGATAGGGTGGAGTGGGAGTTCTTGTTCCAGCTTATGGAGAAGATGGGGTTGGGGGAGGGTTTTATTCAAGGGGTAAAGGCCCTGTATGTGAAGCCGGAAGCGCGGATCTGGGTAAATGATCAATTTTCCACTAACTTCCGTTTGCAGAGGGGTACGAGGCAGGGCTGCCCTTTGTCCCCGCTCTTGTTTGCCATTGTGATTGAGGCTCTTGCCATTAGGATACGAGCAGCCCACCAGATTAAGCCTGTGGTGGTGGGGAGAATGGAGCATAAGATCCTTCTCTACGCTGATGATACACTAATCTTTATGGCCCAGCCGGAAGAGTCGCTTCCGGTGCTGCTGCGAGAACTGGAGCGGTTCGGGGGAATCTCAGGCTTTAAAGTGAATTTGACTAAGACGGAGGCGATGGCCCTGGGAGGATTGAGTAGAGGGGTCCTTCCGAGCTTTCCCTTTAAGTGGTCCCAGGGGGGTATTAAATATTTAGGGGTGCGTATCTCTGAAGATCCTTCGCAGTTATTTGTATTGAATTATAGGCCGTTGGTCGGGCAAATCCATTCCATGTTGGCGGGTTGGGCTTCCTTGCAGTTGAGTTGGCGAGGTCGAGTTGAGGTGCTTAAGATGACTACTTCCAAAATTTTTATTTCTATTTTCGCAGTTTCCCCTTCGTATTCCCGGGAGTACGATTAGACAGTGGGAGGCCCGGTTGATGCGGTTTGTCTGGGGGGGTAGGAAGGCGAAAATCAGCAGGAAGGGTCTGCTTTTGTCTACGGATCAAGGGGGCGTTCGGCTCCTGTCGCTGAAATGGTATCACCAGGCCTGCGTACTGCGGGCGTGGAGGGACCATTACAGGGGTAGGGGCCTAGTAGCATGGGTGGAGTTGGAGCGGTTCGAGATGGGGACCCTGTCTTTGGAGCAATGGTTCGAGGGGGGAAGAGGGGAGGGGCGGACGGGACGGCGGCAGGGGCACCCCTTGTTGGAGGCTATGGGGCAGCTCGGCCGACAGGGTCCGAATCGGGGGTGGTTTCCGACCCCCTTCTCGCCGTGGTCTAGGGTGGGGGATTTTCTCCCGTTCGGTAATTCGGGATGGGTGCAGAAGGGGAGACGGGGGGCGGACGGGGGTTTGGAACTGCTTAGAGAGTTTGTGGTGGATGGAGTGATTTGGTCCCACCGGGAGCTGGAAACCCGGGTGCAGGAGAAGGTTCCCTTTTATCAATATTTCCAATTGCGCCATCTTTTGGCTTCGGGTGGGGTCCTGTCCCAGGTTACTCGAGAGAGCATGCCGATGGAAACGGGGTTATACCAGGGTCAGGGGGATAAAGGAATTATTGCACGGATTTATAGAGTACTATTGCAGGAAGAGGAGGAGAGGGGTCTGGGGGCCCATAGGTTGAGGTGCCATAAGTGGCTGCGGGAGGAGCTGACAGAGGAGGAGTGGGGAAGGATATATGCCTGTGTCCCCAGATGTACATGGGTATCTTCCTGGAGACAGACTCAGTTGCAAATTATACATGGGGCGTATAGCACCCCCCAACAGCTGTTTTTAGCTGGGAGGCAATCTACGGATGGGTGTTGGAGAGGTTGTGGAGGTGTTGGGAGTTTCCTGCACATGTGGTGGGAATGCCCAGTTATCCATGGTTTCTGGGGGCAGGTGCAGGAAGGTATAGGGGGGATGGGTGGCGGCCGGGGGGAGCGGGGGGGGAGCCCGGGCTGCCCAAAGGATTTACTATTGGGGTCCTCCGGGTTAGAAGGCAAAGGGAGGTGGCGGTGGCTGCTAGAGGAGAAGCTGAAGCTGGCGGCAAGAGTGGCGCTAGCGGGGAAGTGGAAAAGCGTGAATGGGCCGACAGGGGAAGATTGGTATGGCAAAATTGCTGTGGCGGTGCGTTTTGACCTACTAACGTACTGATTGAAGGGGAAGGAATGGATGTTTCATAAGATCTGGGACCCCTTCCTGGAAGGACAGCTGGGGTAGGAGGGAGGATGGGAGAAGTAAGGGCTGGAGGGCGGGCATCTGCGAGTTTGATTCTAGCACACACAGGTTTTAATGTTCTGTAGTTTAGTATGTGTTTTTGGTGGGATTACGTACTGACTGTTTGACGATGTGTAGTGATACAGGCTGTTTGGGGTCATTGCCTGGGGGAGCCCGGGTGGTGTGGGTTCATCAATGCCTGTACTATCTTTGTTATCACCATCATTCTCACTTGTTTTCTTGTAGTTTTCTCTGAGTTGTGTTATTGTATGGGGAGGGGAGAGATGGTTGGGGGGGAAGTGATGGTCTGTCTTGTTTTGATGGTGCTTTGTCAGATTCAGTTTGTCACGAAGCCTAATAAAATATGGTTTAAAAAAAAAATAACAATTACAGAAAAGTCCTCATGGGAAAAGGAAATGGGACCTCAGTGAAGGAAACTCGCTGCATATGTACAAATGATTTGAGTAGACGAGCTTAACACCTCACTGAACTCAATTGCAAGTCCCCACTCACACCCATAGATTTTGTTTACATTTTTAATGCATAAAAAAATTCACACCTAAAATCATTAATCTGGTGTGTGAGTGCCCAAGGATACACTTGTAATGAAAATTGCCAAGGACTGGACTCATCTCAAGTTGCGCCAGCAAATTTGTTAAGGCTGCATGATAGTCCTGGCATAGGCAGAAGGTAACCGCTATAGAATTTATTTATTTAACTGATTTTGGTATACTGTTTTTTCTACCAATCAAAACAGTGAACAAATAACAGTAGAAAGACACAGTGAAAGAGTAGTGGGGTGCAACAAGTTCATTTACAGGTAGTGGACAAGTAGTGCGACAAGATCACTTACAGGTAGTCGGGAGGCAGTGGGATATATCAGTGGTAGATACAAAAGGTTCAACAAGTTGGGCACAGAAGTCCATTTGGGGGATTTTTTAGAGGGTTAGCATGTGCCATAGTGCTCTTGTAAAAGGTGGGTCTTTAGGTGCTTGCTGAAGTCTTTTTCTGCCTGCATGCTTCTTAGGGTGGATAGCAGTGAGTTCCAGAGTGTGGGGGTGTAGAGTGGGAAGGATCTCAGGTGGGCATATTGGGTGCTCTTGCAAACCTGCATTGGCAGGCTGAGCAGGTTTAGTGTGCTCTGTCTGCGGGGCCTGGTGGAGTTGGGGGTGCTGATTGACAGCTGGAGGTGCTGGGCGGTGAGGCCATTCTGAGCTTTGTATATGATGGTGAGGACTTTAAATTGATCCTAGGGGTGATGGGTAGTTAGTGGAGGGATTTTAGGAAGGGTATTATGTAAGAGTGCCTGGGTGCTTGGAAGACTGTGTTTGCTGCGGTGTTCTGAGCGAGCTGTAGCAGATGGTTTGTGTGCTTGTGTAGCCTGTGATATGTGGAGTTGCAGTAGTCGAGCAAGGGGGTGACTGCATGGAAGTCATTGGAGGAGAGAAGTGTACATAGGTTGTGTAGTGTCCTGAGTCTGTAGTAAATTGCCCTGGTGGTGTTCTGGACGTGAGGTTGAAAGTCTAGGGACTGGTCTAAGGTGACTCCGAGGTATTTGAGCTGAGTTTTTCCTTGGAGGTCTGTGTCTCTGAGCCTGACAGTTGCAGGAGGTGTGAACTCAGGGTCCCTGTGACATGTAGGATCTCAGTCTTGCTGTAGTTGATTGCTAGGTTTTGATGCTAGAGCCATTGGACAGTTTCCTTGAAGCAAGCTGAGAGATTGAAGTAGTCAGGGTTGGTTGTGGAAAAAGGGGTATATACCATTATGTCATCAGTGTATATCAGATACCTGATGTTGAATTTTTGGATCAT
Source organism: Ichthyophis bannanicus (assembly GCA_033557465.1). Taxonomy (NCBI): domain Eukaryota; kingdom Metazoa; phylum Chordata; class Amphibia; order Gymnophiona; family Ichthyophiidae; genus Ichthyophis; species Ichthyophis bannanicus. The sequence goes on from CM066032.1 coordinate 628,967,421, forward strand.
TGTACATAGAGGAGGATGTAAATGTTGGATAGCAATGATAAAAATGCAGATCCCTAGGGCACTCCTTGTGGCAGGGTGTATGAGGAGGATGCGGTTTGTCCTATCTTGACTTGTTGGCAATGGTGCGAGAGGTATGAGTGGAACCACTGGAGGGCTTTGCCCTGCACTCCCATCACATGGAATTGGTCTATCAGTGTTTGATGTGGCACTGTGTCAAACGCTGAGGAGATGTCCAGGAAGAGTCATATGAAGCTTTTTTATTTGTTCTCTGTTCCTTCAATCAGGATGGATAGTAGTGAGGTCAGCAGGGATTCTGTGCTGTGATGAGTGTGAAAGCCATACTGGTGTTGGTTGAGAGGTTGTGCTGGTCAACATATTCCTGGAGCTGGATTTGGACTACCTTCTTTGTGATGTTTGCCAGGAAGGGTATGCTGGGTCAGTATGAGATGGGTGATTTGGGGTCTGAGTTGGGTTTCGTTAGGAGGAGGCAGATGGAGGCATGCTTGAGTGGCAGGGAGAATCTGGGGCGGCCCAAGGGGGGTGCGGGGCCATGTGCGGAGACTCGGTGCGGGACTCATTTGCATAAGGGCCTCATTTGCATAAATATTTGCATAATGTTACCACACACTTTTAGTAAACATGCCTCTTAATGAGTATATGGATAAAGAAAGGCTAAAAGATTTTTACATTACTATAATCCAGTGCCAACTGCCAGGCACATTAGGAACTACTACAAACACTGCCCATTTAGAACCCATAGCAAACCTGCCGTATCATAACAGCATTACCAGGACTCACAAAGCACAAGACCCTACCTATCAAAAGGCAACACTACAAATATTAAACCAATACATTTCAGAGAACAATAATACATGACCTACTGGGGAAAGAGAACAAGTGGCAATGTCAAATAGGAATTACATAAACAGAATACCTCAGCTCAGTTACACGTGCAGAACATAGACCGTCATCAAACAAGAAATCACAATGTAGAAACAGGAAGACAATAATTAAACTGAGAACCCCAAAAGCCCAACAACACTGTAGAAATAAAACTATAAATTAATTTCCTCTTGTACTAAACAAAGCGCAGACGTTAATGATGCACATTTCCCAGAGCTGGCATATTTCAGTTAATAAACTCAATAAAGAGATATTTTTCTTCCTTTTGTGCATTTTTTTTCAGTTGCAATTGCTCCAGCCACTTTCTTCTGGTTTCTTCGTGTCTTCTGCTAACTCTCCATCATCTGCTGTCCATTTGTCCTTTCTTCACTTTTCTAGTTTTTTTCCATTCTCTCTGTACATCTCCTTTAATATACTAATCTCTCTCCTTTTGCTCTTTCCTCATTCCTATTTCATCCACTCAAATTTTACCCCGTCATCCTCAATCCCCACTTACTCTCCCAATATCCGGCCAATTGTAGATTTGTCTTCCCTCCCACAGAAAATATTTTTTCCCTCTCCATTTCACTCTCCCAACTCTATCCCATTCTAATCCTCCCCCAACATCAGCTCCCTTCTAGTTCCAGCCCCACCCAGCATCCGCTCCCTTCTAGTCCCCGCATCAGCCCATTTCCAATCCCAGCCCCCATAAGCCCATTTCTAGTCCTATCCTAGCCCCACCATCAGCCCATTTCCAGTCCTAGCTCCCCCATCCGAGTCCCTCCATCAGCTCATTTCCAATCCCAGCCCCCCCAACAGCCCATTTCCAGTCCTATCCTAGCCCTCCATCAGCCCATTTCCTGTCCTAGCCCCCCCTCACTCAGCCCATTTCCAGTCCTAGCTCCCTCCCCTCACAGCCCATTTCCATTCCAAGCCCCCCTCCCCATCAGCTATTTGTAGTTCAAGCCCTTCTTCCACACAGCCCATTTCCATTCCAAGCCCTCGTCCCCATCAGCTATTTGCAGTTCAAGCCCTCCTTCCACTCAGCCCATTTCCAGTCCTAGCCACCTCCCAGCCCATTACCATTCCTAGCCCCCCCATAGCCCATTACCATTCCTTAGCCCCCCCTCAGCCCACTTCCAGTCCTAAGGCCCCCCATCACCCCATTTTCAGTCTTAGCCCCCCCATAGCCCATTACCAGTCCTAACCCCAATCAGCCCATTTCCAGTCCTAGCCCCCCCCCATAGCCCATTACTAGTCCTAACCCCCCATCAGCCCATTTCAACTCTTAGCCCCCCCATAGCCCACTACCAGTCCTAAGCCCCCCATCAGCCCACTACCAGTCCTCAGGCCCCCCATCACCCCATTTTCAGTCTTAGCCCCCCCATAGCCCATTACCAGTCCTAACCCCCATCAGCCCATTTCCAGTCCTAGCCCCCCCCCCATAGCCCATTACATCCTAACCCCCCCTCCATCAGCCCATTTCCAGTCTTAGCCCCCCCATAGCCCACTACATCCTAACCCATAAGCCCATTTCCAATCCTAATCCCCCATCAGCCCACTTCCAGTCTTAGCCCCCCCATAGCCCATTACCAGTCCTAACCCCCCTCCCCCATCAACCCACTTCCAGTATTAGCCCCCCCCCATAGCCCATTACCAGTCCTAACCCCCGCATAGCCCATTACCAGTCCTAACCCCCCTCCCCCATCAGCCCTGATAGATTAAAAAAAAAACGGCTGCTGCTGCCGCCGTGGCAGCAGCAGAATCCAATGTCCCGCCGCGGGGCCCCGCCTGCCCGGCAGAGCCTCCCTGAGCTCCCGAGTCCCTCCCAGTGCGCGGGCTTTCAGAGCCGCGAGAGTATCCTTTTCTTCTCGCGGGTTATACATACTGCATTATTTTATCATAATACTTGATGTATATATTTTGTAAATAAAGTATAAATACTATTTAAGCCAGCCTTGTTCACAGCAGTATTTTTGAAAGGTTTTCCTGGGATGAAAGGAGGGAAATCCTGCCCACTAACACCTTTCTTCCCCAGGTGGAGGCACCAGATGCCAAACTGATGAGGACCAATGGAGCCTGGCCTCAAGGGGACTCCAGCCAGGCTGGTCCCGGTCCCAGTCCCAGAAGCGCATCCAAGGGGATGCTACATCTATACAAGTGTTTAATATTTTACTCACATTTTTTATCCATCTCCGATGAACCTAGTTTAGAGCCCTTTTCAGTAGATTAGCCAGTCTGCTGCAGAAGGCACTTTGGCCCTTTCATCATCTCTGCTCAGCACAAAGCCACTAAATCATTTTTGATACATTCGGGTGGGTACCTATCAGTGTCATTTCTGTCAACATGGATGAATAGCATCAGATAATAGTTGGTAGGCTTGACGAGTCTCAGTAAACTCTCCAATAAAGTCTTAGATTTTGGAACCAGAAGGCACACTTCCTGGGATGTCATTTCAGGTCAACAGATGGACGCCACTGTACCTCTCAGAACCAACACGACCTTTCACTTCCTAGTGCTTTGGGGTTTTTGAAATCCAGTTCCTCTGATTCCTAAGTTGTTGTCCCCTCTTTCACTTGCAAGGCTGCATATCCAGTCTTCAGTCCTAGGGAAGGGGGTTTGGGGTATCAGTTTTGCACCTCTGGTTATCTGGGTCCAGCTGTCAGTGTCATCATCCCCTTTGTTGGAGATCTCAGACACCTCAAGGAGCATTTCATCAATGTACCTCTCATGGCCAGGGATGCTTCTCGCCTTGCCACCTCCTCTCCTGGTTCTTCCACTTGTTTACTCAGGGTTCACCTGCCGGTATCTTGCATACAGCGGACCAGTCTCTCACCCTGGATCAGGTTGTCCATCTGGATGATGCAGAAGTGATAATGGAAGAGGCAGCTTTGGAAACACAATGTTTTCCCAGCCATACTCCTGCTATTGGAACATTTGTTCCTGTTGACAAAATGATTTTTTAAAAGGCTTATCAAAGTTCCTACCTTGTCCTCAAATGTCCTGTCAATAAAAATTAAAAAAAAGTAGTTTCTTTTATGTGAAAATTAACACCTATTTGTACACTATTCTTGGTGTAACACAGGGGTTAAATACCTATAAAAAAAATGTTTACCTGGTTGGGGCAAGTTGCTGGACTGCCGATGCAATCAAGATGTTTTTTTCTTTTTTTGGGCTGGTCAGGGCCGAACCCGGGCTGAAGATGGCAGCCAGTCTGGTTTTTTTCTCTTTCCCACAACTGTAGGGAAGGCCGAAAGTGAAGGGAGACTTTCTTTTTCTTCCCTGCGACTGCGGGGAAGAGTGGAGCAGTGCCCGGGGGGAGTAGTTAAAAAAAAGGAGAGCCGCAAAGGACTGCAGGGCAGGCCTCCGTGTAGCCGTGAATGCTGCAGCTGAGGTTGGGGCATGGCCTGCAGTCTTGAAAGAGTCCCTGCAGTCGTGTAGGCCGGGGGGGGGGTGTCAGTGACTTGCCCAAGGCCACGAGGGCATCTAGTGGGTCTCGTGAAGTCCAAGCTGGGTATGTGACTGAGGCCCCGGGGGGGAGCAGGAAGCTTGAGAACCTGACCGGCATCGGGCTCGATGGACCTTCGGCCCGGACCTCCCCCTCCCTGATCGTCTTCTGCGGCGCTGCCTGGGGGCTGGACGCTTTATACGGCACGATCCTCGGCTCCCAGCTCTGCGCGTTGTCCGTCGCCAAACCCACTGGGACCGAGTTGGGTTTTCAGGCCGCGTTGAGGGGGCCCTGCTGCCGCGACGCCTCCTCGGCTCCCGGGCTCCGCGCCCCGCACGGCTCTTCCACCCAGATGACGCTCAGCAGGCTGAGAGTGAAGCCCAGGGAGATGCCGACCACCACCGGCCCCACGAAGGACAGCAGCATGGCTGCCGCGGGGCTCGGCAAGCCCCTCCGTGCCGGCTTTGAGATTCTCGTCTCTGTTAAGCCTGCAGGGGCAGATGGGAAATTTCCCATCAGCCCCTGCGGGCTTAACAGAGACGCGAGGGAGACACTCTCCCTTCGCGAATCTCAAAGCCGGCACGGACGGAGGGAGGGAGGGGCTCAGCCGGGCAGAGGGGGCCCCGCGGGACACTCCATTCTGCCGCTGCCGCGGCGGCAGCAGGCAGCTTTTTTTTTTGTGTATTTAATTTTGAAAAAAAGCAAAATGTTCTTTGCGCGGGGACCCCTGAAACGCGGGGCCCTGTGCAAAAAACATTCTTGCTCAATGGACGGGCCAGCCCTGGGAGAAGTAGGCATGGGATAGGGATGTATGCACTATGGCTGATATGATTGGTAAGAAGTAGTTCCTTGTAGCTTTTATCCAAGACACCAGGCATGAGTCCAGTGGGGGACGTCATTGTATTGATGTGTGAGATGATGGCCTCAAGTTCATCTGGTGGTAGGTCTCTGAAGGTGGTCCAGGAGTGGGAAGCAAGGAGAAGCCATTTAAAAATAATTTAGCAAGGGATATTCAAAGCAATGATGTAAGCATTTAGGGATCATGCAGCTGAAAGGCATTAATTCATACATGCAATAATTCACACATGCACAATTCACGCATACAAACCTTTTGGGATCTTGTTCTTCAGGATCTTTCTGAATATGAAAGTCATCTGCCTAATAAACAGAGATTCGTTAACACTACTCATTCAAAATATCAAGCACTTCAACAGCTGGCTAATTATCCTGATTTGATAATAGAAACCAGCCAACAAAGGAGGTTCGGTTGTAGTTCAACTTAGATCCCAATATGAAATGGAAGCATTATGTCAATTGCAGGACCAACGGTTTTATCAATCTCTGACTGAGGACCCTACTCCTACATTTCAAAGTGAGATATATTCTCTCTTGCAACAAGCTCATATGGATGGAATCATAACGTCTCTAGAATATTGGTTTTTGTGGGTCAAGCACCCCAGAACTCCCATTTTTTATATAGTTCCTAAGGTTCATAAAACGCTCGACAACCCCCCTGGATGCCCTATTATTTCAGGCTCTGCCTCTTTATTTGAGCCTCATCGAAATTTTTGGACTCATTTTACAGCCTTGGGTAATAGAGACACGCTCATACATTTGGGATACTTCTGATTTTTTGAGCAATCTTGATAAATTACGATCATTACCATCTTCCATTTATTTGATAACTTTTCATATTGTCTCAGTCTATACACATATTCCACAATGGGCAGGTCTTGTTTTGATTGAATTTTGGATTGATAAATGTCCAGTGCCACAGCGAGTTCCCACAGGGTTTTTGATTTTCTTGACAGATATTATTTTGACCAAGAACTATTTTTGTTTTCAAGATTTTTTTTTTTTGCAAACCCACAGAACTTTGATGGGAGCCACTATTGCTTCCAGTGTGGCTAACTTGTATGTAGCTGAATTTCAGGAGCGGATGTTATATCAGTCTTGTTGGCTTTCCCACATTATTGCTTGGTTTGATTCATTGTCATAAGAACATAAGAACATAAGATATGCCATACTGGGTCAGACCAAGGTCCATCAAGCCCAGTATTCTGTTTCCAACAGTGGCCAATCTAGGTCATACGTACCTAGCAGTTTCCCCAAGGGACACAGGTTCCACAATGCTTGTATTGGTTCAAGCATTGATATCCTGGGTCCCTTCTTAATAATGGTTTATGGACCTTTCTTCCAGGAACTTGTCCAAACCTTTTTTAAACCCAGCTACACTAACAGCCTTTACTACATCCTCCGGTAACAAATTCCAGAGTTTGATTACACGTTGAGTGAAAAAATATTTTCTTTTATTAGTGTTAAATAGTTTACCCTGTAGCTTCATTGCATGTCCCCTAGTCTTTCTATATTCTGATAAGGTAAACAATCGATCTACGTTTACCCGTTCCACTCCGTTCATTAATTTATAGACTTCTATCATATCTCCCCTCAGCCGTCTCTTTTCCAGGTTAAAGAGCCCCAACCTTTTTAGCCTTTCTTCATAGGAGTAGCCTTCCATCCCCTTTACCATTTTGGTGGCTCTTCTCTGAACCTTTTCTAAAATTGCTATATCCTTTTTAAGATATGGCGACCAGAATTGCACACAATATTCAAGGTGCGGTCTCACCATGGAACGATATAGAGGCATTATAATATCTTTTGTTTTATTTTCCATTCCTTTCCTTATCATACCTAGCATTCTATTTGCTCTCTTGGCCGCCGCTGCACACTGGGCCGAGGGTTTTAACATGGTATCCACAAAGACGCCTAAATCTTTTTCTTGGGTGGTGGTTCCTAATGTGGAACCTTGCATCGTGTAACCATAGTTTGGGTTGTTCTTCCCTAGGTGCATAACCTTGCACTTCTCCACATTAAATTTTATCTGCCATTTTGATGCCCAGTCTTCCAATTTATCAAGATCCTCTTGCAATTTTCCACAATCCTCCTGGGTTTTAACAACTTTAAATAGTTTTGTGTCATCAGCAAATTTGATAACCTCACTCGTTATTCCACTTTCCAGGTCATTTATGAATATGTCAAAAAGCAGCGGACCCAGCACAGATCCCTGGGGTACACCACTATTCACCTTTCTCCATTGGGAAAATTGGCCATTTAGCCCTACCCTCTGCTTTCTATCTTTTAACCAGTTCCTGATCCACAGTAGTACACTGCCTCCTATCCCATGACTCTTTAGTTTTGCCAAAAGTCTCTCATGAGGGACCTTGTCAAAGGCTTTCTGAAAGTCCAGATACACAATATCAACCGACTCACCTTTGTCCACCTGTTTATTCACTCCTTCAAAAAAACATAACAGATTAGTAAGACAAGATCTTCCTTGTCTAAAGCCATGTTGGCTGTCTCCCATTAGGTCATGACTATCTATATGCTGAGTAATTTTATTCTTTATGATGTTTTCTACCATTTTTCCCGGTACTGATGTCAGGCTCACCGGTCTGTAGTTTCCCGGATCACCCCTCGAACCCTTTTTAAAAATTGGTGTTACATTGGCGATCCTCCAATCCTCAGGTATTAGAGATGATTTTAATGATAGTTCCCAGATTACTGATAGCAGGTCTGCAATCTCAAATTTCAGTTCTTTCAACACCCTTGGATGTATACCATCCGGCCCAGGTGATTTGCTACTCTTCAGTTTATCTAATAGTTGTAGGACATCTTCCCGATGTATCGATATTTCCTTCAATTCTTCCACACCTTTAAATACCACTTCAGTCGTGGGTAACATCCCTACATCTTCCTCAGTAAAGACCGAAGCAAAGAATTCATTCAGTCTCTCCGCTATCGCCTTGTCGCCTCTTAGTGCTCCTTTAACCCCTTTATCATCTAATGGACCAACTGACTCTCTCACGGGTTTTTTGCTACGAATGTACTTGAAAAGGTCTTTATTTCGCGTTTTTGCTTCCGCAGCAAGCTTCTTCTCAAATTCTCTCTTTGCCTGCCTTAT